>CAMRHE010000220.1:2069323-2759098 GCA_947044405.1 Leptodactylus fallax | reverse complement strand
CAATCCTTTAAGATCTCTGCTTGCAGTTTTGAATGTGATCCTAAAATATTTTTATCTATAGGATAAAGATCTGTTCTGTTCAAGTGATGATCTGACAGGTGCACGGCTGAGTACAAGACACAACCGTATTGTAATTGTAACAAGCCCTGCACCTGTGTGACCATCACATGACCAGAACCCATCCTCCGGAAGTAAACAAAGAAATATCTTATTCAACGACTGCAACTGGAGATGTTTTAAAACATAGAAAAAGCTAAACCACTGCATTCGTGCAGATCTGGCAATATGATGTAACTTTTTCTAATTTGTGAATTATTTCATTATTTATTATTATGGTGTCTTTGCAGCTGAATCTTCCTTCTGCGTGAGAACACGGTCCTAAGGAAACCCTTATAAAGAGCCAACATTACTTAGAAAGGACATAAGAGTGTTTGTTTCTCTTGGGGAATTGTATTCTGTAAGTTATAACTGGAATCCCTAGAGGAGGCCACCCAGAAAGCACCAGTACTAACGCGTTTCAATTTACGTAATTCATTTAGTACTTTCCTCATGACACAAATTCCCTATGGCGGTTTTTAGTCCTGACATGTCAGTCTTAACAATTTGCCTCATTATTATGGTATATTGGATATATCAGATACATTCTATAAAATTCCTGAGCGTCTTCAGAGAAGCCCATTTCTTATCCAAAGGTGATACATATAGGGGGAATTTAATAAGACTTCTTACGCCAATCTTAATTGATACCACAAATATGCATGAGACTCGCCATTAGGGGTTGTTCACACAGTGGAAATTTTGCTAGCTGAAAATTCAGCTTCAGGAATTTTTTCTAGCTAAAAAAAATCAGTTTCAGGAATTTGAAGCTGATTTTTACATTCCTCCAAATTCCTCATCAAATTTATCATCGGAAAACATTGGACAGATCCCATTAGAGTCACCATTGATGTCCGCTATTTTAGCTGTCCGTGTATCCGTTGTTCTGGTTCTCCTTTGGACCAGATCAATGGACACAAGGCCGCAGATCTGAACATAGCATCACACAACTTGGGAAGCGTCCTGGGATAGTTGGCATGGTTATTCTGTCTAGCTGTATGTACACCAGATTTATCAAATGCGACTTTAAAAAAAAAAAAAAAATTATTGCATTTGCACTCCAGTAAGGGGCTGGTGTAGGAACTAGAGTATTATCTCTAGTTGGAAGTATTAGACTTAAATACGCTCCAATCTTGTCAAAGAATGTGCTACTTTTTATGAATTCGGTGCAAATTACGGCAACACAGACTCCAGCAAAATTGACCTTAAAAATTCCTCTGGTAATAGATCTCCCCCATATTATAAAGTATGACTTCCGATAGTTGTGCACATTACCTTTCAGACTATTCCAACCTGATCCACTAAATTAACAATGTGTCACTCACAGTGAATTTCATGGGCTGATACTGAACAATTGAGAAGCTTTCTTTCTATGACTAATGTACTCTATAGTAAGACATTCCTTATCCTTTAGTCATCTGTATTCTGAAATAGTGCTGTTCACTTGCTCTTTATTGTCAGTGTAAACACTGTTATAATCTTCAAAGAAATCGAACTTTGTTTAATCAAATGTTAACAGGGTTTTCCTGGAATGGCAAACGAATAAAAAAAAAAAGATACTGAATGTCACTAGTGTTGAAAGGTTTTCGGATGTCATGTCTGTTTATTTATTTATTTTGCTTACTTATATAGCGCCATCATATTACGCAGCATTTTAGAGATATTGTCCACACTGTCCCATATAGGGCTCACAATCTAAATTCCCTATCAGTATGTCTTTTTAGTGTGGGAGGATATCGGAGTACCCGGAGAAAACACGAGGAGAACATATAAACTCCTTGCAGATGTCGCCCTAGGTTGGATTCAAACCGAGGACTCCAGTGCTGCAAGACAAGAGTGCTAACCAGTGTATCAATATAAACCTTGCTTTTATTCACAGAATCATATATAGCTACAGAGCATGCATGAAAAAATGTACAATTCTGCATTTATTTTTTGCATTTTGTTTTTATTGTGTTTACTGTTTTCTGATGTCTATAACTTTTTTGTTGATGGATGTTAGCTATGTTAGGGCTCTTTTTTATGGGTAAGTTGTAATTTTTATTGGTATTTATTTCTGGTATGTACAACTTTTTGACCGCTTTTTTTTTTGGGGGGGGGGGAAAAGAGGTGACGCATTAAAACACATTAAGGCTACGACCCCACGTTGCGGAAACAGCTTTTTTTGTTACAGATCTTGCTGCGGTTTTTTGAGCCAAAGCCAAGAATGACTACAAAAGGAATGGGAAATATATAGGAAGTTCTTATACTTCTACCTGCTGCTAAATCCACTCCTGGCTTTGGCTCAAAAAACCCGCAGCAAAATCTGCAACAAAAAAAAGCTACGTTTCCGCAATGTGGGGCTGTAGCCTCAAACACATTAATTTGCACATCGCAGTATTGCAATTTTTGAGGTTTTTTTCCAAGGCATTCACCGAGAGGGATAAATAGTAGTATTTTTGAATAATCTGAATTTCTAAGCACACAGTGATACTTAATATGTTCATTCATTTATTTTTGTTTAGATGACTTATTTTTGGAATGGGAGGGGTTTGTTTTTAACTTTTTTTAAAAAAAAAATTTTTAGACTTTTTAGAACTTTAAAAAAAAAAAAAAAAGTTCTTCACTGTCTCACAAGGGGACTCGAACTTGGGATTGCTGGATCCACTCTACCATATACTGCAGTACTTCTATATTTCAGTATATGGTACATAGACTCTCAATGTGTGGTAGGGAAAAGTCAGCCAGGAGACCACTGACTGGCCTTGTGGATACCGTGGTAATCCCTCAGAACCCTATGATCTCACTGCAGGGAATCTGAAGGGGGGATGCTCCCCTTCCTAACCACCCAGATGCCATTGATCACGTATTTTATGACTCCTTCAGGTAGTCCTGGTCGCAGCTGAAGCTGAAACCTGTAAGTAATGACAATTCCTATGGCTGCTACAGAACTGTGCCGTACATTTACAGCCCTGTGCATTAATTAACTATACACTCAGCACGACGTAATAGTACAGTGCAGAGCAGGAAAGGGTTAAATGGTGAAAAATATATGTGTATATATATATATATATATTTATTTATATATAGTCAGTCAGTATTCATTACCTTCCATTTACTCTGTAGGGGCAAACAATCATCAATACAATTTCCATTATTTTATGGAAAATATGGGTAGGTCAGTAGTCAGTTTCAGCTGTGGAAATATGCAGTGTATGAGAATGAACAGGCCTTGTAGATTTCAGTACATATCTGTATCATTTACACAATATTGCAGTTTTTTTCTTGTTTTTGGACTTCTCAGGTGTTCAAAGAAATTTTACATGCATTATGCAACACAAGGAGAAATATAAAGCTGTAAAACAGGTTATTTGATAATCTGATTCTGGCCATAAACTACTTAAAGGCACTGTAACTTCAGAAATGCCTTTTGTATAGTTGTAATAAGATGTGGAAATGTGGATATTAATTGACATACTTCCATATTAAGTTACTTTATACATTCACTAAATATTGAGATACCTAAACTATTGGAATCTACTCATTACACCTACAGGACCTTTTATGACATCCCCTCTATACAAATTAGTATGGAGTTGGTCCCTTCTTTGCAGCTAAAATAACCTCTTCTCTTGTGGAAAGGCTTTCTATAAGATTTTGGATGTCTTTGAGAATTTTTGTCCATTTATCCAGAAGAGCATTTTTGAGATCAGACACTGACAAGAGGACCTGGCTCACAATCTCCAATCTAGTTCATCCCAAAGTTGTTGGATGGTGTCAAGTTCTTCCACGCCAAACTCACCCAACCATGCCTCTACGGCCCTTGCCTTTACACAGGGATACAGTTCTACTGGAACAGAAAAGGGCTATGCCAAAACGGTTCTCACAAAGTTAGACTAGTTAGGCATACACTTGCCCAAAATGTCTTGGTGCTCTGAGTAAGGAATATGCAAATAAGACCTCATTGGTGAAAAAAGGAGCTTGCTTCTAGTGTCACCCTTTGGACAGTAGTTTCCCTATAGAGTAAAGAAACCTAAAAGTATAATCTGGGAATAATAGCCAATCCAGAAAAACTACTCCAGAAGGAAGAGAGTCACATCCGTAGACAGCCGTTTTAAGGTTGTTGCATCTCATCAGTGCAGAGCATGGTAGTGGCAGGCTGTGTGAGAGGTCTCGATGTGAGTCAGAAGGGGTACTATATTTCATTAGGGAGAGAAGATACAGGGACTTGTAAGACCATGCATGCCCTGCTAATTCTGGGTAAGGAATATGCAAATATTCCTCTCACCTTGACTACTGTAACTCCTTACTAAACTCTCCCCTCTACAATCTATTCTGAATGCGGCATCCAGGCTCATCTATCAGTCTAGACCAGGGGTCTCAAACTCAATTTACCCGGGGGCCGCTGGAGGTAGAGTCTGGGTGAGGCTGGGCCCCATCAGGTTTTCCACACTGGTAATATGCTCCATAGTGGCCCCTGCACTTGTATTATGCTCCCTAGTGGCCCCTGCACTTGTATTATGCTCCCTAGTGGCCCCTGCACTTGTATTATGCTCTATTGTGGCCCCTGCACACGGTATTATGCTCCATAGTGGCCCCTACACTGGTATTAGGCTCCATAGTGGCCCCTGCACACGGTATTATGCTCCATAGTGGTCCCTGCACACGGTATTGTGCCCCATAGTTGCCCACCCAAGAACTATTATTATACTCTGGGGTCTTTTCAGAACCCAGAGTATAATGATCGGAGACACAGGGGAGGTGACAAACATAAAAACCAGTGTTACTTACCTATACTGGAAACCGGAGCACTCCCAGCAGCTTTCGGCCCTGTCTAATTAAGTCACGTGATGAGACCGGCGACGCGACCTGATGACGTCACCAGAGCGCCCAAGCCTGCTCGGAGTGACAGCGGATCGCAGGAGAGGTGAGTAGCATTGGCCTATTTATATATAAAAAAAAACTTATCCTCACCTACCTGCGATGCCTTGATGCAGCCGCCGCCTCCTCCTCTTGTCCGAGACGTCTGTGTCTCAGCATAGGAGGCGCAATGACGTCATTATATCGCTGCCTGCGCTGTGATGCGTACGTCTCGTAAACCAGCCCTGGACAGGCCCCGCTCAGCGTTGTTTTTTTTTAAAGTGGCCTGTCCTGGGCTGGTTTACATTAGATAGTAAAAAATGCCGCCCCCCAGACAGTGCGCCCCTGGTGCCATTCGTATCAAACTTGGGCCGCACTAACATTAAACTTTGATATTGAGGTGGGGGCCGCAAGCTATTGTCCCGAGGGCCGCAGTTGGCCCGCGGGCCGCGAGTTTGAGACCCCTGGTCTAGACGCTACAGCAATGCCTCCGGTCTGTGCCGGTCACTACATTGGCTGCCTATTCAATACAGAGTACAATATAAACTTATCACCCTCATCCACAAGGCTCTCCATAATGCTGCACCTCCCTACATTTCCTCCCTCATCTCTGTCTATCGCCCAACCCGTACTCTCCGTTCACTCAATGACCTAAGACTAACATCCTCTATTATCAGAACCTCCCACGCTCGTATACAAGACTTCTCCCAAGTTGCACCACTTCTCTGGAATGCTCTATCCTGGACTATCAGATTAACTCCCAATTTCTACAGCTTCAAGCGCAAACTAAAGGCATATCTTTTCAGACAGGCCTATCACAACTCCTAATGTAAACCCTTCCGTAGTTAGAATCCCTAAAACATACCCTCCTCTGTTCACGCTCCCACATTACCTCACAGGATATGATGCCGTATCAGACTAACTTTACATGTCCAGGCACCATCTGCACGTTAAAGGACACGACTGGTGACGGCTCACACAGCTTTATATATGTGTAATGACAGTAACCTCTATTACAGAATTGTCTGACCATTGTATAAGCAATGCTACCTCCGATGCCGCCCCTGCTACCTCCTGTGTCACCCCCTCTACCTCATAGATTGTAAGCTCTTGCGAGCAGGGCCCTCAGTCCCAGTGTGTGAATTGACTATTTCTTTGTAATGTATCTTTTTTGTCAGTACTTGAACCCTACAAATTGTACAGTGCTGGGGAATATGCTGGCGCTATATAAATAAGATGTATTATTATTATATGCAAATGAGACCTCATTGGTGAAAAAGAGCAACTTGCTCCTAGCATCACCTTTTGGAAAATAGCTCCCTACAGACCTTAAGGGCCTAGATTAACCCCTGAAAAACAACTCCATAGCATTATCTCTCCTCTTCCAAACTTTACAGTTGGCACAATGCAGTCAGGCAGGTAATGTTCTTTTTATTTATTTATTTATTTTTATGTAAAAAAAAGTAAAAGAAAGGGTAAAACTTACAGACGTACAATGCCAAGAAACTTAGCAAAGATAAAGATTACTGAAAAAAAAATTACAATCAAATACAGTTTAGGTACCGTAGGGGTTTTCTGGGATTTTTTATTGATGACCAATTCTTAGGATAGGTCAAATTTAAGTAAATAGACTGAGCTTTGATACCAAGCACAATCGCTGTAGAAGTGTACGGCACTGTACTTGCTAAGTACTGAAGAGGCTGCAGCATTCACGTAATCGCTGCATCCTCTGCAAACAGCTGATCAGCCAGGGTCCCGGTTGAGTATGTTTTTTATATTTCACTTTCCCCAAGATTTTATCATAGCCTGCAGTACAGAAGTATGATATAAGCAAACAACTAATGGACAATAAAAAACAACCTCTGATTGTACAGTGATATTGCCAGCTGAAACTAACAGCAATGATATTTCTGCAACAGGAGGAGCTACTAACAGAGGAAATATTGCGCTGATGTCAGCGGTGGAACAGTTTTCTAATGGTATATAACATGCACTGGTTTAAAAATGTGAAAGGTCCCTCTAAGGCTGAGGCCCCACGTTGTAGAAACGCAGCTTTTTTTGTTGCAGATTTTGCTGCGGTTTTTTGAGCCAAAGCCAGTGGATTGAGCAGAAGGTAGACGTATAAGCTTCCTATATATTTCCCATTCCTTCTGTAGCCATTCTTGGCTTTGGCTTAAAAAAAAACGCAGTAAAATCTGCAATAAAAAAATCTGCATTTCTGCAACGTTGGGCCTCAGCCTTAAGGGGTTTTCTAAGACTAAGAAATTGTGACTAAGGCTGGGGCCCCACGTGGCGGAAACGCCACTGCAAAAACCACAGCGTTTTACAGTCCGGAGGAAAGTCCATGCAAAGTGAATGAAATTCTAGCGAATCCGATTCACACATTGCGGAAAAATGTCTGCAAAAGGGTAGGATTTTTTTTATTTGGTCTCAATTAGAAAAATTAATTTCACCAGATTTTTTGTCTAATTCTAAATCTTGGAAAACCCCTTTAAGTTCAGTTATTTTATATGCATGTTTTCCTTTTTATTTTCAGTCAATATGACTCATTGATACCTACTGAAAATTTAAAACTTTTGGAAATTCCCAGAAAAACCGTAAGGCTTATTTTCTCTTTGATCGTTTGTAGTTGACATATTAATCTTCTGAATATTAATTATATAAATCAGCGTTTATTGATTTCCTGTTTTTATAGGCAAGCATTTTTTAAACCAAGATTACATGCTCTGACATTAGAAGTATCACTCACAGAGGTACAGTAGCCACAAATGGACAGGAAAACCGGATGCCAATACAGACACCAAAGCTCCAACACATTTCTAAGCTAACATCACTACTAGACACTTCACAATGCTCTCCACTCTATGTGGTAAAGTCCAGATTGCAGATGGTTATATGCATTTTTGGGATAGTCTGAATGAGTGCATAGGCAAGATCTTACTGCAGGTGTTTTGGGGATTGCTCAACACTTTAGTTCATTTTTATTTTGTCTATATAGTTAATAGTTTGGTGGGTCCACTATCAGGTGTAAGTTGCTCCTATCTTGTTATCTTTCTGATGGTGTTTGACAAGTTTGTAAATCACGTTAAAGTTGCTCAATCAAAACTTATTGGGACATATTTACTAATCCTGTCTAATATTAGACTGTGTAAACTTAGCACCCCATGCACTTTAGATGAATCTAGACCTAGAGATTTCGAAGGGTTTGGGGAGCCATCTCATGTAGTTAGATTTCAATTAGCCAGGCCTTGTGTTCATGGGAATATAAGCCGCTGTCACATGGCAGTGGCTTTCACACCTGTTTAGTAGATATGCACTCTTCAGCTGAGCGTGCATGTGTATAGTGGAGTTAGACAAGATAGCTGTCAGCCAAAACAGCGTTTGGTCAACAACAATCTCATGTATAACTGGCTTTACACTGGATAGTCTTACAATGTACCATATGTATCACAATGGCTGATACTGGATGATGAATTTGGTGCTTCACTAGATTTTGTGGTCTAAGGAAGAATTTATCGAGTTCTACACTCCCGAATTCTGTGATTAAAAATTTTAAAAACAAACTTTTGTGAGTTTTTAGGCTTATTTGCACAAACATTTTGTGACTTTTAAATTTTCCGCCTCTCACTCCACTTTTAAAAATTGGGTGGGAAAAGTTGGCGTGGCTAACTTGTTCAGCTCATTTTCACCAGATTTATCAAATTCAACTTTTTAAAAGGTCACACAAATTGTTGCATTCTAACTAAAGTAGAGGAATGGCATAGACAGTGAAGTAGCATCTCAAGACAGAAGTGTTAGACACAAATATGTGCCAATTTTAGCAAACTGTAAGGGGAATATTTACCTACGCCAGTCTTGATAAAGTCCCTGACTGGCTCGAGATTTGCCTGAATTATTAAGAGGCTCCTAGTTACCAGAACTAAAAATTACCCTGGTCAGAAACTGACATAGATTTCAGGTATAATAAATTTGTCTGCCAAGGCACCCCTGTCCCAGTTTGCCTTGTTCTCCACCCCACTCCGCCCACTTTCACAAAAAGTGGCCAATGAGGAGCAAAACGAACAATGTGGCCCACCTTTGGAGAATGAAAAGACTGTGTACTAAAGGTGCGACACATTTACACCATTTGTGCACCATTTGTACTAAATGTACTCTGCATTAAAACACAATATGTTAAAGATTAACAAATAATTAAAAATAAAGAAAACAAATACAAAAAGCAAGTGATTTGATGACTTTTTCCATTTATTTACAAACATAGTAAGGTTCCACTGCAAAGTGGTTTTCCAGGTATACGTACATCTTACAAATTTTCTATCTCATTCAAGATAACGTAGCTTATAAACTAAATAAAATAAATCACTGAGTTCACAAAGCTTAAAGGGATATTCCCATGTAATAAGTGGTTTCATATTGCTAGGATATATCACTACTTTATGTGAGGGTCCAGTCTTATGGAAATCCAATGATGCTGAGAGTGAAGGGTCTGTAGTTCTGGTGTAGTAAACTATGCTACTGTTTCTCCCTGCACAATGGCACACGGACCATCCACTGTGCACTGGACAGTATCACAACCCCATTCACATGCAGTTCCCTTACACAGGAGCATGACAGGGCAGGTGACTCATCACTGGATGTCCCAGGATTTGAACCCTACCGATCATGAAGTGGTGGCATCTCCTAGCAATATGCCACCACTATATAAAGTGGGAGTGACCTTTTAATAAAGTGTGTGAAATATTACATATTAGTAATACTTTATGAAATATAACAAATTTACAGTTTAACCATGGTGATTGTGGAGGAAGTTTCTGGAATAAACTCAATAAAACAACCTCAGGGTTTACATATGACCTTGTGTTACAGTAAGTTCAGAAACAGGAATAAGAAGGATGTCATCTGCATTTCAATGACATATAAAAAAAATACATCAAATAAATTGTATAATATTTTATTAACCCAATCATAGCACACATTTAAACTTTAACTGTTATAGTGCTTTATCTGTTGTGGCTTCAAATTCCTACTGAAACCATATTGGGGTTAAAAATATGTAAAGCAGCAAAAATCTAAATAATGCCTATGGACTGGCTATGCCCATGACATGCTTGTGTCCACACTTACTGTCCGAAAAGGACATGCATAGAAGAGAAGGGGCCCCACAAACTGGCCCCTTTCTTTCTGTGGTGCAAGTTTTGCTTCTAGTGATAGAAGGACCAGGAGAGGAGTTTGTTTCCCTGTCCACATTTTTTGGCGCCATCCCCCACCCCTTGTTTACATACAATGCACTTCTTGTGTAGAGAAGAATCCTGCGCAGGTTCTCTCCACTCAATAGGAAAGAGGATGGGACCAATGAAGGGTTGATCCCATCTTCTCACGGGCCCCATAACTGCAGCATGGGGCATCTAATGTAGGAGAAAAGGGGATTGAACCAAGAGCTCAGCTCAGGTTCACACTCCCTATCGGGAAGGTAATTTTTGCTAACCTGAGCTATACCCTTCTCTTTTTGAGCTGAAAGGGCTGCCTCTGTGCCCTTCCCTATAAGTACGTGTGAATAATTGAATTTTACAATCTTTCAGTACTTAAAGGTAACATAAATTGAACCAACCGTTGTTAAAAAAATCTTTATTTTATAAAAAAAAAACATATAAAATAATATATCATACATAGCACTGTAGCAACGAATCAGTTCTACTAACTTTTACCAGTTCACAAATTAGAAAGTTGATTCATCTTGTACAATCCATATGCAGTATATGATTCTGAAGATGTGTATAAGAAATCTGGACAGGACTTTCGAGTTAAAATTTTAAATATAGGAGCATTTATATATAGCAATAAAAATAATAAAATAAAAAATAATTTGTAATTTTAACCAAATACGATTTAGCAAGTTTTGTCCTGCACCATTGAGAAGAAGAAGGAGCAGAGTGAGCTCCACGAGTCTCCACAGTACTCCTTGGCTAATCTTCGTCTCTCAAGGATATCTTCATCCTCTACACAGTCTTTGCGCTCTTCAGTGACGTCAACTTTAGTTGTTGGTTTGGGCTGCTCTCGGACATTGTGTTCATGGTTTGGTACTGTCACACTAGGCAGGAGGTAAGTTAGGTGTGCCTCGGGTGGTCCTTTCTTGCATTCCTTAGACTTTAGGACAGCTTTCTGGTCCTGGCAAATGTTCTTCTGCTTTTTCAGGGCCCGAGTGATTTGCTTCCAGTAAGTCTTCTGATTTGCGGCATACTTTGGACATGCTGTAGGATTTCCTTCATAGGCGCAGGATACTTTTGTTTCCCCTTTGGTACATTCAACATTTAAAGCCACAGTCTCGGTCCCAGATACAGACCAGGTGCAGTCTGCTTTGTCTTTACTGTGAAATTTTCCTTGAAGTGAGCCTTTTCCTCCTTTAGAACCTCTCTCTTTTTCTCCATTACGAGACGGAGCTTTTTGCTTTTCCTCTTTTTCAGCCCCTCTCTGTTTGCCTTTTCTTCCTTCTTTTTGCTTATTTCCTTCCACTAGGAGAATCTGTGATATCAGGAGGGTCGCCACAGTAAGGAGGGCAAACTTTGTCAGCTTCATGGTGCTATTGATAAGAAATGTAAAGATGACATCATTAGTATACCTCAATATAAAGGAGAGTGTATATCAACACTTAAAGGGAGCCTGTCATCATAACCCAGCCTATCAACCCAGCCCTGCAGATAGATAGTTTAGGGTCACCTGAATCGAATAGTGTTTTCCCTTGTGAATTGGTGAATCTGTTGCTGAGATATTATGGTTATTGTCAATATGCAAATGAGAGGTGAGCAGTAACTCCCTCATTGCGCTAAAGATCTCATTTGTATATTTACAAAAATGTCAATGCAGGGGAGGTACCGATTCACAAGAGGAAGACATTGTTTGATTTAGGTGACCTAACCTGGACAACCTAACATATCCCACATATTAACATTCCTTCACATAACCTCAAAATTAGATGTGAACAGAGTCTTTACTATATGACATGATTTGCGGGTATGATTCACACTTTACAAAGGATCTCATGTCTATAAGACCAAGATAAGCAGAAGTTACACAGTGGTACAACTTTGATGCTCTTTGCAGTTGACATCTATTTGAAGTGTGACTCAAGTAAGGGAAAGTTGAATCATGCAATTACATGACTCACTTTATAGTTCTGAGCCGGCCTTAAAGGGGTTGCCCAAGTGTAGCTATTGATAGCATACCCATAGGATAGGATCATGAATATCACATCAGTAGTGGTCGAACACCGAGGGGGCCAACATGATGTGAGAAGATTCTGCCAATTTAGCTGAACTGCAGTAGAGCAGCATGGATACAAATGTGGCAGATCTTTAGTGCACCAATGATGTGCCAAATTTTTCCTTCTGTATGCAGAGCAGGGCAGAAACCAAGACAGACCAAGGAGGGGACACCTAGCCCAACAAGTTTACTAAAACTCGCACAAGAAAGCTAGTGGGAGTTATACCTGAAATCTACACCTACATCTTTGACTAGCGTAGATTTCAAATCCGGTTCATGGAAGTGCATCTGAATTATTAAGAGGTTAGAGCCCCTTAATAATTCAGGTGCATCCTGCTCCAGTCTTAACAAATTCCCCCCAGTGTATGGACTAATCTGCTTCTGGCTTTATACATTGTTCAGATACAGTGATGCGGATCAGTGGGGTTGTTGGGCCACCACCAATCTTATATTGATGACCCATCCCAAGGATAGGTCATCAATTGCTACACTTTGGGAAACCCTTTAAAGGAATACCTTTGGAAAAACATAGTCTTAAGGGTACATGACACAGGGTTTCAAAGACCACCAACTAGAAAATCCTCGTACACTGCCCCCTCAGGCAACACAGAGTATCAGGTATATTTTCAGTATTTCCTTGTTCTGTCATCCCAGATATTAATGATCAATCTAGATCAATGTATGTTAGGTCAATAACTGAATAATGTAACTTTTATCATAGTGAAGGGAAAATACTTAGACCCTAATGGGTGGTAAGTTCTCTGAACATCTATGAATACAGTTTTTATTAACTATTAAAATAAATCACGGATGCTATTGTTATATTGTATTATGTAATCTAATATTGTCTCTTAGATAAACTTTTCATATGCCATTCATTGGACTGTGAAGAACATTGCCATGCTATGAGGAAATGACTAGAGAAATCTCATTCTGCATACCTTGTGGTTTGAAGGTTTCCTCCTTGGATGTCTGCTGTTGCAGTGTTGTGTCACATGTGTCGCTAGTTGTAAATGAGAGGTATTTATAAAGTGTAGAGGACACACCTAAGCTCGGGATTACGACACAGTCTTCCAATATTTGTTTCAATAGACTCGTATGAGACACACCTCCTGGATATAGGCCAGTATAAGATGTGCTACCTGACAACCGTAATACTGGATTTCCTTTTGTTGTTTCATTGTTTGCTGTCAAATTACCTGCTTTACAGACTACCACGAAGTCTTTCATGTACCAGCATAAGCCCTCTTCCGGACTGTACCTGTAATGCAGGCATCCTCACTATGCAGGAGAGCTGGTTTTCCTGTTCTGTCTGCACATAATTTTCTATACGTATACGTTTAGACTTGTTTTTATTTCCCTGTGTTACTTTATTGTTAGTTTTTATGAAAGATATTCATCTATACCCACCGAACCGTTGTGCAATAACACATTTCATGTAATTTAGTAAAGTACATTGTGCAGTCCTGTATTACTTTTATCCTATGGTACTTTCACAGGGGATGAGAAGACGCACAATTTTTTGTCTGATCTAACATACAATGACAATGAATTTTTGCAGTGTCACATGGTGCATTATTCTCCTGAAAAGGGCTACAGTCTTTAGGGAATACTATTACCAGGAAGGGGAGGACTTTGTACAATGTTTAGGATGGTTGCGTGGGAATGCCTTGGCTTGACAAATTTACTATGAAATCTACATCAGGTCTTGATTGGCGTCCATTATGGTGCATAGGGGCATGCCAGAATTATTAAGAGACCAGAGTCTTTTATTCACCTCACCTTTTATTAAACCACCTTTTAGTTGGCTTACTTTGAGCCAGAATTTTACGACACTATTTTGACACTTTTAAGCCACAACCTTTTTTCTGAGAATCCACACCCACATGTCTAAAATTTCAGCCCAAACTAGATGTGCCACACCTGCGCCAAACATGCGGCATATTTAAACCAGTGCCTAGTCATAACCACAATAGTAAATTTGGTCCAATGTATTCCATCTGCATCCATCATTCAGGACAACAGATAAAATAAAGAGTGGTGTGAACCTTGCCTTAGCCACCTTCTTCCATTGCTCCAGTTCTGATGCTCACGTGTCCATTGTAAGTGCATCCAGTGGACAGGTGACTGGTTTGTTGCTATACGTTTTGAGTTGTGACAGCTTTACAACTTTTTTCAGCAATTTTCGTTACAGTACAGTAGCTCTACTGTAGAGTCAGACCAAGCAGACTTTCCTTGCTTTTCACACACATCTGTGCATACATCAGGAGACTTTTCCTGCCATATATTTTGACAGCCTAAGTGTGTCCTCCAGTCCGGCGGCTGAGTCATACTAGTAGGGTCTCTGCAGGTTCAATGTTGTAAAGATGTGAAATTATTCATCATTTTCTTTGAGCTAATCCTTAAAAATATGTCATGACATGGAATATAGATTGTAAGGGTGCAGTAACTGTAGTCTTGCTATTACATGTCTTTTCCATGTATATTTCTTTGTTGGTGTCAGCATTGTAGTCTCCGCTTTTTCCTCATGATGAATGAAGAGGGGATGCTGCTGTTCCTCACTCCCACTCATTCCCTGCTGTTCAAATCTTCCCCTGTGCTGGGCTTTTGCTTTCTTTGCATGTTAGTTCTGAATAAGCAACTTGCCTTTGTATTGTATAGAGATTCATGGATGCCCTCCACTGTTTACAAGCAGCTTGCTTCAAAAAGAGACTGGAATGTGCTGGCACCAGACAACCTTGTTGTTTTTTTTCTAGCTCTGGGCACCTGGATGTTTCTCTAGAAAATCTCATCCTGGTGCTTGCTTTGAGAATGAACATCCTATTTGTTGGCTGTATTATTGGAATCATCTTAAAGTGGTTCTGTCACTAAAACCCAGCATATTAACCCAGATAAGGTAGGGTCACCTGAATCAAGCAGTGTTGTGCCCTTGTGAATCGGTGCCTCAGTTGCTGAGATATCACTATTTTTGTCAATTTCCATATTAGCTGTTTGGGGCAACAACTAAGGCATTGCTGTTGCTCCAAAGACGTAAATGACAATACCCTCATTACTCTAAAGAGCTTATTACATATTGACAAAAGCTGCAACATCTAGGCAAGAGAGGTGCCGATTCACAAGGGGAAAACATGGTTTGATTTAGTTGACCCAAACCTATCTGATGGGCTGGGTTGATATTCTGGTGACAGACTCCCTTTAAAGCAGCATTCTCGTAGCAGTGGAAAAAGCCATGACTTTATGATTGGTGAGATTCCAGCATTTGAGACCCACACCACTCCTCAGAATGAAGGAACCACAGTGCTCCTTCATACAGTAGTGCTCCCAACCACCCACTGTGCAAGGAACAGTAACTGGCCCCATTTACATGAATGGGGCTACGCAGGAGTTCCCTGCACAGCAGCACTCCAAGCCATTGACTGCACAGGCAGCTGCAGCACAGCCACATTCAAGTGACCAGCTACAGTATAGCAGGTATCCAGGAACTGCAGCAGTGCTAGTAAAGGGGTGCAACACTATACCACTGCTGTGGCCCCTTCAGTCTCAGGATCAGACAGATTAGACCCCCACTGATCATAAAGAATATGACATATCCTTGCAATATACAATACCATCACTTTACAGGATGGCAGTGGTTGTTTACCCTCTCCAACACCACCTCTTTACAGATGCTTCACTTGCATCTTGAATGAGCTGAAAAGTTGCCATGCTTATTTGCTTGTTATTTCACCTAATTTCTTCAAGAAGAAATTGATATATTAGTGGTATCATTTACCAAGAACCTTTTCTCCTTATAAAATACCTGTTACCCCTCCTGATACACTGTTGCACTTTATACAGAATAATACTTTATACCAGAAGATCACTATGGTAGACTGAAAATAAAACAATGCAATAAAAACTGTGAAAGTGACAAACCTACAATAAAAGAAATGTGTCCTTTGGTTTAGTGAGTAGTGTGTTACTGGTATAGCCAAGTAAAGTCATGTACTGAACAGTGTGGCAATGTCTCAAGACTATGTTGGTTGTCTCTATAAAGAGTACACTTCACAGAAGTGGTGAGTTGGAAGCTTTGATTCCTTCATACATCTTCAGACCACTCTGATAGGTAGCTTACAATTTGTTCCTAGTTTTAGACTGTGTCCAGGTACACAGCTTCATTAGCTTTCAGGTACTAACATAGCTTAACGGGGTTCTCTAAGTCTTGATATAGATAGCATGGACTAAACAAACATCACCAGTATTGTATCACTTTGGGTTCCGACACATGACAAATCTACAGATCAGCTATAGTATACAAAGCTGGAAGAACACAGCTCTATGTATGGTTTACTGGCCATGCCATGCTATTGCAGCTAGTTCCTATTCAAGTTAACAGTAGCTGAGCCGTAGTACTGCTGTGTACAGTGTAGAGAGTCACCGCTTCCAGACATGTATACTTTGCTGAAAACAGCTGATAAGGATATGACATTGAGTCTTGAAGATCCCCTTTGATTCCTGTAGTGCTTTATGCTTATACAGCCCATGTATAATTTCCTCTCCTCTGTACTGAAACTGATGCTGAAGAGTGTGTAATTCTGCAATAGTTGCTCTCCTTTCTCTTTACCCTAATACACAGCCTTTGTAATTCTCCTCCTACAGACTTTCATGTATACCCTTCTCCCTATCTACAATAGAGTTTGTGTGATCTGCACTCCCAGAAGGCTTGGACGCTTTCTCCTCTATTTACACTCTTATGCTCTGTACAGCCTCCTTCCCCTCCCTGCTGCTATTTCTAAAGCGGGCCATAAACAGGAGATAGGTTGACCACAATCTTACCAACTGATCGATGGTGGAATTGTTTGTATGAGCAATCCCATCATCAACAAATCTGACTGAACTGCCCAATCATGGGGGTAGTTTCTAAAAAAAAATGGCAAACGATTGGCCAAATTT
The DNA here is from genome assembly GCA_947044405.1 of Leptodactylus fallax. NCBI lineage: Eukaryota > Metazoa > Chordata > Amphibia > Anura > Leptodactylidae > Leptodactylus > Leptodactylus fallax. Next base: position 2,741,974 of record CAMRHE010000220.1, on the reverse strand, counting down.
GACAGCTCATACCATAAACTTGTATTTTTATATTGTTTATTAGTTAGATCAGTTTTTGGCATAAAGAAGTCTGCCATCAGCCATCACCAATGGTTATCAAGGTAATTTCTCAAATGATTGTCAGCCAAAATAAAATTAGCCAATTTGCAGAATTTTACCACATGTTGTATGGCCAGCTAAATACTAGACAAGGTAGGTGGGGAACGGAGAGAGCCAACACAGCCAGGAGCAGGTGCTGTTCTGTGCCAGCTACAATATGTTCGCTAGTTGTCTTTCTGGCAACAAAATGAAGATGATTTACAGAGTTGCTAAAAAATTGAACACACACTAAAAACAGGACATTTCTTTACTGAAAAAAAAATTGTTCCAAAATAACCTTAAAGGGGTTGTCCAGAAATTACAGTGGTGAAAAACAGAAAAAAACACATACTCATCTGTCCCCGGTGCTCGGGTGTCCTGAGCGGTCACAGGAAAGGAGCTCCCTGGCCTCCTGGCCCAGAACTGTAATTCCTGGACAACCCATTTAATATAGAAACAGTGCCAACATCTACATCTACTATATCCTGGTTTCCAGTTTACCATAATTAAACTGCAGTGACTGACCATAACTAAATTATATTTGATATACTATTACTTAGGAAACTTGACCATGGAACTATAACCACTGCTATAATAGAACTTACATGGAAGAATATTTTTATTATTAATTACTACATATCCAAAGATGATCAGCTCTGAAAAAAACATGATTTGTGATAACTCTGTTACAAGATGACTATCCTCTATATGTGGCTATGTCTGGTCACCCAGTGGTTGTGTTGTGCACTGAGGCCTGTCAAGGGATTTGTTAGCATGTTAAATTTATTTCTTGAGAAATTGGAAGAAAAAGTAAGGGTAGACAAACCTGTTTGCTTTTGTATTTTATTCTTATTGGTAAGCCTTGTAGGTATGATACGCAGATATGATGGATATGTGTGACTACTCAGAAGCATTACTTTAATGCCATATGCAGATGACAGAGTTATGTACATGAGGCTGTATGATGGCACACACACAGACTCCCAGTATGGATTCTGTGTGACACTGTGCCATGCTCTATAAGATGCTATATGCACATATCATTTTCTGTTGGATTTGTAGAGAATCTAGAACATTTGCAAAATACATTATTTTAATTATTTTTATACATGTATTTATATTAGCGTACTACTAGCTTATATATGGTTAAAGGGGTTTTCCAAGACTTAATAATTGATGACCTATCCTTAGGATAGATCATCAATTAAAGATGGTCAGAGGTCTGACACCCGCGCCCCCAGCCAGTCACCTGTTTGAAGACACTGCAGCGTTCCCATCCTAAATTTATTGAACCCCAAGGCTCCTTGGAACTTGGTTCATTTGTCCTTAATCTAGACAACAGCAGCAAAAAAGCTTGTCACTTGTACAATGGAGATAAACTTAACTCATCCTGCTTGAAGATGGTTTCCTGGCAAAGCAGTCAACAAGTCTGAGCCAAAATATAGCACTCGAAAAAATAATAGAATCCGTGCCAGTAATATACAAGTTTTATCTCTTTGAGGCCATCTGAAAGGGGGAGGGGGGGGGATTGATTCTAGTTATCCCAGCTGTGCAAACTATCCACCAAGATCTATTTTTGACAATATCAGGGTTCAGTGGTTATATATATTTTAATGATATCATAGTGCAAATTGTATTTCAGCCCTAAATCTGTCTTATGAAGAAATTATGTTCCTCTAGTTTATTCAAATATACAGTATATACTGATGTACAGCAGGGGGCAGGCTCATACTGTTAAAGCAAATCTATGTGATTGAACTGTTGTCCCAGACTTAAAGGGGTTTAAACTTTGTCACATATGAGGGAACTTTATAAGACCAAGAAAAAAAAAGATGACACAATAGTGATGACATCACCTTCATAGTTCACATGACCGCTCAGCCAACCCCTGGACTAATAACTTTGGTTATATGTGTATGAACAGCACGAGTGCAAAAATCCAGTGATTGGCTGAGCAGTCTCCTTAAATTTTAAACTTGATGTCATCACTTTTGGCCCAGTGGGTTTGAAAAGGTCAAGCAACCCCTTTAACAATGAGGTCAATTTTCTTTATCTCAGAAAGTGCATAAATTTTGCAATCTACTTAATTAATCAACTTTGTCTCAAAGGTCAAAAATTGACTTACCTGTTCCAGGGATCATATGATAATGGACACGGGGATTCCAGCCACATCACGACCCCTGGGTCATGTGATCTGAAGCGGGGGGGGGTAAGTAACTCGTAGGGCGAAAGGCTGCTTCCAATAATGTGACCTGGGGGTAGTGATGTGGCAGGAGTCCCTGGGTCCATCATCATTTAATCCCCGAACCAGGTAAGTCAATGCTAACTCCCTGGACAACCCCTTTAAGACTAGGTTCACATAGCGTAATATGGAGCTGATTTTGAAATTTTCAATTGAAGGCAGCAATGGACGCATCTTTTTTTCAGGATTCTGAAAAAAGAAGTGCCAGGTAATTTTGCCCACAGATTCCGCAGCAGATTCAGCCGCAGAATCCGTAGTGTGAGGCTCACACTGATATGCCTCATTGTGTCCGGGGCTAATCCACAAACCCACAGCAGAAATCTGAAACAGAGGATCCACGGGGCTGAAACTTGGAGAGGAATTGATTAATAAAGTAGAGAAATACCTTTCCAAATTCTAGCATGTGAACCTAGTCTAATATTATCACAAGACGCATGAATTTGGGAATGGAGATTTTTTTAATCAAATTGACTAGGCATGTTAGACACACTCTTACACCCCATGGCTGGTGGACAGGTACGTAAACAATGTATGAGAAAATAGTGGACATGTTAAAAAAAAAAGTGTGCCTTTTTTTGACTTCTCATAGTCACGCCCTTTTTTTTTTCCTAAAGAATTTGCATTAAAATTTTGGTAAATCTCTCTCAATTTGTAGACACAATAGGTCTATGCACAAAATAATCAGAAGATGAAGTATTGCATTAAATAATAAGTCAAATATGCTATAATGAAAGATTTGGCAGGTTACCACAAAAGCCCCATCCACAGACTCATTCATACATGAATCATGGTATGAGAGAGTATCTGCCGCAATGCGCATTTTACATTATTTGAGCTTGGCAGCAGCAGGGTTATTCTTCTCTAAGTGTTTTCTTCACGCTGTTATTAGAGATGTAATTTCTATTAGCTTGAGGTTGTTGTTTAGCGTTCTCATTTTATAGCCATATAGTACATAGGAGAATATATCTGTCCAAACTTTCATGATAATCGTATATGCAGTAGTACTCCAGAGAAAGATCATGAGGAAAGACCACTACATGTTGTATTAAGTGTTTATATGGAGAGTCTTTGGAAATCTCTTTATGGAAGTGCATATGTAAGCTGTGGCATATCCTTACAGTGGCTCAGAGACTGACTTGCTGTATTACCAATGGCTCAGAGACTGACTTGCTGTATTACAAAGCTTACAGTCTCCCTGACTGTTTGTTTCCTGACCTGTTGTAAATAACTTCTCTACGTATATTGCATTTTGTTATTCCAAGATCCTTTTGAAGATCCATGTCTTGTGTGTGTATAAATAGTGTGAAGTTTCAGTTTCTAGTATTACACTATGTCTGAAGAAGAGAGCTAGCACTCTCGAAAGCTTACTTATAAATATACTCAGTTAGCCTCTAAAAGGTATCGCCTGATTTCTTCACTCTTCCACTACTTTCTATGGCTAACTTGATACAACATTATAATGCTAAAATAAGCGTCAGTGTACATGAACAAGAACTGACAGTCTGTGTTTTAGGGGCAGGGGAAAGAGTCAAACTTGGACCCTGGTGCCTTAAGGGACCCACAGCCCCTCTACCACATTAGCAGACATTAATATATAAATTGTACATTGGTTTTGTATTTGGAACCAGGAGAGTTAAGCTATGCCTCTATTAGAGTTTGTATGTTCTCCCTTTGTTTGCGTGGGTTTCCTCCAGGTACTCCGGTTTCCTCCCACACTACAAAGACATACTGATAGGGAATGTAGATGGTGAGCCCTATATGGGACAGTGACTGAGAATGTATGTAAAAGCGGAATATGCGGAATATGTTGACGCTATAGAAGTAAGATAAATAAATAAAATAATATGTTTTGCCCGCTTTAGGACAAAATTATTCTTGTATGTTCTATGTCACACAACATCTTGATGCTAGCCTGTGTCAGGATCTTATACAGGAGGTGACAGACCACGTCTTGATTCAGATCAGTGTCAGGACCTTGTTTGTGATGCCCTTAATAGCCAAGGCTGCCTGTATAGCTATTTTCATAAGTTTCATACAAGTGAATGGAGAGACTTGCACATGGTCGGCCAGTTGCAACCATAAACGGGGCCATGTTATTGACATGGATACAGCTCCCAGAGGTGGTAATAAAAGATTACCATAAAGTCACTGCACGCACAAAGGGATGTGTCTCTGATATATTTAGGCTCATAGTATTCCAAAAGGTAGTCATAAAGTATAAGGGCATCCTCTTGCTGAGCGTCAGTGGACACATGTCAAAAAATATAGTAGCAACCAGCCAGGACAATGTATGTAATAGTCTCTAGTCTTTGGTTGATCATATTATAATAGTCTGCTGTCAAGGATGCATCCTCTCTTTTGGTGAACACTAAAATAAACCATTAAAAATTGGTAACCCATTAATTGTAAAAATTCACAAATGTCGTTCAATATGAATAGATGTCTCGTCTACGATTCAACCTTCATTTGAATTTACACATGACTGTCCACATATATAGAGGTGGCATAAATCTTCAACATAAAATATATATTTTTAAGGCAGTAATACACTACTTTTGTTTGTTGCTGGACAACAGGGCTAAGCACTGAGCTACCATGCTGTGAGTTTTTATGGCCAGTCCTCACAGATGTATCCCTGGATAAACTTTTCATTGAATGTTGGTGCTGATCCTAAGGGTGTAATACAACCAGAGCATTGTGTTTTTCAAAATTAGGGTTTATGGTAACAAGTATGACATTCTTATATTAGTGTACTCATCTAATATTACCCAAACCCATTTAGTTTTGGTTTCAGGCAGAGACAGAGAACATGGTCTTGTATTTCAAACCCAGAATACATAGTGGGTTCAAGGGATGATAACTTCAATCTGAGACACCATTTCTGTATTGTATTATGTGAAGCAAAGATGTGAGTTCTAGTCATAAAACGTAATAATTCTGGCAGTTATGTAGTATGATGCCCTTTCGAGTAGGAGTCCTGGAAGTGATTATATGGCTCCCACAGAGCCCTGATCTCACCATCATCCAGTCTGTCTGGGATTACCTGAACACAGAGAAGGATTGGAGTAAGCCTACATCCACAGAAGATCTGTGCTTAGTTCTCCAAGACGGCGGGAACAACCTGAGTTCCTTCAAAAACTGCTTGAAAGTGTATCTAGAAGAACTGATGGAAGGCAAAAGATGGTCACACCAATTATTGATGGGATTTAGATATTTCTCTTCCTCGTTTGCTTCTTTTTGTTAATTGATAAAAATAAGCTATTAACACTAGTTCACTCAATGACCTAAGACTAACATCCTCTATTATCAGAACCTCCCACACTCGTATACAAGACTTCTCCTGAGTTGCACCACTTCTCTGGAATGCTCTATCCTGGACTATTAGATTAACCCCCAATTTCCACAGCTTCAAGTGTAAACTAAAGACCCATCTTTTCAGACAGGCCTATCACAACTCCTAATGTAAACCTTTCCGTAGTTAGAATCCCTAAAACATACCCTCTGTTCACACTCCAGCATTACCTCACAGGATATGATGCCGTATCAGACTAACTTTATATGTCCAGGCACCATCTGAACGTTAAAGGACACGACTGATGACGGCTCATACAGCTTTATATATGTGTAATGGCAGTAACCTCTATTACAGAATTGTCTGACCATTGTACAAACAATGCTACGTCTGTTGCCGCCCCTGCTACCTCTTTTGTCACCCCCTCTACCTCATAGATTGTAAGCTCTTGCGAGCAGGGCCCTCAGTCCCAGTGTGTGAATTGACTATTTCTTTGTAATGTATCTTTTTTGTCAGTACTTGAACCCTACAAGTTGTACAGTGCTGCGGAATGTGTTGGCGCTATATAAATAAAATGTATTATTATTGTTATTAACACTACTATTTGTGAAAGAATTCTTACTTGTGTGTTTTTCCACACCTGCATAAAACATTTGCACTGTACTGTAGATATAGGATTGATGTGCAATATTTAGAGGTGTGCATAATAGTATGATTTTAAGTTTTGAAAACTACAAGGTATAAGGAGGTCAAATCCAGGAGGTGATCCAATCTGTACAGCAATTTGACAATACATTTCTGTGGCTGGATAGAATTAAAATTTCAGGGATCAATAAATCATTAAATTAATTGGTGACTGACTCCTATTTTACTTTTCCTTTACGATGATCTTACCCATTAGATAGAAGTAGATTGATGGTTGAACAACCATTGAACACAAGAATATCTTCAGTGAAGGACAAACAATCTTTCTGGGAACTTTCATGGAGCAAGGTGAGATCTTTCATCCGACTGTTTTTTTTTTCTTTTATTTCAACTTTACTGAAATTTAGAGTGATGCCAATAAGGCTCGGACTACATAGCAATCACACAACAGATGTTATGACCAAGATGGCCCTAGCCTAAATGGACATACGTGTATGACTAAAGCTTCTATCCCAAATCTATTATCTACAGTATAACTAGCACTGTTTCTTTAGTTATTACAAAGACAGTGTTGTCATAGTTATTTTATTAACTAAAATGATGTATCATGAAAATAACACAAGAGTAATCAGTTTACTTTAAAAAAAAAAAAAATAAAGTAAGACAATATGTACAAAAGCTTTCTTTTCTTGGTACAGTTAAAACTCCAGAAGACGTTCAGTAAATACAGTCCATGTTCCATGTATTCTGTAGACTGGGATTTATAGAAGCCATTTAAGAAAGGGATGTGATAGGTAAATAATATTTATTTACAAGGACAGTCTCATCGAAAAAATGTCAAACACCCCGCTGCTTGCAATTGTTCCATCTTCCGCATACCACCTGGAAGACAAAATCATGTATACAGTGTCATATAAACCAGATAAATTTTTCATGGACTGCAAAGAATATACTGTGGCAATGCTATTATGTTATTATGCTTACTTATATAGCGCCATGATATTCCACAGCGCTTTACAAACATTGACATTGAATAGCTTCTCATGCTCTATAACATGCCATTGGTGCTACCATAAACCCAAAGTCTATCTTGAAATTTATCAAAACACATGCAAAATAAAAGTTGTCCATAGGGTTCATACACTACGCGTTTCAGGGTGTAGCCCCTTTATCAAGTGTATAAATGTCTTTTTTTACCTAAATAAACAGAATTACTCTACTGGACCAGCACTGACTAAGGGTGGGTTCATACTTGCAGCGGCACTCTGTCCACCGTGAATCTGACCTAAATGTCGGAAAACTGGATAGGGGAAGGTTTGTGACGCATTGCTTAAAACCCCATTCACTTGAATGGTGTTGTAAAGCAATGCGCGGGTGTGCTCTTACACCCTCTGCGCCGCGAAGCCATTTCTTTTCGTCGGAAACAAAGTCCTGCATGTCCGACTTTGTTTCCAGCGGATAAAAACGGCTTCACGGCGCAGAGGGTGTAAGCGCACACCCGCGCATTGCTTTACAACACCATTCAAGTGAATGGGGTTTTAAGCAATGCGTATCAAACCTTGCCCTATCCAGTGCCTATCCAGTTTTCCAACATTTAGGTCGGATTCGCGGCGGACGGAGAGCCGCTGCAAGTGTGAACCCACCCTGACATTTGTTTGGGTTTTTTTAATCCCCCTCGTTTTGGTTAACCATATTACTCTGACCTGTGGGACCCTTCACTACGTTCTCCTGGCACCCAGCTGCTATTGATGTCCAGACCATCTTTTATGGTTAATAAAGCTTATTGATTTGGTTGTGGGCTTACCCTCTAAAGTGAGCATACATCTGTATGTTTAAAATGCATGTGTTTTTTGAGACAAAACCAAGATTGGCTACAAAAGGAATGGGAAATATACAAGAAGTACTTATATTTCTACCTTCTGCTCAATCCACTCCTGGCTTTGGCTCAAAAAACCACAGCAAAATCTGCAACAAAAAAAGTTGTGTTTCCGCAACGTGAGGCCTCAGCCTGCGGGGTTGTTAGGAAAAAACTGTTTCTATTTGTTTGCTGCAAACATTTTTTTTACATTTTTTGTGCTATTTTCTTGAATATATCACCAAAAATTGCAAGAATGGTGTGATGTACAAATATACTGTATGCAATTGTCATCTATGGTTTATACTCTGTCCCTGGCATGCTTTTTTCTCATATGTACACTGGCACTTCTGTACATCACCTGTACAAACTCACCTCATACTGAAAAACTTAAAATTCACTCACAAAAAATTATCTTTATATGCAATTGTTTTATGTTCTGTTGTGGAAAGGATAATAATCTACACTAATGTACAGTAAGTGAAACACTTGTATATATGGAAAACATATTGGAGTTATTGAGACAGTGTTAGTTTTATCATCTGTGACTTACTGTATAACACTGAATGGAATGTAAAATTTTGTATAACCTTTGACATCCCTTTCCGATCCACTGAATCTTTTATCATATTGATGGCAAATCTGTTCCTTTATGGTATACAGCGCATGGCACTCATTGAGCTCTGTGTTTTCGGCTATGGTCACATAGCCGAAAACAGAAGTGGCAAAAACTGCTTCTATCTTCTCTCCAGGCAAGATGCAATTTATGGAGAAAATAATGGGCACGAGTGATGAGTACAACTTTGTGAAAAAAAGTCATGAATGTCCATTCCTTCCCTTGATCTGGCACTGGCTGAATGTATCTCTCTGGACCAGACGTTACCTCTCTGTTGTCCAGAGTCCCAGAACGTCTAGCAGCCGTAGCCTCCTTTCTCTCCTCCCGCTTTCTCAAACTCAACATGGAGAAAACGGAATTCATAATCTTCACCCCTCCTCACACGACCCCCCTACCTGACCCATCTATCAAAATTAATGGAACCACTCTGACCCCAGTCCCACAGGCCCGCTGCCTTGGGATAACCTTAGACTCTGACCTATCCTTCAAGCTGCATATTCAAACCCTCAACACCTCCTGCCGCCTCCAACTCAAGAACATCCATTGAATGCGCTCCTTCCTCACCCCTGAAACTACAAAGATGCTAGTCCACACCCTCATAATCTCCCGCCTAGACTACTGTAACACCCTTCTCTATGGCCTCCCAGGAAACACTCTCGCCCCCCTCCAGTCCACCTTAAATTGTGCTGCTCGCCTAATACACCTCTCTCCCCGTTCTTCATCGGCCGCTCCCCTCTGCCAATCTCTTCACTGGCTACCCGTTGCCCAGCGAATAGAGTTCAAACTACTAACGCTGACATACAAAGCCATCCACAACCTGTCCCCTCCGTATATCTCTGACCTAATCTCCCGCTACCTGCCCGTACGTAACCTCCGATCCTCCAAAGACCTCCTACTTCGCTCTGCTCTTATCCACGCCTCACACAGACGTCTCCAAGACTTCTCCTGTGCATCCCCCATACTCTGGAACTCATTACCAAGACACATAAGACTGACCCCCACAATCACAAGCTTCAAGAAGGCCCTGAAGACTCACCTATTCAGGAAGGCCTACAACCTCCAATAACGCTACTGTCACCACACCACCACCTGAGCAGTCTCTACCCCCACCTTCTGTCTCTATCCCTCTTCCCTCATAGATTGTAAGCTCTTGCGGGCAGGGCCCTCTATCCCACTGTACCAGTTGGTCACTGTTAGTATTATCTGTTTTGTATATCTTGTGTACCGTATGTAAACCCTCAAATGTAAAGCACCATGGAATTAATGGTGCTATATAAATAAACAATAATAATAATAATGTGATATGTGACTGTTTAGTGGAGTCAGGATTTTTGCAGCTAAGGGGTTTACAATTCTTTCTGCTTTCTCTGGCATCTGGATCTGCAAATTACTTTGTTTCAGTTACTGCTGCAGGCTGTCTGTGGCACAGCTGCTGCATCCCCTCTGTGCAGGCTGCTGTCAGAGGCACCAAGGGGATCCATCGGTCTAGCCACAGGCTGCCAGCCAGCAGCATAGAAGCAGAGAACGTCCAGATTCGCTTACAGCTAGGCTCCTTGACGCAGGCTTCTGTCACAAGATACTGTATATAGTATGAGATAGTAAATCTCAAAAGATCAGTGGATACATTTCTTTAATGAGACAACTAATATGTTTCCCTTGTTGATCTGGAGTCCTCTCTGTCTTTCTATGGGTTATTTTTTTGTGCTATTTGTTGAAGACGTGATAAATAGATACTGTAAGACAACTGTAGTATACAGTCCTTGACAATTGCACCAGTTCTTAAACTGTTCTATTATCTTTCTATTTGCTTTTCGGCTTCACTGTTGACTTAAAGGGTTTTTGGCAAAAATATAACAATATATAAATTTGAAGACAAATAAAAGTTAAACATTTTTGCAAATATAAATAATTAAAAATTTTGCAGAAATTTAAAGATTTTCTCTAACCATCTTAATGGTGACAGGATGCAGGAAGTTTCTATGGTCTGGGACTTGTCAGAAACCCAGCCATGATTTCCTTATTGTGGACAGGTTATCAGACACTGACACTACATGTATTAGAAGATAACCCGGACACACAAGGAAATCATGGCTGGGTGTATAACAAGTCCTAGACCATAGAAAGTTCCTGCATTCATGGTCGTATCCACTCGCAACCGATCAAGACAACAAACTGTCACTGCTAAAACTGTCAACAAATATAAATCTGGTTTATGTTTATGGAAAAACCTTATTAAAGGATTTTTTTTTAAATAAAACTTCATAGTAGTTATAGTACACTGAACATTGTTGTAATTTTATAATTTACTGTGCTTTTCTATTTTTGTTTCCATTCACTGAAGCTAACAGAGATCTTGAAAATTATAAGGAATTTGGAATTAGTACGTTTTCACTATAATGTTTATGCTTTATGTACTTAAAACCCATTTAGTCAGTCACTCCGGTTTAGGGAGTCAGTGGCTGCCATACAGGCGCACATCCCCTACACCCACATGGGAAGCAAGTTTACCTATCAGTATATTTTTGGCGTGTGGGAGGAAACCTGAGTACCTGGAGGAAACTCACACAATGTGAGAATATACAAACTCCATGCAGATGTTGCCCTTGGTCGGATTCCAACTCAATGCTAGTTGCTGAGCCAACCATACACTCCTCTGCACTATTAGACAATGGTGAGCAGCTAGCAAAGGATAACTCTCATTGTGATGGACCTGACCCCTCTGTAATGGGACTCTGGAGCAGAGCCAATGGTCATGCTAGCTAACCCAATGGTGTAGACCAGGGCAGCCAGTACCTTGCCAGTTCCTTTCAGTGAAGTGTTGCCAAATAAACACTTTTCTAGTATTCATTGTCATTGGGTACTTTACTTTTGCTGCAGTTACAAACAACTTCACATCAGGTCCACAGCAAAGTTACAACATTCCCAGTTGATGGCCCTCAATGACAGCATCAGAATTACAAAGCCTACAGAGATGTCAGCCACTTTCCTGTTGACAAAGGGGTCGCACCCCTAGCTCACACAGACTCTGCTACTCACAGCTATCATCACGTGTTGTACCGCTAGCTTTCAGGATGAGGTGCCATAGTTTTGAACCAGATACGGCTCTGGTTTCCTCTAAGTTGTTTCCCAAAACAACGCTAGGTTCACATCTTTATCAGAACGCTAAAATATAGGTTACATATGGAGCCTGACAGACTACATTGGGGTCCGTTGTTTTTAAATTAAATAAAAAAACGCAAATGTGAACATATCCTCAGACTCATGAATGGTGCAGGAAAATTCCTATACATAATTTTCCCACCTTAGCATGATTAAAAACATCATGCTGTAGTGTGCATTGAATATGCCATGGGAAATTTGCAAAACACAAACCCCAGCACAACCTATAGGTGCAACAATGTTTTGCTTTCCAGAACATGCTAAAATATTAAGTAGCGCAATGTCTTAGGCCTCATGCACAAGACCAATTGTGTAGGATGAGAGGGGTCCGATGTTTTAACAGAATGCACTTGGATGACACTCACATGACATACAAGTACCTTCCATCCTCCATTGATTTCATTGGAAGGGTTCTGTTTCATTCCAATCCGTTTTCACAGAGCAGGATAGGACCTGCTCTATAAATATCAGAACAGAATGGTGCATCGGGCTGCACTCTATTATGTACGTAAGGCCGTAACCGTGACATTTAAAGTGACAACAACACAATACAATAATTCATTATGACAGTGCAAATATGTGAGTCATTAGCAATTCCGAACTAGCAACATACACCACAACGTACTTTATTATTACAACGCAGAGAATAAACCCATGCAATAAACATTATAAGCCTGTGGAAAAAAGTCATCTCAAGCTATAAATCCTCCATATAAGGCACAATTGTAGAAGGGGGTGGCGTCTACTTCCTAACATCTCCATATTTTATATAGTCAGCTATTTATTTGTATGGCTGGCATGTATACTATATCTCTTACTAAATATCTGGTACAGAAAACCATACATGTGAATATGTCCATTGGCTATAATGCATCACATAATTACATCGCTGTGTAACTGTTTTATAGACACTGCACTGTGGCAGTTACAGTGCTGGCCAAAAGTATTGGCACCCCTGCAATTCTGTCAGATAATACTCAATTTCTTCCAGAAAATGATTGCAATCACAAATGCTTTGGTAATAAGATCTTCATTTATTTTGCTTGCAATGAAAAAACACAAAAGAGAATGAAAAAAAAAAGTCAAATCATTGATCATTTTACACAAAACTCCAAAAATGGGCAGGACAAAAGTATTGGCACCCTCAGCCTAATACTTGGTAGCACAACCTTTAGACAAAATAACTGCGAACAACCGCTTCCGGTAACCATCAATGAGTTTCTTACAATGCTCTGCTGGAATTTTAGACCATTCTTCTTTGGCAAATTTCTCCAGGTCCCTGAGATTTGAAGGGTGCCTTCTCCAAACTGCCATTTTGAGATCTCTCCACAGGTGTTCTATGGGATTCAGGTCTGGACTCATTGCTGGCCACTTTAGAAGTCTCCAGTGCTTTCTCTCAAACCATTTTCTAGTGCTTTTTGAAGTGTGTTTTGGGTCATTGTCCTGCTGGAAGACCCATGACCTCTGAGGGAGACCCAGCTTTCTCACACTGGGCCCTACATTATGCTGCAAAATTTGTTGGTAGTCTTCAGACTTCATAATGCCATGCACACGGTCAAGCAGTCCAGTGCCAGAGGCAGCAAAGCAACCCCAAAACATCAGGGAACCTCCGCCATGTTTGACTGTAGGGATCGTGTTCTTTTCTTTGAAGGCCTCTTTTTTTTTTTCCTGTAAACTCTATGTTGATGCCTTTTCCCAAAAAGCTCTACTTTTGTCTCATCTGACCAGAGAACATTCTTCCAAAAAGTTTTTGGCTTTCTCAGGTAAGTTTTGGCAAATTCCAGCCTGGCTTTTTTATGTCTCTGGGTCAGAAGTGGGGGTCTTCCTGGGTATCCTACCATAGAGTCCCTTTTCATTCAGACGCCGACGGATAGTACGGGTTGACACTGTTGTACTCTCGGACTGCAGGGCAGCTAGAACTTGTTTGGATGTTAGTCGAGGTTCTTTAGCCACCATCCGCACAATCTTTCATTGAAATCTCTCGTCAATTTTTCTTTTCCGTCCACATCTAGGGAGGTTAGCCTCAGTGCCATGGGCTTTAAACTTCTTGATGACACTGCGCACGGTAGACACAGGAACATTCAGGTCTTTGGAGATGGACTTGTAGCCTTGAGATTGCTCATGCTTCCTCACAATTTTGCTTCTCAAGTCCTCAGACAGTTCTTTGGTCTTCTTTCTTTTTTCCATGCTCAATGTGGTACACACAAGGACACAGGACAGAGGTTGAGTCAACTTTAATCCATTTCAACTGGCTGCAAGTGTGATTTAGTTATTGCCACCACCTGTTATGTGCCACAGGGAAGTAACAGGTGCTGTTAATTACACAAATTAGAGAAGCATCACATGATTTTTCAAAGGGTGCCAATACTTTTGTTCACCCCCTTTTTTATGTTTGGTGTGGAATTATATCCAATCTGGCTTTTTGACAATTCTTTTTGTGCTTTTCCATTGAAGACAAATTAAATGAAGAATATTATTACCAAAGCATTTGTGATTGCAATCATTTTCTGGAAGAAATTGAGTATTATCTGACAGAATTGCAGGGGTGCCAATACTTTTGGCCAGCACTGTAATATTGTGGATATATATGTGAAGGAAGCAATGACATGACAGTTCTGTATAAATCTGATTAGTATATTACCCAGGCTACAGATGCTATAAGGTAGCACATAGGAAAAAATAATCTAGAATCTCCATTAAGGTAATTGAATTAGATGTACATCTATAAGTGCTGAAGAGATTTTTCCAATTTCTCAGTGGACTGGAGGAAGTCCCTGAAATGAGTAATGTTTTCACAGTTTGATACAATACTTAGCAAAAATTTTAGGCTGAAGCAAAAAGAAAATGTAAGAATAAAAAAATAGAAGTGTTAATAGTTTAGTTTTGTCAATTAAAAAATGAAGTGAATGAAGAAGAGAAATCTAAATCCCATCACTATTTGGTGTGACCTTTGCCCTCTGGAGGAGGAGTCCTGGAAGTGATGATACGGCCCCCACAGAGCCCTGATCTCATCATCATCCAGTCTGTCTGGGATTAACTGAAGAGACAGAAGGATTGGAGCAAGCCTACATCCACAGAACATCTGTGCTTAGTTCTCCAAGACAGCGGGAACAACCTCCCTGCCGAGTTCCTTCAAAAACAGTCTGTATGTACCAAGAAGAATTGATGATAGGTAAAAGGCAAAAGTCACACCAAATATTGATGGGATTTAGATTTCTCTTTTGTTCATTCACTTTGCATTTTATTAATTGACAAAAATAAACTATTGACACTTGTATTTTTGAATGCATTCTTACTTTTGAAGAATTTTTACATACCTACATAAAATGTTTGTGCAGTGCTGTACATTCTGTGTGATTTAGGCAAAATATTTTATGCAAAGTTCATCTAACTCTTAAAAAGCTTCTCTGAAAACAGAAAAAACCTATGTAACACAGGGAAATGGCATAAAATATTTAAAAAGTACTCATCCAATAATCCTTCGCTGTTCCACCACCAATGCTTCCGGATAGTCTTTGTTTACTTGACTGCAGCAATGTGTCCGCCTACACATGTGACTACTACATCCAATCACATCACTCCAAGGCTGGTGATGCCAGCGATTGTCTGCAGCAGTTATTTGTCTAAACAGTCATCCCTGTAGCTGAGTAAACAAAGACCATCAGAGAGCACCAAAGTAATCTGGGAGATTTATCAAGGGCACAAGGGGTCTTTTCATTTGCTATGGAATCTCTCCCTCCACAAAAAACACACCTTGGCTAGCTAGATATTATCCAATCTTAGAAAACCCCTTTGAGTATATTACATTTATAATTGTTAGGGTGGGTTGACATGAATGTCATTATAGTCCATTGCTCTCATCTGTCATAGAGAGAAGTAAACATAAATGTCAATAAAATGCATTCATTTCCATTCACTCTAATGTAAAAAACATGATAGAAGCTTTCTTCCATTGTGTGTCTTTACGTATCGAACAAAGTTCTACAGGTACGACTTTCTGGGTTAGTAGCATTTTATTTTAAGTCCAGGTTTCAGTACGGGTTCATTTTATAAGCTCTAGAGCTCGTTTTTTTCAATTGAGTTAAATAGTAAAAGTCTGGCTGTCAGCAGCCACCACTATGAAGCTTAGTGTATGCCTTTTTATTATTGCATTCAGGGCATAACATGGTGTAGTAAGCTCCACCTATTTAGATTTTAAAAAGTGGTGATAAAAGCTTCCACTATATAGTGGTGGTTCTGGGGAACTGCAGTGCTGCTCCTATTACTTGAATAGGAGCAATGTTGCACGCACTTCCCGTCCACTATCAGCTTCCAGTACCGAGAGGCTGCTGCAACAGTTGCTGTGTGAATCGTCCGGGTGTCGGACCCCTCCAGACCTATAGCTAGGTCATCAGTATGAAAAAAACGATTTGGGCCAGAAAACCTCTATGAAGGTTAAACTCTTAACTCTAAATGGGTTGTCCAGCAGTAAAATTCTTTAAAAAAAGAGATCAGAATATCTTACTGACCACTTGCCACTCCTGATATGACACTTGCCTGGTTCCCTGGTGGTCTCTACTACTCGGTCCTTATCAATACACTGTAAATGACCAATCTGCTTAGTGAGTCACAAGCCACAGTGGTGACCCACCTGAGTCAGCAATGGGTAGTCATTTCCACTGTGTCAAGATGGAACAGTGGAGACCAGCAGGGACCTGGGTAGAAGAGCAAAGGGGGATCGGTGAAGGTATTATCACTTCTCTTTTTTGTTATGCCCTTGTGATTTTTTATTTTTTTTTAATCGCTAAACAACCTCTATCAACATTGTAATTTGCATGTAAAATGAATATGGTTCCTTAAAAGCTAATGTGTTGAAGATATAGTATATCAACAACCACAAGTTTGGACACGCAATATATCAACAAATAAAGTTATTTACTTAACCATGAATCCTCAAATCAATACTTGGGATACAAATTTGCTTAAACTATAAATTACAGTGCTAGAGATCTTAAAATTCTCTTAGAAATAATTTTGAAAAAACAAATAAATAAATCTTATAGACAGTCATATATGAAACTCTTTCCCCTATACAATAACTGTAACCAGAGCATGTTATACATTAAAATAACTATTGCGCAATCACTGAAAAAATAGGATTTTTATTTTGTTTTATTATTTTTTTTACTTGAAAAAGCATCGTATTACTTTATTTAGCATTACTTGTATTGCACCATAAAGGCTGAACAGGTGTTAAAAAAAATGTAACTATTTGTAAATGGTAAAAAGTAATTTTCTATTTATAACAAAAAAAGATGGGATAAAACAGTTTAATAGCCTAAAAACCTAAAAAGTTAAAACAAACAAAAAAGTTATAACCATATGACCAGTACATGTAAAAAAAACAACTATGACTCTAGTCATTAAGATTCAGAATAGCTCAGGTATTAAGGCTTGGAAGGTTATAATAAAACAGTGCAAGCTGTGATAAAAGACAGATTAATTATAGTTTCATCCATTATGCAAAAATTTTAATCCATTAATAATTGATGTTAATATTACCTATAGATTATAGGAAAATCTCTATGATGTAGGAGCAGAATGTCTGGAAGAACCATGAACAGTGATCTTTTGCCATCTTGACGGCTTTGGGATTTTGCTCTTCCAGTTGCTTAGCCTTGGGAGGGTCTGGTTTCCTGGTAGATGGAGGTTTTTTGGTTGTTGGCTTCTTTGTTGGTGGTGGTTTCTTCTCAGGTTTCGAGGTATCAGACTGTTGGTTCCTAGGGTCTACTTGCTTGAATTGAGAAGGAGCAGGAGCCTTTGGGCACTGGCTGTGCTTGAACATTTGGGGCTCACATGGATTTCCAATTTTTTTAAAATCTTGACTAAGCTGGTACCAAAATCCCTTTGGATCTTTGTTGTATGCTCGGCAGTAGGTTGGCTTCGATGCAAATTCACATAAGTAGTTCTTGCCCTGATTTCTGCATTCGATTCTTACTCTTATCTCACCTTGACCACTGACGGTCATGACACAGGCATCTCTGTTTCTGCTTTGAAAGGGAATTTTTTTCTTCAGGCTGTTGGGCTAAGGTCCCCACCAAGACCAGAGCCATTGTGATTATGGCCGTGGCACACTTCATGGCCAGAAATTCAGGTACAAAGCCTCTTGTGCTTTTAAGAGGATGAGCAGATGCTCCAATCCAGGAGATGTGCTTAGTGTGAGTGATAAAGGTAAACTAACGCCTCAATCTAAAAGTGCAATGTTTTCAGTAAAAAAGAGAAGCTTGTCCATACAAAGAATGTGCCTGTAATACATAGCTCAAAGCAGTGTTTAATGACCCAATGTGATCTCACAGAACAGGAACAAGACACATCTTGTTAAATTCTGTAAATAGTCAAGTGGTGAAAGTGTCATTAGCAAGAATCAGAATTTCTATGAAACATTTTATTAGAATTTTTGGTTCTGAGAATAGCTGTTCTAGGAATAGTTCACATTTAATATCGACTAATGATAATTGTAAATATATTTCATATTTTACGTTATATCAACTTTTGTAATGAGAAGTCCAAAAAATTCAAGGAGGTAATTGAGCACACGGAAAAATCAAGAAAATAAGATAAAAGAATCCATATAGAAAGTACAAACACAGTGAACCGCTTATGCGTTTCAGGACGATGAGTCCCTTAGTCATAGCATCCATTTGGTGGATTACCTTCTTGAATTTTTTGGATTTATCTATGCCTCCCACCGAGTGGTTGTTCACCGTGTATCGGAAGTCAAAGGTTGATCTCCACCTGGCACATGTGAGTGGGCAGTGTATTTTTTTTTTTTTTTCCTTGTGGTTTTATAATGATAAATTTAAGATTAATAAAATCAATTAATAAAGATATAAAATTTGGAGAACAGAAAAAATTTTATATTTTTAATAAGCATGACAATCTTAAAAAT
The DNA here is from genome assembly GCA_947044405.1 of Leptodactylus fallax. NCBI lineage: Eukaryota > Metazoa > Chordata > Amphibia > Anura > Leptodactylidae > Leptodactylus > Leptodactylus fallax. The sequence continues at coordinate 2,723,159 of CAMRHE010000220.1, read as the reverse complement.
AAAAAAAACAGCTCCCCTCCTATAGATGGGCATACACACTACATGAATGCTGACCATCTACTGTTTACGAGGCTTTTGTGACTAGTGCATATTGGATTTCCAAATACCTGAAATTTTGTTTTCAGTGAAGATAGGCTGTCTGGCAGTGGTATACTCATCTCTCCCTGTTAAAGGGTTTTTCCAGATCATACATATTGATGTCCTTTCTTTAGGATAGGCCATCAATATGTGATCGGTGGAGGTCCAGTACTCCCCATCATCATTGATCAGCAGGTTAAGAGGCCGTAGTGTTCAGGTGAGCATAGCACCATATACATCATAGGGGCTGTGTTAAGTATTAAAGCTCAGCCCCTTTTACTTGAATGGGACTGAACTGTTGCTATACCATGTGACCAATGAACATAGCGAAGGGGCCGGGAGCAAAATAGCCTCTTCAAACAGCTGATAGGATAGGTCATCAATATGGAAGTCCCTGAAAACCCCTTTAAGAGAACATGCATGCCTAGGTGGAGAAATAGGTGTTAGCCAAAGTTTGTCAACAATTATCTGTATGTGCATGTGTATGACCACCCTAAAACTTGAAAAATACTAAAATGAGTATTTGACAAAGAAGAAACACTAAAAAGAAAATCATGAACTTATGGTTAAAACAACCTCCTTTTCAAAAACTATTTCTGAAATTCTGAATTGTTAATAATTTAGTCTGTTTTTGTGAATTCATGTGTAGATTCACGTGATCAATATCTTCCATCTTTGCAAAATTAGAGCTTCCACAGCACTGGGATGAATACTTAGGTAAGCAGCCTTTATAACTATGGTGGTTGGTAGGTTATCCATGACTAATATTGTCCCGGGGATCCTGATCACTTTCAGTAGATCTCTGGGAAGAACCAACATTAACCTACCCATTAAGCATGTAATCATTATGGTAAGTAAACTGGCTTTAAGAAATTGATAGTCTTTATTCACAGAAGCATACATTCAGTTTATAAGATCGCCACACCAATGGTAACACAAACTGATGATATGATCATTAAGGAGGATCTTTCACCACCTTCATCAACCCCAACTCTCTGAAACCTTCAGTAAGTGCCGCTTAACTGATTCTGGAGCAGTTGGAATTTTTTCTCTAGCCCGTACTATTCCAGAGCAATCAATGCTGTTCGTTTCACCACCCAATATGCTAATTAGGATCTGTACTCTCAGATGGGCGGTCCTAGATCGGAGTGGATAGGCCATCCATCTGACAGTAGACAGTATAATTGTGCTGCAACTAATGGAAATGATAGCTCAGGAACGGTGAGGACTAGAGAAAAAATTCCAACTTCATTGAATTCCAACTATTGAAGGAAATGAAGATTTGTTGCAGGTGGAAATGGTGAAAGGTCCTCTATAAATTGCCTACATGAAATAACTACACCACACTAGATGTTATTAAACAAGGTTTACTTTTACTGAACATACAAGTGAAGATTTACAAACTGAAATGGTATGAGATTACCCTCTGTTATTTCCTCTTTTTACAGAACATGTAACTAAAATACCATAATAAATATTGAGTATAAATACAAAAAGTTTGTCATACAAAAATTAGTACTAGTGTAAACACTTGTTCTTAACCCCATAGTTCTGCTATGCATAGCATTACTTCTTGGCAGTGACAGATTTACATATAATTAAAAGAAGTGTCACAAATATGGAATTTGTAAGAGTTTCTCTATAGTCCACATATAATTGTTCTTCTTGGAAAGAAAATTTTTGAAGACTGTGGAAATCTATGACAGTTTATGGTCTGTCCGGCAGTCACGTCTTTAAGATTACAAAAAACGCTTACACTCTGCAGAGACTGAAGTTGTGTGATCTCAGTGTGTAATGTTGCACCTGTAAAAGAAACAGTACTCAGGATACTGTATAACAATTAGTAATTACTAGTCTGAATGGTCCAAAAAGAGGGCCGGGTCTTAAAAAGTCACATAAAATAAACAGATGCTGCCATAGGGATCTCTAGTACCTATAAATCCCTTATTGTATATGGCATACACACTATACAGATGTCTCTACTTACCTTTAGTTCAAATGTGGTTAAAGGGGTATTCCTATCACAAGCATCCAATATAAACTACTAACTTATGTAAATTCAGGAGTTTAACTGAATGCATTACATTAGAAATGCAACTGCTTTAGGGGGTCCTTGTGGCTGCATACATCACATGGACATATAGCACTTCCCTGCTCCCAGATAAGACCTGCGAGGAGCAGAAGTGCTGGACTGATGGGTGTTTTGACATGTGAGTACCATTTTCTGCAACTAGTTTAATTGCTTCTAGTGTCAGACAACCCCTTTAAAAGTTGATGTTTTTTTGAAGCTTGTGAATTTTTACTGTTTTTCATAAGAATCTTTTGAGTACCCATTTGAAGATAAGTCCTTCCACCCACTGCACTAGAGTAGACACTGTCTTAGTTTCTTCAACATTAACTTGTGGGGCAAGTTTGCTGCTGCTCCTTCTCATCCTTATGGTGCTGATTATAATGTATTATTTAAGCCTTCATGAAAACCTTCGAGGTGACAACCATCAAAAATTCTATTAAAAAGACTAAGATGGTGTCACATCTTGAATGACAGTACGGTATGTTACTACTGAGCGGCACAATATACTGTATGTATAATTCAGATATAAGTACTCTGAATGCTACCAGAAAATGATCTAAGGTTTATGTTAAACATATTTTTTGAAAAAAATTTAGTGAGTTTTCTTTTTAATTTTCAATGTTATTATCTATACTTAAAAAAAAAAAAATCCAGAAAATCTTGCAGGTTTGGCTCTGGCCACATAATAATAGCCAAATAATATGCTGACACTTCCTGTTTTCTGTAGGAAAATTCTGTGCGTCAGGCCCTCACTTATCAACATACTGATGATCACAGCTATTATGTATATTTATAGAAGACACAAAATCCACCAGTCACAATAAGTGATTTCACAGCTTATCTACTCCTCTCTCCGCACAATGACCTCTGCACAGGTCATAGAACATGTCTAGAAAAATATCCCATAGAAGTCAGTAGGGTCTGATCCAGACCATTGTGTCTATTGCTCATGGTGCATCTCTAGGAAACAGTGGTAGATTATTTTGGGCTTAGGGGTAAAAAATGGAATTGCAAAATGTTTAGATTATTTTAAAAAAACACGTAGATAATAAAATGGAAAATTAAAAACATCACCAAAAATTCTTAAATATGTTTAACGTAAAATGTGATTTAAACAATAGGTCATTTTCTGGCGACACATGCCCTTAATAAAGGTTTTGGCTTTTGGACATGTTAGCAATATTTCTGTTTCACTCTATACCTTTCTGCATGATGATTTTAATTTTTGTCAGTATTCCAGACATTTCAGAGAACAGGCCCAAGGCAAAGTGTGTAGGGGCTTTCCATTGTCATCTGGCAGGTTGCTTGGAATGTTCCTCTCGGGTGATTTTATCTTGTAAATCTGTTTCCCCGAATATTGTATGCCTTCCAATTTACTAATTTCCAATAATGTATCTTAGCTGCAGCTCACATTTTAATGGACCTTTTTAGTTACCTGTTATTTTTATATACTAGGGTATCTAGCTATACTTACCAGAATCTCCATTGTCTTCTACCACTGTTCCATAGCACTGAAATGAACAAAGGGAGATATATCTTACTAATATGTAAAAAAAAATATATTTTTATTTAAAATATTTTACATACTATTAATTTTTAGATATAAAATTATTTTTTTATTTTAATCATTGTTGTTTATTGGTCCCATTCAAGCCCATTTTCCTTGACCTTGACAACTATACCTAGAGCACTTTACCTGCACCCTTTCCTCTGTACTCAATTGGCTCCAGAGTAGTCCATCTATTTTTATCAATTGGATTTCACTTTTTTTTAATCTTTTTTGATGTTGTTATATGTATAGAAATTAACACTTTACAATAGTAACTGTCCTTACAACTTCTTCTGAAATGTCTAATTTTTCTGAAAATAAGCAATTTGTATGACATTTATAAATCTTCAAGGTGTAATTTTTTTAGTATTTAGAAAATTACATGGCAACTGTAGTCATGATTCAATTTACAATAAAAGCTGCAATATCTTATAGTAAAAAGTTGCGGATGAGGAACAACCGAAATCTGTGTGAGCTTGGTTTAAATCATGATCCACAATTCTAGGAAATTTTGCCTCTTGATTTTAAATCGTAAACTTAGAAAAAAATAACATTCCTTTATGTAATTTTTAAGGTTATATGCAAATTATAAACCAGGTTACAATCAACATCTAAGCTATGATGTCAATTATATCATTTTGATTTACTTTATTAAAAGCCATATTTCAGCTACATAAACCAATAAGACATTATACCATGACATTTGATTTCACAGACAATATCAAAAGTATTTAATATGCAGCATAAAACAAAAAGAACAATGAACAGCTTACATATGACAATGCCAAAAACAGACAACTTGGCAGAGAAATATCCAGTTGTAAGTCACTAAAAATGACTAATTTGGGTGTATAGTATTGATACGACAATGTAAAAGGTGACATTTATCCAGAGCACACCATTACATTATAAGAACATAAATATTCTCAACACTTACGATTCATTGATTTAAAATGTGCGACCCAAATAAATGTTAGGAACAGCTTATGGGAATCACGCATGCTCCCTTCAAGTGCCATCTCCATATACTTATTCAAGGAAGTTTATTCTGGGTAATTTATCTTTGGCAATTAACCCTAAATATCCACAGACTGTATATCTCATTTATATACAGTATGACTTCATAAATTTATATATAACTTTATATGAATCTATAAAAACTTGTCACTTTTTTGATTCTCAAACCTGGTATTAAATACTTTACTATGAGATAGCCCTCTTCTACACTGTGTACTTACTACTTTAGTTTCTATGTAGGGTGATAAAATACTAGTAGCTCTTTAGAGTCTAGCTATTAAAAAGATATTCAGCCCAAAATTGTTAAATAATATTATATATTAATATTTAAAAATAATAATATTTAAAAATTTTACAGAATATGGTAAATTATGTAGTTTATTTATTTTTTCTAATAAAGTTCAAATGGATTTTCCGGATCCAAATGCATGTTTTTTACTGATAACCTATTCATAAGATAGGTCATCAGTATCTGATCTGTGGGGGTCTGACGCCCAAACCACGCACAGATCAGTTGCAGTGATGGGGAGTGGAAGCAGTCTGCTCCTATTCAAGTATCTACTAGATAGGTGATAACTGTCTGATCGCTGGGTGTCCCATGAGAATGGGGCTCCCATGTCCTGTTTGTAAAGTACGGTGGTCAGATGTGCACTGACTCTCCATTCAAAGTCTATGGGACTGACAAAGATAGCGGAGTGCTGTACTCTAATCTCTTATAGCATTGCATGGTCTCCCACTTTGAGAGACATCGCTATGTGCAGTGTTACAATGGGCCCATTTAGTAATATTTTGTGAGGACATTGCTAGCACACACTGCAGATACAATTCTGCTTAATATTTAAGTAAAATGAACATTATGGGGGGGATTCATCACTGTGGTTACGACTCTTTAGTGGAGTAAAATAGTTGCAAACCATCGATTTGTGACTGCTTAATGGCACTTGCTAATAAAATAATATTTTCGCCAGCCTCGGCACTTTTCCGGAGCCACCAATCATCAACATTTACCCGCACCCACAACAAACGTGGATTTGCACCTAGGCACAAGAGGATGCACCTACTTCATGATAGGGCACAGCTATATGCTACATGCATTTTATAGCATTACAAAACGCTGTATTAAGATTGTTGAGAATAGTTATGTGAACTGTTGTACAAGGATTAGAAAGTTTGTGAAGAACCCAGTCAATAGGAATTTATAAAACTTAGTAACAGTAAAGGACAGAGGCAAAAGCTGGAACCATGGTGAACAAGAGTCAAGCTACAGAGAACAGATATGATACCTCCACAATCTCAAACAACGGGTTTCATCAATCATCTTGACGTGGTGGGGCAGAAGCTCGAGGGAATCTACTCACAGTGTCAAATGAAGATAGGCTATTCAAGTAGGAAATTCAAGGAACGTAGTATAAAAAAACAGATGTCACTAGGTGTAAGCCAGCATTTATTCAGGAAAATTCAACATTGTGTGAAGCTGTAGAATTGAAACCATGCAGCTTTACATATTACACAAAAGCTGGCACTGCAAGACTCTTGGCAAAGCATAAGGATAATATATAGGAAGCCCAAGGCACATGTTAAAGGGATTGTCTGGTTTAGAAAACCCATTTTTCAATAACTTGTTAGGGCCTTCTGAGTTCATTTGAAATGCGTCCCCCAGTAGAGACCAGCTTCAAAGACCATCTCATGCCCTTGAGAACCCAATACATTGGACAGAACATTGAATTCAATGAGCAAAGTGTAATATTTAATTTCTCCTGTGATAGCGCTACACAGGAAATTAACAGTTTCTAGTAATAAAGATAATCAAAAACGGACAACCCCTTTAACAAAAGTACAAAATCTTACTTACAAAACATAACGCGAGTCTAACACCACAATTGATAAAAATAGGAATTTTTATACAATTTATTACCTTTGTAAGGCACATAAGGCCTGTGGCTGTAGAGTTGTGAGTTTTCCCCATTAAAGGGGTTGTCCAACTCAATGATTCAATGCTATAAAATAACAAAAAGTAATACTCACCTATTTCCTGCCACTCTCACTCTCATGTTTCCCATGTCCCCAGCCAGTCTTACCCAGTTCCAGTCATAACATGTCAACATCACATGTGACTGCTGCAACCAACCACAGACAGTGGGTGGCTGCAGTAGTTACATTGTGTCTAAGCTTATCAATTAGACACTGGCAGGGGTCCAACTTCTAGCACCCTACTGATCAGTTGTTTGAAGGAGCTGCAATGCTCCCAACTTAGCACAGCTTTATAAAGCTCAGTCTTGTTTAAGTGGATGGTACTAATCTTTTGCAGTACCTTTCCTGGCAGCTACACAGTATACAGAGGACTACTTGATGCCGTGCACCGCAGCTCCTGCAAACATCAGATCGTCACGGTGCTGGGATATACAGTACAGTAGTATGGATGACCTATCATAGCAAAGGTCACCAAAATTAACACATTCTTTAAATTATTTATTCTACCATTAGAAACCCCTTTAATGTTTTTTTCAGCATAGTAGCTTGCTACCGACTATTTATGTAGATTTTTCCAGAACACTATATGGAAAAAGAAAAGTATATATAATGTTCTAATTCTAAAATAATTAGGACAAGGAAAGAGACAAAGAGTAAGCAAACTAACAGGCATTAGTCATTAAGATGCTCATGCTTCATTTATCTAAAACCTAAAGCAGCCATGCACTAAATCATCAGACCTTCTTGAAAACAGAGCAGTAGATTCACCCAGCTTACCCTACTCGTATGTGACAATGGTACAGCCTCCATTTTAAAGTTTTGTTTTTTGTTTTTTTTTAAATATATTAGGTCTCCGTTTACACTACGTTAAAAGGTTGTCCCAAGATCAAAGTTCTATAGACTTTGAATGGATCAGCAGCGTGCATACTCAACACCACACCATTTAGATGGGGGATATGGGTCCCCCATTCTTATGATTGTTGGGAGTCCTAATGGTGGCACCCCCAGCAATCGCTAATCTTTTGTCCTGTGGTGATCAATCTAGGGTCAACACCTTAAACGTTTTTTTTTACAGGACTTATAAAATGATGATATATCCTTAAGTTAGGTGTGATTGGAGAGGGTCCAATATCCACTAATCAGCTGGTTGAAGAGGCCACAGTGTCCCATGAGTCTTGTGGCCTCTTCACTAAATACCAAGCACAGTGACATACATTTAGTAGGGGCTGTGCTTGGCATTGCAGCTGAACTCCATTCACTTCAATAGGACTAAGTTTCTGTTGTACCATGTGACCAAGGAATGTGATGTCATTGGCACAGGCAAGAAGCCGCAGTGCCACAACCTCTTCAACCAGCTGATCAGTGGATTTCATCACATATTGATGACCAATGCTAAGGATAGGTCATCAATATATAGGTCCTGGAAAACCCCTTTAATTTTTATGACCACTGCACATGCTGGGAAAATCTCCTGAGGTATGAGCTGAACATGACGCACTAATGTATGCGACTCTTTGTATACATAGCTTGTTAACTACCAATGTAAAAAAAAAAATGCAGTATGCTGTCCTTTTTTTTTGGTAATAGCCAACTTTATAGTAAAGTGCATAACTTATACCAGCCAGGCGGATTGCAAAAAGGACCCTCTTGGTATCTGGCAGGCTTATAGGGATCTATGGTATTGTTTGGGGTTGGCGCCATAAGCAGTGTGACCAGTGTTTCAAAAGGGGTTTCCAGGCATCTTTTTTTTTTATATATGGTATATGTGTTAAAAAAAAAAAACTAAATGGACTCAACCTTTAAATCCCCTGCCCAATGGTTCCTAATTTCTTTTGTTATTTTAACACATCTACAGCTTTAAAAAAAAAAAAAAAATTATATAAAAATTTGAAGCCTGAAAAATCCTTTAATGAAAAGCTAGATGAGACCTTCGCGCTAATAAACCAAGTATATAGATTAGCAAATGAAATGGAAAAATATGTTACATTATGTCCATGCAGCCGGCCCTTATGACAAGTCAAATGTTGTGCAAAAACAAACAAAAACATGCAAAAAGTGAATAATAAAACCAGAAAAGCATGCTCTTAAAAATGTTTTTACCTGGTCATTATAGGATTGCGTATACCATACAAATACTCATTATGATAACCATTATTACCATTTTCCATACTGTAATAAAACAATTGCATGAAAAAATAAATTGATGTATTATGTAAAAAATAAAAATAATGGGGAAAATATAAAACAAATGTGACGTTTAGTATTATATCTATGTGATACTATGTGACAGGATAATTGAAAGAGTGCCATGCAATAAAAATACAAAATTTTATTAAAATAAATAAAGCTAATATTACCATAAATTTACATCGTGCATATAATTGGAAAATTAGTGATCCTGGTATAAAATACATAGATAAGCACAGACTGACACATTAAAAGTATCACAAAATACAAGATAGCCCCTCTGTAAAGATTATACAAAAATTAAAAAAAAAAGAAAGAAAAAACACAAAAATAGCATAAAAAGCTTACTTTTTCATGGGGACAGTTTCAACACTACAAGATATAAAAAGAGGTAAAATTACTTTAAAACGGCAAAGTTAGTAAGTAATAAATTACTTATACAAAAATGATCATAAGCTTGTGCTCTGATGGGTCAGGCTTTTAGTCAGTCCTGATTTTTTTACATTTGGTTAGTAGTCTTAGTGCCAGATGCAGCACTGGAACAATGCAGTGCCTCTTTTAGCACCGGTATTACTCAATGCTATCTATATGAGTTGTCTGCATGAGTGAATGCAAAATACAAGAGGGAATATGGATAACGTAGAGCGGTAAAGGTTCTCGGAGAGTGAATTAAAACGTAAGAAAGAGGCATGATTGGAGGTCCAATGGTAAAAACAGTTATCATAAAGTGAAATGCCAAGTCCCTGAAACAGAAGTACTGTAGATAAGAGAAGAAAACGGAGTTAGGACAGACACATTCGGCCACAGCGCGAAAGTACAAAGCAAAGTTCTTTTGGTTATATCGGTGGTGAAATCATATAGTCATATTTGATGGTGCTCACAAGCACGGTCATAAATCTGGGGCCATTTGAGGATCTGAAGTTGAACCAATCAATGATAACATAATACATTAGGAGTATCACATTTAGTATTCTGATACTAATGCCAAGGAGTTTAAAAACCAAATGAACAGTCACAGTAAGATCCGTGTTGGTTACAAGACTACAATGGAAGTAATACTTTGCTCACAAAGTCTTTTTTATTAGTCAATAATAAACTTCCCGCACTGTGTGACCATCTTTGCTTACTGTTCCTAGACTTTCCTGGAACTCATGGATATGACCAAGAGTTGAAGCCTTGTGGCAGATCTCCAGTATGAGAGCATTCTGATAAGTAAAACTTTTTGGCCTCAACTTTTTTGTTATTTATAGTAAGGTAAAATTCGAAACCCAGTGATTCAGTTTCCAATATACACATTTAACCTCCAAGGAAACCAAACTTCGTTCTGTCTAACAATCAAAAAAACTAGGGTAGAATGCTAATAACTACTATGGAAATTGATGGTGTGATGATTGGAAAACAAGTGCAATACAGTCTCCTCTTCTAGTCATAGCAAACTTATACAAAGCTTCATTAATAGTACTAATGTATTAATGTGAAAGCCATATATGATCAAATAATCCTTAAAAAAAAAAAGACTTTCGATGTTACGGTCCATTTGTATCCTCTTTAAGAAAAAGAAAAACTAACGTCAAATAATTTGGTTCAAGACGAAGAAGAATCATAGACAAACCCAGCATATTTGACTGGTACTAGCTGATATCTGTATCTCCCACCCATTATATTATAATGATTATTCTTAACTGCTATCAACCTACACAACCTACACTTTACCCATCTAGGCCACATAAGAAGTCTCTGCTGGTCAAAAACACTTGCAGATGGAATGGTATATACAGTGGGGGAAAAAAGTATTTAGTCAGCCACCAATTGTGCAAGTTCTGCCACTTAAAAAGATGAGGCCGGCCTGTAATTGTCATCATAGGTAGACCTCAACTATGAGAGACAAAATGAGAAAACAAATCCAGAAAATCACATTGTCTGATTTTTAAAGAATTTATTTGCAAATTATGGTGGAAAATAAGTATTTGGTCACCTACAAACAAGCAAGATTTCTGGCTCTCACAAACCTGTAACTTCTTCTTTAAGAGGCTCCTCTGTCCTCCACTCATTACCTGCAGTAATGGCTCCTGTTTGACATTGTTATCAGTATAAAAGACACCTGTCCACAACCTCAAACAGTCACACTCCAAACTCCACTATGGTGAAGACCAAAGAGCTGTGGAAGGACACCAGAAACAAAATTGTAGACCTGCACCAGGCTGGGAAGACTGAATCTGCAATAGGCAAGCAGCTTGGTGTGAAGAAATCAACTGTGGGAGCAATAATTAGAAAATGGAAGACATACAAGACCACTGAGAATCTCCCTCGATCAGGGGCTCCACGCAAGATCTCACCCCGTGGGGTCAAAATGATCACAAGAATGGTGAGCAAAAATCCCAGAACCACATGGGGGTACCTAGTGAATTACATGCAGAAAGCTGGTTCTAACGTAACAAAGGCTACCATCAGTAACACACTACGCGCCAGGGACTCAGATCCTGCAGTGCCAGACTTGTCCCCCTGCTTAAGCCAGTACATTTCCGGGCCCGTCTGAAGTTTGCTAGAGAGCATTTGGATGTTCCAGAAGAGTATTGGGAGAATGTCATATGGTCAGATGAAACCAAAGTAGAACTGTTTGGTAGAAACACAACTCGTCGTGTTTGGAGGAGAGTGAATGCTGAGTTGCATCCAAAGAACACCATACCTACTGTGAAGCATGGGGGTGGCAACATCATGCTTTTGGGCTGTTTCTCTGCAAAGGGACCAGGACAACTGATCCGTGTACATGAAAGAATGAATGGGGCCATGTATCGTGAGATTTTGAGTGCAAACCTCCTTCCATCAGCAAGGGCATTGAAGATGAAATGTGGCTGGGTCTTTCAGCATGACAATGATCCCAAGCACACCGCCAGGGCAACGAAGGAGTGGCTTTGTAAGAAGCATTTCAAGGTCCTGGAGTGGCCTAGTCAGTCTCCAGATCTCAACCCCTTAGAAAACCTTTGGAGGGAGTTGAAAGTCCGTGTTGCCCAGCGACAGCCCTAAAACATCCCTGCTATAGAGGAGATCTGCATGGAGGAATGGGCCAACATGCCAGCAACAGTGTGTGCCAACCTTGTGAAGACTTACAGAAAACGTTTGACCTCTGTCATTGCCGACAAAGTATATATAACAAATTATTGAGATGAACTTTTGTTATTGACCAAATACTTATTTTCTACCATAATTTGCAAATAAATTCTTAAAAAATCAGACAATGTGATTTTCTGGATTTGTTTTCTCATTTTGTCTCTCATAGTTGAGGTCTACCTATGATGACAATTACAGGCCGGCCTCATCTTTTTAAGTGGGAGAACTTGCACAATTGGTGGCTGACTAATTACTTTTTTTTCCCCACTGTAGTAAAACTGCCACCCAGTCTATGGTTGGTGGTAGTTGTAGACTTTCCTATGATGCCTACCATGGACAGCAGAGGCTACAGCTGAAACCTAACAGAGGACAAATAGTTTATCAGAAATGGTGGCATACAGGTAAAATACAAGAGATGAGCTCTATGGGACAGACGAAAAGATGAATTTTTAGTTTTTGCCCAAAGGTTCACTATAAAGTATGTAGAAGCTTCATTACTTACAAAGATCTAGTAAAACAGCTTTAAATCAGATGAACTGACCATTATTTGAGTAAGATTACATTCACATCTGCATCAGGTCAATCTGAATTTGCAGACAACAAAGTCCTGCAAGTCCGACTTTTTCATCTGGTGTTGTCAGGGAGAACATAATGGATACCCGACAGAACCCATTATTGTCAATAGGATCCCTCAGGATCCTTTGTTGTCTGTCATTTGCCGGATCCATTTAATTGTCTAATCCGTTCTTCTAATCTTATGATGTAACAGAACAGATGAAACAACACTAATATGAATGGCACCCTAAGCAGCTATAGTTGTCATGAGCACTGCTGGTCCATTCACATGGAAAACTTGGTGAACTTGATCTCCTGATCTCTGAGGGTCCCTATGTGGATAGAGGAATGCCTATGTGAAAAGGGTACGTGTCAACATTGGGAAAACTTTTTTAAGTCCTTGACTACCATAGAAGGAGTTTGGATAATTTATCTAGCTTTATTACCCTTTTAATTTTAGAATGTAGCGTCCCTACTGACAAAACAATGCAATTCTTTCGACTGCTCAGTACAATATATATTACAACATATATTTAGGGCAGCACGGTGGCTCAGTGGTTAGCACTGCAGCCTTGCAGCGCTGGAGTCCTGGATTCGAATCCTGCCAAGGACATCTACAAGGAGTTTGTATGTTTTCCCCGTGTTTGCGTGGGTTTCCTCCGGGTACTCCGGTTTCCTCCCACACTACAAAGACATACTGATAGGGAATGTAGATTGTGAGCCCTATATGGGACAGTGACTGTCAATGTCTGTAAAGCGCTGTGGAATATGATGGCGCTATACAAATAAGCATAATAAATAATAAAATAAATAAATATTTAAAAAAAAAACATATATATATATCACTTTGAAGACCTCAACATAAAGGCGGATGTACAGTCATCTCTATGGAAGAAGTCATATCTCCACATTAAATATATACAGTATATAGAAACAGAATAGCAACAGGATATCCAATGCACACACATTTCTTCATTATTTTACATTTCTGACATGGTGACATTTTTTAAAGCTAACAAAAATGACCTAATATACAAACCAATAATATACTTACTCATCATAGACATCTTCTGTCTCCATTCTACGATAGAACTTTGCTAACTTGACAGCAAAAATAATAGCAGGGATTAAAAATATTGTAGCTCCTCCTAATCCAAACCAGAAGGAATTCTAAAAGAACGAGAAAATTACTTTTATAAATTCAATGGACAATTTAAGGGACAATCCAGACATAACTTAAACATTGTGTTATGCCTAATATATAGACTGGGGGGAGCATGACACAAGGATATAACAGAGTGATCACAGAGAGCATTCAGTCTGTTAATATGAATAGAGCATTACAGGCATTGCTTCATGGGAAAAGTATGCAAATTAGCTTGAAGGAAAAACTGTCTCTCTACCGTCACCTATACGTTGCTGCCCTGTAAGTAAATTTCTGATCTATAGAAAAAGACGTGAAACATTGCTATGGATATAAATAGCTGTGGGTCTTTAAGGGGCCTCCTTAAAGAAGGTGTCTGGGCAAAATAATTATTTTTAAAATAAGCCGGGGAAGGTGAAAAATTTTTAAAAAAATCATACTCACCTGTCCCCAGTGCTCTGGGTCTTCCCAGCGCGGTCCAGTCCTGCTGCTCCAGCGTCTTCTCAAAGTGAAACTGCTCGTCGACTGTGACTTTCCGGACAGCTGAGGCCAATCAGCAGCCTCAGGAAGAGACCCCGGGATGTCACAGGTAGTGACGTCATGTGCCCTTCACTGAGGCCATTGATTGGTCTGGAGGACCGGACCACGCTGGGAGGCACTGGAACACTGGGGAAAGGTGAGTATGATTTATTTTATTTTTTTTTTTTTTTTTCATTGCCCCCGTCAATTTAAAAAAAAATTTTTGTCTGGACAACCCCTTTAAGGAGACATCACCTTGTAGTGCTTTGCACTGATGAGAAACAATAACCTTGAATCAGCAGTCTGGAGATCGGTCTGTCTTCATTCTGGAGTAGAGATTCTGGCTTGGCTTTATTCCCAGATTATGGCATTAGGTTTTAGGAAAACCAGGCATTACTCCATAGGGAACTACCTTCCAAAAGGTGGCGCTAGAACAAGTTCCCCTTTTCTACCAAGGATAACTTATTTGCATATTCCTTTCTGTAGATATAGATAGACAGCAGTTTTGGGTTTGTTGGTCTGGTCTAGGTGAGAAGCCTTTGATGAAAGGACACCAAAGAGATAATCCCAGTGTCATGCTACCCCCCCCCCCCCCATAGGCCCTGCACTAGGCATAGCATATTAATTTTGCATGAACTGTCCTTTACGTTTTTTCTCCTACTTTACACATAATGAACACAACATGGGTGGGATATGATGATAAATTGCTCCATGGTTGCCCAGTGTTGAAGAAGTCATTTTTCCAACAGAATAGAATGGCCCAGTTTTGTACAGTATGATTCAGAGGTAGCAAAAATCGCTAGAGAAACAAGAGTTTTCTATCAGTATTTCTCAAATGTAATAATCTAACACGTAATAGGAGGTTCCTTACCACTGAATCTATTATGTAGCTGCATAAAAAGACATCTACTGCAGTGTCTACAACATTTGCAATTGGTTTACATCCTGCAACATCCAGGGCAATCTAAAAAGAGAAGATCAGAAACATAAGGAAAGGTAATCACAGAGAATAATACATTCCTTACAGTTACAAAGTAAGAAAAGTGTGCCAGGAGCATCCTTCGCGGATTACAGACAAACATACCGACTGCTCATATTTTCCATGTAAAATAATTTACTTTTTTTAATTTACAGAAATCTCCAAGTAGAATCAAAGGGCACACACTGTGACCTTCGACGTGGACCAGGGAGACTTTTTAAAAAATAATTTACTGATTTTGCCTCTTTGGATGCTTTTTAGGTTTTTTTTTTTCTCCTTTGTGTGAGATTTTTATTATTATTTCAGATAATATATACTTTTTTTTTAATTTTGGATTTTGGTGTAGGATAGGGTAACCTATATATGTGGACCCATTCTATTATTAAAGCTGATTTGTCTAGCTAATCACAGGATATGCCATATATGTCTGATAGAGGTGGGACCTGCATCTATCTCTAAAATGAGCCCCCACCCCGGACTCCATCCACCAGATCTTACCTGACTGCAACCTCACAGACAGTGAAGTCCTATGAAAACAGGAAAACTCTGCGGACTTTCTGTAAAAAGTGCTATAGGAAAAACCGCGATGTGTTTCCGCCGCGTTTTTTCCTGCAGTGCTCTTTAGCTACGGCTCACTACGTGGGGCCTTAGCCTAAAGGTTGAGTGTGCAGTATTTATGCAGAGAGTCTTTGCCTCTGCCTTTCTTGCTTTCCCCAGAGCTGTGATGGTTGCCTTGATATACACAGTCATATGTGAACAGGGTGGAAGGAGGAGAAGCTAGGGGCTCCACCATCATAAATATAGTGGACTCTTAAGCGAGCTATCCCAATGTAATGGCATGTGTTATAGCTACACGTCTGAATTACAAGTAGTCAAAATAGCACAAAAATTATTTTGCTGCTTGGGTACTAAAGTATTAAATTAATCCCTGGACACTTACTTTAGGAGTCTGACATATTCATAAGGAGAGAACTCTCCCTGCCATTCCCTGCCCCTTTCTGTTGTGAGTGACAGGATCCTGTGTAAATGTGGAACAGGGAGGCAAGTAAAGGTGGAGCGCTGCAATACTTGTCCAATGTCTTCTTTAGTGCTCCTTTTCTAGTGCTAAAAATTGGCACTTTTTATGCCGATTTGGCTACTAGCAGTATGGTGCCTTTACATACGGCAGAATATTAGGCTGACAGGTCCACTTTAACTATGTAATCTCTTTTGTGTCCTTTGACACAGACACACATATACATATAATTTAGTAGAAAAGGTATTTGGAAAAGAAAAGGAGTAGTGCTTCCAAAATGCGAGATATGTGTATAATATACAGTATCACTAGTGCCATACTGTGGGGTTATATCATAACTTACCTACATACTGTAGGTTTTCCATCACTGAGAAGTAACAGGATTTTCCATTCCCTGTATATATCGCATTTCCATAATATGCTGTCTACTATATTAGTTTCATGATTCATTGTGACAACAGTGTATATGTCAATGTATAACCGATGAGACAGCCTTTATGAATTTTCAGGAAACACCTTTTGTATATTGACTCTTAAACTTAACAATTTCTAGACGTTTTCTGAGTTTGTTAGTAAAGTGTACAATTCTGCAGCTTTCTAATATAGTTTATGATTTGGTTCCTTCAATTCCTCACTAAGTTTCAGATATTAGTTTACCGTCAGTGACCATTCACAGGCTGGAAAACAGTACATAGCTAGCCCTGCTTTCATCTGAGAAGAGGATATGATTGTATCCAGTCTAGACAATGCTCTGTGAGCTATATACATCATTCTCATGGCTTGCCACAGTGTATTGGTCTGGAGTCCAGGATGTTTAGCTCTCAGAGCATTGTCTAGACTGGATATATGGGTACTATTTGGGTACTATTTTGCAACCTGTGAATAAAATCACTCCACTTATTCAGGCACATGTTCTATCATACAAAGTGCCAGCCATATGCCCAAGTATACAATGTGACTACCAATAGCCCACTATGCAAAGTGCTAGCCACATGGCCTAACATGAAAGTGCAAACTAAATAGGCAACTATGTAATATTTGGTTGTGAGAAGTATACCCTATTAGATATTTTTGCCATTCTGACACTGCAAGGGTGGGTTCACACTGCTTCTTGTGTCAAGCTTAAAAAAGAAGCTCCATTTTCTTAAGCAATTTTTTAATTCAGCACATTTTTAAGTTTTTTTTTTTTTTTTTTTAGGTGTCCCATTGAAGGGATTTCAATTTCAATTAGGTGTCCATCAAAGGGATTTGGAGCATTTTTTTTTCTTCCTTCTGCCCTCCTATGTAAGGATGTTTGTTTTTTTTTCCCAAAAAAGCTCGTTCACACCCATGGAAACCAATTGGTGAATTTTCAGGCATTTTTTGAAGCAGAAAAGCCTCAAAAACAGCTCCAAAAGAACCAGTGTGAACCCAAAAAGTTGATAAATACAGTACATTATACATGTTCTACAACAAATATATCACTTACTGAGTCTTTCACCCACTGAACATACTGAACAAAGTAGCCGACGACTGTATCCATAAACTTTTTAGATTCCTGAAACCAAACAAAAACGAATAAAGTAAAATATTTTTTGACATCCCTGTGTTAGCGCTCTCTGGCTTGGCTCAAATGACCAATATTGAATACATTAAATTGGCAGAGTTTTCAGATGTCAGATGATAAAATCTCGGGATAGAAGTTGGGATTTTTTTTTTTTTTACAAAATTTTGAATCATGTACTAAGGAACATTTTAAAAGTGTTTCCCATGATTTTTTTTTTTTTTTTTAAAGAGTTTTCCAGGATTTTAGTATTGATGACCCATCCATAGAATGAGCACTGCAGCCCCTTCAATGAGTTCATAGGTGGGAATGTCAAGAGTCAGATCATGGACAGATCATCAGTTTTGGAAAACCCGTTTAATCTATGAAGACTGGTAGCAGACTATAATGCTTTACTTGTAAGACAGCTTTATGATCCCACTCAGAAGCTATAGAATTATAAAATAATATAGGGATCCAATAGAACAAACATCTTACCTTCTTTATGATGGTGGAAGCATTGTTATTGATCAGTTTCTGGGCTTCATCGATTGATGAAATGACATCATGTACCTTTTCCTGGAATTAGAAAAATGTACGCTCAGACAGAAGTTTTCCTTTGTTGATTATACAAATTCTAATTTATTGAATGAAAATGATGCATGGCTATCTGCCTCACTACTTACACACAGTATCTAAGAATTGCATGTTAATTTTCATAATACGTTAAAAGGAGTTAGTAGGGTCAAGTAATATACCAGGTCCATTAATTCTTTCACTTTGGTCCCTCAATTGCAAGTTGCAGAGGTGCTGTGTAGGCTATAGATCCTTAACATTGCAAGAAATAACTAACTGCAGGGAGGGCATTTACTAACCCATCTACTCCAGTCTTTGTTGTAAATGGATAAAGAAAACATGGCGCATCTTTGGCGCACAGCCTTTTCTTGCATCAATGATGTGCCACTTCGTGCCACTTTTCTTGCACCAATGATGTTCCACTACACCCCTCACATGCCATTTTTTACAAATACCAGTCTTAAAAAGGCTTTCCGGCCCAAATAAAATTTTCATGCTGATGGCCAATCCATAGGATAGGTCATCAGTATCTGATCTGTTAGGGTACTACACCCGGACTTTGCACAGATCATTGGGTGTCAAAAGCTGCTAGTGGGCGGAGCGGTGCAGCAGCCCTGTCCGCTGTATTGCAGTGGTTCTGGTGAACTGCTATTCTGTGGATAGGTCTTCAGTATGAAAATTAAATTTGGGGTGAAAAAACCCTTTAATAAATCACCCCTATTGAATCTTTATTACATCTGCAAATCTAGCCTCGACCACTGGTCTGTTAATTTGATCATTATTTGATCATCAAGGGTGTAATTGTAGGGGGTGCAGAAGGTGCAGTCACATCTGGGCCCTGAAGCCTTGGAAGGATCATAAGGTGTCTCTTCTGAATATGAAGAGACCAGTACCATAACTGGTACATTATAGTTGGAGGGCCTGGTACAGATTTTGCACTGCGGCCCAGGATTTTCATGTTACACCTCTGAGGAGGTCCCTGTGATGCTTCTGGTCATTTGGCCAGAAGTTTAGAATAGCATTTATGGAAATAATATGAATTGTAAAGTACAGCCGTCTTGTTGAGGCCTTACTGGGTTGCACAGGTGGAGATGCTAAAATAATGCCCCCTTCTCTGACTTCAGTAAGTGCTATAAAGTGATCAGGTAAGGCACTTCTTGCTGTGCCCACCTTGTGCACATTTTACATAAAACTGGTAATCTTGAGAGCTGAATCTTTCTGTCTATGTCATGTAATTCTCCTGCTTTTAGATCCAAATGCAAGAGTGCAAAGAGCATGTAAGGGATGGGCGGGGCAGGAAGTCTCTGATGGGCAGCTTCAGCCAATAGCTGCAGAGGAGGAAGTGGTGAGACGTTTTGCTATTTGCTGTGGTATCAGGATCTATAGTTTAAAGATGCCTTGAAAATTCATGGGACCAGAGTGAAACTACTAACAGCCTTAATATGTGACTAGATATGGAAGCATCCCCAGAGCTGCACTTTATATACAGTATTAAACTGTCTGGATTATGACCATGTCATGTATTAATATGATAACATACCTCAATATCAAAGGATGTCCTCTCAAGCAATTTGATACTTTGATTTAAAACACTCTGTAAAATAAAGTATTTCCATCAACACACTAAGATAGCAAAATCACATTCAAGGTGAAGAGTGATGGTAAATATATACATAGAAATAAACCTAATATGATCATGCAAACATTTCAATGTGTTTGATGATACTTTACATAGTATGGTCATCTGCATATGTAACACGTGCCCTAAAACCCGCTTTTGTTTTTTTTATTAGTAATATTTTGGATTTTTTGAGGTCTTGTTTTTTTTATGTGACAAAATACACACCCGTTCCCCCACAATGGGTCCTCTGTAAGTGGTAACAGAATTAGATTATATTAACCCTATACACAACATAGAACACCACAGGTAAACCATACATTTACAGACGTGCAACATGTCACGTTTGCTTACCCGGGCTTTAACATATTTCTTGAAAAGCAGAGGAAGGAATAAGAAAGCAATATCAACAATGTAATTCAAACTACACCATGACTCCTAGACTAGCTGAGTGCAAAGCTTTGTATAGACCATAATAACACAGGCAAGCATGCTGTCTCATATTACCAGCCCTAAAACTATCCCATTTCCAGATCTCAGGACAGTACATGCTATCCATAGCATAGTCTAGAACCATGATGGGACATGTACAGTACAGAATATTGTCTAACACCAAGCTCCTCAGGATAGGAGGATATCAAATCCATTTCGGAAATAGACCGAAGGGGTATATTAGAACTAAGTAATATTAGAAATGCAAGTGTCATCCATGACAGCAGTTACATATTATACTGCAATGTGTTACTGTATATGTTTCATAAGCCCTTCCAGTTCTTACATCAAAGCTGCCATAAAAAGTTAGTAGGTGACTATATGAACAATCGAACAACACTCAAGTTCAGAGCAAGGAAAATAAACCAAAGTGATGTAGTCATAAACAACTAGACACATCTGCCGCCAAATCTGCAACCCAAGGAAAGGACTCCGTGATGCACTATGGATCAGTTGGAGTTATTCTCCTATCTCAGATATTTATGGAATATTCACCCCTGGGAAGGGCACCAATCTTAAGAGAATGGGTAAGGGACCCTCATCCTGCAGTGGCGATGAATGGATAAGTGGACATGCATTTGTGGTTCTCTTCACTTCTATGCAATCACGTCTCCATTCACAGCAGCTGTGGGATGGGGTTGCTCAACCTCCTCCATTCCTGACATAAGTGTAGGCACCAAAGGTTGTATTGTGTAGAGATGCCATGAGTTGGGAAACCCCTTTAAGTCCTTTAAAAAATAATAGGTTTAACCAATAGAGCCATCACATAGTTGTGAAAGAAACATTTTCCTGTATTTGGTACTAGATGGGTCTCTTTTCCTTCTTGAAGAGACTTTCTGGTTTGTATGGCACACTGTATATACCATCACGTCACAGGGCTTATTGAAAGTCTGGCATGACTTATAGGGAGCTACCTTGCAATAAGTGGCACTAAAGGCACAGTTGTTCTTTTTCCAAATTTGGAAATTGATTTGCATACTTTTTCCCAGAATTCCTAGGGAAGTAAACATGTCTTATAAATCTCTCTATACTGATATGGTGGTCACTTCACTGAAACAAAGTACCCCTCCTGACTCACTTATTTGGGTTTAGAAAATTTGCTAGGGGTCCCATAATTGATCCAAGCTAGTAAGGTCTTGTTTTGACTCTTCTTCACTTTTTTCAGAGACCATATAGTTGGTTCATTATAATCATGTGACCTCTGAAAAAAGTGAAGCATGGCCAAAATTAGACAAATTGTTGTGGTACCACTTCATTTTAGCTAGGGCAAAGGCATGATAAAGGTATAGGAGGTGAAGAACTAGAAAACCAATCATGCCTTGGGGCCTTAGTTTAGATCAAGCAGCGAGCAAAGACGTAGGGACATATTTATAACTCTTTAAATGGCAGTTTTCTAGAATACAAGACATAAAGAAAAAAAAAATTGCTAATTTTTTGCGCAAATTGGAATTTTGAGCCAAATACTTGCAATTTTTTCTTTTTTGGAATTATCCCCAGCTTCTTGATGGTGTTGATTTCTTTTATCTACCAGAAAACAGGCATAAATGATGATAAATTTGACAAGGCCAATGCCCCCTTATTCCCCACACCTCCTTTGAGGAGGTGGCATGTGGGGCGCAGAAGAAAAAAGAAGTCGCAATTCTGCGCAAAAATTCAGAGCTGTAATAAAATTTCAGATTTTTTTTTTTGTCATGGCTTGTACTCTAGTTTTCTAGCCCCAACGTGCCAAATTTATCAAAACTTAGTAAAAGAAAATAAAAGTTTCATCATAGCAACCAATCACAGAACAGTTTTTCACGAATCAGGAGCAAAATCCAAAATTAAAGCCATACTGTGGTTGGTGGCTATGGGCAGCAGTTACATAAATGTCCCCCAGTGTGTTATTTACATGACATTTACATTGGCGCCAGCTGAAGATGACCCGTGCGGTTCTAACAATGACATTGATACTACAATGTAGAGTCTAGCTACACATCCCTGATCCCATATCTATCTACAGTACATAGAATACCCATAGAGTTTACCATTGTCTGCTCCATCGGTACAACTTGCTGGATGTGTATCATCCGTATACTATTAGCGTGTCCTTTTATAGCATTTCCTAGTGCTCCTTTTGGCTAAAAGCAAATAGAAAGACTTCTGAACAGAGCAGTTATTGATAGCATGATGGGGGAGATGAGCAAAAGCAGAGTTACAACATAAGGGCCCATTCACACAACCATGTGTGCATCTAAGTTGGGGGCCAAGTATATCACAAAATGCAGTCAAATGATACTCGGAGTGACATGTGAATGTCATTCAAGTGCATTCCGTGATGCATTCACGTTTATGGGGCTTATGGATCCATTCTGTTCTGATAACACGGAGGAGAATAGGACCTGCTCTACTGTCATCCGTGTTATCGTAATGGAATGGATCCAGAAGCCCAATAGACGTGAATGCATCACAGAATGTACCCGGATGAGTGTCATCTGACTGTATTCCGTGATAAACTAGGCCCCCAACTCAGATGCATAATTGGTCATGTGCATGGGCCCTAAGGGGTTAAACATATAACATTGTGCAAGTGTTATGACTGCAGGAATTCAGAATAGTAGAGCATAGCAGAGGTGTGATCTTGCAGATGGCATTGACTGTTCGCTTCCATTTTGAAAATGTATTAGTTAATATGAGCATTCTATGAGATTGCTAAACAGAAATGATCCAGCCTATAAAAAGAATTCATCCACATTTATAAATCTAGGGCAAAAAGGAAAAAAAAACAGTCTAGAAGCTGCTTACATGCTTCAAACTCAGAGAGTGTTCTTAAAGGGGTTGTCCATGATTTGGAGAAACCTGTGGGGTGTCAGGAAAGGTGTAAAATAGAAAAAAAAAACAAAAAAAACACACTCACCTGTCCCTGCGGCTACATTGTCTGCTGCCGATGCCCTTTCCGTCTTGTGTTGGGCCAGCGATGCTCACATGGTAAGATACCGATAACATATGTGAGTGACATCACTGGTCCCTCTCCAGTGACTAGTTATTGGTTTCAGTGGTCACATGAGCATTAAGGTTTCAGGCAATGCTGCCCTGGCACAAGGCAGAAAGGGAACCAGCGGCAGACAACCGAACACCAGGGACAGGGGAGTATCCTTTTTTTTCTTTTCCTTATTTTACACCTCACCGGCCACCCCCACAGGTTGCTACAAATAATGGACAACCCCTTTAATACGTGTGCATGTTTTTCCATTGACTTACATGGGTATGTTTGGTCTGAGAAACATTAAAAATCTGATGTGCTTCAGTTTTTTTCATCACTGAACAATTGTCACTGAGGAAAACTGGAGTGTGAGTAGTCATCTAGTTTTCAATGCATACGGATAAAAATAACTGAAAAAAAAAACGCCATGGAGATGACATCCATGTGTTGTCCATTTTTCATAGAGCCGTTGCTAAATGGTTCTGAAAAAGTATTGTGAAACCAGGAAGAAAAACAGATGATTTATTATCGCCGGTCTTCATAACCCCCGACGAGGCGCACACCTCCTCATAAATGAGGCACACCCTATGTCCGGCCGTGCTCCTGCAGGGAAATCTATAGCAGATTTCTGGCACAAATGATAATAAATCTGCAGGGCCGATGACTCTGCTCCTTTATGGGAAAGTGGTATGAGTGACAGAATGGAGAAAAGTCGCTAATTTATGCACAAAAAAAACCAAACATTTTTATAACTTGTACATCAGAAAACTGGCGTACAAGGGACAATAAATCTGTCCCACTGACATTAAAAACTGATACACAGACGTAACATTGATATTTTATAAAAAAAAAAAAAATTGTCCGATTTTTATGGTTACAAATATGTTTGTGGACTCAGGCTTAGAGTCTATGGGGCACATTTATTGTTCTTGTACAACCCCTTTGTGACATAAAAAAGTTGCACAACTCGGATTTGCAACTTTTTGAATGCTACTTGAGACACTTTCCATATAGGGGGCATGGAAGAGGCTCAACATGGATGGGTCAGATTTGAAGAGGACCGGTCACCAAGTAGAAATGCTAAATACTTGATTTTTGCCTTTCCCATGAATTTAGCATTTTTTTATTTTTAAAATCTGTCCGCCCATTCAAAAGATACGGGCCCATGAATTATCATTTACTGTTACATCTATGTAGAAGAAAGATATACTGAAATATATATCAGGTGTGTTTAACAGTAACAAAAATATAGGGGAAAAATAAAATAAAATATTACCTTTATTAAATATTATTATAAGGACCTTAGTCAGCTAACACCTAAACCTGTGATATAAAATACGATACTAGTATTTACCGTCTGCATCAAATTTAATCCTATTTGCAATATTTGCACCCCTTAATAATTCGGAGAATATTATTCCTATTTGCAGACCATGCATTGATATCTGGTCACTGCTCCCACTGCAGGAGACGATAGACAGCTTCTAGATCCAGCCTATGCTATAACCTCTAATACTGTAGACAGGGTCATTTACCTGTAGAAAGGAGTTGTGTAGTAATCTCAGCACAAACCTCACTGGGACATAAATCAGATTATACGAGAGAGATCCAATTACCCAAAGAAAAGAACAAATATATGTACTGTACAGGTTGCTATTACCTATCGATCTAGAGGCAGTTATATAGAACAGCCGTCGGCTATGGAGTAGCGGTGTTCACCATCAGAACACCGGGAATGCAGTTTTAACTGCACTATCTTTTACTTTTGGTCTGTCTACTTTATAACGGGAAACACGTTGAGAAGCAATAATATATAACTGCCTCTAGATCAATAGGTAATAGCAACATGTATTACCTAGGAAGTTTTCTGCTGTATTATTATTATGAACAGTTAACCTTTGAATTCACGTCCAGTTAGATACCTGGATGGTGCATTGAGGCACTGGGCTAATAGATCAGGCTTGCTGCATTTTTGACAGGTAGTATTAATGATGATAATAATAATAATACATTTTATTTATATAGCGCCAACATATTCTGCAGCGCTTTACAATTTGTAGGGTTCAAGTACAGACAAAATGAGGCACTACAGACTAGTACTAGGACTGTAACTCCTTACTAATTGGTCTTCCCCTTACTAAACTCTCCCCTCTACAATCTATTCTGAATGCGGCGGCCAGGCTCATCTATCAGTCTAGATACTACAGCAATGCCTTCGGTCTGTGCCGGTCACTACATTGGCTGCCTATTCAATACAGAATACAATATAAACTTATCACCCTCATCCACAAGGCTCTCCATAATGCTGCACCTCCCTACATTTCCTCCCTCATCTCTATCGCCCAACCCGTGCTCTCCATTCACTCAATGACCTAAGACTAACATCCTCTATTATCAGAATCTCCCACGTTCGTATACAAGACTTCTCCCGAGTTGCACCACTTCTCTGGAATGCTCTATCCCGGACTATTAGATTAACCCCCAATTTCCGCAGCTTCAAGCGTAAACTAAAGACATATCTTTTCAGACAGGCCTATCACAACTCTTAATGTAAACCCTTCTGTAGTTAGAATCCGTAAAACTAACCCTCCTCTGTTCACGCTCCCGCATTTCCTCACAGGATATGATGGCGTATCAGACTGTAACTTTATATGTCCATGCACCATCTGCACATTAAAGGACACAACTGGTGACTGCTCATACAGCGTAATTTACATGCGTGATGAAAATAACCTTTATAAGAAAAACAGCTGGACCACTGGATAAGCAATGCTACCTCTTATTAACTATTAATTTATTCTTTTCTTTGGTGGGTACTTGTATCTCTCTGGTACATTCTGACTTATGTCCCTGGTGTTTGTCCTGAGATTAATACACAACTCCTCTATAAGTGACCCTGTCTAAGAAGTGATAGCATAGGCTGTATCTAGTGGGTGTCTATCGCACCCGCTGTGGGAGCAGTGACCAGATACGAATGCAATGGTCTGCAAATAGGCATAATTAATATCCTCTGCATCATTATTGGATGTGAATATTGTGCACCATACTGAAGATTACGGAAGGATTATACCTGATGCAGATGTTGTATCACACGACGAGTAATTACTAGTATCTTATTTTATATCACAGTTTTGGGTGTTACATGACTCCAGTCCTTTTAATATTATTTAATAAAGTTTATATTTTATTTTTCTTTTCCCCTATAATTTTTGTTTTGTATTGATAGGGATCTCACCCATTTTAATCAGTTTCATCAACAGATCTTCTTTAAAGCACTCCTCCAGTGAAAACAGAAGCTATCACTATACGCTGGCCATAGGGAGTGAACATGTCTAGTGCCCTCTTAGTGACAGCTGGCGCCTCCATTTCCTATTTCTTCCTCATAAGATGGCCACTTCCATCCCTGGAGATGGCTTCCAGAAAGTCCAAGACATGCCCCTTCCCCATCCCCATGGACTGACCAGAACCACTGGACTCTGTGTCCATTGCAGGGCAGGAAATAAGGGCAAATTTGACAGTGGCTCCAGATATGGTGGCAGCCATCTTAGGAGGGAAAATTTAGGGGGCAGAAAGTTGGAAACGGAGGCATCGGAAGACACCAGTTGGAGACCAGGTATTTTCACTCCACATGGCCAAAGTATGCTGCAGTAACATTTTAGTTTTTGACATGATGGTTGCCTTAAGGAACTCAAAACATGTTAGCTAAAGTGACATAAAAGCATGCTAGTCAACTCTCATGGAAGGTCAGGGAGGCTCCTAAAAAAGGAGTGAACTCTTAGACTCCCAGAAGAACAGGCAAATATCCTGGGCCACTGGGCTAGCAGGCACTTTATATGTCACTTGGGCACTTTATTTGTTGGTCACATCTGCAAAGTATTGCCAGCACATTTCATGCCAATGTCATAAGAAAGGAGGCATGGTAATATACAAAAGGGGAGCTTGACAATGACCAGAAGCATCAAGGCAACACGCATAGGGCTTCATCCAAAAATTTGGAAGGAATCCATAGAAAGACCTAGACATATTAATGAATTATAGCGACAATGTAAAATGTAAAAATCATATATGGGAATGAAGAAATATATCAAAAGAAGAAATACAGAAGGCAGACTCACCAGCATGTCAGCATTTCCTTCCAGCTCATTAGCGAAGGCCAGGAGATCCACTTTTGTACTGGTTTTACCTGCCTAGAGTTAGAGGTAGATATTGGCTATATATCTGAGCAGAACACGTTATAACACAAAGCAATTTACAGTATGGTTATTTCTTTGTGTGAGACATGTACCCATGGGGTTGTGATAAAGGGTTATGGGTTACAGTACATGCGAATGGGGTCCATATAATGACAAATCCAAAAAAACTGGACGTGTGCACAGTCCCATTGAAATGAATGTGTCCGTATGTGTCCGCAATTGTGGATCTGCAATTGCAGAGAGCTACGGACCCGCAAAGTACGGTCATGTGAATGGGAAGTTACAGAGCTTTCAATAATACAAACCACAGTGGGCCCCACACAGTACAATCTGTTCCACAGTGGCCCCCACACAGTACAATCTCTTCCACAGTGGCCCCCACACAGTACATTATGCTCCACAGTGGCCCCCACACATTATATGCTGCACAGTGGCCCCCCACACAGTATTACATGCTGCACAGTGGCCCCCCACACAGTATTATACGCTCCACAATGGGCCACCACACAGTATTATATGCTCCACAGTAGGCCCCTACACAGTATAATATACTCCACAGTGGGCCCCCACACAGCATAATATGCTACTGACCTGCACTCCCATGAAGAGCAGGTAAGTAGCGTTCTCTTTCTTCTATCACAGTGCAGGCGCTGATGAATTACGTCATTGCGTCTGCATCGGTGCAGAGGTCACACACTTCTGTCAGTGTATATGTGCATTTGCACATACAGCTGAAAGAAGCGATAGAAGGATGGACACTCATGCATGGCCATGGACACCTTTCTTACTTTAGAAGCGCAATGAGCACTTAGGTAACTACATCAGTGGCGGCCTGGGAGCGAGTGGAAAGCTGCATTCATCACTCACTACTCATTCCCTTGGCACCACTTACTGCAATGAATGCCTCCATCAGTAGTGATGAAAGTACTCATTGCACCTGTAAAGAATGGTGCCCGTGGCCATGTGGGACCATCTGTCCTGGGAAGGGGGGACCTGTATGCAATACAGCATGTAATATACACTGTGCTCCAAATTATTATGCAAATACTATTTTCTCCTATTTTCCAAAATTACCTATATGAATTGCAGTCATTGTAATTTTCCAGTCATCAACTATTCGATTATGATTGAAAGGTTTTTGAACAAACTGCCTATGATAACAGTATATTTAAAAAAAAAAAAATAAACACTCAAAATGCATGTTTTAAATTATTATGCACAGCAGAATTTTCAACCTTTTCATTTTTATTAAGAACAAAAAAATGGTCATTGTGAAATTATAAGCATTAGCAGGTTATTACAAACTGAAATCAGACAGTTTTCAAGCCAAAACTTTATTTGAGGTGATGTTACATTTGCACATAGGACCCCTTGTTCGAAAGAAGCTTCTGAACTCTCTCGTCCATTGAAATTGTCAATTTTTGGATGGTTTCTGCTTCAATTGTTTTGCATGAGGACAGAATACCCTCCCAGAGCTATTGCTTAGATGTGAACTGCCTCCCGCCATCATAGACAATCCTTTTGATGATGCTCCAGAGGTTCTCAATGGGGTTGAGGTCAGGGGAGCATGGGGCCCACACCATAAGTTTGTCCCCTTTTATGCCCATAGCAGCCAGAGATGCAGATGTGTTATTTGCAGCATGAGACTGTGCATTCTCATGCATGAAAATGATCTTTCTGCGGAATGCATGGTTCTTCTTCTTGAACCATGGCAGGAAGTGCTGTTTGAGAAACTCCACATACATTATGGAGTTTATCTTTACCCCTTCAGGGATCCTAAAGGGGCCGACAATCTCTCTCCCCATGATTCTAGCCCAAAACATTACTCCACCTCCTCCTTGTTGGCGCCGTAGCCGTGTTTGCATGGGGTGTCCATCAACAAGCCATCCTCCACTCCATCCATCTGGACCATCGAGCGTTGCACGGCACTCATCGGTGAACAAAACAGTTTTGAAGTCAGTCTTCATGTATTGTTTGGCCCACTGGAGCCGTTTCTGCTTGTGTGCAGTGGATAGAGGAGGTCGACAGGATGGTTTACGCACAGCTGCAAACCTCTGAAGGACCCTGCATCTTGCTGTTCGGGGGACTTTGGAGGCACCAGCAGCTTCAAAAACTTGTCTGCTGCTATGACAAGGCATTTTTGAAGCTGCTCTTTTAACCTGACGTAATTGCCTGTTGGAAAGAGTCCTCAATTTTCCCTTATCAGCACGCACACGTGTGTGCTGTGAATCAGCTACATACTTCTTGATTGTGCGATGATCACGAAGAAGTGTCTTGGCAATGTTGATTGTAGTCATGCCTTGACCTAAAGACTCCACAATTTGTTGCTTCTCAGCAGCCGACACATCCTTTTTCTTTCCCATTTTGGCTGAAAATGTAGGCTGCTTAATAATGTGGGACAGCCTTCTTAAGTAGTCTTGCCTTTAATTGGACACACCTGCCAAACTAATTAGCACAGATGTCTGCAATTGCTTTCAGTGATATAAAGAGCCCTGACACACATCACCATAAATGAGTTTAACTGACAAACAAAAAAATTCTTACCTTATCACTCCTAAACACTTTTTGCATAATAATTTGGAACACAGTGTAGACATCACTGAGTTTGAGGTTCATTATGTTCCATGCGGAATCCTCCTCAAAATCAGGGTCAAATTCCCCTGTGAGAACATACCCCTAAGGGTGCTGAATGACTGCATCGACAAATACTGTAAATGACACCAGATCACATTATGTGGTTCATGTTGGTGTCTGATATACATGTCACATACTTCACTTACCTCTCCTAAAAATGCATCAAAGTCTATGGTATCAATCCCTGTGGCGCTAAAATCTTCCAAATTCCTTCTTCCTTTTTGATCCAGCAAAACTATACTCTTCAAGTTTATATTCATCATTTCAATCCGGTCTGAGATTTCATCGACATACTGGGAAGAAAAGGTCATAGATGTTAATAAAAGCAATGATCTGGAAACTTCTATCTAATCATTACGTGGGCAAGTATTATTAATAACAATATATCATCAGATGAGAACCTCAGATGTACAAAATGACCCTTCTATGTATGAAATTATTATATTTGCATATCCCCTGTATTCTAGTCATGTGCAGTATTGTGAAAGTTTTAGGCAGGCGTATAAAAAGTGCTGCAAAGTAAGGCAGGGTTCACACTACTGTTGGATTCCGTTATGAAGGTGTCCGTTAAAAAAAACAAAAAAACAGACACCTATCATAACAGACATTAACGGACACTAACTGATGTTAATGTGTCCGTTTTTTTTAACTGATCCATTTATTGACACATTAGCATGGTTTTTTGTTTCTGCTTTCTGAGCATGCGCAGAAACAAAACGTACACAAAATAATGGACAGTAACTAATGGCTATCAGTTACTGTCCATTACCCATAGACTGTCCATCAAGAATCCGTTTTTCCAAACGGGCAAAAAAGTCCTGCATGTAGGATTTTTTTGTCCGCTGGAAAAAACAGACTTCTGACGGATTTGGTGTAAATGGACATTAACGGACACAATATTAACCCCCATTGAAATGAATGGAAATTTTAACAGATTTCTGACGGTTCAGCTAGTGTCCGTTGCTAAAATCTTTTAACGAACAATAGCAACAGACACTACTGACGGTCACCAACGGTAGTGTGACCGCCCCCTAAGAATGCTTTCAGAAATATGAAGTGAATGAAGAAATGAGAATTCTAAATCCCATCAATATCTGATATGACCTTCGCCCTTTGCCTTCCATCAGTTCTTCTCGGGACTTGCAGACAGTTTTTGAAGGAACTCGGCAGGGAGGTTCCCGCCATCTTGGAGAACTAAGCACAGATCTTCTGTGGATGTAGGCTTGCTCCAATCCTTCTGTCTCTTCATGTTATCCCAGACAGACTGGATGATGTTATCATCCCTTCCAGGACTCCTCCTCCAAAGGGCAAAGGTCACACCAAATATTGATGGGATTTAGATTTCTCTTTTGTTCATTCACTTCATTTTGTTCATTGACAAAACGATTATCACTTCTATCTTAAAGTATTTTAATCTGCAATATTTTCTCCACAATTGCCTTGTGCGCAATATTGTATGCACCAAATATATAGCTCCTGTGGGTGCAATGAGGCTTTTGGACAACAGGTCCAACTAATTTTGGCCAAATTCCTTTTCTTAATGGAAAGTGTAAACCTACACACGTGGATAAAATTGTTGGTACCCCTCGTTTAATGATAGAAAAACCCACAATGGTCACAGAAATAACTTGAATCTGACAAAAATAATTTGCCAAACTACATGTTGACAAGCCACAAAGCTTCTGGGAGAATGTCCTGTGGACAGATGAGACAAAAATCGAAATTTTTGGCAAGGCACATCAGCTCTATGTTCACAGACGGAAAAATGAAGCATATCTTGAAAAGAACACTGTCCCTATTGTGAAACATGGAGGAGGCTCTGTTATGTTCTGGGGCTGCTTTGCTGCATCTGGCACAGGGGGTCTTGAATCTGTGCAGGGTACAATTAAATCTCAAGACTATCAAGGGATTCTAGAGAGAAACATGCTGCTCAGTGTCAGAAAGCTTGGTCTCAGTCGCAGGTCATGGGTCTTGCAACAGGATAATGACCCAAAACACACAGCTAAAAACACCCAAGAATGGCTAAGAGGAAAACATTGGACTATTCTGAAGTGGCCTACTATGAGCCCTGACCTAAATCCTATTGAGCATCTTTGGAAGGAGCTGAAACATGCCGTCTGGAAAAGGCACCCTTCAAACCCGAGACAGCTGGAGCAGTTTGCTCATGAGGAGTGGCCAAAATACCTGCTGAGAGGTGCAGAAGTCTCATTGACAGTTACAGGAATCGTTTGATTGCAGTGATTGCCTCAAAAGGTTGTGCAACAAAATATTAAGTTAAGGGAACCATCATTTCTGTCCAGGCCTGTTTCATGAGTTTTCTTTTTTTAAAAATTCTGTTGAAGCGTGGTTGAAAACCAATGTCTGACTTTCATTTGTTCATTTTCATAGAATTTTTATATATTATTACTTTTGTCAGATTCAAGTTATTTCTGTGACCATTGTGGGTTTTTCTTTCATTAAACGAGGGGTATCAACAATTTTGTCCACGTGTGTACATAGTGCTCCATCTGTTGATAAAGACTTCTTTGGGAGTTAGGTTTAAATATTAAGCTAACTCCTTGTCTTATGAAATGAAAGCTGACCTGCAATACCACATGTGACCTGTGGCCTGGTTTGGTGCTGTTTAAAACGATTTTTTTTCATTTAATTCTGGAAAACCCCTTTAATTGCTACACCACTCCCCAGCTATGAAGTCATGCCTTGTGTATAGATCACTTACCATGCTGATATTTAAGAATTCGTTGATATTAAACAGATTATCAATCTGAAAAGCTGTAAAGATGCCCTTATTTTCCTTGCATTCACTAGAAAACAATATAAAAATATAGGGTCAGAAATTTCCCAAACACCTAAGAAATCAGTCATACATTTAAAAGGGGTGGGCGTACTTAGGCTAACCCTTTTTATATCAAGCAGTTCCTAACACTGCCTGGGGAGCCATCCAACAGGAAAGATCATCTCCAGTACTGCATGGTAAACCATTGGGTGCATGTAGAAGGCTCTGCTCACATCTGCCTCAGAGGTTCACGTTGGGGTGTCCTTTGCAGATTCCATCATTTTTGATGGGGAAAGTAATTTTTCATGTAGTACTTTTTTTTGTCAAAATGACAGACACACCAGCAAGGCTCATCAGATACCATTATAAGTCAATGGGGTCTGTTGGTCAGCGCTGGTGTCATGTGACAGACGTGGCAGAGTGGTGTGGCGTCCATTATAAATGGAGGCCACAACGTAGTTGTGAACAGAGTGATCATGTCCTTAACCATCATTTGTCCAAGTTCTTTTTCCTTAACATACCTCTCCCTATATCTCCATTTTAGCCAATGCTTCATTTCTTTGTTACCCCCTTCCCAGTAGGGCTTACATGGCTGAGCCCCAGTGCTACAACTGTTTAGGACAATGAGGTAGAATGACTATTATCATGTTCTGCAGAGATATTAAATATCACTTGACATTTTATATATAGGTCCTATACAGACGGATGTCATCGCCTACAATGAAATATAAATAGGGCCAGTTAGTTGTCTACCCATTGGAAATTTTTTGTTTTGGAGCCCTAGACCTTTGCCCTATCCCATAAATCTATTCTGTCCTATTCATCTTGTTTTTTTTTCTTTTCTTTTTACCTGTAAACTTTTTCAAAAGTGAGATTCATATTGGCATTTTGATATAGAACACCCGAGAGATAATTTTTCCACTGTGAATTCAGCAGGTATGGAGTATCCAGAACCTTGAGAACAGAAAGGAACATGTTATTTATTACTCATACATGTCTCAAGATGTAATATCTATTTTACATATACACAACAAATATTCCGTGTCTTATTGGATTCTTAGATAACTAAGTATAAGTATACTGTACAAGTTGTACACTAGCAAACAAAATGCAGAGTACGTGTTAACAGACAGGGGCCTAAATATGAGGAGAGCAGATGTAATAATCACAAAGGGGACTTTTCGGACCTATTGCCATCTTAGCCTGACTGTACCCATGATAGATAGTGCTATCTCACTACACTTAAACACTTACACTTACACTCACTTATACATTTTACTATGTGTAAAGCTTTTACATAGAATTAGATATGGTGGCATGTGACATCAGTAGTGGTTACATGAAGGGCGCAAAATATCCCAGCTACACCTATGTGTATAAATATAGGAAGACACTCTTACCATAATATTACACAAGCTACTGTATAAAAGGACAGATAAACTATTATAGAATATGCCAGAGGCGTAATATGTACGATGATAGCTGCACCGCTGCAAGATAGATACTCTGTGATCAGCCAAAATACACACACCCATATTACATATCTTATTTACATCTCACATATTGCCTCTACACTAAAAGTATTATGGATTTTTGTTCTATGCCAGAACAGATTTATGTATTTGATTTACTGTATATGGAATTTAATACTGACCCATATGGACTGCAGTGGTGTGTGTCTAGACCCTAAGAATATGTTCACATGGCTGAATTTGTCACCGAGATGGATTCCACATCAAAATCAGCGTCAAATTCCGTCCTGAGATCAAAGCAGGACACTGAAAAAATAAGCACCCTGCTTGGACTTGCCGCGGATTCAGCTGCAGAATCTGCAGCGTAAAACACTCTGCTGATAAGACGCATACATGTAAGCCTAACCAGTGAGAGATAGCTGCGACAGAAAGGCAAAGAGGCGGAAAGTGGAGAGGAATTTGAGGTGGAAATACACTTCAAATTCCTCTTCCTTTCCACTGTATGAATATACTCTAGTAGTACCTGCATGTTATGGTACAGTAAGGGAACCTGTCATATTAAAAATGCAATCCTATCTGCAGACATAGAACAGGTGCAGCTGTGCAGATTGATATATAGGTTTGATATATAGTTCTAGTATAACTTGTGATTTATTGATCTAAACTTCTGCTCATCCTGGGCTTAGGAGTCCAGTGGGCGGTCCTACTCAGTGATTGATGGCCTTCCCTATATGAGATAGCTGTCGATCACTGATTAGGACCACCCACTGGACTCCTAAGCCCAGGATGAGCAGAAGTTTAGATCAATAAATCACAAGTTATACTAGAACTTTATATCAAACCTATATATCAATCTGCTCGGCTCCTCCTGCTCTATAATATGCTGAGTGCAGAAAGGACTGTATTTTCAATACGACAATACCAACCTCCAGTAGGGCAACACAACACAAAAAAAGCTAACAAAAAAGTTATTCACCATGAATGAAAATGGTAAGATGAATACATCCCGGATTAGTGTTTTCTATTATCCGAGCACATTAGTGTGCTTATAATATAATCACATTTGTCAAGCATTCCTTCCTATTATCAGTAAGCCATTTACTTATAAAGCACTGAACGTGAAATACTCTATTACTAGAAATAATAAAGTCTTTATATGTGTGCGAAAGAAGTTTCCAGCGAGGCTGCTGGTGCCTGGAGCTGTGAGAGACTGAGTGACATCTCGGCTGTCATACAGGCTGCGGCTTGAGAAAACATGCTCCATAAAATAAGCTAAAAGGACAGACAAATGGGATTTTCCCCCGGAGCGTCATATTTGTGTGGATTATATACAGACTCATGCTACTCCTTCATGTATTGGGAAGGTAACACGTCAAGAAATATTACAGGGCCTTATGATGGAGGGAATGTGTACAGAATGAGATCCAGGCATCCATGTAAACTGTAGAACAATATCAGCATTATTAGTAACTAAGGAGTAAACTATAGGATTAAAGAGATTTTCTGGGTAAAAAAATTAGCAGAGGTAAAGGGAATGGTATAAGAAAAAAAAAAAAAAGTGTTACCTCTTCTTCGCCCTGCTGTTCCAGTATTAACATCCTTGATCTTCTCCGTCTGGCTCCAGTGATAACCTCAATGCCCCCGCATGTGGCCACTGCCACCAGTCACTGACCCCAGCAGTCGGTCATATTCAGTTTTTGGGCAAGCCATTGCTGCAGAGATTCCAGAGCTGCATCCATGACGTACCCGAGTAATATGTGTGGCCAGTGATTGCTGCAGCCACAAGGGGGCCAATGATATCATCGCTGGAGTGCCAGAAACAGAGATGGACAGAGAAGATTGAGGTTCTGCGACAGGGATCATGAGCTCTGAATCATGCTCCTTACCTGCTCCTGCCTGACACTACCCACTTGAAGGTAGCATATAAGGCACCAAAACTAACTGCACTGATAACTCAGGAATGGTGGTGGCTACAGGAGAAATTCCAACTGTGCCGGAATCAGTGGACCTATTAAAGCATGCAAAGAACTGGAGTTGATGGAGGTGGTAAAAGGTCCTCTTTAAGTTTACAATTATGGTTAGTGCCATAGGGTATTAGGGTTAGAATTTTTATGAGGATTACGATATTATTTACATATGTAGTAGATTGCCTTAGAGGGTAGCCACCTATGAGTAGCACAACAGAATTTCTTTCTTCTGGAACAGAACTGTTTGGCATACATTTTTCCAGTAAGCATTGTCCTAACAACTCTCCTCGAGCAGAATCAGGCTATACTTAGGTGGTATACCTGTCATTTTCGATCAACAGTCATGCATTCTCACCTTAAACAAAGACTTGTCTTGAAAAGGTTCGCACACCAGCTTTTCTACATTTCCACCAGCCAGGAATGTAACAATCACAATAAGCATGAGAACCCAGGAGAAGATGAAGCTGAATCCAACTCCGCTGTATAGTAATAACCAATATTAGTATTACAGATAAATCTGTAACATAACATTACGAATTACACTGGACCCTCCAACAGCACTATATAAGTCAGGATCAGGAGGGGCTTATGATATGATGCCTACAAGCTGTGCAACGTATACTCACGCCATGAGAAAGTTCCCTCCAGTATTTGAGACACAGCCTCTCGTGGTTGGAGATGAATGTTGGTCATAACCACATGAACCAAAGAATAGACCAAGGAAGTAGAAAACGACAATAAGTGTCACCATGCAACAGAGGACAAGAGATCCCAGCCACCTGTAAAGGAGAAGTCACTGGTTAATGAATATTACTGAATGGCTGGTACTAGAAAAAAGTGAGTTACAGTATCCGTGAAACACTATTCTTAAAATATCTAGATAGATAGACATGCAAAAGAGAGATATATAGGGTTTATGTGATCATTCCTATTGGACTAGTATAGTTAAGGGATTCCCTGGTCAGCCTCCCTGGTGGTTTTAAGGGGGCACAGGTAACATCCTTTAAGTCTAATGTATTGAATGCCAAAATTCCTGGTGGCCTAGAAAAATTGGTAAATGTAAGCAATCCCAGGTGGTCTAGCGCAGTGAAGCAGTCAATGTCTGACAGCATCCCCGGTGGTCTACTGTGATAAAGGGGCTAATGTCAACATCCCTATTGGATCAAGATAGGAAAGAGAAGAGGGAGAAACTTTGACTATCAGGTAGTCCAGTTGTTTACCCACTGGGTGATAGCCCTACTTGCCCGTGAGCAGTTACTACAGTAAAGTAGGTCCTTTTTCCTACTCTTGGAAAAAACAGTTTTGTTTTTTTTTCCATACCTTTGTTTATTACACAGACAAGCGTTCCCATGCATCACATTACATATTTTAGAGGTGATTACTTCCCTCTGTAAGACACTGTGTAACATACCTGCAAGATGACTGTGAAATATACATATTTTTTGATAAATAAATGCAAGAATTGATTGCCTAGAGGAGTACAAGACCTTCTCAGGCATTTAGACACATCATACATATCACATCTAGAATAGCTCTTTTTTTCAGTGTCAAATATTTACACAGGTATGACTTCAAGGAGAAACACCTGGGAGATCAGGAATACAATGTTTAGAGAGCACTTAAAGGGTAACTCCAGTTGTGAAGCTTCATGGCACGCACAGGGCTGTATCAGAGGCACTATAGAATGCTGTAACACTGTTAACAGTACATAGCGTGCTTATGAGTAATACAGAATATTACGCCTAATAGCAGCCATGGAGGTTGGCACTCAATACATACATTCTTATACTCCATGTAATACAAACAGTAGGTATCAAGTAGTTGTCAAGTACACACTGTATCTTGTGTATTAACATCCCAGCAGGTTTACAGGTCATTGGAGTCACAACAGGTCACATCTACGTGGTAGTGTGGGGGTCACTGATCACTTTTAATGATGTAATATTACAGGTAAAGGTCTGCTCACAGGGCAAAGTATAAAGCTACTGTGTACAACAGATAAACAGTGGTCGGATGACTTAATATAAGACTATGAGTAATACCTATCTTCTATTTAATTTCAGTGCCGGCTGTTTAGTTACATTGTAAGGCCTCATGCACATGCAATTGCAGATAAAAGTACAGACCCATACATTTCAATGGGCCCATACACGCAGTCATAGTTTTTGCAGATGTGTGTCTGAACTGAGGATGCCGCAAAATATAGCGCAGGTCCAATACCTGTCCGTACTTGCAGCTCTGTCAATTCATTTAAAGAGGACCTTTCATGTCCTCATGAATGTGCGGTTTTATACAGTTTTATATAGTCGGCTTTTCCAGTATGTGCCCCGGTGGTGGAGATATCGGTGCCATTAATTTTGGCAACGATATCTCCCCACTGTCAGAAGGGCGTTCCTCATAGCTCAGCGTCATCGCTGGGCGGTTTGTAACGCCCCCTCTGACAGTAAAAGGCTATGTTAGAGTACAGTCGGTGGGGGGGGGAGTTCCCGACAGCCCAGCGCTGACGCTGAGCTATGAGGTACGCCCTTCTGACAGTGGGGAGATATCGTTGCTGAAATTAACGGCACCGATATCTCCACC
Organism: Leptodactylus fallax; assembly: GCA_947044405.1. Taxonomy (NCBI): domain Eukaryota; kingdom Metazoa; phylum Chordata; class Amphibia; order Anura; family Leptodactylidae; genus Leptodactylus; species Leptodactylus fallax. The sequence goes on along the minus strand of CAMRHE010000220.1, from coordinate 2,684,177 downwards.
ATTGGGGCACATACCGGGAAAGTCAACACACTGTCGGCTTTCTAGTGCTATCTATAAAACCGCACTTTCATGAGAACATGAAAGGTCCTCTTTAAATGTATGGTTCAGTGAAAACCATGGAAGACACACAGATACTAATCCGTGTGTCATCCATACCATTTTTACTGGCCCCCAGTATGCACACGGTAGTGTGCATGTAGCTTTAGAAAACTGCAATGTTTAGTCTTAATCTACCTCAGAAGTTCAGAATCTTTATCTGACTTTCTCCATGCTTTATATTGCAGCTGTACTTGTTCAAATTGAAAACCCACTACAAGTTCACCGGGAACACTCTCACTCTAGCTCTTTCCATTTACCAAGAGACTTACACTGGATCACTGGTGCCATTTTCTGCGGCAGCTGTGACTAGACATGATGGTGGCTCATATGGATGTGTGCTACTAGTCCTATCAGTCAATGTAGGTGACCTCCACAAGAGCAAGGAGATCCAGTGTTGTCACATACTGGCCATGCCTACTGTTACTAAGCAGCAGCCCATATATATTCATATATTACTATATATATATATATATATATATATATATATTATTAAAGATTAAAATAAAATAATGGAAAAGAATAAAAATTTCCCCTGAAAATCCAGTCTATAACATGTCTGGACAATGGATCTCACCCATCAATATTCAGGCTCATAATTGTCATTTTGTACATTAATGCTGTGAGTAATATATGTAAGGAATGTAAAACAATTTCATATACACACACAGAGTGAAAGAATATATTCACTATGTCAGTCTATCAATCATATATGTATATGCACACATATTTCATCCATGTGCCTTTCAACCTTGGACCCGCTCATGCACATGGTCATGTGGCCTAAAACTGATAACGTATAATAAATTCACCCCATTACTCATGCCCTGCCCCCTTAGACCCTGCACTACATATAAGACAGTGTATCAGACTAAGGGTACCTGTTATTGAGGCACGCAATGTGTACAGCTTAATATTCATTAAACATGGCTGCAGGACAGACCATACCTGTAAAAATCATACTGTTCGATGACTGGATAATAGTCCCGGATATACATCTCACTCTGAGTAAGGTAGGACGTAATATTGGACATTAAATGAATAACTGGGATCATTTTAGAAAATGTAGTGATATTCGTTCCAATGGATTCCAAAATGTTCTTTACATCTAAAAAACAACAAAAATACCAAACCAAAATCAACATTTCAGATCGATACTGGGCAGCTTTGATGAACTACACACCCAAAATAGAACATGTAGCTCTCCAAGAGCTGAGGATCCAAAGGCCGCCCATCCACGTCATATATCCAAAACTCACAAATGTATCATGAATGGGAAAAACATGGCACATGATGAAGAATGAACACGATACACACTGGACGCACTCAACTGGTGTTCAATGAAGTTTGGGGATAAAGTCAGAGTTCTCTTTATTTTTCACATTAAATATCTCATAAAAATATTTTTGTGCTTTTGACTTGGTTTTGGAATTTTAGGTATTTTTTCTTCTTTTGCCTGTGGGATCTTTTTCAAGAAAGAACTGTCATATTCTGCAAGTGATGTTCAGACTTGAAAGGGGAGTGTGAATCGTTATAGCCCCGCTTCTGTAATGCTTAAACTTTTACCTATATGTATACAGTTTAACACTCATAAAGTTCATGGCACTGATGTGGTGCACAAGCATTTCGTAACTAGAGAAGAGTGAAATATAATGTTTCCAGCAAAGGTGGTAAATAGACAATATTACCCAATATAGCTAAAGGAGTAGATGCAATTGCATCCCTAGAAGGAACCCTTAAGATGCTCTCCTTACATAGAGTAGCATACAGTAACCCTTATATACTAAGTATCTCCCTATTCTTCGGTGAACCCTTCCAGTCACTCAAATTTAGAAGTCACATAGTCACTAGCTCGGATGCTCTAGAAGCACAAGCCGATTTTACAAACCTAAGGGTGTCAAGGGAAGTCACTCAGCACTGGCAGAGAAGAGTCATTGATGGAGCCAAAGCTCTGTGAAAAGCTTGGCGGGAAAAACCGCAATGCATTTCCACCTCGTTTTTGCCTATAGCACTTTTTGGCTGCAGCCCACTACATGGGGCCTTAGCCCGAGTCGGATAACCCCCAAGTTTGCTTGATTTGTGTGAGACTCCTCAAGACATCTGGATGTTTTTACTTCATTCAATGAGATGGTAGTGAGCTGTCTGAATGTCTTAGCTTAAACAGACATAAGTTGGGGTATAAAGACAACCTGTCATTACTTGTCAGCTCTCCTGACAATTTGACAAAAAACTTGTAGTCTGTTTTATGCCATTCCTCTGTTATTTCTAAGAATATATGAATAAATTAACCATTTACATTGGCAAAGGGGTGTGTTATAGTCTGGCACTGTCAACACAGATGGGCAATGTCAGAGTGTACATGGATGCTGTCCCAACTGGTAACACCCAGATGTCAATTTATTTATACATTTCTAGAAGGATTAACAGAGGAACAATATGACGAAGAGTTCTGAGATGAGCTATATTTTAGGGAATACATTTATACACAAAAACTGGAGGGGTGACAGGTTCTTTTTAGATTTGGTGGTTCTCCTCTAGTTTAGTCCCCCTGCCCTCAATCTGTTTTCCAAACTAATAATTGCATAGTAAATTTGATATTTACAAAAGATGTTTGTTGGGCTCAACACGCCAAAATGTCAAGTATCAGGTTCTGGAACATTCAGTGGAGCAGTGCTGCAGTATCGAGCATCGCAGCTGTCCTGGACTCGGTCTCGGTCCGGTGATCTACAGAGGTCCTGGGTGTCAGACTCCTGTAGATCTAATATGGATGGCCTGTCCTAAGGATAGACCACCAATCTCAGAAACTGGACAACTCCTTTAAGGACGCAGGCTAGTTAGGGGTTTAAGGCTTGGTAACGCCATAACCTCCAAAATTCATAACTTCTTTATCTTTCTGTCAACATAGCTATATGAGTGCTTATTCTCTGTGTGACAAGGTGAGCTTTTAGTTGGCGCCATTTTGGGGTACAGATAATATTTTGATTTGTTTTGAAAGGTTTTGTTTTTTTACAGCATTCACTGTTCAGGATAAATAATGTTATTTTAGGATGGTGTGCACTTATACTTATAGAGATATCTATACAGAAAATGCCAGCATTTCCACAGGTATAATTTACATGCTGTGATTTTCGAAAACCTGGATATTTTTGAAAACGCAGCTTTTCCGCTGCAGATTTTTTTCTGCATTTTGCAGGTACTGTAAAACACAGCATTTTTTGCAATGTGGGGCTTCAGCCTTTAACTTTTTTTTTACTGTCCCACAAGGGAACTTGATCCCCTGTACAATGTACTGCAATACTTTTGTATTGCAGTACATTGCATCTCATCATGGGGGAACCAAGGGGTTGAAAGGGAGGCGATCTCATCCCCAAACAACCCAGATGCTGTGATCACCAATGTACAAGGGGTTACGCGGCCAGAGTCGGAGTATTTTCCAACTCCTGCAGCTAGTCTTGGGTTCCAGCTGTGTTTTAAATCTGGGACCTAGAAGTCATGTAGCAGGCATTGTTCATGTCCTTGAGATATGACATCGCTGTAATATTATGATGATGAGTGTTAACTATACACTTAGTGTGATGTCACAGTGCGGTGCTGAGTGTTAACTATAGTCTCAGTGTGATGTCATAATACGGTACTGAGTGTTAACTATACTCTAAGAGTGACGTCACAGAACAATGCTGATTATTAGCTATAGTCTCAGTGTGACATCATAGTACGGTGCTGGGCGTTAACTATACTCTCAGTGTGACGTCACAGTATGATGCTGAATGTTAAGGATTTAATTTTGGTAGCCTCTCTTTAGGATTGGTCATCAATATCAGGTTGGCAAGAGTTTGACATCTGGCAATATCAAGCACATCTGTATACAATGTACTGTGTACTTGGTATGCCGTAAAGAGGGGGAAGCGTATCGTCTGAACACCACAAACTGTGCAAATTACTGGTCATAGGGGTTCCGGTTGTTGGACCCCAATTGATCTGATAATGATGACCTATCCTATGGAAAGGCCATTAATATTATAGTGCTAAAAACTCCTTAAGGTATCAGAAAGTACACAATGTGTCAAGTATAATAATAGGAAATATCTAGAAAGGAGCAAATACTTTATGACGCCATGTTACATTGAAAAAGTGTATAATATACAGTTTGCCAAAAAATCATTCATCTCAGTCTTATGGAAAGACACAAGACTCTTGATCTAACAGGGCGCCATCTGATCTGTCTTTAGTAATATACACAGGCAACAATTGTGATTAAAGAAAGCTCTGACTTTCCTTTTGGCACATAAGGAACACAAAGCCTCCTGTAAGGACACATTATCCAGGAACAACTTACAGGGAATGGCTGAGTAACAAATCCAAAAACAGGTCCAAAAAGATTTTGTTAATAATGGAAAACAAAACATGTCATTAGTCACGTACCAACTATAGAGAAAAAGCCAACAAATAAGAATGTAAGGTATAGGGGGGAAAAAGACAATTCGCAAAAAAATTTCAAAACAACTGGACAATAAAAAAAAAAAAATCAATTTACATTTTACCTTAAAATATCTTGCGTCTGTCCTGCTGACATATGGTATTAGTCTGACCACTTTATGTCGATCCTGCATACTACTTTACATTTTGAGAAGCTGAGTGTCATATTTATCTAATTTACAGAGCAGATTATAATCCAGAGCTGCATCTACAATTCTGTGGGCTTCAGAGCTGAAATTTCCTAGAGTTTGTTCTGGTGATTTGCATTCTGGTAAATGCTGTCTTTACACCGGCCATCCAACTACATTATAGGAGCTCAACTAAGATATAGTAGTTTTTTAATGACATATTTTTTGGAAATTATTTTGCAGCTGAATCAAAATCTGTACTTGCCAAATGTAAATTATGTCATAAATTGCAAATTAAATTGTATTGCTATACTGTAAGCTAATGTCCCTACAGACCCTGTAATAATGATAGACATGGTGGCGGAACTACCGCCTTAACATTAATCCATTACCTGGATTACTCTAGCAGGAAACAGCAGCCATTTACTTGCCAATCCCCGCTCCAGCCTCCTCCAGCTCCGCTTCCCCTTTTGTCTCTAGGAGGTCCCGTGAAACATGATGTGCACTGCACAGGGCCCTCTAGAGGGTTGAAGGCTGATGAGGAAGTGGAGATGACCGTGAGCAGGAACGGGGATGGGTAAGTAAATGGTATCCATACCCGGTGGTACTGCACGGAAACCTGTAAAGGGGACACTTACTGCATGGGGGCAATAAAGGGGCAGTATACTGTGTTGGGGGCCAGTAAAAAGGGCATTTACTGTGTGGAGGCCAGTAAAGGATACAGCATACTGTATAGGAGCTAATAAGGAGGCAAAATAACATGGGGGACAATAAAGGGGGCTATATACTGTGTGGGGGCCAGTACACGGGGATTCATACCACATGGAGGCTAGTAACGGGGCATTATATCATGTGGAAGCCAGTAAAGGGGGCGCTATACTGTGTGGGGGCCAGTAAAGAAGATATTATATTGTGTGGGGGTCAGTAAAGGGGTTATTATACTATGGGGGGCCAGTAAATGGGGCGATTTACTGTGTGGGGCCAGGGGTTGGCTCAGTCAAAAATTTGCTATGTGGCCCAGTCAGTCATGCCCCTGGATAGACAGTAGCTCCATCCAGTGTTATTCCATTAATATGACATCATTGCTCTTGGCAGCAGCTGTATATATTTATGGGAGCATTAAAATGATGCAACATCATGGTCTATTGTGCAGATTGCACTGGGTAATAATACAGTGAATAGAACAGTAGTATAATGTTGTACCGTGTTAGCCATTGAAAGTAGTGGAAGAGTGAAGAAATCAGGCGATACCTTTTAGAGGCTAACTGAGTATATTTATAAGTAAGCTTTCAGGAGTACTAGCTAGCTCCCTTCATCAGACATGGTGTGATACAAGAACTGAAAATTCACAGATTTTTATACACATGGTTTTCAAAGAATTTTAGAGTCCTTAAAAAAAACCAAAACAAAATGCAATCTAAGTAGAGAAGTTATTTACAACAGGTCAAAAAAAACAATCTGGAAAGTTGTGGTGCGTGACAGAGGGACCTGGAAGTGATCCCACAGAAGCCTATATGAAAGAACTAAAGAGTATGATCAAGAAGTTTCCAATGCAGATCCAGAATCAGGTAAAAGGACTTATCCCACAAGATCCCAGGCCGGGCTGCTTCTATATGCTCCCAAAGATACACAAAGATGGCAACCCTGGGAGGCCTATCATTTCTGGCATTGGGACACTGACAGAAAACATCTCAGGTTGGGTGGAAAATCTCCTAAAACCCCTTGTCAGGGATACTCCAAGCTATATCCAGGACACCACTGACCTTCTTAACAAACTGAATGCCCTGGGCCCTCTACCTGAGGGTACCATTTTGGCCACCATGGATGTGGAATCCCTGTATACCAACATTCCCCACAAGGATGGATTTGCAGCATGTCGGGTACACCTGGCAAAACAAAACCTTCCAACAGAAGCAGTAACGCAGCTCATACAATTCATCCTTAGCCACAACCATTTTACCTTTGGAGAGGATCTATATCTACAGCGAATGGGAACTTCAATGGGGACCAGATGTGCACCCCAATATGCAAATCTCTTTATGGCAGAAATGGAAGGAACATATTTATCAACATGCACCACCAAACCTATGATTTACCTTCGTTATATCGATGATATCCTTGTCATCTGGACTGCAGGTGAGGAGGCCCTACTTCAATTCCATAATGACTTCAATGACTTTCACCCTACCATCAACCTTAAACTTAGCTATTCAGGGAGTGAAATTCACTTTCTGGACACCACAATATACATCAAAGACCACCGGCTACTCACATCGATATACCACAAACCCACAGACAGAACGGCCTACCTGAGAAACGACAGCTTCCACCCCAAGCACACAAGACAATCTATTGTCTACAGCCAGGCTATACGATACAATCGTATTTGCTCCGACAAAACAGACCTGGACAAGCACCTCCTGGATCTGAGGATGAAATTTCTCAGACTGGGATACAAACCAAAAGTAACAGACAACCAATTAAACAAAGCGGCAGCCATTAACAGAGACAGTCTGCTCACATATAAAAAGACCCAGAAAGAAGCCCGAGTGCCCCTAGTCGTCACCTACAACCCACAGCTGGAGATCCTACGAAGGATTGCCAAGGAGCTCCAACCTGTGCTACATAGGGACAACAGACTCAAGGACATATTTCCAGTCCCCCCTCTCCTTTCCTTGCGACAACCACCAAACCAGAGGCGTATTATCGTCCGGAGTGCCCTGAAGGCCCCAACTGAAAATGGCACCTCACCTTGCCTACATAAAAGGTGCATGACCTGCAAGCACATCCACACCGCTGACAGTATACCTATCCCACAGTCACAACAGATGCACAGAATTAGGGGGACATTTCCTGCAGGTCTTCCAATGTGGTGTACCTCATAATGTGTGCGCAATGTCTCACCACAGGCCTCTATGTGGGGGAAACAGGGCAGAGACTTAGTCAACGAATGAACTCACACAGATCCAGTATCAATAACAGCAGAACCGATCTCCCAGTGGCCGCACATTTCTCCGGAGAAAACCACTCTATTGAAGATTTGCGCGTTGTGGTTTTAATGGGACATTTTAAGACGCAGGAGGCGAGGAAACAATGGGAGTACAAATTTATGCAAAAATTTCAAACTCTGCAATTTGGACTTAATATTCATGCCAGCTTCATGTCACACTATGTATGAACCATGAACTGAACTCAATATTCATGCCAGCTTCATGTCACACTATGTATGAACTGTGAGGGTCACAAATCACCTCCTGATAGCAAACAGATAACAGATCCCTCTGTCACGCACCACAACTTTCCAGATTGTTTTTTTTGACCTGTTGTAAATAACTTCTCTACTTAGATTGCATTTTGTTTTGGGTTTTTTTAAGGACTCTAAAATTCTTTGAAAACCATGTGTATAAAAATCTGTGAATTTTCAGTTCTTGTATCACACCATGTCTGATGAAGGGAGCTAGCTAGTACTCCTGAAAGCTTACTTATAAATATACTCAGTTAGCCTCTAAAAGGTATCGCCTGATTTCTTCACTCTTCCACTACTTTCAATGGCTAACACGGTACAACATTATACTACTATCAACTTGAAAGATACCACAATGTACCGCAAAAGAATGGAACTGAAAAACCGGTTTAAGAAACTTGCACAACTCAACAGCGACATCTTCTTCTTAACAAAATGCAAAAAGGAGAGACTCATCCCAAAAGGCTTCAATTTACGTAACCCAACCCGGCACACCTACAACAGCCGATATGCAGAACAACTATGTATTCGGACATCTGAAAGACTGCGGAACAATATGATAAAAATTTCCTATAACAACAAAAAAAGAACACAGGAGGAGATACAGGCCCTGAAATCATCATTGGATAATGACACAGAGAAAATGAGGGCCAAACTCAATATATACTACCGGAAACTTCAGGATATGCTTATTAACAAAAAAAGAAAAAGCTCCACAGACTGAGACAAAAAGGCCTCATTACTACAACCGCAAGTATTAGCCCAGCTCAGCAAAGCTGTGTTGTGAATCTTTCCTCTTATGAGCCAAACAAACACGAAATGTCAGTTCTCTCCAAAGGTCTCTCCTTCTGCCCCTCAGCACACACTGACCATATCCAACTCTGCAATAATATGGAGGAGTTTTTCAGAAAAATGAGATTGAGGGAATATTTTTATGACAAAGACCTTCCATATAGCAGCGACTCTGAGATGGAACAGCCCATAAGGAATCCTACCAAAAAATCTACCTGGACCCCACGCCCTGGAACTAATGCAGCACTGGATAAATATATTGACTGTTTCAGAAGCAAAGTAAAATCAGAAATCCTGGAGAAACAAAAGAAACAGACGCATAACCTAACCCTGCAGGAACAGAAGGCTATTACTTCACTGAAAGAAAATCAGGATATAATAATAAAACCAGCTGACAAAGGGGGCGCAATAGTCATAATGAACACCTCAGACTATATCCAGGAAGCAAACAGGCAACTGTCAAATCCCATCCATTACTCCAAACTTGGAAGTGATCCCACAGAGGCCTATATGAAAGAACTAAAGAGTATGATCAAGAAGTTTCCAATCCAGATCCAGAATCAGGTAAAAGGACTTATCCCACAAGATCCCAGGCCGGGCTGCTTCTATATGCTCCCAAAGATACACAAAGATGGCAACCCTGGGAGGCCTATCATTTCTGGCATTGGGACACTGACAGAAAACATCTCAGGTTGGGTGGAAAATCTCCTAAAACCCCTTGTCAGGGATACTCCAAGCTATATCCAGGACACCACTGACCTTCTTAACAAACTGAATGCCCTGGGCCCTCTACCTGAGGGTACCATTTTGGCCACCATGGATGTGGAATCCCTGTATACCAACATTCCCCACAAGGATGGAGTTGCAGCATGTCGGGTACACCTGGCAAAACAAAACCTTCCAACAGAAGCAGCAACGCAGCTCATACAATTCATCCTTAGCCACAACCATTTTACCTTTGGAGAGGATCTATATCTACAGCGAATGGGAACTTCAATGGGGACTAGATGTGCACCCCAATATGCAAATCTCTTTATGGCAGAACTGGAAGGAGCATATTTATCAACATGCACCACCAAACCTATGATTTACCTTCGTTATATCGATGATATCCTTGTCATCTGGACTGCAGGTGAGGAGGCCCTACTTCAATTCCATAATGACTTCAATGACTTTCACCCGACCATCAACCTTAAACTTAGCTATTCAGGGAGTGAAATTCACTTTCTGGACACCACAATATACATCAAAGACCACCGGCTACTCACATCGATATACCACAAACCCACAGACAGAACGGCCTACCTGAGAAACGACAGCTTTCACCCCAAGCACACAAGACAATCTATTGTCTACAGCCAGGCTATACGATACAGTCGTATTTGCTGCAACAAAACAGACCTGGACAAGCACCTCCTGGATCTGAGGATGAAATTTCTCAGACTGGGATACAAACCAAAAGTAACAGACAACCAATTAAACAAAGCGGCAGCCATTAACAGAGACAGTCTGCTCACATATAAAAAGACCCAGAAAGAAGCCCGAGTGCCCCTAGTCGTCACCTACAACCCACAGCTGGAGATCCTACGAAGGATTGCCAAGGAGCTCCAACCTGTGCTACATAGGGACAACAGACTCAAGGACATATTTCCAGTCCCCCCTCTCCTTTCCTTTCGACAACCACCAAACCTGAGGCGTATTATCGTCCAGAGTGCCCTGAAGGCCCCAACTGAAAATGGCACCTCACCTTGCCTACATAAAAGGTGCATGACCTGCAAGCACATCCACACCGCTGACAGTGTACCTATCCCACAGTCACAACAGATGCACAGAATTAGGGGGACATTCTCCTGCAGGTCTTCCAATGTGGTGTACCTGATAATGTGTGCGCAATGTCCCACCACAGGCCTCTATGTGGGGGAAACAGGGCAGAGACTTAGTCAACGAATGAACTCACACAGATCCAGTATCAATAAGAGCAGAACCGATCTCCCAGTGGCCGCACATTTCTCCGGAGAAAACCACTCTATTGAAGATTTGCGGGTTGTGGTTTTAATGGGACATTTTAAGACGCAGGAGGCGAGGAAACAATGGGAGTACAAATTTATGAAAAAATTTCAAACTCTGCAATTTGGACTTAATATTCATGCCAGCTTCATGTCACACTATGTATGAACCATGAACTGAACTCAATATTCATGCCAGCTTCATGTCACACTATGTATGAACTGTGAGGGTCACAAATCACCTCCTGATAGCAAACAGATAACAGATCCCTCTGTCACGCACCACAACTTTCCAGATTGTTTTTTTTGACCTGTTGTAAATAACTTCTCTGCTTAGATTGCATTTTGTTTTGGTTTTTTTTAAGGACTCTAAAATTCTTTGAAAACCATGTGTATAAAAATCTGTGAATTTTCAGTTCTTGTATCACACCATGTCTGATGAGGGGAGCTAGCTAGTACTCCTGAAAGCTTACTTTTAAATATACTCAGTTAGCTTCTAAAAGGTATCGCCTGATTTCTTCACTCTTCCAGTGAATAGAACAGGGCAGCAGTTTGTTAGAACATCCACTAGCCTAAAGATTCATGTGTCTGCTCATATTATGGCTTCATACAAAATAATATGGCACCCAAAAAAGTGCCATACTCCGAGATGTCCTTACTGTACCTCTGTATGACTACAGTTTCATACATATATACTACCACAGTTGTTTCAAGTATGGCAGGATTCTCCCCTAGAAACACAAGGCGGTTATACATTGCTGCACACTAGGCCATTACTGGACAGTCATTCCAATATAACTACTGTATATGTTGGAGAGAAATTTGGTTAGAAAAATGTGATTTACTGAACAGGAAACAGTCTAAATACTGCAAGAGATCTATTGGAATATTATTATGAATTAAATGTATATGCAACTGTGCTATAAGTGTCATGGTAAAATAGCCACTCACCTTCCTCTATATTTTTTGTTTGATTTTGTACCATTTCTGGAGTGTTATTGAATGCAGCATAACCCTTTGGGAAGAAAGTGAAAACAGGTTAAAAAAAAACTAAATTTAACAGGTTATCATATCTTATGAAGTGATGGCATATTGCTAGGATATGACAGAACTTTTCGATCTGTTAGGGCTCAACGTTTGTGACGAGGCCACATAACACCCCCTTCACTGTTTAAGCAGGAAGCAAGGAACTGCTGTGCAGGAAACTGTAGTGGGTCCCTAAGTGAATATGGCCAGCAGCACTCCCCTGCAGAGCCAGGTGGTCGGTGTAGAGAAGCTGTAGAATGGGCACTGCAGGCCCTTTATTCTCAGAATTAGTGGTAGTCCCAGAGGCCAAACCCCAATAATCATAATTCTAGCCATATGTTTTCCAAGTATAGGATGGAAACAGCCTTTTAATGCCCCTATTATTAGTCCGGCTTATAAAACATCAGTCTGCATTGCAGAGGACCTTTCAGTACCTCCAACAAGTCCAGCTCTTTACATCAATTCAGAGATGCTGCTCCACTGATTCCGATACAGTTGGAACTTTTTGTCTAGCACCCACCATTCCTGAGCACCCACTGCTGTTAGTTTTGGTGTCTGATATGCTATTTAGGCTCTGCACTGTCAGGAGGGCGGTGTCAGGCAGGAGCAGACAAGGGGTGTGATTCTGAGCTCTGACACTGGCTGCCTCTGATTAGAGCTCTGAATCACGCCCCCTGCCTGACACCGCCCTTCTGACATAACAATGCTTTACTAGCACATCAGGTACCAAAACTAACTGTGCTTGTTGCCCAGGAATGGTGGGGGCTAGAGAGAAAATTCCAACTGTGCTGGAATCAGTGGAGCAGTACCTATTAACAAATGCTGAGAACTGGAATTGGTGGAGGTGGTGAAGGGTCTTTAATACTGAGCCTTCAGACTAGATGTTTGCAAAGTCTACCACTTACCATTTTGCACCAAGCAGCTTAATGTTATTTGGACATAGGAGAGGGCATCTCTTTATTTATATGTAAATGATTATTAAATCACATTTTGACACACTATTAATGACGACTCTGTCTATGACAGCAAGTTAATTTCAATGGGCGCCATGTAATTTTTTGTTTTCCTCTGTGGAGGCGCTGCAGGCAATTTAAACACTTGGTGCCAGATGCCCTCACATATTCATGGAGGCCCCAGCAGGACCTTATAATAAAAGGAATAGGAAAACCTTCCAAGAACAACTGGTAAAACTTTGTCCTACTCATTCAAGGTCTCACCTTTTGTACCAAATTACTGAGGTCCGTCCTGAGAACGTTGTTTAATTTGCTAAGATAGTGGTTTAGGTCTGGTAACTAGGGAAAATAATTGAAGATTGCATCAATTACAGCAGAAGGATTGATACAATAGTATGTCATCTATAAGAATTATCAGATTTCATTTAAGGAGATCTTCATTTATCTTACCGAACTGAAGTTGGCATTGACCCTTAGCTGGGAGAGTGAGCTCTTAATCTTGTTGCAGGGAATCATTGACACAGCGGTGGAGCATGCTGGGTCATTTAATGTGGTGTCTAGTTGTGTTTTGGCATCTGTAAGGTTTGCATGTAGCCGGTTCATTGCCTCTTGAAGAACTTCTACAGACACGCTGACGTTCTCCAAGGCCTCTTTTGTTTCCTTGATGGCTGAGAATACAAATATGGCGGTCAAAATTTTATTAGAAATACTCTAACCTAATATAGAACATGTCATTTGATCTATCTAATCCTCGAGTCCAGGTGAACTATCTTCAGACTAAGGAATAGTCTTTACTTATACAGCACCAACATCACCACAACTCAGAATGTAAGAAACAAGTGTAATGACAAGTGTAGAAAACAAATATACAAAATAAGACAAAAGGAGAGAGGCCCCTGCCCGTAAGAGCTTACAATCTAAATGGGCTGGCAGGAGTGACACAAAAAGTGAGAATTTTGTGTTGACATGGGGTTTATAAGTAGAGCGGTATGAAGCCATCACCAGTCAGTATCCCAGCTGACACAGACAAAGTACACACTGATGTGAAAAGGGTAGGTAGTTGAGGACAAAGTGCTTGCTTAAACAGGTTGGGAACAACTCCAATGGTATGGGGAAGAGAGTTCCATAGAATAGGTGCAGCACAAGAGAAGTCCTGCACACAGCAGTAGGGGATATAATAAGAAAAGATGACGTAAGTCAATGTCATAGTGTAATTATTCATATAACACCCACATCGCTCTATACAGAACTGGTGCATGCCCACTGTTAACTGCATATTAATCTATGTGGCTCTGGTTACACACAGGTCATATCCTTTACAAATTCTATATTTTTTTTTGTGAATGGACTCTTTAAAAGGTGTTGGCCAGGAAATGTTTTATTTATAGATTATTCCTAGGATAGGCCATTAAATATATGATTGGTGAGGGGCCAACAGGCATGGAGTCGGAAGCAGTAGACTCTATGCCTTGTGACCACATGCTAGTACTGCAGCTCATCTCCAACTGAAGTCAATGGGAGCTGTGTTGCAGTACCAGCCCCTGGCCACTACACAGGGCACAGGGCCTATTGAATTCCTGGCCCCTTTAAGAATTGTCCCTCAAAGCAAGTGATTGGGTCAAACCAGCTTTATATGGAGATGTATTCTGCTGGACAATTGGGAACCATTATTGAGTTAGAACCCGGGTCCACTGAGGATTCCCTGGTACTCTTGTGGTCCATTATGGCTCACGTGCACCCAACCTAAAAACTTAATGCTAAAAGAATGTTCAGTCTTTCCCTATGTTTTATGTCTATATTGCCTCCACTAAATACACAGCATTTTATTGGTTTTAGTATTATATTATTTTGTATTAGTTTTATGTTTTTTTGGCCACAGTTCTTTATGAATGTTGATTACCTATTTTTCTCTTGGTTGTAATTCTGCATGAGGGATGATTGTGGGTTCAGGTATATTTTCTGCAGAACATCTGTGATTTTATCGCCCCTTAGCAGATAGCTCAGTTCTTTACTATGATGATGAGACGTTTTCCATTTATTATAGGTCAGATAGCCTCATGCATCATCTTTAGTATCCTTCGTGGAAGAAGAGAGTCTTCACCATTATCTATTGCTGCCTGTGATACAGCTCTGTATCTTAATTTCATCGTAAAATACGAGTGCACAAGTGCCTGCTCCATCATAGAAATCTGTAGAAATGTCACTTCTGTAAAAATCACTTTGGCTTTTCTGAAGATGTTTAATAAGAATGATGGATTAGGTTGTTCTGCTAAGTGGTTTTCAGGTCAAAAGTATTTTAGAGCAAAAAGAAAGGAAAGCAGAGTTAGCTCACATGTGGGAATAGGCTTGTATTATAGAGCATGGAAGCAATAGAGAACTGGCCACCAGACCACCCTCCAGTTTCTGACAAAATAATGGGTCCTAAGGGTCCAGCTGCCAAGCACCCCACGTGGAGGAGACTTTGGAGACAGTAGAAGGAATTTATCAAGACCGGCGTTTTGTATGGCAGTCTTGATAATCCAAGTGCTACCTGAAGATTAGCCTGGTTTATGACAAGGTGCAGGTCTAGCTCATAGCTGTGGTAAATGCCATGCATCATATAAGGCAAAAAACTGGTGCATATGATAATGAATCTGGCAGAGCTGATGGCACAAAATCGTGCCCCATTACAGAAAGTGGCAACAGCATAAAAATAATACTTGCCACAAAAAATGACTTTTAAAAGGTTACAAACCCGAGATAGGGGCTTGATGAATCTGCCCCAATGACTTGTTAATAGGGTCTATTTCTTATGGAATGGTCCTCAAATAACCCATTAGACATCATATTGAAGATACGTCCTACGTGTACAATAACAACAATAAAGGTTATGATGCAGATATAAGTGGACATACTCACTGATCTGTATAGTTGTAAACTGAGCCCTTAAAATCACTTCTAGTTTGCCCAAGGAATAGTAGACCAGCATGGACTGCACCAATTTTCTCGATATATTAGGCAATGGAGGTGTAGTGTCTTCTTGTAGGCCAATACTTTGTTGGTTGTGGACAAGAAACTTGGGGCTTCAAGGCCAACAGGCATTACTAGTACTACAACATATGTTTATTCTGTTTTTGCTCTGTTTTGCTTGTATTTTTAGATGTCTTACTTGAAACACTTCCACGTAGTTGGTACAGATAGACTTATTGTCAAGCAGTTCCAAGGTCAAACAGAAATAACCTTAAAACTGACCCATATACAGCCCCTTCACACGTGATATCTTGATGTTGGACACATATTCTCAGAAATGCATAAAAAGGGATAGGATGGCAATGAGCTGGGAAAGGTGATCTTATATGTCGACCAAGAAAAGAAAGGCTCATGTAGGGAAGGTTGAGAGTGTGACATGACTAAAAAACTGAAATATTAGTCCTTGAGTTGTTCTCTCCAGATGGCAAACCCTATCCATACTCCTCCGCCAAGGATGCCATACTTGTGCCAGAACAGAGAGCTGCATCAGCAGACCCTATGGGTCCATGCAGTGATTGTTGTGGACCTCTCTCACCCTCTGTTATCAGCCAGCTTTATTTAAAAAAAAAAAAAAAAAAGGATTGAATCAAGAAACCAAAAATGAACTTACAGTATATAAAACCTAAAGAGATACAGAATTACAGCTGTAACTGTAGATGGTCAAATTGCATGGTGGCTCCTTCTGGCCTTCTTGAAAGGGACTGATAAGCATTCCTTTTGACAGCACCCGAACAGCTGTACTCGCCACTCTTATTATAGCTATTTCAGAGCAATGCCAAGCGAGTAGCAGAGAAAGAGCGGACAGTCCTAAGAATGTTGCATATTTAGAACCATACTCATTGCTCGACCCCACTTGTAAACAATGAGCACTTCTGAAGCATTTATTGCTTAAGTGCTTATTGGTTACTGGTAAGGCCTTGTAACAACTGAGCTGCCGCTCTCCTGATAATGATGATCATTCAGGATCGCAGTGGCTAGCCAATGTCAGCAAGGGGGTGGTTTTGACCAGTAAATCACCCCCCGTCTACCCCCTGTCCTAGCAATATGACAACACTTGGCACAGCTAGAATACCCCTTTAATGGGTAATGAAAAAAATATTTAAAATTAATATATAATTTAAAGACTACAAAATTGAGAATTTTGGTAAGGACATAAATGTACTGCTCTATGATATGGTGCTTGCAATAGTGTTGCTTTGTCCATAAGGTAGTAAATGCTTACACTTTAAAATTGTCCCAACCTACATTATTTCTTTCCACCTCCATGAGTATAGAACAGAACAGGATGCATAAAGGGTCATATCATGGTAAGTGCAGCAAGGGCATACAGAGAAGCAAGGGGGCACCAATGTAGCTCTCTACTGGTGATTAGTAACACCATAGCACCACTATGTGGGACATTACGACTTCTTGCAAGGTGTAACAAAAAAAAAAGCTCTGTAACAGGTCCCCCAATTACTATGTGACAGATAGAACTACAGAATCATCAATCTTCTATTATGGAAGAAGGACTTTGGGATCTCCTTAGGCTACCTCTACACTCTCCAGACCTACGCCTCTGATTTGGTACTTGTTTTCCTCCAATGTCCTTGCAAAGCCCTTGAGTGCTGGTTTGCTGGTTCTTTTTTTTTGTTTTTTAGTTTCTACTTTACCTTTTGTTGACTTGGTGGAGCCAAAGAAAAGTACACGGAGACTACACACAGCACAGCTAAGTATATATGGAACGAGCACTTCACATCACAGGACTATGCCATACATTATGCCAACAGTTTTTTCTTTACCTTTAATTGCCCTTTCCACTTTGACTACAAGTTAAAATGGAGTGTAAGCAAAAGTGAAAATAAAATATACAACAAAATGTAACAAGAAAACAATTAACATGACAGACAGCATGAGAAAGACAAAGTATGGTGCAACATAGTGATAAAACTGTGAAGAATGTAAATGTACACAGGGTCACATACTGAAATGGTCTCTTGTACATTATTGTTTAATTTTACAAGCTTTCTTAGCCATATATATCCACATGCACACAAACACACACACATATTTATATATACAGCGATGGCCAAAAGTATTGGCACCCCTGCAATTCTGTCAGATAATACTCAATTTCTTCCAGAAAATGATTGCAATCACAAATGCTTTGCTAATAATATCTTCATTTAATTTGTCTTCAATGGAAAACCACAAAAAAAATTGTCAAAAAGCCAAATTGGATATAATTCCACACCAAACATAAAAAAGGGGGTGGACAAAAGTATTGGCACCCTTTGAAAAATCATGTGATGCTTCTCTAATTTGTGTAATTAACAGCACCTGTTACTTACCTGTGGCACATAACAGGTGGTGGCAATAACTAAATCACACTTGCAGCCAGTTGAAATGGATTAAAGGTGACTCAACCTCTGTCCTGTGTCCTTGTGTGTACCACATTGAGCATGGAGAAAAGAAAGAAGACCAAAGAACTGTCTGAGGACTTGAGAAGCAAAATTGTGAGGAAGCATGAGCAATCTCAAGGCTACAAGTCCATCTCCAAAGACCTGAATGTTCCTGTGTCTACCGTGCGCAGTGTCATCAAGAAGTTTAAAGCCCATGGCACTGTGGCTAACCTCCCTAGATGTGGACGGAAAAGAAAAATTAACGAGAGATTTCAACGAAAGATTGTGCGGATGGTGGCTAAAGAACCTCGACTAACATCCAAACAAGTTCTAGCTGCCCTGCAGTCCGAGGGTACAACAGTGTCAACCCGTACTATCCGTCGGCGTCTGAATGAAAAGGGACTCTATGGTAGGATACCCAGGAAGACCCCACTTCTGACCCAGAGACATAAAAAAGCCAGGCTGGAGTTTGCCAAAACTTACCTGAGAAAGCCAAAAACTTTTTGGAAGAATGTTCTCTGGTCAGATGAGACAAAAGTAGAGCTTTTTGGGAAAAGGCATCAACATAGAGTTTACAGGAAAAAAAAAGAGGCCTTCAAAGAAAAGAACACAGTCCCTACAGTCAAACATGGCGGAGGTTCCCTGATGTTTTGGGGTTGCTTTGCTGCCTCTGGCACTGGACTGCTTGACCGTGTGCATGGCATTATGAAGTCTGAAGACTACCAACAAATTCTGCAGCATAATGTAGGGCCCAGTGTGAGAAAGCTGGGTCTCCCTCAGAGGTCATGGGTCTTCCAGCAGGACAATGACCCAAAACACACTTCAAAAAGCACTAGAAAATGGTTTGAGAGAAAGCACTGGAGACTTCTAAAGTGGCCAGTAATGAGTCCAGACCTGAATCCCATAGAACACCTGTGGAGAGATCTCAAAATGGCAGTTTGGAGAAGGCACCCTTCAAATCTCAGGGACCTGGAGAAATTTGCCAAAGAAAAATGGTCTAAAATTCCAGCAGAGCATTGTAAGAAACTCATTGATGGTTACCGGAAGCAGTTGTCCGGTTATTTTGTCTAAAGGTTGTGCTACCAAGTATTAGGCTGAGGGTGCCAATACTTTTGTCCGGCCCATTTTTGGAGTTTTGTGTAAAATGATCAATGATTTGACTTTTTTTTCATTCTCTTTTGTGTTTTTTCATTTCAAGCAAAATAAATGAAGATATTATTACCAAAGCATTTGTGATTGCAATCATTTTCTGGAAGAAATTGAGTATTATCTGACAGAATTGCAGGGGTGCCAATACTTTTGGCCAGCACTGTATATATATATATATATATATATACACAAATACCTACAAATTATATATGTTACTGTATGTAATTCTAACATATGCATGATAACTAAACGCCTGAATTGTAACATATTCATTATACATGAAAGATACAGATTGTAATCAATTAATATAATAAATAAATTACGTTGTAATTAATTTCCTTTTTGTTTTGTGTCTACAGCTCCTATGCCAATCTATGCATTGCCATGGTTCCAGACTGCAAACAAACCTGTGTAGTCTGATCTTGTCACCTCTTTTCCATCTGTCCTATACTCCTTACTAACATAACTTGTGATCTCACAGTCTGATGAAGGGGTTATATATCCAACAGAGGTTTCATTGATGGAATTTTTTTTCTGACCCCCACCATTCCTGAGCAATCGGTACAGTTAATTTTGGTGTCTGATATGCCAATTATGCTCTCTACTCTCAAGTGGGCTGTCTCAGGCAGGAGCATGCAAGGGGGTGTGATTCACAGCTCTGACACTGACCAAGCAGAGGCAGGCAGCACTCTGCTCTGGCCAGAGACCACCCTCTTGACAGTAAAGAGCACCAAAACTAACAAGACTGATTGTTCAGGAAAAGTGGGGGTTAGAAAAAAAATTATAACTGTGTCAAAATCAGTGAAGCAGTGCCTATTATAGACTGTGAAGAGCTGGAGGTGGTGAAAGATAAGCTTCCTCTTGCAGCGGATGCAAGCAATGAGTGTCTATGCGAGAGATTTGGCACACTCTATCAGAAAAATAGAACTGGCCATTGTAAAACCATATTAAGAATACAAATATAGTCTAATATAAATATCATCTTTATATTTATAGAAATAGAATGTGCTAGACTCTAATCCTGCACATACTTTATAGGCTGTATTTGCCTTTTCACCTCAGGTACAGAGAGTTCGACATTCCTATGCGGTGACATTATGCTGCACCGATGAGTAACGCCGAGCACTTCAGCAAGAATTTACAGAAAACAGAGATAGAAAAATAAATCATCCGAAAATTAATTATATTTCTATAGAAGGACTAAGAGGTTGCCGCACTCTTACTGCGAGAGCCCTGGAGCCCTAACTCAATTGTATCAGGTCTGATCACACAGGCTTGTCTGTACAGATCCTGCATGATCTACATCCAACACGGAATAAAACCTGATGAATATGACAGAATGTAGATATCATTCATATAATCAGGCAACGACTAATAACATAAAGAGGTCTGTTTGATGTCGCCGGCGCTTGATATCTACCTTCATACTTTGATCCTTTCCTGTAAATTGTAATATTAACTTGTTAATACACAACAAATCCTTCTAATGTTAATGGAATCCAAGATCAGTGACAGATGAAGATCTATGGACTGTTAATGGATTCTCCAAGTTGTAGCTAAGTGTTTCTATACTCGGAGCAAAGATTCAGTTTGCTGCCCTAGTACTGTATCTAAATACATTGCTCAAGGCAGGGTGGTTTGTTGGCACCCTCCATGGGCATTGCATGCGGTACAAGCACCAGCTCCTTCAGCTGCACTCCTCTCTATAAGCAATAGAACCACTGAATGTCAGCAATGATATGTGAGTACGGCAGCCAATGAATGGCCGCAGCGGGGACCCGATACAGCTAGTGACTGGTTGCTGGGGTCACCGATATGGAGCACGAGGTAGACATCATCAGGGAGCCCAGAAAGCATGAGAACGGAATCAGCCAGATAAACATGTCATATTTTACACCATTCTAAGCTGCTTTCTAAATATTTTTTCTTGGACGGACAAGCCCTTTCACATTGTCACACACCACCTGTCGCAGTTCACAACACAGAGTTTTCAGTTGCTGGAATATACATCCCTTCCTTCCTAGATGCAAAAAGTGAACTTATAATGTCTGATAAACTTTCCAATAAATGACCGAGATTTCCGTTGGACAAAACCATTGGTCTTATTGCTATAGATGAGCAGGTAACAAACATGGGTGCATTTTATAAGCTATCATGGCTCCATCATAGCAACATTTTAGGGTTTCTATTATTGACGATATCGAGAGGAGGGGGTTCAGGGACCCAGGGATAGAAAAATAAATCATCCAAAAATTAATTATCTTTCTATAGAAGGACTAAGAGGTTGCCATAGACTGCATAGGTTATGACATCATAGACTGCTGATATCACAGGTGTGATGACATAACACCAATTATAGTGACATGACTAGACGTGTCCCTTATAGAGCCTGAGGATAAGTGATGATGTCACCGAAGATAATATAGACATAAGTGGCAATATGGTTGGTGGTAACATCACAAAGATCACTGGTCATGTAAATTGACTGCTGGTACCCACAGTTTCCAGACAGCCGTGGTGGTTACTCCAGGGAGTAGGAGTGATCCATATCAAGGTTCCATAGTGGGTCACAACATCACCGTAGCTGACATTACTGCTGATGCCATAATCTGAGCATTCTTATTTTCAGACTGTATGGGCATGACATGGTGCTTTCTGGGGGCCCAAAAAGAACATCTCATTACCATTGACACCCTTAATCTGACTTTGGGAATAACACATTTAAGAGATTTTCCACCCAATAAAGATCTTTGGGTGTCCTACTGGTCCTGCTGGTACTTCCTGGTCCTTCTCAACACCCAGGAAATATCACTTAGCCAATCACTGGTATTGGTAGGTTACTGTAAGGCCAGTGATTGGCTGATCGGGTATTTCCTGTGTGTTGAGCAGGCACCAGCAGTGAACCCAGTAAGTGCTGAAACAGGAGTTGTTGGGATTCGGTGAGGTGCGTATTGCTTCTTTTTATTTTATGTCACTCTGAGTCTTTTATAAAAACTAATATTGGCTGGACAATCCCTTTAAGATGCTCACAAAATAAAACTTAATGCAAGTGGATCCTGTGAATGATCTAATAAGTAAATGTCCATTCTGAAGGGATCAGGTCATCAGTTATAGAAGATATAAAACCAGCATTAAAAAAGTCATTAGATAATGATAAAAGAAAAGCAAGATAGAGAAGTCCTACTAATAGATTTAAAGGGAGTCTGTCAGCACTAAATTGGTTCTAAAGCTAATCCCAATACCTTGTAGAGGGGATTCACTGTTATTCAGCTTTGGACCCAATTTTCATGTAAATCTTCATTTTATTCATATGCAAATGAATGGGAAAAATGCTTTGCCTGGGAATCTAGAGTAGACATCAAAGCCAGGCAAGCTAAGACACACCCCAAAGCACTTTTATGCTATTTTGCAAATGACTGCAATGGTGATTTACATGAAAATGGGGCTGCAAAGCTGAATAAAAGAGACATATTTGGAAACTGTAGAAACATCTCTACAAGGTACAGGGATTATGTTTATAACCAATTTATTGCTGACAGACTCCCTTTAATACAGAAAAATAGTAATAACCTCTAAAGAAACAATATTCTTCCATGTTTGCATATCTATATCATGCAGCCACAATTATAAAAAGAGAAGTCCTCTTTACCTCCAGCCATGTTGAGAACGCCATCAAAAGCAGGACGTACTTCTTTTGCGAGCTGATCATGGACACGCTCACCCAGCAGAGGCCCAACATCTGAAAGAGGAAATGCTCAGAATACCGGAAAATAAACCATTAAACATATCATACTATACAAAGAAAAATCCTGGTATGGTAACCATGGATGTAACAGATACTGACAGGCCCCTCTACATTATGACTATCTTGGTCTCTACGTTTCATAAGCCACAGTCATCATGACCTGTTGGGCTGGATGCTGGGCCCCATGACAGTTTCGGTGCCTGCTACCCTTATAGTTGCATCCATGAGTCTAACACTACTAAAGAATATTGTTATGTAATACTTACTGCTCAGTTCTGCCAGAGCCTTGTCCTTGGTGATGTTGAACTTGTTCAATACATAGTCAATTTGCTATAGGGAATGAAACAAAGATGACTATGATATGTAAATGTACCATAAATCACGCTGACATGATTCATGTGTCTACATGTGCAGCTAAACACTAGGAAACTGGGAGTTCTCTAATACAATTGTGTAACTAATAGTTTAATGCTGCCAGGGGAGATCCAGAAGACGTCTAGAAGGTATTAACCCCAGTGACCACCTGAAGCTGCAAACTTCAACAAGTGCCTGCCATCGCCTTACATTGTTCCAGTCATGACCGTTGGCTGACCGCCCCCCCACCCCAAAAAAAAAAAATCACTTTCAACTTTGCACTTATTATATATGGCTCAAGTGATGACCTAGTGAATGTAGGCAACAGAGTAGCAATAGTGGAAACTTAACATGGAGAAACCAGCCAGTATGATAAAACTACCTTGACAAAAGTGTGCAGACTATGTTGTAGCTTGAAGATAGGTATTGCCCTCTGCTGGTCATTTAGAGGTTTACACTACTAAGTTTTATTTTACTTTTTGTAATAAAATGTGGAACACTTTTAGGATAACCACAGATAGGAGGTCTCCTTCACCAGCAACCCGCAAAAAAAAGCAACAAAAAAAAAAAAAAAATCATTCTTTCTAGACCATGGCCCCAACTAGAATCTTGTATATATACAGTGAATTTCAGCTAGCATCACAAGCTGAGAGATGGGAGGGGTAGAGGCAAGAGTGCAGGGTACTATACCAGTGGAGTATCCGCCAACAAGGTCTTCAGATCCTTAAAGTTGCTTTGCACCAGTTTTTTTGACCCTCGGATTTGGTCGGTAAGATTCTGATTTGCAGCAAACGCACAGAGAACGCCAAGACTGTGAGGAAGAAGAGGATACGGTGAAGACATTAAGAAAAGCAGCGATTGTTTTACACATGACATCATCAGTTGTGTTCTCTCTGCAGTTATATAGCCTAGAAATTAAAGGGGCTCTCCAGGATTTAGTAAAGTAGGTTAAAATACAGTAGATGAAAAATATGTTCATTGAGCTGAACTGCATGGACTGCAGTTGCATGAGGAGTGTTTACATGGGGCTCATCCATGTAACACCTATGTGTTTTATATCTGTAGTCCAATATGGACACACTAGAATTCTTTCCATAGGCCTGCTTGTATAGATGAGCTGCAAGTATTGCCCCTTTTGTGTGGTCATGCTGATGAAATCATGTTTGCATCCAAATACACAAGGTACCCATCATCCAAATACTTGCTTGATGCATAAATAGTATGTAGTTCAACTGGATTTTACAGAACTTTAAAGCTAAATCTGTAGGCTATGGTCACACTGCTGTGCATGTTGCAGATTCAGCATATAAACTGGGAAAATCTTGTACAGCCTTAACTTTGCTTTACAATATACACTCATTGACACAAAACAGACATGCCTCTAAGATGCACTCAAAGACATTTTGCCCAGTTGACAGACTTTGAGAGGGGGCATCATTGGACTAAGTGAAGCAGGATGGTCATTTTGACAAGTTTCCCGCCATCTAGGCCGTTTGAGCTAGCTGTTAGGAGGTGCTGGGAGCTTTGGTTACATGAGGGCACGCACTCCGTGGACAGGCTCAAGAAGGCCCAGATGGACCACAAGTAGAGAGGGTAGTTTGATTCGCCAACAAGTCTGAACAGCTCCGACAGTTTCCCTGTCCTCCACCCAGACACAAGTGGCACCTTCATTACACACTCTTGTCTCGGCCTTGTCCAGGTGCTTAGCAGAAGAAAATTTGGTGCCATTGTGCCCATTGAGTGTCCTGCCATTGACATCCAGTCACTATCACCTTCATTTTGGAACCATATCACAAATCCAGGTTCTGTTCTGGAATTTGCTCAGGTTCCAGTATGGAGGCCATGTGGTGAGCTCTTCAATTCTACCTTTGCTGTGGAGCAACACACTGCCCCAACTGCTGGTGTGATGATTTGGGGAGCCATCACATATGACAATCGGTCACCCCTAGTAGTGATAAAAGGGACACTAACAGCTCAGTGATATGTACAGGACATCTTGTGACCACATGTGTTGTCTCTCATCTCAGGGCTTACAACTGGCATTTTTCATCAGGATAATGCTCGCCCACACACAGCAAGGGTTTCCCAGCAATGTCTCTGGAGATTGCAACACTTCCTTGTCCTGCCCAGTCACCAGATTTATCGCCAATATATCATTTATGGGACCAATTGGAATGCCAACTTTGACAATATACAAATGTGCAGGGTGTACAGGCCTAGCTGCAACATCTATGGACAAATTTCCAAATGGAACTTGTATACCTCCATGCCCAACATGTTTCCATTCAATTGTACTTCTTCTTTCGCTCTAATATTGTAATTGCTTATATATATCATAATTACATTCACACCGAGAACGATCCTTCTCATGCAGTATCTTTTTGTGAATGAGTGTAAAAAAAAAAATAATAATAGTAAAAAAGGTATCCAGACCCATGCTGCCCAGACGTACATTGGGGAAAAAAAGTATTTAGTCAGCCACCAATTGTGCAAGTTCTCCCACTTAAAAAGATGAGGCCGGCCTGTAATTGTCATCATAGGTAGACCTCAACTATGAGAGACAAAATGAGAAAACAAATCCAGAAAATCACATTGTTTGATTTTTTAAGAATTTAGTTGCAAATTATGGAGGAAAATAAGTATTTGGTCACCTACAAACAAGAAAGATTTCTGGCTCTCACAGACCTGTAACTTCTTCTTTAAGAGGCTGCTCTGTCCTCCACTCATTACCTGTAGTAATGGCTCCTGTTTGACATTGTTATCAGTATAAAAGACACCTGTCCACAACCTCAAACAGTCACACTCCAAACTCCACTATGGTGAAGACCAAAGAGCAGTGGAAGGACACCAGAA
The DNA here is from genome assembly GCA_947044405.1 of Leptodactylus fallax. NCBI lineage: Eukaryota > Metazoa > Chordata > Amphibia > Anura > Leptodactylidae > Leptodactylus > Leptodactylus fallax. Next base: position 2,657,965 of record CAMRHE010000220.1, on the reverse strand, counting down.
ACAAAATTGTAGACCTGCACCAGGCTGGGAAGACTGAATCTGCAATAGGCAAGCAGCTTGGTGTGAAGGAGCAATAATTAGAAAATGGAAGACATACAAGACCATAATCTCCCTCGATCAGGGGCTCCACACAAGATCTCACCCCGTGGGGTCAAAATGATCACAAGAACAGTAAGCTAAAATCCCAGAACCACACAGGGGGACCTAGTGAATGACCTGCAGAAAGCTGGGACTAACGTAACAAAGGCTACCATCAGTAACACACTACACCGCCAGGGACTCAGATCCTGCAGTGCCAGACGTGTCCCCCTGCTTAAGCCAGTACATATCAGGGCCCGTCTGATGTTTGCTAGAGAGCATTTGGATGTTCCAGAAGAGTATTGGGAGAATGTCATATGGTCAGATGAAACCAAAGTGGAACTGTTTGGTAGAAACACAACTCGTCGTGTTTGGAGGAGAGTGAATGCTGAGTTACATCCAAAGAACACCATACTTACTGTGAAGCATGGAGGGGCAACATCATGCTTTGGGGTTGTTTCTCTGCAAAGGGACCAGGACGACTGATCCGAGTACATGAAAGAATGAATGGGGCCATGTATCGTGAGATTTTGAGTGCAAACCTCCTTCCATCAGCAAGGGCATTGAAGATGAAACGTGGCTGGGTCTTTCAGCATGACAATGATCCCAAGCACACCGCCAGGACAACGAAGGAGTGGCTTCTTAAGAAGCATTTCAAGGTCCTGGAGTGGCCTAGCCAGTCTCCAGATCTCAACCCCATAGAAAACCTTTGGAAGGAGTTGAAAGTCCGTGTTGTCCAGCGACAGCCCCAAAACATCACTGCTCTAGAGGAGATCTGCATGGAGGAATGGGCCAACATACCAGCAACAGTGTGTGCCAACCTTGTGAAGACTTATAGAAAACGCTTGACCTCTGTCATTGCCAACAAAGGATATATAACAAAGTATTGAGATGAACTTTTGTTATTGACCAAATACTTATTTTCCACCATAATTTGCAAATAAATTCTTTAAAAATCAGACAATGTGATTTTCTAGATATGTTTTCTCATTTTGTCTCTCATAGTTGAGGTCTACCTATGATAACAATTACAGGCCGGCCTCATCTTTTTATATGGGAGAAGTTGCACAATTGGTGGCTGACTAAATACTTTTTTTCCCCACTGTATGCTGACGGATGACTCTTTTAAAAACTGGAACCCCCTGGGGACAATACCATTTTAAATAGCGTTAAGGAAAAGACTGCACTATGCATAGATCTCTCTATGTGAGGTGGAGTAATAGGGGCTCTGCTTTACAATACATGTTAACATTTCAGTAATGAAGCTATTACTATAAAGTGCTTTACTCCTCGCTGTTTATTGTCTTACAGAACTTTCTAAATTAGTTTGCAGACAGTTTAATGGTGATGTGGCATCCAGCACAGACCTTATTAGCATAGATGTTACAAAGAGGAAGGTGGCAAAGCATCCTCTCTGGCAGTCTGCATTCTTCTTGTGTCTTTGATGCATCTCTCCTCCGCAGTTATCACAGCAACGACACATACAGAAACACAATCCCACCAGAGGCATCAAGATGAAGAAAAGGAGTCCCACGACCGCAGCCACGATGAAGCCAATCTCATAGTGTATGGTCTGGAATACCAGCAGAAACAAATCATCAATGTCCAGTATAACAGGAAGCGTAATAGTAAAGACACAAGGTGACCACACAATGTATCACATCTATCGATTAACTATGAACTCCCTAGTGCCATTTGTGCTCTCATACCTCGGAGTGTCCTATTTCATTCAACAATCCTTGATAGATCGATGTATAGACTTGTAATGGTTACACTATATTATAGAGGTAGTCGAGTGCATGAAGCCTTATAGTTTATTGTTGTCAATTAACAAAATGAAGTGAATGAAGAAAAGAGAAATCTAAATCCCATCAATATTTGGTGTGACCTTTGCCTTCTATCAATTCTTCTTAGTACACTTGCAGACCGAGAAACTAGGCAGGGATATTGTTCCCACCATCTTGGAGAACTAAGCACAGATCTTCTGTGGATGTAGGCTTGCCCCAATCCTTCTGTTTCTTCATGTAATCCCAGATAGACTGGATGATGTTGACATCAGGGCTCTGTGGGGGCCGGATCATCACTTCCAGGACTCCTCCTCCAGAAGGCAAAGGTCACACCAAATATTGATGGGATTTCAATTTATCCTTTCACCATTCACTTAATTTTGTTAGTTGACCTGCCTAAACTTTTGCACAGTACTGTATATATACAGTGCTGGCCAAAAGTATTGGCACCCCTGCAATTCTGTCAAATAATACTCAATTTCTTCCAGAAAATGATTGCAATCACAACTGCTTTGGTAATAATATCTTCATTTATTTTGCTTGCAATGAAAAAACAAAAGAGAATGAAAAAAAAAGTCAAATCATTGATCATTTTACACAAAACTCCAAAAATGGGCCGGACAAAAGTATTGGCACCCTCAGCCTAACACTTGGTAGCACAACCTTTAGACAAAATAACTGTGAACAACCGCTTCCGGTAACCATCAATGAGTTTCTTACAATGCTCTGCTGGAATTTTAGAACATTCTTCTTTGGCAAATTTCTCCAGGTCCCTGAGATGTGAAGGGTGCCTTCTCCAAACTGCCATTTTGAGATCTCTCCACAGGTGTTCTATGGGATTCAGGTCTGGACTCATTGCTGGCCACTTTAGAAGTCTCCAGTGCTTTCTCTCAAACCATTTTCTAGTGCTTTTTGAAGTGTGTTTTGGGTCATTGTCCTGCTGGAAGACCCATGACCTCTGAGGGAGAACCAGCTTTCTCACACTGGGCCCTACATTATGCTGCAAAATTTGTTGGTAGTCTTCAGACTTCATAATGCCATGCACACGGTCAAGCTGTCCAGTGCCAGAGGCAGCAAAGCAACCCCAAAACATCAGGGAACCTCCGCCATGTTTGACTGTAGGGACTGTGTTCTTTTCTTTGAAGGCCTCATTTTTTTTCCTGTAAACTCTATGTTGATGCCTTTTCCCAAAAAGCTCTACTTTTGTCTCATCTGATCAGAGAACATTCTTCCAAAAAGTTTTTGGCTTTCTCAGGTAAGTTTTGTCAAACTCCAGCCTGGCTTTTTTATGTCTCTGGGTCAGAAGTGGGGTCTTCCTGGGTACCCTACCATAGAGTCTCTTTTCATTCAGACGCCGACGGATAGTACGGGTTGACACTGTTGTACCCTCGGACTGCAGGGCAGCTAGAACTTGTTTGGATGTTAGTCGAGGTTCTTTAGCCACCATCCGCACAATCTTTCGTTGAAATCTCTCGTCAATTTTTCTTTTCCGTCCACATCTAGGGAGGTTAGCCACAGTGCCATGGGCTTTAAACTTCTTGATGACACTGTGCATGGTAGACACAGGAACATTCAGGTCTTTGGAGATGGACTTGTAGCCTTGAGATTGCTCATGCTTCCTCACAATTTTGCTTCTCAAGTCCTCAGACAGTTCTTTGGTCTTCTTTCTTTTCTCCATGCTCAATGTGGTACACACAAGGACACAGGACAGAGGTTGAGTCAAATTTAATCCATTTCAACTGGCTGCAAGTGTGATTTAGTTATTGCCACCACCTGTTATGTGCCACAGGTAAGTAACAGGTGATGTTAATTACACAAATTAGAGAAGCATCACATGATTTTTCAAAGGGAGCCAATACTTTTGTCCACCCCCCTTTTTATGTTTGGTGTGGAATTATATCCAATTTGGCTTTTTGACAATTCTTTTTGTGGTTTTCCATTGACAACAAATTAAATGAAGATATTATTACCAAAGCATTTGTGACTGCAATCATTTTCTGGAAGAAATTGAGTATTATCTGACAGAATTGCAGGGGTGCCAATACTTTTGGCCAGCACTGTAAACCATCTGTTATTTAGGACGGCAGATTAATCTCCTGCTTCAGTATTCCTCAGGCCAGAGCCCATTAGTTATTATACTGTATGTCATGAGTCAAAAATCTCATGCAAGGTACTGATGGAAAAAATAAAATCCATCTTTTACCTTTGGATAAATATTCATCACTTTTGTCATCCTATTAAGCAATTTTTTTTCAAAAATATTGCAAATATTGTTCAATTGTCTCTCTAATTTGTACAGATGCATCAAAATATAAAAAAGTTACACAATATTCTTTAATGATGGACATGAACTCCAGTACCCCATATGGTCCTGACCAAGTTCAGCTTAAAATCTACACATTTTTTAGAACCACTTCACTCTATAACCCTACCTACTTTGCTAAAACTCTGTTATTCCTCCTGGAAATGTATGAATAAAGCAACATAGTCTGCTACAATTTTAGGGATATGAATTATGGACAAGGGGAATGGTAATACCAGTTGTCAATTTATCTATGCATTTCCAAAAGGAAAGATGCAATGCTGAGTTCTAAGAAAAAAAGGTGTTGTCCAGAATTTTAATTGTCCCAATTTTATTGGGACTGCAAGTATTTACGGATACAGAAATGTCAGGAAAGTTGAATGGTCCTTATAAAATCTTATAAACTCCAACCCATAGACTCATTCAGAAGTAGACCAACCCCTTAGACTTTGGGACTTATTCAGAAGTAGACCAACCCCTTAGACTTTGGGACTTATTCAGAAGTAGACCAACCCTTTAGACTTTAAGACTCATTCAGAAGTAGACAAACTCCTTAGACTTTGTCACATAATTAAACTTTGTGACATCTACTTTTTAAAGGACAAATGCTCCAGAAATTATCCCTCCCCTGGAGATTCTTGCACATCTTGGTATAATAATACCTTAATATAAAAGTTTGTACTACGATCTCAGCCAGAAGTATTATCCTGTTACTCCCAAGGCTCTGCCTCTCGCTTTACAGGCGTCTCCTTCACCCGGATGACAAGGTTATAAGTGATTCACCACAACCAGAAATAATTAATATTGGCAGTAACACAAATGAGTGGTTAACAGGCGGCTGGCTATCCTCCAGGTCCAGCTACACTGCGCCAAGTACAATGATACCAATTATTGCTTTCAATTTCTATCTTATGACCTACAGTATGCTTCCTGCTTCAAGATTTCTCAAGACCTACATAAAAAGTTTAGTTTATGTACTATAAATTCTTTCGGCCGTGTTGCCTGTGATATTCTATCAATGACTTCCATTCTGACCAAGAATAAACCATGCAACGGACAAGAGGAACCAATGTACATGTACATTATGGATATACAGCTATACATATAAATCTATATGTATAGATGCAGAGCTGTGTTTGTCATTTGTTGTATGCGATCCAGAATGTTATTTATAACTGCCAATCTTAATAACATTGTACATATATTGCCTTATCGTATATCTCTCCTGAATATTATAGGCAAGAGCTGCATTCATAATTCTGCAGGCTGTATATATCTCAAAAGGCTTATTGGGTCCATGCTTGCACAAAGCTTTCTGTGCCACCTGGGAAATGCCGCCTTTTGCATTATATTCATTCTATGTCATGCTCTTTGTGTTTCTCTCATGGCCACACACAGACACGTAACATCAAGCTCCTGGCCCCCAATGCAAACTCTGTCCCAGACCCTACAACTATAATGCATTGTTTATCGTACTGGTCTCCAATGGAAAGAGACACCATATGGGCCCCTAAGGATCCTAGGCTTGGGTGAGACTGCACCCTCTGCACCCCCTCAAGTTACACCCCTGGCCACACCTGTACAGAGACAAATAAGACTGGAGTCTAGAAATCTGTGTGTTGGCCTGGGTTCATACATAGCAGTAGTACGGAAAATGGACATGGCATTGAGTTGTGGTTATTGGCTTGCAGTCATTTACCAATGAAACACAATTTTTAACATCTTTCACCACAGTCAGTAACCAGGTCACAAGTCATGGCAATACCCGGTAAATGTTTTACCATACTATACACTACCATTGTGTATGAACTCAGCCTGTCGATTGATACAGACAAAATCACCGCAGCCATGACCTTGGGGCTGAAGGGGTCTCATGGCTTCTCTGCCACTAAGACACCAATGTTTTAAATGGTACATGGGAGGTAGAGGGACCTGTTATTTCCATGTATAGTTTATATGGATCACGATAGATATTATTGTGCTGTAAATCTTGTTCACATCACCACAACTTTTCCTGGGAAAAAATGGAATTTCATGCTCCATCTGCTGACAGACATAGACAAGTAGTGTAAACCCCATTGTTGGTATCTATGGGTACAATCAGACTAGCACACTAAAGAATCCTCCAGCGGGTTGTTTCTGACATTATCGTTTCTATAGAGGGTGCAGAGCTAGTAGTTGCTAGCGTGCCTTGGACACTGAGGGGGCCCCAAAGGTCCCTCTGTCACATAAAATATACCACTATTCCAAATGGCGCAAGGTAGGTAAGGGCCCCATTACAGATTTTGTATTGGGGCCAAGGAACTTCAAGTTACGACCCTGGTTTCTGATGCCCAGCCACTACAGAAGCAAACTGGGCCTGGTAGATATGATGAAAAGGCGTTGGGTCAATCTGAACTGGATCGCCCCTAGGGCAGTTGCTTCTATTTTACATAATGGGGCATACAAGACATAAAAAAATCCAAAAAAAATCTGACACAGTCAGACAAAAAAAACAAAACACAAGGAGCAACTTTTTTTTCTCTTGTATCAGCGTGCCACTTTCCTATAAGAGGTTGTGGCAGGCAAGGGGGTGACACATTTATAATCTTTTACGCCAGTTTACTACAATGATACCTGAAATGTACACCAGGAGCTGGCGTAGATTTCCGTGCAGGTGTACGGCCCAGCAGATGTGCCCACCTCATCATAAATCATGCACATTCTCATAGGGATTATCAAGCCTGCCGTACTACATGCCGTTCTTAATAAATCCCCTCCCCATTATATATTTGTTTCAGGCATAAGCTACAAGGCATCGCATATATGTGAAGATTTCTTTTTACTGACTGTCTCCTCTAGAACCTCTGTGTGACAATTGTATACTATTGTACCCAGCACTGCTGGATATTTCAGCACAGACTATGTATATCATCAGGGCTGCCATTAGACATAGAGAGAGCTGAAGTGTGTCTTCACTGTGAGAGCACACAGGACATTAGACATCCCGCTGACAGGTTAGTGGTTTACAATATAACTAGATGAGATTACCTGCAGAGTCAGGACAACGTTCTCCGGCTGCAGCAGACACAGCGGTGGTGGACAGCATGTAAAGAAGATACAATTCATGGACGAATACATCAAGAAAACACAAGTCTCATGATAAAAACATAAATCATCGAGTGCTACATCCCGCATAGAGGTTATAGACCATGCATTTACCGACATATGTATGGTTATAGCTGATAATTCTACCCAACCATTTTATGGCTATATCTGTTTCTGGACAGTGACTGAGGCCATCATTGTGTCTGCCGGGCTCATCACTACCTAGTTAATGTGATTTTTCATCTACAGGATATGACATAAATGTCTTGATATGACCTCATTCATCAGTCCACTTGACCCCTGTTCCATTCAGTGACTATTAGCAGTTGTTTTATACATATTCTGGTGCGGTTTCTCAGACCACTTCTTGTTGTTGGATCCACATTGGTCTTTCGCATCAAAAACTGCTGTGGCGTTTTTCCCAAAAATGCTACATGTGAAGAGTAACACAGAGTTTTTTGCAGGCAGATCTTTTAGGCGGATTCCGTCTCAAAAAAATGCTTCCCAAGTCTCCATTCCACTTCAAAATTTGCCTGTAAAAACTCTGTGTGAACTTACCCTTAGGCTGAGGCCCCACGATGCGAAACACAGCTTTTTTTTGTTGAAGATTTTGCTGAGATTTTTTTGATCCAAAGCCAAGAACGGCTACAAAAGGAATGGGAAATATAAAGGAAATTCTTATACTTCTACCTTCTGCTCAATCCACTCCTGGCTTTGGCTAAAAGAAAAACCCAGCAAAATTTGTAACAAAAAAAGCAGAAGATCCAAATTCCTTCTCTGCCATTTTATTGCTAGTATTGGATGGTATCATAGCCAGTGTTGCTACTACTGTTTTATATGTCAGGTTTTTTTAGTGCCCCTTTGGTACAAAACACTATAAAGTTCCCTAGAATAATGATCTAACTAAGCAATGCCAGGAGACTAGTATGGACAAAGTGGGGATGGTCACTTTAAATGGCTGTGTCTCTGGTTTTATAAGAAAGCTGAGATTCTCCAAGATTATTATACTAGCTGTAAAATAATTAGAAATATCACTAGTTAAAAACACAGTCGAGAATGTAATTTTATATGCAGCATGAAGGAACTGCTGTGTTTTTAGTGATATGGCTAATTCTTTTACAGCTAGCACTTCACTACAGCCATTTGAAGTGACCGTCCTCCCCTTTGGTTAATGCTTCAGCTTTGCATATTTACATTACAGCTGTGTCCGGACTTTCCCTAGTAACAGCTCAGTTAGAGGGTTGCTAAGGGGAATGTTACAGCCTGTTTTATAATAAAAAGTAATTTAGATAGGGTAATAAAGTATATTACAAAAATGGTCACCATACACAACAGCAGAAAAAAAAATGGGAGTTACACTTTAAAGAGAACCTCTCCACTTCTTAGTATCTGTTAATAGCTGCTGCTCCACTGATTCCAGCACAGTTTTTTCTCTATCCCCCACCGATCCTGAGCAATAAGTTTGCGGTGACCAGATGGAAGGTAACGCTGCAGTTGGGATTGCGGGGTGCAAACAGCGCAGACTTGTCACGGTCTCTGGGCACGAGGGCGCAGCACTGGTGCTGTCCCACGTTACCACCACTGGTACCGGTGATGAGGGGGCTGCACAAATGTTGGTGGTGATTGTTCCCCCGGGGCGCTTCCCCTATACTGTGCCGACTGGTGGTGTTTGGGGCGCCCTGATGTTGTCGGTGCAGAGTCAGACACAGAAACGGTTGTAAAGTTGAACTTTTACTTCCATGGGTGTGGAGGCACAAATGCTTAAACAGTTTACTCAATACAAAACAACGGGGTACGCCTGGTGACACAGCAAAGTCCTGGGGTGCAGGGTAGACTTGATGAAAGGTGTTCCTAGCCCCTTATACTTCAGTGTTACAGCCCTAAGGTGCGTCTGGGCTCCTATTTGGCACATAGGAGGATGCCCACCATGATACTAGTACATAATATTCCCCACTCACGTTATGTGGTCCTGATAGCTCAGAGTTTCGGGGTGCAATAGTCAGGGTGGCAGGATATTCCACAGGTCTGGCCTTGGCCCCTGGATCCTGTGATACTTGCTATGGAGCACGTGTTCCAGAATGTTCTCTCCACAGTCTCATGCTGACGAGATAATGATGCTTGACTTCCTTCAGGGCGATGGCTAGGCAGACAGGGGACAGGATCTTCTGAATAGCTGGAGTATGTCAGCTCTCCAACCTTCCTGGGCCTGTCTAGGACTTGAGATTCCTGCACTAAACTCACTGCTTTCTTCACAGGACATCACACTTATCTCCTCACCTCCTCCTCCTAACACTCCACACTTCTCACTCCTCACACTCAGGACCTTCCTGCAGGGGTGTTACCATGGGGACCCAGTGATCAGCTGACTCCTCCCCTTTTCCCAGGCGATGTCCTCCCATTGGACATTTGGTTACTATTCAATCCTATGGGAGGTGTAATGCATGTGTGAGGCTCACTAGGTGGCGCTGTGTTGTGTGAGACTCAGGACCCCCTACTATGTCACACAGGCTATGAAGCAACAGGAAATAATACAATGCACAGAGATCACCCTCAGCCCAGCCATAGCCAGCTCTGGGATGCCACAAGTTGAGTTAGTTTTGGTGCATGATATGCTATTTAGGCTCTGTACTGTCAGGTAGGCAGTGTCAGGCAAAAGCAGGCAAGGGCGTTTGATTCAGAGCTTAAATCAGAGGTGGATATAGCTCAGAATCACACCCACTTTCCTGCTCCTGTCTGACATCATCCACTTGACAGTAGAGAGTCTAAATAGTGTATCAAACACCAAAATGAACAGCAGTTATTGCTCAGGAATGGTGGGGGGCGAGAGCAAAAAATCCCAAATATTATAAAATCAGTGGAACAGCACCTACTAAAGGATGCAAAGAAATGGACATGGCGGAGATGGTGAAAGGTCCTCTTTATGGGTCACTAACGTTATATAATATTTCTGGCATTAGTTGTAAATTAATTCCCCACATCTCTTCACATGGTTGCGGATCTCATTAATAGCAGACATGGAATAGATTTGAAATATTATAGAAATTACCTTTTGATAGTCATTGCGCGTTTCACCAAACTTTTGCTGAGCTATTCGTTTCACCAAGTCTGAAACAGATGAATAGATGCTAGGTCAGTAATATATCGTAATCCCGAATATCATTTGTGTATAAGGAGATTGAAATACAGCTGTCCTGTATTTCCCTATATTAACCCCCTCCTCACATTAGTCACTCCATCCTTGTGTCTGTATACAAACATACTTTACTAACAATAAAAACAGAAGATTCTCCTATATAGAAACAAAACATGACAGATCATGTGATGATCAGATGATGATGAAGCCACAGTTGGAATTTTCTCTCTAACCACCACCATCCCTGAGCAACAAGTGCAGGTAGTTTTGGTGCCTGATGTGCTATTTAGGCTCTGTACTGTCAGAAGGGTGGTGTCAGGCAGAGGGTGTGATTCAGAGCTCCAATCAGAGGTAGCCAGTGTCAGAGGTCAGAATCACACCCCTTGTCTGCTCCTGCCTGACACCGTCCTCCTGACAGTATAGAGTCTAAATATCATATAAAGCATCAAATATAACAGCAGTATTTGCTCAGTAATGGAGGGGGCTAGAGAAAAAAAATCCAATTGTGCCAGAATCAGTGGAGCAGCAGCTATTAAATGATATAAAGAACTAGACTTATTGGAGGTGGTGAAACCATCATATTTCACTTCTATATATTGGATACTTGGCTGCTCCTTTCCTGGCTTATACAAGAACTTGAATGCAACTGCACAGCAAATTATGAAATATACAGACCACACAATATAGGAACACTGGGGAACTGTTTTTTAAAAATCGGTGGCGCTTTTACCACTTTCCTTAAAAATGGGTGTGACAAAGGTGGGCTAGGGTGGTGCCATCAGCCAGAAATTGGGCATAAATGATAGGGGAAATGTACACCAGCTAGTAGCCCCCAAGCGCACAGCCTGGTGGACAGTGCGCCTGATCATATATGAGGCGCACCCTTGGCCACCTCCGGGGCTATGAAGATTGGTGTTAGTCACCCCAGTCCACTGTTTTATGTTTTTTAAGGCCTTGTCTTTTGGGAGTCATAGTTCTGGTGATGGTCTATAGTCATACCCAATAACCCAACTCATGTGGAAGGCTCAAAGCAAATAGGTACCGAGTCTCTGGCTTTGGACTGTGGAAAATTAGAGTACTCCACAATCATGGTAAATGTAGTATTAAAACAATGTGATGTTTTACTTTTAATGCTAATTCCCACTGTTGCCATTAGGTGGCACCATTTCCCACTCATAAGATTTCTATTATTCCTGCCAGGAGAGTACACTAGATAATGCTATTTTTCCTGAGCTGTATAAGTTGTGCTATACAGATACTAGAAAGCAGTGGTCTGCCAAACTTTAGAGAGGATGTCTGAAAGAAATACAAGGAATTGCTTCAGCACAGTACATTGACCTATATTGAGAAATCTCTGTGCAGATTTTCTCATAATGTGTATCCATACAGTGATCCCAAAGCTATACTGTACATAAGAGACAAATGTTCAGCTGACAGTTCTGTCTCATGACTCTCCCGTTTAAATGAATCCTGGTTTTGACCGAGCATGCATGGTTATATCAATGAGGAGTGTTAAACAAGCTGCTGCCACACACCTCTGACAATGTACTATTAGGGTTTTGTTAACTTATTTTTTTTGTAATGCGTGTGACTAATATAAGGGCATTTACTTTATTTTTTTCTTCACAGTATACAGACAGAAATCCATGGAAATACTGTGTGGGTATAGAAATGTTGCACAAAATGCAGGACAAGCTCGGGAAATTGTTTTTAGCTTCTCTATATAAATAGGCATATTTGTATTTACTGACTGCCTCAAAAGTTTCTGAAAATAATATAATAGAAAGTAGCAGAGCTTTTCATTGTATAATGATAAGGTTTTATTTATATAAGAATGGACATCTGCTCTATCTGACAGCAGGATATGATAGAGGATAGAAGCTGAGCTCTGTGATATATAGGTTTATATAATAGAGGAGAGAAGCTGAGCTCTGTGATATATAGGATTATATGATAGAGGGAGAGAAACTGAGCTCTGTGATATATAGGGTTATATGATAGAGGGAGAGAAGCTGAGCTCTGTGATATATAGGGTTATATGATAGAAGAGAGAAGCTGAGCTCTGTGATATATAGGGTTATATGATAGAGGAGAGAAGCTGAGCTCTGTGATATATAGGATTATATGATAGAGGAGAGAAGCTGAGCTCTGTGATATATAGGGTTATATGATAGAGGAGAGAAGCTGAGCTCTGTGATATATAGGGTTATATGATAGAGAGAGAAGCTGAGCTCTGTGATATATAGGGTTATATGATAGAGGAGAGAAGCTGAGCTCTGTGATATATAGGGTTATATGATAGAGGAGAGAAGCTGAGCTCTGTGATATATAGGGTTATATGATAGAGAAGAGAAGCTGAGCTCTGTGATATATAGGAGAATATGATAGGGGAGAGAAGCTGAGCTCTGTGATATATAGGGTTATATGATAGAGGAGAGAAGCTGAGCTCTGTGATATATAGGGTTATATGATAGAAGGAGAGAAGTTGAGCTCTGTAATACATAGGTTTATATGATAGCGGGAGAGAAGCTGAGCTCTGTGATATATAGGTGTATATGATAGAGGGAGAGAAGCTGAGCTCTGTGATATATAGGATTATATGATAGAGGAGAGAAGCTGAGCTCTGTGATATATAGGTTATATGATAGAGGAGAGAAGCTGAGCTGTGTGATATATAGGGTTATATGATAGAGGGAGAGAAGCTGAGCTGTGTGATATATAGGGTTATATGATAGAGGAGAGAAGCTGAGCTCTGTGATATATAGGTGTTATATGATAGAGGAGAGAAGCTGAGCACTGTGATATATAGATTTATATGATAGAGGAGAAAAGCTGAGCTCTGTGATATATAGGGTTATATGATAGAGGAGAGAAGCTGAGCTCTGTGATATATAGGTATATATGATAGAGGAGAGAAGCTGAGCTCTGTGATATATAGGTTTATATGATAGAGGGAGAGGAACTGAGCTCTGTGATATATAGGTTTATATGATAGAAGGAGAGAAGCTGAGCTCTGTGATATATAGGGTTATATGATAGAGGAGAGAAGCTGAGCTCTGCGATATATAGGGTTATATGATAGAGGAGAGAAGCTGAGCTCTGTGGTATATAGGGTTATATGATAGAGGAGAGAAGCTGAGCTCTGCGATATATAGGGTTATATGATAGAGGGAGAGAAGCTGAGCTCTGTGATATATAGGTATATATGATAGAGGAGAGAAGCTGAGCTCTGCGATATATAGGGTTATATGATAGAGGAGAGAAGCTGAGCTCTGTGATATATAGGGTTATATGATAGAGGAGAGAAGCTGAGCTCTGCGATATATATAGGGTTATATGATAGAGGAGAGAAGCTGAGCTCTGTGATATATAGGGTTATATAATGAGGGAGAGATACTGATGGCTGTGAAGGATGGGATGCAGCAGAAAGACATTTCATTATTAGTGAGACTATACAATCTCAGCTAGAACAAAGAATTAGCAAATAACTATTATATTGGAAAAGAAGTAGGATATAATTATAGAAATGTGATCGGTTTATGACTCCCAGAATGCAGTGATTTATCAGAATTTATTTGTTCCATGAAAAGAAATCACCGGAAACAAAGCAAATAGAATTAAAATACTGAACTATACATATATCCATAAAGCCTATTAAAATGATGGATTCGTGGAAGAGTTTGTATTCAGTCGTAAAGGTACGCTAAACCTAGAGATGAATGAGAACAGTAAGCAGGGGATGATTTAACTTGTTTACTAGTCTGAGGGATTTTCTATAGCTGGGAATGGATGGGCACTTAGAAAAAGGGAGTTGGCTTGAATGGTCACAAACTTTTCAGATAACTTAGTCTCATTTCATAGAGCATGTGATTCTGGACCAAAATGTAATGCCCTTTAATTAAAAATGTGGCTGCTTTCTGAAAATCCTCTCTACCCTGCCAGTAGGTGTCTCCCTTCTATCTAATTTAGTGTTCACTTTTTTGTTACTAAGGAATTCCGTCCCTAGATAAATTCCATTCTGTCTTGCTTATCTCAGTGAGTGTAGGGGTCCCTCTTCACTCTTTATACAGTGAATGGAGGGGAGAGCGAGCCTGCACAGACAAACTGTTGCTGTGTCCAAATCTTACAGCTTGCAATGTAAATAAGGTCTTCTATGTACTTGTATCTATTTCTGGCTGCTTGTGTGGTTACAGATGGGATATTGTTCACAGACAGCAGCAGCTTTCCTGACTGTGCTCATAGATTTCTCTTGTGTTTTCATTTGCTTGGTTGCATGTATTTTCCCTGTATGTTATGTTCACCTAGGCTTTTCTCAGCTATTTGTTTTCAATTGTACAGTTACTACTGGCAGAATGGCAGAACATTATCAGCAATGGAGGAGGGAAGTCTGTCCTTATTGTACACGCCCACAGCCTGAGAGAGAAATGTAAACTGCGTTTCAGCCATAATTTGATTATTAGCAGCAGAAAAACTGATCGGACATCGTGTATGAAGGCTTATACAGTCATAGAACAGACTACCCAGCAGGACCCTGCACATATTTCAACTTTTCATGAAATCTCCGGTACACTTAAACAATATTTTTTGTTGTACTGCAATGGAGAGCAGAGGGGGTGGAAGCTCCTGCTCACATATCACATCTTGATCAGCAGCATGAGATCTACATTACTGTACAAAAGTTTAAGGCACCTGTGGAGAAAATGCTGCAAAGTAAGAATGCTTTCAGAAATAGAAAATTTAATAGTTTATTTTTAGCAATTAACAAAATGAAGTGAATGAAGAAAAGAGAAATCTAAATCCCGTCAATATTTGGTGTGACCTTTGCTTTCCATCAATTCTTCTCAGTACACTTGCAGACAGTTTTTGGCAGAACTCGGCAGGGAGGTTGTTCCCGCCATCTTGGAGAACTAAGCACAGATCTTCTGTGGATGTAGGCTTGTTCCAATCCTTCGGTCTCTTCATTTAATCCCAGACAGACTGGATGATGGTGAGATCAGGGCTCTTTGGGGGCCGTATCATCACTTCCAGGACTCCTCCTCCAAAGGTCACACCCAATATTGATGGGATTTAGATTTCTCTTTTCTTCATTTTGTTGGCTGATAAAACAATAAACTATTAACACTTGTATTTGTGAAGACATTCTTACCTTGCCTCATTTTTGTATGCCTCCCAGTCCACACAGCTCATGTGGTTGTTACAATGTTCTCAGCATCTGAATGTAAGTAGTACTGGGGCACATTTATTATCAATGCCAGTCTTCATAACTCCTGAGTTGGCGGAGCGTGCACCTCATCTATGAAAAGGAGCAGACCTTCTTATAATTGAGGCACACGTGATGATGAAAAGGTGTATGTGTGTTGTGAACATTATTGCCTCAATACACAGTTTTGTCATAGGAAGAGGACCATGCCCTGGTCATATCTCCAAAATGTAGTGCACAAATAATACCGCAATACAAGGTGCTTATACTATCATTAGTATATTTTTCACCCTGGCATTGTTTGCTGAAAAAAAAAATCAGTCATACTACTAAAACAAAAAGTGAAACATATAAAATGACAGATTGTGTGAATTGACTATTTCTTTGTAATGTATCTTTTTTGTCTGTACGTGAACCCTACAAATTGTAAAGTGCTGCGGAATATGTTGGCGCTATATAAATAAAATGCATTATTATTATTTGTACCGAGTAGGTTTGGCACCGCACCATTTGAGTGGATGACCTGGATTGCATGCCCATCAATTATGTATAATGGCCCAGGTCTCTCCTCCCCATCCTTTCTCCTGTAGGATTAGCTCTGTGGGTGGTCGGGCTTAGTGACCCCTCCAACTGGGGGGGCTGAATAGACTGGTGAGACCTGGTTTCTCAATGCCTCCCACCCACTTGTGATATCTGTCGTCTTAACCCTGGGGGGGTTATGTGCTTTCCCCCTTTTTCCGGCTGCCATTACAAGCTCCTGCCCTCACCTCTCCCCTTTATACGATGGTCTGGAGTTTTGTTTCATCTACAGTAAGCGGGTGTTCCCATTTCGACAAATGGGAGCAGAATACCAGTACATTGGTCACTATACAGTGCATGGAGTCAGCTGTTTCCAGTGCAGTGAACTATAGGGGCGCCAGAAGCGGCCCCGTACAGATGATCAAACAGGGGCTGTCTGTCTGCTCCCGAATGATCAGATATGGCATATCCTAGGGCTAGGTCATAAAATCCTAAATGCTGCACAACCCCTTTAATTATTGATGTCCTATATGATTTACTGATCAGCTACTCTAAGCAGTAGTTGCGATTAGGTCGGGGCAACCTCCGCTTCATGAATTAGTGACATCACGTACACTTGTCACATAGCCTGTTTGCCAATATCAAGCACAGCCCCTATGCAATGTACAACATTGTGCTTGGTATTCAGTATAAAGGTCACAGTCAATGAAGAAAATCTGGACCTGGTGAAAATATATGTAGGACCAGAATTACAATGTATTACTTTCCATACAAGTAATTTTAGGAATAGTTCTTAAAATTCTTTAGATTATTGGGCCAATTAATCATGGGCCAGCTATAGAACATGCACGTCCATTAACCTGTGCTTCCCATGAACTGGTGTGTTTGTATGCCAGAGATTACTGCGGTCCGACCATGACTCTGTCTATGGTTCAGTTCATTTGCAAGGTCAGGATTTCTTTTATCACACTGGCTAAACATCCGATATTTTGCCACTCTACTGCACTTATCTCTTCCTGGGGGTTACAATGAGATGAATATAGAACCATCATTAAATGGAAGTCATTACAATGTCCCAGCAGTAAATGTAATTCATTGATATTAATAATATCCATTGTAAGCAGAACAGCTCAGGCAGAGTTCACATCTCTGCTGCTTTTCCATTATAGCAACAGAAAACTTAAAAACAATAAACAACAGAAAAGCAAACCCAGCAGTGACAGATTTGTCCTATGACATCCACAGCACACAGACTCCCAAGGCTATAATGGGGTCTGTTAGATCTCCATTATGGGTGTCCGGGTATCCGTCAATTCGCAAAACAAACTAGCGCTATTTAATCCGTGATTTTCAGTGGAAACCGTGCTGTAGCCTCATTGAGCTATATGTTCTTTGTTAGCATATGCCCAAATGAAATGTGCAAGAAAGTTTTCATTCAGCAGTGTCACATATGTAACACACAAGGGAACATTAAAGGGGAATGGCTAAAAATTTGCAAATTATTGTGCCAGGCTTGTGGTGCACAATACCAGCGTACAGATGAAAATAGAATACAAGTCTCCCTCTAGAGTCTTCTTCCCTGAGGTGAGTATATAAGGCAGAGGTAAGCTCTGCTGTGACTGCTGGGGGGAGGTGGGCACCGGGCCCTGCTCTACTTACTGGGAACAGAGAGGGGCACTGTTTTCTTTGGACAAGGTGAAAGAAGATAGGAAGAGGAGGTGCACTGCTGTAACAATACTGAAGGGGGGTGTAGACACTCCAGCAACTAATGGGGGTTAAAAGGTGGACCATTGTGTGGTACCCCAAATACATGGGTTAACACTGAATGTGTTATTGTGATGCTGTGTTTATCTGAAGCTCAGTCTGCATAAACAGCTATAAGTAGTCTGTCACCAGAATCCAGCATGTCAATCCAGCCCTCAGCCTGCGAGGTTAGGGTCACCTGAGGGAAATAGGGTTTTCCATTTTGTGAATCGGAGCCTCCGTTGCCAAGATATCACTTTTTTTTTGTCAATATGCAAATGAGCTCTTTGGAGCAATGGCTTTGTTGCCACTTAACTCTTTGAAGCAATGACAACACCCTTGCCCATGTTCTATCTATATTGCTATGTTGTAGAAAGACCCTCTCATTGTCCAGGGCACGGTAGTCATTGCTAGCTGGGCACCCCCTATAGCTACGCCCCTGGTTAGCCGAACTAGACATTATAAAGATGGTTACTTTACAAGAAAAATATATATTGAGAACCCTGAGAAGAAAAAAAAAAACTTTATCAGTAGAAATTTTGTGCCTCTGTTCTACACATACAGTCATGGGCAAAAGTTTTGAGAATGATACAAATATTAATTTTTACAAAGTCTACTGCTTCAGTTTTTCTAATGGCAATTTGCATATACTCCAGAATGTTATAAAGAGTGATCAGCTTAACAGCAATTACTTGCAAAGTCAATATTTGCCTAGAAAATGAACTTTATCCCCCAAAACACATTTCAACATCATTGCAGCCCTGCCTTAAAAGGACCACCTAACATCGTTTCAGTGATTGCTCCATTAACACAGGTGTGGGTGTTGATGAGGACAGGGCTGGAGATCAATCTGTCATGATTAAGTAAGAATGACACCACTGGACACTTTAAAAGGAGGCTGGTGCTTGCCATCATTGTTTCTCTTCTGTTAACCATGGTTATCTCTAAAGAAACACGTGCAGTCATCATTGCACTGCACAAAAATGGCCTAACTGGGAAGAGTATTGCAGCTAGAAAGATTGCACCTCAGTCAACAATCTATCGCATCATCAAGAACTTCAAGGAGAGAGGTTTCATTGGTGCCAAAAAGGCTCCAGGGCGCCCAAGAAAGACCAGCAAGCGGCAGGACCGTCTCTTAAAAGTGTTTCAGCTGCGGGATCGGGCTACCAGCAGTGCAGAGCTTGCTGAGGAATGGCAGCAGGCAGGTGTGAGTGCATCTGCACACACTGTGAGGCAGAGACTCTTGGAGCAAGGCCTGGTCTCAAGGAGGGCAGCAAAGAAGCCACTTCTCTCCAGAAAAAACATCAGGGACAGACTGATATTCTGCAAAAGGTACAGGGAGTGGACTGCTGAGGACTGGGGGAAAGTCATTTTCTCTGATGAATCCCCTTTTCGATTGTTTGGAACATCTGGAAAACAGCTTATTCGGAGAAGAAGAGGTGAGCGCTACCACCAGTCTTGTCTCATGCCAACTGTAAAGCATCCTGAAACCATTCATGTGTGGGGTTGCTTCTCAGCCAAGGGAATCGGCTCTCTCACAGTCTTGCCTAAAAACACAGCCATGAATAAAGAATGGTACCAGAATGTCCTCCAAGAGCAACTTCTCCCAACCGTCCAAGAGCAGTTTGGCGCTCAACAATGCCTTTTCCAGCATGATGGAGCACCTTGCCATAAAGCAAAGGTGATAACTAAATGGCTCAGGGAACAAAACAGAGAGATTTTGGGTCCATGGCCTGGAAACTCCCCAGATCTTAATCCCATTGAGAACTTGTGGTCAATCATCAAGAGACGGGTGGACAAACAAAAACCAACAAATTCAGACAAAATTAAAGCATTGATTCTGCAAGAATGGACTGCTATCAGTCAGGATTTGGTCCAGAAGTTGATTGAGAGCATGCCAGGGAGAATTGCAGAGGTCCTGAAGAAGAAGGGTCAACACTGCAAATATTGACTTGCTGCATTAACTCATTCTAACTGTCAATATAAGCTTCTGTTACTCATAATATGAATGCAATTATATTTCTGTATGTGATAAAAACATCTGACAAACACACATAAAAACCAGAGGGCAGCAGATCATGTGAAAATATAATATTTGTGTCATTCTCAAAACTTTTGGCCATGACTGTATGTAACCACCATGATTTTGCGACACATTGGCCTGAGTAAAGTGAATTTTGATGGATCAACCTACTACTGCCTCCCTGATTCTGTACTGTCTATTTGTGGAGTGCCCCTTTACCATCTAGAACAGGAGACAGTACAAATGGGTATTCCACCATAACCCGTTTCACTGTGATAACCTTGGGGTTTGGTGTGGAAATAAATGTTCACAATGAGGGCAAGGGTCCCCATTACCAGCATAGTGCCTGCCCGTCTGATCCCACAGCCTTGTTCCTGGTCACCACAATTGGAGTTGGGCACTGCTGTGAGTAGTGTATACAAACAGACAATATATACATATATTAGATTTATATTTTTCCTTTATGCTCCTCTTCTGTGGTAGAAGTTTACATACCTTAACTACATTGTATGAAACTACTGTACGGTGACTTCAGTATAACATTGATGGCTTGTTCCTAAATACAATGTATCGCCTATTTCTATACGTCCTACCATTATAACTTTTCATGCTTTGGCCATTCTTTTAATAGTATAGTAGATAAACAGTCATAATAAAATGATTTTCAGATATCTTTTCCTGGTATTCTTGGAAATGCATCTTCACTTTCTTGCACAGCCTTGATCCATGATCCTTTCAGTCATAAAGCAGGATGAATGAAGTATCTGGTAGAGAAATTGCAGGTTCTGCATCCTGCTTTCTCCAAGCGGTGTTTTATTTAACCAGTGTTTCGGGAGAACAGGGACCTGCAACTTCTCCTAAGTGCTCCAGATGAATAGAGTACCAATGCACAAGCATGGTCACCACCCCATTCACTTCTTTGGGGCAGTCCCATAAAATAAAGAGCGTGGTAGACAAATACTCCATTCATCTGGAGCATTCGGGAACTTGTGGGTATCCATTTCCATGATCTCAGGGGACCCCAGCGGTTTGCCCTCAGCAATCAGACACTTAAAGGGGTTGTCCTGGGTTAACCATATTTGGCATGGAGGCAGGGGAAGGTGAAAAAAAATACTCACCTGTACCTGGTGCTCCGTTGTCTCCCACCGCAGTCCGGTTCTGCTGCTCCTGGGTCTTGTTTTGGCGGAAGTCCTCGCCGCACATGACCACAGAGATCAATCAGCTGCCTCAGCAACCTAAGTAGAGGAACCAGGATGTCACTTGCATAACGTGCCCTTGACTCAGGCCAATCAGCGGTCGTATGCGGCGAAGACTTCTGCCAAAAAAAGACCCAGGAGCAGCAAAACCAGACCACGGTGGGAGACCGAAGCACATAGAACAGGTATGGGTTTTTTTCCACCTTCCCTGGCCTCCTTTCCAAAAGCGGGTTATCCTAGACAACCCCTTTAACCTCTTATCCAAGAATGAATCCAAAACATGAAAGGGGACAAATTTTTTGATTACAGTTTTCCTCATTTGGATTACAAATACCAATGCAATATACTGAGTGACCAAAATACTGCCATGTGAAAGTAACCTAAATCTTGTTCCATCTGAAACCTAGTAGTTCACGAGTACAGTCTGAGAACAAAACAATCCATTTCAGGTTTATATTACAGCATGTACCAGTTTCTAGGGTTAGAAACAGGCAGAATTACAGGCTGGCCCTTCCAGAAAAGAAGATGCAGCTTCCAGGATGACCATAGCTCTAGCAGACCTCCCAAAACATATATGTATATATTATATGAAATTATTTATACTTTGAGCATCATGAGACACATCATTGTGAATGAAATTCTTATTAGGACTTTGCACAAACACCAAGTCTGAAAAGCCCAGTGACGTCCATCATCTGATAGGTGCTGCGGTCACCCCAAACATTTTGGTGTTCTGTTTATCCAAATATGTTCAGCTATTCCAAAGATATAAGCCCTTGTAGTTTTGATGCAAATTACAGTATACTAGCCAAGTGGCAGTAAAACTGGTTTCTCTGGGGGTGGGGTTTCTGTGTGCTATATGTCATGCAGTGTCACCACCCACTTAGCTAGCAGACCCTATTTTACATCAATACTAAAAGGGCTTATATCTTTGGAATGGCTGAACGGATTTGGATAAATAAAACATCAAAATGCTCAGGGTGACAGCGCCTATTGGAGGATGTATGTCATTGGGCTTTTCAGATCTAGAGACAGGTCTCCCTTAAAATGCTAACACCTGGGTTCTGTGTTGGAATTGTGTACTGGGACTGTTGGGAGAAAATTATTAGAATCTGGGGGTGGGGGCAGAGCCGATAGCTGCCCAATAAGTCTCCAGGACTGGGCCATTATTAATATCAGTATTATATAATCAATGTTAATTGCGATGGTGTTCATTGTACTGTTCATACTGTAGCTTTTAGCAAGAAAGTACTAAGTCTACCAGCCGCGGCCTCATAACATTGCCTAATTTACGGGTCTTTAATAAAAAAGCTTACACTTGCAGGTTTTAGTATGTTATTGAATCCATCAATGCACAAATGAACAGAATGGGAACGTATGCTTGATGACAAGTTCAGATAAGATCAAAGCCAAGCATGGAACAAAAACACCCTGTCTGGAGCAACTATTGAGCATCCACACAATACAAAGGAGCTTGACCAGACATAACCTGATTAGATCAGTACTTGTGCGGTCTATTAATAGGGAGCTTAACTTCAAACCAGCTGTTGTGCTTTGTGCATGGCGGATATCTCTACAATGAATATAAAGCTTGTTGTTTGCAGGCTATCAAACAGGAGAAATGTCCCCGCTGCTTGTATTATATAACCCATAATCGCAACCAATGTGGCTGCACTTTCTGTTGTCAATGGCAAAAATTTCCACCGTAGTAAAACACAAGAATGTCAATATCATCTAGATCGATCTATCTATCTATCTATAATCAATATAATCAAACTATGGTAAAATACCATATCTACCAAATTGTGGCTAAAGACTTAACTTGATGATTTACACATTTCAGTGGAAATTTTCTGAAATTTGCACTTGGAGATACATCATTGGGCAAGGCAGGCTGGTTTCCTTGGCAAATGTGCAACACCTAAAGTTAGTTCTGCAGAACTTTGCAGCAGCAGCTTTTGGTGATGCATGGTTGGTAAAGCAAATTGGCCATCCGTGTCTGAGGATTTATAACTGCAAATTTCGGCAGGAGATGTGGCTAACATTGTGACATAGTCAGTATTTGATGTCAATATCTGCTAATGTTTGATATTATATTTGCACATCTTTTTTTACACAGTTAAAAGGGTTGTCCAGGAATTGGAGCGACCAATAGGGCAGCTGGGGGGAGAAGTAAAAAACATACTCACCTGTCCCTGGTGCTCTACTGTCCACCGCTAGTGTCATCTCTATCTCGTGCTGAGGCTGTGGTGCTGAATTCCCAGAGGCTCACGTGACCATTGAGACCAATCAGTGGCCTCAGTGGTCGTTGTTAAAGAGGACCTTTTAATGTCCTCATGCACATGCGGTTTTATACACCGCTAGAAAGCCAACAGTGTGCTGAATGTGCCCCGGGGCTGGAGATATCGGTGCCGGTAGTTTCGGCAGCGATCTCAGCCCACTGTAAGAAGGGCGTTCCTGATAGTCTAGCTGGGCTGTGAGGAACGCCAACCCCTGACTATACTCGTCCACTGTGCTGTCAGAGGGGCATTCCTTACCGCCCAGCGATGACTTTGAGCTGTGAGGACCGATATCTCCAGCCCCGGGCACATAACGGGAGAGCGCACTGAATTCAGCGCACTGTCGGATTTCTAGCGGTATATAAAACCACATGTGCCTGAGGACATGAAAGATCCTCTTTAAGGAACCAGTTGAGAATGCTTTTTTTTTTTTTTATGCTTGTTTTTATTTTTATTCTACAACTCCCCTGGCTGCCTCATGGGTTGCTCCAATTTTTGGACAAGCCCTTTAAGATTGCATCCAAAAACTTTAAAGTAAGTTAACAGCAAAATCAAAAGAGATGGTGAGACTGCATCTTGACTATGTGATCCTGTTTTTGCCACCAATTCTTAAAAAAAAGACATCAGAGAGCTGGAGGGAGTTCTGCAAAGGGTAAACAAATGAATACGCAGAAGATGGAGGATCTCACCTATGAAGATGGGCTATCAAAACTAAATTTATTTAGTCTAGAGAACAGAAGACTGAGGGGGATATGTATGATCAAGTCATATAAATAGGTAAAACCCAATGTAATCCAAATAATTTGTTCCGCAGGCTGAACAGAGAACATGGGGTCAGAAAGTGCAATTTTAATCACAAAATTCAGAAGCATTACTTTACTGTACGCACTGTAAGATTATGTCATAAATGACAGCATTGTGCAAAAGTTTTAGGCATATGGGGAGGGGGTAATGCTGCAAAGCAATAATGTTTTCAGAAATTTTGTATTTTTTTCAATTAACAAAATGAAGTGAATGAAGAAAAGAGAAATCTAAATTCCATCAATATTTGGTGTGACCTTTGTCCTTTGGAGGAGGAGTCCTGGAAGTGATATTAGTTCTCCAAGATGGCGGGAACAACCTCCTCTACCCAGATGAATTGATAGGGCAAAGGTCACACCAAATACTGATGGGATTTACATTTCTCTTTTCTTCATTCAATTCATTTTGGTGATTGACAAAAATAAACTATTAACCCTTTTATTTCTGAAAGCTTTCTTACTTTGAAGCATTTTTTTGACACTTGGTTAAAACTTTTGCACATTACTGTACATATCTTTTAACTGAAATCTACATGAGAACTACATTGTAAAGAAGAAACTGTATCTAAAACATGTAACCAAAAATTGTCTATCCTATGTCAATCTGTCCATTAACATAATGTCATTGATCTCGCCAAATGAATACAGAAGACCACCCTACTCTGATATTACGTTAAGGTGTTCCCCATGTGCAGTACTGAATATATCAGAACCCTTTGAAAATGACCTAAAGCCCTAAATTGTCCCTGAAATATCATCTAACAATTAAAGCTTTCAGCCAACTTCATGACTTCATGCATGACTTCACACAATGGAGGTGGTGAGAGATGAGCAGGCACCATGTCTTGAAGGAAACAATATAACCAGACAGGAAATAATCCCCGACATAGGATCCTCTTATGCTCTGATAGCCCTACACAAATGTAGAAGTCAGCGGAAATCCAATGTCTTTGGTAACTTTGAAAACTGGAATCTTAAAAAGAACATGGAGCTGTAAAAAATATTCTACATCAAGAACTGGATGATCACATATATGTGCAATTGGTTCCTACTCGTGCTTGCTCAAAAATTAGTTCAATGAGCGCTGTATACACAGCTATGGTAACCGCCATGATGTGGCTCTCCTCTGACTCAGTAGTGACATGACTGCTAGGGGTCCGGGGACTCTATGAGCTGCTGTTTCCTAGAGTACCCAGATCAGCTATGGAGTACAGTATAAGAGGCTGTGCTCCTCCTCTAACATGGCATCCAAGTTACATCCATTAAAAATGGATTAGTGGGATCAAAAATCAGAAACCAATGAAATTCATCAGTCCATTAAAAATGGATGCAAGCCATCAAACATGGATAAGCAGACATGGAATGGATCTGTTTTTCATGGCCGAAATACATGCATGGCCTAAATATATTGAAACACAGAAATTCAACCTTTTCAATGACTTCCAATGGTTTTTGTGTGAAGATACGATGCTATATGCCAAGTTTCGATCGACAGGCTAAAAACAAAAAACATTGTAGCACTCCAGTGGTTGTAGTGGAAGATAACAAGTGTTTTTATTTCCCAATATTCAGTGACCTTGCAGTCCATCATTAGGACTTTTCTCAAGCAATGTTTTACATACCAAACTGGATACATATACCCAGTAATAATAATAATAACTTTATTTATATAGCGCCAACATATTCCACAGCACTTTACAAGTCAGGGGACACATGAACAGACAATATGAGACATTACAATGTTACACAATGGTTAACATATCAAAAAATAGGGGTGAGGGCCCTGCTTGCAAGAGTTTACGAGATATGAGGAAATGTTTGGAAATTGTTTGGTACAATGGTCCAGCCATCTTTTAATAAATAAGGTCATATAACTGAAGCTGTATGAGCCGTCACCAGCTGGTATTGGTGAATATACAGATACTAAGTGCATGAAGTGCAGGGTACCTTCTGGATGGAGGGGTCAGGTTCTGAGGAATAATGTAGAAGTGTAACTTTGGATAAGAAATAATAGCTTAGTGTGAAGAAGTATAGATAAGTTTGATTAGGTAATGTGATTAGCCTGCCCAAAAAGTGTGTGTTTTTAGGGCATGCTTGAACAGAGAATACAAGTCTAAGGTCCTTGGCAGAATAGAGAGGTGAGTGGGGTGGTAGATTGTGCTTCACATGTTACTGTATTTGGTACCGGCCATCAGGCAGACTATTTAGAAAAGAGTATCTATATGAAAACCTAAGAAATACAATTTATTGAATATTTCTAATTTGGGTGAAAGGGGGTTGGTTGTGGAAAGTGCTGTACAATATACGGTAATGACCACAGAGACTGGCATAGATTTGTGGTATAACCCACGTCACTCATGTGAGTTATAGTAAATCTGGAGGACAGGGGCGTCCCTGCCCCGGCCCACCCAGATTCCCGTCCTTCTCCCCCCACTGTCTAAAAAAGTGTTGAGCGGGGCGCAAAGGCAGAGATGCACCACAGTGTGCCAAAAAGGTGTCAAGTCGAGGCACATTTTTGACCACTTTTGAGGCACATCCCCCTTTGTAAATATGGACCAAGGTCTGCTTTAAGTTAGTGACAGTCCCTGGTTGAAAAATTGGTACCCCCCCTTCAAAATTCTACCTTTGAGATCCACAAGCTTTCCTACATATAAAATAACCCCCCCTTCTTTACTATCTGCTTTTCTTTTGCTTCAAAAACAGCATCAATTTGGCAAATGTGAAAGCACCTGTAGACTTCTTGGATAAATTACTGAATGGGCACTAGGGAGATTTGGTGGTAGAGACCTCAGGACACAATCTACAGGTGCCGTCCTCATAACCTGGCCCTGTAGTATAATGGATCCCTAATGCATCCTTCACTTCCAAATGGATCCCCAGGCTGGTCATGGAAGCTTCAGCCTCAAGCCTACAGTGTACATTGATATTGGTCTTAGACTTTACCGAAAATATTTAGTGATTCCTTATGTATGACAATAAGGAAACCTATACATGGGTCTAGTCCCTAATAGTATTTCCATCTGTTGACCCTTCATATGCTAATGCGTGACAGCATGCGTTCGTAATGTGGAGGAGAATAATCTGCAGTCTGACACCTGTCTGGCATAGGCTTATCTCCATTCAGAACAAAAGGATAGGGCATCTTGAAATCCTTCCTTCCAGTCATCCCTATACACATTGGAAGGTTGATGGGCCACCTTGAGACTGTGATGACGGATCCATAGTACAGGTCATCAGTATTAGATGGATGGCAGTCTGACACCTGGCACCCCATCACCTTCATGGTTGAAGAGGCTGTGGCACTAAGGCATGTACTGCTTCCACTTCTCAAACTGGATTCATACTTGCATTGGAGTCTCCGTAGGAATACGCCTAAAATCGGCAGAGAGATATAAGTCCTGCAAGGAGGACTTTTCTCTCCACTAGTTTCAGTATAAAACCGGCAGAGACTGGAGGACCCCATTGTAGTCTATTAGGTCCACTGGTTTCCGTGTGCAACCGCCTTTTAAGCAGACAGGGTCTCCTTCTTTTGGGTCCCCATGCAGACCCAAAGGACAGAAACCCAAAGGCTAGTGTGAACTTAGTGTCAGGAGGCTAATGATGTCACATTCCCTGGTCACATGAAAGGAAATGGATTGACCTGCAATACCAAATACACCCAGTAGACAACGCTCAGCACTTGGTATGCAGTGAAGACTTTGAAGCACTTATCTGAACATTGATCAACCAGGATGCTAGATGTTGGACCCCCATCAATATGAAATCGATAGCATAGAAGCATAGAAGAAATCATCAATACCATAGTCCTAGAAAGCCCCTTTAGAGGATGAAAGGTGCAGAAATTGGGAAGTTTGGGCAGTAAAATAAGCCATTTAAAGGGATTCAATCATTAGATTTAGGCAAATTTGCCTAACAACATGTTGGAATAGCCTTTAGAAAGGCTATTCTATCCCTACCTTTCTTTAGCTTTTATCATATGCCATTTTTTAAATAAATACTTTATTGTTATATGATAATTCTGTGCACGGAGCACAGGGGGCGTTCATATCCACTATTCCGCCTCCTCTTGCTGCTGCACACCCCTTCATGTGAAGAGATCCTTCTCTTTTTATTCTTCGCTTCTTAGAAAGCAGCACTTCTCACTACCGTGAATGCGCGGGATTTGCATGCGCTGTAGTGAGAAGTGCTGCTTCCTATGCAGAAAAGAATGAGAAGAGAAGGATCTCTTCACATGAAGGGGTGCAGCAGCAAGAGGAGGCAGAATAGTGGATATGAACGCCCCTGTGCTCCGTGCACAGAATTAGCATATAACAATAAAGTATTTATTTAAAAAACGGCATATGATAAAAGCTAAAGAAAGGTAGGGATAGAATAGCCTTTCTAAAGGCTATTCCAACATGTCATTAGCAAATTTGGCTAAATCTAATGATAGAATCCCTTTAAGGGTTACATCTAGTACATTGTAGCTTAGGGTTCTATGCTGAGAGATGTCAGATAACAATGCCAGTCAGCGCTCACATGGGTAAGCTGGCATACACCGCTCCATCTGGCAAGCTAATGGCTTGCACAGAGCTACACATTTAGTGTGCAGTCTTCCAAGTGAAATGCATCTGGCAGATCAAGGATCTCTTCTGTTACACACAATCCCTGACCAAAAGGTATAGAAAATAATGACAGCATGTGTGCTTTATGTAAGAAATCTCATCCCAATGCAATTCCTGTGAATATGACAAACACTGGTTTATACAATATCTATTATATTATATTTACAACCTTTGCTAGAGCTGAAAATCAGCACTATATTAGGTTACAATTGGCACTAAAGTCAGTAAATGTAATATCGAGCAGTTTACCAATATATATCTATTACATATTGCTGCTTTTCTCACTTGTAGCTTTTTATTACTCCATTTATAAGATCCATGTATGATCTACAAGAAGGCAAACTGCTGTCGACAGATCGTATCAAGACTTGCTTGTTTCTTGAGTACATAAATACATAAATATGCCAGGCATAGACATAACGTGAAACTCCTAGGCCCCAATTCAAATCTGTACCAGGTCCCCCACTTACCATGTGCTATGTATGATACTGCAACTGCTACCTCTGCACTCCAATAGTTATGCCCCTCATGCTGGACAGCTGTGTCACCAAACTGGCCTATTTTTTAACCAAGTTTTTATATGAAGCATATTTTTTAAGAATTTTTATAAATAAATTACTCTTTCTTGTAATTTTAACTCTGATCACTAAACCTAATAATAGCCTGACACTTGCTAATTCTATAGGGGTCTTCACTACAGCAGTTACCTCATTTACACCACAGACAGGATTACAATAGAAGTTAACATATCAACAGGTAATGCCACTGACTCATCATGGCATTCACTACTGACAATAGATAATGTCACAGCTTATCTACGCCTCCTCTCTGCACAGAGCATGTCTAGAAAAATCTCCCATAGACCTCAATGATTCAGCTGCAGTCTTATGCTGCCTACGGCCATGAGTATGCTGTAAAGCATAACGGTATTAGTAAATGCTGTTAACAGGGCAAGGAGAAGCTCATGCAAGATGGCGGCCTGCATAATCATGTAAAAGAACATAGAATAAAAAATCTCCAATCTGAAAATATAAATAGTTTAGAAAAAAGACAAATATTTCACTATCTGGTTTTAATAATTAAAAAAATTGTCACTACATTCCTTAGGGTAGGTCATCAATATCCTATCACCAGGGGTCTGACACCAACCATGCCCACCGATCACCTGCTCAAAGTGGCAGTGCTGTTTTGGTGAGTGCTGCTTCCATTTCACATGCTAGTGATCTGATGTTCGTCGTTCACATGGCTGGTTTGCAGCCCAGTCATATTCAAGTGAACGGGGCTGAGTTGTAATTCTAAGCACAGCTGCTATACAATGTACAGATCTTGGTAAGCAACAAAATGGCCTCAGTGCTCTCCCAAAAGTTACAGGGTGCCAGGTGTCAGACCCCCACCAATATGATATTGAGGACCGTTCATCAATATCATACTCCAGTAAAACTCCTTTAACATATAACAAACCAATACAGAATTACATTATGTGTTGAGTTGGCCTTAGTTATAAGATGCATTATAAATACTATAGCAGTGACTTATCTCCTACAACTTCTGTAGTAGGGGCATAGCTATAGGGGGTGCGGTAATAGCATTTGCTACTATACGCTGAACCCCAGAGGGAGGCCTCAAAGGTCCCACTGCCACATAAAATATACCACCATTTTAAAGGGCACAAGGTAGGAAGGGGCCCCATTACAGATGTTGCATTGAGGCCTAGGAGCTTCAGGTTACGACTCTGATCTATAGTCAGGAAACCCTAATACCTATGAGAGTATTGGCTGGGCCTGCTCAGTAACTAGCCCTATTTGCTAAAGCAGTTATGTGGACAGTTTTAGTAAATGAGGTGGTTGAGATTCAAAAGGTGTTAATAGAGCCTTTAAAAGGGGCATTCTGACACCTAAACCCCCTACCGCATATTCACCTACTGGACAAACAAAACAACTTTGCAATATATTAAAATAAACAACAATGAACAGTTCCCATCCCAAAAACTTCCACTTACGTCCACCATCTAAAAAAAATTCTCTTGCGCATGTAGGGACTGCCATAGATTTGTGGTATAACTCAAGCAAGACTTTTTAGCTCCTGCCCTGTTCCACCCACTGTCTAAAATATGGAGAGCAGGTCACAGGAGCTGAGATGCATCATCACGCACCATTAAATATGGCCACTTTTTAGGAACATCCCAGTTAGTAAATCTGGGCCAATGTGTCACTTTTGTTGACTAACAGATCAACAGACCTGACCACTTACAATTCTTGTGGAGCAGTTTTATATACAGCATGTACTTCTACATAATAACCCCCATTTGGGAGGCACCTTCTGTGAGGGATCCTATTAAGAGACCCAGGGAAACATGGGAAATGTCTGAAAATTAGGCATTGATGGAATAAAGCTTCCTCTCATTGCATGTCATGGAGCGTGCCCTAAATACTTCCACCTAGAAGTTTTTTGACATTCCCTCTAAATAGTCCTGTAGACAACAAGTGTCTAAACAAAAAACAGTAGAAGAATTTTTTGGTTCTTCGGTGAACTTGGAACCAGGATCTCTCATATTGTACTTATAGCAGTAGATAAAGAGACCATCTCTTTCTGGAGGACCTGGCACATCCATACAGTAAACAGACCACTCTCTGATTTCGATAGACACCATGAAATGCTTCATTTAAACAGTGGTGGCGCTGCAGGGAAGCTGAGCACATACTAACAGGTTATACCGCAGATGATCCCAGAACCATGGCCGCCGGACACCCTGTAATAAGCTTATCAGCTAAAAATAGGGATTGTCAAGAGAGGACTTCGATTTATCCCAGTGTCACGTAAAGAAAGTTATTGTCATGAGCTTGTAAACAAGATAAGAAGGTCATATGACCAAAAGATCAACCAAATCACCATCTCAGCCTTCATATCCTGGAACGGAAAGGCTGTCACACTGTTGAGTGCAGAAATGGGAGCAGCGATTCATGAGGGATCATGAGGTGTTTAGAATTTTTGCAGAGTTTGTAAAAGTAACTTGGGAACATTTAGGTAGGTGACTAGCAAATGGAAACAAGAGACCTTGTACTCAGGCTCGGACTGGCCCATAAGGGAGCAGGCGAATCTCCTGATAGGCCCCTAGACCCCCAACCCATACTACAATGTCATCATAATGTCTCATATCATTGCAGAAAGGGGTTGTATCTTCATAGACAACCCTTCTCAGATCACAGCCCTTGTCTAGCTCTTGGTACCCCTAGCAAACAGCTGATTGTGCTGCAAAAGCTACGGCCAGCCAGGTGATTATAGCATTGCATTTTGGACATACAGGTGGGCGAACCGATTTGTATATGAGTTGAATTCGAACCGAATATTCAAAAAGTGTTGGCGTTGTCCAGAATCCAAAACTTTGGGAGTTTGTCACACGTGAGCCGGAAGTGAATTCAGACTCCAAAGCAGAATAGGTGGAGGCGCAGGGGAGATGTAAAGAAATAACTAACAATTGTGCTCATTTTCCCTCACCTCTTTTTGGGCTCCTCTCGGTTCTCTGTTGATCCTCTTCTGGGCTTCATAGTGACATCATGTGCCCGGGGTCACTGCTGCGGTCGCATTAGGCAAAACAAATCTTTAGGCTGAACCAACCGAAACGAACCAAATCTACAGATTTGTGGTTCACCCATCTCTAAATGAGATGAATCTTACAGGGTGGCTCTATTTTCTTCTTCACAGAAAAAGAGTCCTGGTAGGGGACCTCCCTATGTGACATTCATATACTCTAATAGGTCATATGGACGGTGGTTGTCTCCATGATATTATACGTATTACTCAAACTATATCAGTTGTGTTGCATTGTCTGAATGTTGATCCTTAAAAAAAATTAAAAGATGCTTTCCTGCTCAAGAACAACCATTTCTTAGGTCATATTTAGTCATAAAATAGTAGAAATGTAGAAAAGTACAAATCTGTTTATGGAATCCATCAATTAAAATCAAGACATTCGAGATATGGAGAAACAGAAGCTCACTACTACCACAATACATAAGACTGTCCCCACAATTGCGACCTTCAACCCAATAACCCACCTCTTAAGGAAAGCCTAGAGCCTATATAATGCTCTTGTAAGTACAATACCACCCATCCTTCTACACTCACCTACTGTCTCCTTCCTCTTCCCTCATAGATTGTAAGCCCTTGCAGACAGGGTCCTCTCTCCCCTGTGTTTTCTAGTGGCCTTTTCCAGGTGTCTTCCAGCCACCTCTATAATGTCAGCAGCCATGAGTCACAGGCCTCATGTGGGGCATGTTGACCTCATGATGTCAATGCACCCCATGTGACCAATGAGGCCCATTCACAGGCCTCAGCTGTGACCCATAGTTGCTGACATCACAGCGGGAGCTCAAAAAGGCTAGAAGACAACAGGGTAAAAACATTGCAATGACCAGGAGAGGTGAGGGAAGGAGAGTATTAGTGGGAGGGGGGTTTAACTTGAGGGGGAGCAGAGGGTGCAGTCGCATTTGGGCACAGAAGCCTTAGGGGGCACATTACGTGTCTCTTCCAAATATGAGGAGACCAGTACTAAAAACCAACATTACAGTTGGGGGGACTGGTACAGATTTTGCATTGGGGCCTGGGAGCTTCATATTTCTAAAAATATATAAAAATAATCAAATATACATTTTGTATACAGAGAAAACAGCTCATAACAAATTTACTGTAAGAACTCAAAGCTTAGATAACCTCTCGATAGCGTCATAGTAATTGTACCGTATAGCCTGTGGTATCTTGCAACGCTGGAGTCCTGGATTTGAATCTGACCAAGGACAACATCTGCAAGGAGTTTGTATGTTCTCTCCGTATTTGCATGGGTTTCCAAAGACACACTAATAGGGAATTTAGATTGTGCGCAATGACTGACAATATCTTGTAAAGCGCTGCGGAATATGATGGTAAGAGAAATAAATAAGATATCTATCCATGGGTTGTGTATGGTATTGTAGCTTCTCACTATTCAAGTGGAAAGGGCTTAACTGCAATGCTAAACACAACCAATGTACAGAAGTGGCACTAGAACATCTTTCATTGTCATTGTGTACAAGTCATTTATCTTAATAAAGGCCGGAATAACAGAGATATTTCAGGGAGGCAGAATATGTGATCCATCCGCACAAACTGACATCTTTTCAGACATGTGGAGACTCCTCACAAAGGACTTGTCTTCCTTCTGTTCCTATTTTATGAGTGGAGAATTTAACTTGGCAGATTTGGCCATTCAGGCTGCTTGGCGTCAATCTATATGTGATCTGTAAAGATGGGCGAACCTCGTAAGTTTTTTTTTTTCACAAATATTTGTGACATTTGCCCGCTAGTTTCGTTTGGTCCGAACCAGAGTGCTATTATTATATTCTGGGTTCTCTTCAGACCCCAGAGTATAAAAAGTGTAGGCCTAGGGAAGGTGCAGAAAAATAATAGACAGTCATAATCACTTTCCCTCACCTCTCCTGGGCTTAGCCACAACGTCGGATAGTCTTTTGCGGGCATCTTTGGTCTCAGTGGTCCCCCTGACATTACGTAAGAGGCCAGAAAAGGACCAAAGATGTGGACCAAAGAAGGAGCACCGGACACTGAAAGGGAGCCCAGCAGAGTTGAGAGAATGAGAATATGACCAGTTATTTTTCTATTAAGACAATAGACTGTCAATACAGAGAAAGTTAGAGAAAATCTTTAAAACTCTGCAAAATGTTTAGCTTTTTTATATTTTCAAAAATTTTTAACTTTTCAATGGCTATGAATTTAAATATAGTCATGTTCATGGGAAAACCCCTTTAAGGGGGTCTCTTCTGGAGTTTTTACTAGTTTAGGTCATCTGCTCTGGGTTTAGGGGGGTCTAATCTGTAATAAGTCTGTGAACCGAGAGCAAGGCAGGTGGTTTGGACTCCGCAACCAGAAATGAACGCACACGCGGTAGTTCAAGAAAAGAATATATATTTACTATAAGTTAATAAAGGCTATTTGAAGGTAAAATGACAGGGATAAAGACAAGCAAAATATACAATATAGCATGAACAATTTCAAGGCAAATTCTGCAATGGTTTCTACTTTTACTCTGTGCACTTCTGCAGTATGGACACTGAATGAACAATATACTCAAAACTATCCCTAACTGACCCTGACTTCACATTTGGGTGCACCCCCTTTTCCCCAGTGGTCCAGGTGGACCGCTTACAGTCCGTAGAAGCGCGCGGTGGGGCCCAAAGTCGTTCCTTTCTTTTATAGTGAAGCGTCCTCTCCTCACTGTTATCAGGATCTTGGGAGAAATGAAGTCCTCTTTAACAGGGAAACCCAATGAATGCAATGTAATCCAACAGCAGATTCCACTCAGCACACTGACAGTCCTGCCGAATCCATACACTGAGCTGGGTTGTAAGCCGGGGTTTAGCAGGTGCTGTCCAGTACATCAACAGCACTGCGAGTCTCTATCTGTGGTATCCATATACACAGTCACAATGTCAGTCTCACTGATCAGCCACTGAGCACAGTTCCTTTCACATGGACTCACTAGTCCTGTTGTCTCTTTACACTCTGTTGTCTCTGGACCAAGATACAGCTTAGCTGTACAGAAAAATCTCCACACCAGTTCAATACAACACTTGCCAAGATGGCTGCTGCTCTCTGTCTCGTCACTTCCTGCTGCTCTGCTCACACTCTGTCTGCAGAACAGGCAGGCTGACATAAAAGGGGGGGGGGGGGGGGGTGGCTCACTCCAGCATCATGTCACAATTACAATGGCTGCTGTCTTAAAGGAACAGAATCACAGAAATACATTCAACATTAACAGTTTATACAGACAAATGAAGCTTAGGACAACATTGGCTGTCTCTTACAAGTCTGTACTAGTTTAGAGAGTTTGATCTGGGATAGGGGTTTAGGGGTCTGGTCTTAGAGCTATGTTTAACCCTTTCACTGCCAGGGGTCTCTGGAAATTTTGCACCGGTAGCCACAGCAATTTTCACAGTTTTGAGATGGACAAATAAAACCTAAATTGCAACATTAAAAAAAATCATGCTAACCCCCCCATACCTATATATTTTCTTAAAGTAGACACCTGCAGCATTGTCAGAATGCCACTTGGTACTGTATGCAAACAAGCACCTTCATGCAATTTTGATTTAAAGTGAATGTTTTATAAAAAAAAAAATGCAAATAAATGTATATTAGTTGCTAAATGTGGACACCAAACAAAAAGTTATATGCACCAAACCTCCTAAAAATAAGAGTTCAACATGTGCAGAGTTCATTCATATCACTAAGGCCTACACCTGCATGCACATATCTTCAGAAAATCACTAGAACTGGAAGGAACAAAAACCTGCTTTGAAGTTGGAAATGTTAAAAAAGTATCATCCTATAAAATGTAGGGATTACACACTGTGAAAAGCAAGTGAACCCTTAAACCCTATATATTTTTTGAAAGTAGATAACCTGAAGATTGCATGTGTCTCAATGGGTTATCAATAGCCACATCCACCTTCATGTAACTTTGTGACAAACACAAATAATTTTTTGAAAAAATGCACTAAAACAAATATTTGCACCTAAAACTCCTATTCAATTGTACATTCACACACAAAACACATATAAAATAATAGATGAAGGTGTACACAATTTATATATACTGCAAACATCAGCTACAACAAGAGCTCGTACTCTCAAAAACACTGATACAGAAGACAAGCAAGATTATGCTGTTATTCACTAATATGTTAAAAATCTATACTGCACATAGCAAACTGTGACTGTGATATCAAAATCAAATTTTTTTTGAGATTGCACAGCATACAGTATATAAAAAGACAACTTAATATTTCATATATACAACCGCCTTCATGCAACTTTGCAGCAAACAGAGATTACAAGCAAAAATAGCACAAACATTTAAATTTGCCACTAAAGTGCAGGCTCAAGCAATCCCTTTCTGCAAACAAAATGTACTTTCCAAAAAACTGCAATATGTGAGGAATTCATACATACCAAACATATATATATTTACAGGTGCGGGTGTTAAAGAAACGCCAAAATCGCAGAAATACGCCAACCAATTTTGTGCATGCAAATTAAATAGGAGCTTACATAAGAATAGAATTTTCTATCTCCCTATAAAAATTGTAGCAATTTATACGTTCATCTCTAGTGATAATCGTTATTGCTATTATTTTAGCGTGTAACAGATATCGCTAGAGGCGTATTTTATTCTAGAAAGATCAGGACAGGGATTGGGTCAAATGTAAACTTTGATGACTTTGTGTATGTGTTGCGTAAGTGTTTGGTGCGACTCTTTTGGCGCTGCAACCTGGACAATAGTAAATGTCTGGGTCACAGCGCCAATAAACCTGGTTATGCTCAGAGGGGTATTACATAAGAATACCCGTCTAGTAAGGCTCAGAGGGGTATTACATTTTCCCTCTATGTGACAATCAGAGAACAAAGGTATAGTATGCTCTCTGATTGATAGAGGGGATAATATGGACAGAAGTCCTCCCTACCCCACCTGGGGTCACAAACAGGTTATGCACAGATGATGATGATGATTTATCATTTCTGTGCAGTCTGCAGTTCCACTCCTCCCCCCTCATTCTTCCTACCGTAGCTCTTAAGATGCTACCTGAGGCAGGAGGAGGGGGGACACTTTAGAGCCCTATATCTCAGGATTGGTTAGGGCTAGGAAGATGATTTTGGATTCATTTTAAAGATGGATCCTAACCAATCCTGAGATTTTGGCATTAGTAGTAAGGACGTATTAGATACGTCCTAGGCTAGAAAAGTGCCACCCTGGGAGGACGTTTAGATACGTGGCTGGCAGGGAAAGGGTTAAAGTGTACCTCCAAGTACAAACCAGCTTTTCATAAATTAATAGTATAAGTGAATATAAGAAACTTTGTAATATATCTCCACTGTTTCATTCTCCATTTATTAGGCTGCTCTCCACCTTCTTATCTTCACTAAGACCGTATTTATTTTGAGTCCATCACACACAAAAGTCTATGGAGAGGAAAGGAGGAGGAGGAGGCTGAGGTTTAGTGCCTTATTCTGTGCAGTGTTAGAGTCTTACCTTGAAACACAGCAGTGATACAATGTAGCAGAGTTTAACAGCAGCAGCTGAGTGTGTATTTTCCAGCAGCCTTCTTCTCCCCCTCCCTTTTCCATATATTTCTATTTAAAGAGTAACTCAGCCTAAGTGGAGAAGGAAACATTTTTCTTTAATAAGATATATTACAAAGTTTCTTATATCCTTGTGTACTATTTGTTTATGAAAAGTTGTTTTATAATTGGTGATACACTTTAAGGGGGTTATTTGATGTCTGTATTTTTTAGGTAGGGTGTCCATTCTGGGATCTAGTCATTTATGAAGTCTGATATGAAATCTGTATCCATTTAGGGGTGTAATAATAAAGGGTAAAATTGTCATTGAAATGCTTTGAGTTGGGGGCTTAACATAAATAAATAGGTAGGGTGAAATTTAAATAATTTTATATGGAAAACTATATATAAAATATATATATATATATATATATATATATATATATATGGCTTCTCAGAATCTTCCTATTGTCACTTCTGAAATGTTGGCAAGTATGAAGGGGCGGGATGAAAGGGACAGTAGCCATGGAGATACATGGGTCTGCACAGGAGCTGGAAATTACGCATTGGAATGTTTTAATATTCTGAAAGCTCCTACAGAATGCATTGACTAGTAGCAATGAATGAGTAGAGGGTAGGAAGCCCTGAGAACAATAGCTGCCATGCCCCAGTCAATAGACAACACTGGGCGATTAATGTCGTCTCATATGACATGAGCTGGCATAGGAAGTGCGAGCCGCAAATTCTTCTGCTTTTGGAAGAGTCACAAAATTGTGGTGTTCATTTCACTAATCCCATTCTTTACGGATTGCTCGATTTTTTGGGGATACAAAGGAAGACAAAGCTGCTGATTTGTTGCTCATATCTCCCTGAAGAATTAATCTGGGATTAACATTATCTGACTGAGATGAACACCTGGCTGCCATAGAAACTGATATAGCTCAAGATTCACACGGATTGTGACATAGCTGCTAGTACACTGGCTTATGGATGCTCATGGAGATTTCAGATCCTGATGTTTTGTGTTTCTTTTAACTGAAGATCTCTACTATATTTCTATGAATATTTCACAAAC
Organism: Leptodactylus fallax; assembly: GCA_947044405.1. Taxonomy (NCBI): domain Eukaryota; kingdom Metazoa; phylum Chordata; class Amphibia; order Anura; family Leptodactylidae; genus Leptodactylus; species Leptodactylus fallax. The sequence goes on along the minus strand of CAMRHE010000220.1, from coordinate 2,619,031 downwards.
TGTAAAAAATCATTTAAAATGTAAAAAACCCAAAATATACTCTTCCCTGACATATATAAATAAGTCTTCTATATTTGTTGCAGGAGATCAGCTATTATTCTCCAAATCTCCCTCTTAAAATCTGTGTCTGTAAAAAAAAAAAAAACTTTATTATAGGGGTTGTGCCATGGAGGAGGACCATGGTGGAGGACCAGAGTCCCCCCAAAGCCTCCTTGTGAATAGAGCGCCAGTACGCTTGTGAGACCAGCACACCATCCACTTTATGGGGCTGCAGACAGGCACTACCAAAGATTATAGTCCCAGAAACCCAGAGCAACAAATGGAGTGTAGGTCACACAAGTGCACTGGCGCTCCATTAACAAAAAAACTTTAGGGGTCCCCTGTTCTCCAGATTGGTGAGGGGCTTGGCAGTTGGACCCCAGTGATCAGACACTTATCTCCTATCCAGAAGACAGAGGATAAGAGTCCTTAACGCACAACCCCTTTTAGGCTGAAGCCACACATAGCGGAAAAACTGGGTATTTTTGCAGTGTTTTTTTTTAACCAAAGTCAAGAGTGGCTTGAAAAGGAATAGGAAATATAAAGAAAGCTCTTATACTATTCCCTTCTGCAAAATCCACTTCTGGCTTTGGGTCAAAAAAAACCACTGCAAAATCTGCAAAAAAAAAAAAAAATGCTTCTTTTCTGCAATGTGTGGCCTCAGCCTAAAGGGTGTTTCCAGACCCCAACAGGTATTGAATACCTATCCAAAAGATAGGTCATCAGTATCTGATCGGTGGGGTTCAACACCTGCACCCCACAACGATATGCCTCTGGGCATTGGAAGCTATTGATAAAGAAAAATAATCATTATACTTTTACTAATGATCAATTGCTAATATATTGTAATCACATGGAATCACATCTCAATACTGCTAATTCCTTTATTGCTGACATTTTCACATGTTGCCTTGTGATGTGAAGAAGAATGTTTGCCTATGATCTAGTTACTTGGAACCTAGCAAGCCCAGAAACATTGTTTTAGATACATTAGTCAAAATATTGAGATAAGCACTGCCTTGTGGTGTAAATAACGGTAGCATCTCTGGCAGCCCTGGGGCTTCTATAGATTTGCACCTAGGTGCAAGGGTTCCAAGGGAAAGCACCAGGGGTTTAAGTCAAGGCTCACAGGCCCTGGTGTAAAAGTTCAGTTTGGGCCTCCCCTGCACAACTCACAATCAGCGACCGCGTTCCATTCATACATTTTAGATTAGGTTCACACTGGCGTTCAGCTCTCTGTCATTCAGGTCTGCATGGGATGAGAGCTCATCCACTAAAAAAGCGTTTACCCGCGTACCCCATAAAATATAATGGTGTCCGTCAGGTTTCCTCCATGCAGGACATCTCCGCTGATTTTAGATGGAGTCTACAGCAACTCTTACGGAGACTCCAACGCAGATGTAAACCTAGCCTTAGCAGCATTTACATTTCACTTTCCCTCTCTATCTGAGTCCAAACTACTGTGAAGAGTTGTTTACATCATGTCTGTGTATACAAGCTTCCCATCATTACCATCTATCGGTGCCTCCCATATAGTAATCATGTCCCCTTTTGTGCCACAGAATCCCCTCTCAGGAAAATCAGTATCAGACAAATGATACTACCTTGTAGTAAACACCTACAAAAAAGTCAGTTGGCTGCTAGATGTCATAATGTCAAAACAACATGGTATACCAATAATCATAGACACCCCACAGAGCAATGTAATAGCAGTACCTTGTAGGGCAGCTTCTACTCTTCCCAAAGCTGCCTTTCTTATTCTGCATTGCAGCTCCATTTTCATGAAATTCTGAATTTTATACTTATGCAAAATAGGTAAAGAGGGCTTTAGGGGCATTTCTTCTTCGCTTTAGGGGCTTCACTTTCTGATGTCCCCCATTGCTTGAGTACCATCTTCAACTCTTTGTCTTCAGTTAGGGCTGGTTATCTAGAGTAGATAGTGAAGCCCCAGCAAGAGTAGAAATGCCCCTAAAGCAATTCTCAGCCAATTTGTCTAAGAAAAAACACTGATTTTCGAAAAATTTGGAACTGCCATGCAGAATAAGAAAAGCATCTTTGGAAAGTGTAGAAGCCACTCTACAAGGTACTGTCATTAGTTTGATTCTGATTTTCCTGCTGACAGACTCCCTTTAAAGGGTTCATGTTCACCTTTCTGACAGTGGAAGGCTGTGTATCATAAATCTTCTCAGTCTAGCTCACCAGAGGGCAAAGGTTATATAGTTATGACCAACAGAGTTCCATCCATCTAAAGAAATCAGAAAGTAGATCAAATAATTTGAGTGTGACCTGTGGAGCCCCCTGGACCACTGCACACACAGCTTCACCATGAATTAAGATCGTCCTCCACTGGTGCAAGAGATATCAAGACTGACGTAAAATATACTGGTCTTGATGAATCCCCCCAGTGTGTGATAACCAGAGTAATCAGGGAAATAATAGTCGGAGTGATGTCACAATGCAGGGATGATACACATACTGAGGTCACACAAAAGGAAAAACAAACACTAAGGTGATGTCATAGTAACTGGACAGTAAACACTGTGAAGTCAAAGGAAGGATCATTGCACATATTGATGTCATATAGTATAGGAATACTGCACACTGATGTCACTGCTATACGAGAGAACCACAGTGATGTCACAGCACAGTGATAATATACACTTCATCAGAATACAAAGATAATGATGTCACAGCATAGGGATAATATACACCATTGTAATACAAGGATAATGTTGTCACAGAACAGTAATAATATACACATCATCATAATACAATGATAATGATGTCACAGCACAGAGATAATGTAGATAGTAAACAAATAATAAACTGTACTATGCCATAGTACATAGAATAAACACAGAAAATCCTTTACACACAGATGGGCCACTTTGACTCCTCATGCCCATGTGTGACTGCAACCACTGCACCCCCTATATTTACATTCCTGGGGAGGAATATAAACCCAATAAGGTGACTACCAGAATCAGCAATGCCATTAAAGTTTGGATCAGAATTTGTGATCCTGGTCCAGTCTGGCAGGGACATGATTTTGGTGGCTGGAGCCCAGCTTTGGGTCATGGATTTCTTGGAATTGTCCTTTAAATGTCTGTTTCTTCTTCTGACATTGAGCAGTAGGATATATTGTCTTCAGTATTGTGTGGTTGTATATAACATGTGCCTGCGGTTTAGATGAACGCCTGTAAAAGCATGAAATGCATCATTTGTGCTATAAATATTACAGATAGGTTTCTGCTACCTGGTTATGAAAATCCTGAATGACAGGATTGTGTTTCTCTGGCCGTATCCTCTGTACTATATTTATCTGAGTGTTATGAATTATTAACCTGTAAGCACCGCATCATTGCGAGGAGTTTATTTACAGCTGCTGTGGAGCATTTATCCAATATTAATGTAAGATCAGGGAGATTTTCTATTCTATCCTCATGGTCCTTCCTGGTTACATAGTAATTAATGATATGGTAGTTATTGCTTTGCAGGATCGAATCAACATTTCGGAAGGCTCCTAAACAGGATGGGTGTTGAGGGAAGTGCAAGGAGCCAAAGTGAGCATTTGTCAAGAACTGCCCAAAGGGTCAATACTGTTAGCATGGGCAATCAGGACAGATATGGGGCCAAAGCCCTGGATCCTCAGTGAGCACCACTTTCAACTCCATCTGTATTCTCAGGATTAAGATGGAATTAAAGGGGTTGTCCTGTTATGGACAATTATCCGCTATCCACAGGACTAATCACTGGGGGGCACAAACGCAGCGTACCCAGTGATCAGGAGGACAGTGTACCGAAAGTCCCCATAAGGCTTCCTTGCGAATGGAGCACCACTGCGCTTGCATGACCATTGCTACATTCACTCTATGGGGCTGCGGGCACTGCCAGAGATTACAGTCCGGGCAGCCCCATAGAAGTGAATGGAGCTCCGGTCATGCAAGATGCTCTATTCACAAGGAGTCCTTAGGGGGAGTTTTGCACTGGGGGACCTGGCACTTGTTCCCTATCCACAGGACATGGGATAAGTGTCCATAATGGGACAATCCTGTTAAGACCTATGGTTCACTTGTACGCTGGTCAGTTGTTACCAGCATCTTTATGCATATGAGTGGTAATTCTAGGGCCCCACTAGAGGATAGCGTAATAACCAGAGATAAGCGAACCGGTTCATAGCCAGGTTTGTGATGAATTTTCCAAACATCTCAGGTTGACCTTGCTTTAAAGCAACATGATGTCGGCATGCTCCATGGCCACTGACATCACCCAGGAGGCCTGCAGAGACTGGAAGGAGCACTGGATGCCATGAGGGAACTCAGGGGAAGTGAGGGAAGGCAAGTATCAGTTTATTAATTCTTTCCCACCTCCCCTGGGCCTCCATTTATTGTACTCTGGGTTTGTCCATCTCTAGTACTAACTCAGGTGGAGAGGGCAGATAAACTGAACAGAGATTTTACTCAGAATGATGCGGCAAGCGTGATAGTCATAAAACAGGCTTACGTGAGGCAATGGGCTGACATCGATCCTGCCTATCAATTTGTAGCACACTTGGCCACGACTCAGGTCTCGGTGTTGTGATCTGTGCATCTCTACATACCACTCTGTAAAGAGGTTGGTTGGACATGGTTGGAATAGTGTGCTCCTTTAAATAGTTAAAAACTAGTGGCTTCCTACTCAGGGATGACAGAACAATACAAACAGACATAGATATGAAAAGCTCACAAGGAAGCAATGAGCTTGGTGGTTGCTAAATTCTCAGATTAGGCAACTAACGTGAGGATTTCAGAACAGTCCTACTTGAGACAATAGGTTGTCTATAACTGTGACACTTTGGTGACACTTGTGACACAGCGCTAGCACTTGTATCTCCTCCTCCTATAGCCGTCTCTATCACAGCAACTCACAACAATGCACTGGCAGTAACTTGTCCTGGTCACAACTATACACTTGTGCAGTCTACGTTTTTCAGTCACCATGACACAGTCCCTCACACATTTATTAGCCATTTTTTTCACTTCTCTGGTGTGGCTACACGTTACCCCCTACAAGTGCACTTGCAAGCTAAAGATCAAACTAGAAACATTATTGTAGCCAGGAGAGTAATACACAAGCCAGGGTCAAAAACCAGAAGAGTACAAGAATTGCCAAAATGAAAGCAGAGGAATAGAAGAAGTCCAGGCTACTGTTGAGTCCAGGAGGGCACAGATAAAGCCAAATAAGCAAAAGAGGGAATAACCAGGAAAGCAAGCGAAAAATCAGTGAACCAGGGAGTCGGCAGAAACCAGGGAAAAGGTACTGGAAGTTCTGAGAACATAGAATCTAGAAAACAATTATAATAACAGGCAGCTGAGTAAGGAACGTGACCGATTAAAATACCTACACTCAGCCCTTAACTGGATACTGAAGTACGGCCCTGATAGGTTCTGCATCTCAAACCTATGACTGCCTGAACAGACCCAGCCAAAGTTTGACTGCTAGGCACAGCAACCTTAGAGCAACTGCTAAGTGTCAGATGCAGTACAGAAACTCCTCCAGCAGTGCTGCATGGTAAAGAATGATGGCAATACTCTTTTCAACAACAACAATCCTTTATTAGATGTTTCATAACAATGTATATATTGTAGCAGCAATCTTCATGTCAAGGTATTTCAAATTATATCCCTGGTCTACTTTATTGTATAAGAAACAGCTACAATTGTTCCCAAAAAATAACCTAGCCAGAACCACCTTCTTCTATTTATAGCCAGCCTCGAAAACCTTTTGCACAGGCTTATAGGTTTATACATATAGTAGATTTTCGGTTTATTTTTATAAGCCAGATTTATATCTCAGGAGCCTGCAGGCACAGAATGTCGGGCACTTTAGTCTCCACCCATCAACTACGCCACACCCAATTTATGTATGACTTTAAAGTATTTAACTTTAGTTTCCATAATTACATGTGAGAATGTAGAAGAGAATAATATGTTTGTTTTTCGTAATGTATTTATTTTTAAAGAAGACCTTTCACCACTTCCACCAACTCCAGTTCTTAGTATTTGTTAATAGGCAACGCTCCATTGATTTCAGCACAATTGGAATTTTCTCTCTAGCCCCCACCATTCCTGAACAAGCGCAGATAGTTTTGGTGCCTTACGCTAGGTTCACACTAGCGCCGGGCTCTCCATCATTCTGGTCCTGCAGGGGAGACCGGCAGACCACATTGACTAATATGGGGTCTGCAAGGTGTCCACTGTTTCCAAATTGAAAGCTTGCAGATGTGAACCCAGCCTGATGTGCTATTTAAGCTCTGTAATGTCAGTAGGGCAGTGTCAGGCAGGGGGTGTGATTCAGAGCTCCAATCAGAGGCTGCCAGTGTCAGAGGTCAGAATCACACCCCTTGTCTGCTCCTGCCTGACACCGCCCTCCTGACAGTACAGAGCCTAAATAGCATATCAGGCACCATTGATTGCTCAGGGACGGTGGGGTCTAGAGGAAATATTCCAACTGCACCAGAATCAGTTGAGCAGAGACTATTAATTGATGTAAAGAGCTGGACTTGTTGGTGGGAGCGAAAGGTTCTCTTTAGAATTTTCCCCTGGGTGGCCATATTGGATAAACAGAACTGACTGTATAGACAGTACTCGAGTGTGTTTGTGTGTGCATTGCAGCAGCTGAAATAATTGGAAACAAATTTACAGAGAAATGACGAAGAAGACTATTACATTCTCCAGAAAGTGATGGAGTACAGTCTATCCTCTAGAGATCAGGGTAAGACAATGCATTTGCATACAGCGCCTTATCTTTCTGTACAGTGTATGGTGCATATGGAATACAGTCATGACTTATCTATGCCTCCAGCAATACGGCAGAACTGTCATTAAATTTACAGCTCTCTAATGAGCTGACTCTGCTCTATACATATAAACACACACACACGCATATACATATTTATATATACACTGTATAAAAAGCATCAACCTATGGTGACTGATCTAGCAGTGTCAAAAGTTATATAATTTTCCATTATACTTTTTGTCTTTGTTTACTTCTAGTTGATAAAAATCAGTTTGTGGTCATGTAAGGCAGAGTTTACACATTGCTTTTTTGCTGAAGTGCTTAATTTTTAATTGCAGTAATGAGCAGCCCATGTTAATATGTGTCGCACCTGTATGATAACTGAAGACCTCTGGTGTACTGGCTGCTAGCATACAGGTGCACAGTAACATGTGCTATCAATTACTGCAATTAAAAACCATGTGCAGATGTAACGTGTAAACCCAGCTTGATGGACACACAGCTGCACGGCTCGTTACAGGACATATGTCTGATTACTATGCTGTAACTGTAATGACCTGTGCAGCTGTGTGTCCATCACATGACCATGGACTGATTTTTAACCACTGGAAGCAAACAATGGCCGATAGCAGGCCGAGATCTAGAAAACCATGAGGAATTGTTACACAAACAATATTGGAGAATTGTAGAATGTTTCATTATACAAACAATAACATTAATTTTCTGAAACTGGACAACCCCTTTAAATTTTCCATGCATCATGCTCCCTTATCACAGGGTTGCCTATAATTACAGTCCTACTATGGTGTAAGTCAGTGCTTACTGACGGTTTCTCATTTCATAGAGACACTTAATAAACTTCTATAGATGTACTCTAACTTATTTCATACCAGGACATATCTTGTATGCTTCTACAGTACTAATTCCTGGTATTATATTGTATTTCACCCCTTAGGTGAGGCAAAGATTGCAGCAGATACTGAATAAGTGTCCTGCTCGATCGTGTCACTGATGCCACGACTGATTTAGCTGCAGATTCCGCAGCTTGAGACTCCCTGTAGATTAGGCCTATTCATCTGGGACAGAATGCCGATGCCCTGAATTCCGCTTCATTTTTCGCCGTGTGAACAGCCCCTTAGAGTAGCTCTACTTTGCTCTGCTGTTTTACTAAAATTATGTAACATCACAGACTTGAGGTGCCCATACTCATTAGACTAAAGGTAATGCAAATGAATGGTCTCAACTATATGTTAGAATATGTTCACACTACTGTTATTACAGTCTGTCGTTGTCATCAGTCATAGGATGACAGCAACGGACATTAACAGTAGTAGAGTAATGGACACAAACAGAGCTCCCTCCATCTGCATCTGTTCCCACTGACCATAATGCAAAAAACATCCTTTTTAATTATTTTTGTAACAGAAGAAAAAGTACTGCATGCACACTAGCATTCGGGTCTCCGTCCTTCGGGTACACATGGGGATTTTATACTGAAACTGGCGAATTTTAGGCAGATTCAGCGGTGTAGACTCCAATGCTAGTGAGAATCCAGTCATAAAAAACTAAAAAAAAACATGAGAAAAGAAAATTGTCATAGTCTAAATCAGTTGAATGTAAGATCTTTCATCCATGAGCAATCTTTCATCATAGGATGGTTCTCAGCAACATAGCTCATCTGATGTCATTGAACATGTGTGGCCAGATTGAACAACTATAATGATCAATATGGGCTAAAATGTGTATGGTTGCTTCTGCAAAATGATTGTTCACCAGAAGATTGTTAATTAAATCTTCTATTACTATGTATGGCCTCCTTTAATAGCTCTTAGGTTAGCCATATACATTAGATAAAAATAGAGATTGATCTATCCGATTGTTCATTAGTTCGATCGTTCATATGTAGAATGCCACCATCAACATCAACCACTAAATTGCCCCATCAGAATTGCTCAGAGACTGCACCAAATGGAAAATGACCAGACATTTAGCCGATCATACGCTCCTAATTTTAGCCAAATGACTGCCAAAAGTTTCCAACATAACAGACAAAAGTCTGCCATTGTGCATCGTGAATGGTGGTAAGTCTAATGTATATGACCACCTTTAGTGTGTGCTTTGGAGTCACAATTCCTACATCCCCCCCCCCCAATAAAGAGAGATTAGAATTTACTGCACTAAATGTAAATTTCTATGTAAAGTTCTAATCCATCATTTGCATTTTAGTCTTTACCATCTTATCCCCATTGATTGCAATGAGCATTTTTCTTCATCACTTCAGTTGCCACCTGCTATCTATTAGGCATGACAGTCGGGAGTATGTGAGAGAAGATTTAACTATATCTGCCTTCCTACTTCTCCTCCCTTCGTAGGTTCTCCGTCATGAACAATTACGGGACAAATTCCCAACATTCTCGGTGCAAAAACGGTTAATGTCATCTGTGCCATAAAACCAGTTACAGTATAGGCACCAACAACAATAAAAAACACAACAGAGTGCTGAACATATTCATCGCTGTGGATTATAAATTGACTAACATATGGTAGAAAAAAAAGATTAAAGGATTAGCTAATTAAATCGCATGACTCAGATCTCCGCACCATCCCCACATACAGTAATGTTGATCTATACCAGGATACATGCCAGTAATAGATAGAGGCAGTTTTGGCCCAGTAGTTTCTTGTTTTGACAGGAGGAACGTCAAGTTCTTACAGAGACGTGGAGGAATATGTAGGTGCTCTTTATATAGTATACAGATATAAGAAAAGGATTCTTCACAAAGTATGGTATCAAGAAGGTGTCAAAGTTGTACAGAAAAGTAGATGTCTACAGAGTAAGACTGTCTCTCTGATACCCCCTTTTTATATGAAGGCATGCAAACCTCAAATCTATAAGAATTCAAGAAAGAAAATTGTCATATTCCAAAATTCTCTAAAAACTGGAACATATGGAGTGCCTTTAGTAATATTACTCAGTGTACCCAAGAACAGCTAAGATTCACCTGATCTAAATGATCACTGACTATATGATCAGTGAGGGTTCCCTTGACGTTTCGTCATTTGACAGCAAGAACGGTGCATACTTGACAACTCTGCCAAATTTTCCAAGAGGCTGACAAAAAAAAAGGGAAGACCTCCCAGACTACAGGAAGAGTTGTCAAGTCTCCTGGGTCCTCAAGACGAGGATGGAATGCAAATGGTGGAACAGAAATCCATCAGCTCTCTGCCCCTCCATTCACCCTGCGATCCCCACTGTATGCTGTGGCTGCAACGCAATGCTATCATTGCACCTGTTCTTCAAGCCAAAGACAGGATAGACCAGAGGAGACTTGTAGACTGCTCCGTGGGAATTGGAGTGGATATTACTTTTTTAAAATTTTAATGGCATTGATACTGTGTGTGGGCATCTAAGGGAGCATTATACTGTGAGGGGCCACTAAAAAGGCATTATAATGTGTGGCCACATGGGGCTTTACACTGTGTGGGAGCCATTAAGGGGCTTTATACTATGTGTTACAGAAGGAAGGGCACTATTATTCTGTGGGGCCAAAGGGACTGGGTGGGGCCAAAGAGCATATGGGCAGAATTAGGAGACTCTAAATTTGCAAATAAAAATAAGGAGTGTGTGGCAGCAGTCCTTTGTAAAATATGGTGCATGACTAATGACCGCTTCGTCCAGCCATCAACTGTGTGTGTGCGCGCTAGGCATTGTATTGATTGGTGCGTATACCTGATGCCATCAACTGGACTCCAGAACAGGTGGCGCGTCAGGTGCACATATAGGGCCAATGGTGAGTTAATGCCACATGCCTTTGAAACTTTATAGGGAGGAAGTAGTGTGTGCACTACTGTTCCATAATAACCCATATTCTTTGGGGCTTTGGGTTATGGATTTGATCCCATGATGAACCTTTAGAACAGAAAAAAGCGTTGGAACACTTAAAAGACACATTTATGGTGGTGGACAAGCTGCATGTTCTTGCATGTTATGTGCATAATTGCAGGAGATGTTCCAATTTCATTCCAGATAACACCATTTCCATATATATAGGCTAAATAAGAGCAAAAGTAGGTAGAGTTAGTCACATCACCAACTAGGGAATCATACGTATGGGGAAGGCTACACTGACCACTACATGAACCTGATGATAGAGTACTATTAGGGTTAAATCCCATCATCAACCTTATAGATGGGAATTGGACTACTAGAGGAACTACACGGGAAATGAGCAAGTCCATGTCTTTCCCACACCGGTTATCTATGTTGTGTTGAATATCAGGATATTGCCATAAGAGTATTAATGGGAATGATTGTTATAAGGTTACAATAAAGGTTAAGTTTTATAGTTGCTGGATGTTTATGCAATGATAATATTTATTCAGCTCCGGCTCTTTAGTATATTATTCTCTGAAGTGTTTCAAATATGGAATAAAACGGCACTTTGTGGTATTTTCACTGTCCATATTGATGGAACTGGCAATGTTGTTCCTAAATGGAGGCCAAATAGCTGTGAGAACATGTCCAGAATCATACAGAGTAGAGTATAGAAGACCTTTAACTTGGCGTATGTTCTGCAGGCAGCATGTTGTAGACCAGGAGGAGCTGAACAGATTAATACACAGTACCGTGCAAAAAATTTAGGCAGGTGTGGATAAAGTGTTGCAAGTCTAAATCTCTTCACTATTTATTATGACCACCCTTTGATTCCATCAACTCTTCTCAGTACACTTGCAGACGAAACATGATTCCCGCAGATAGCATTGCATGGACAATATGACAGGTTCCAGTTGATGACTATGTGTACAAAAAAATATATTCCACAATTTTGTTCCGAGCAAAACGAATATCATTGAAATTATCAATGACAATCTGCTAAAATGACATATAAAATATGGTCTTTATCTATATGTACAATCATGAGCCGATGGGTAAATAAGACATTCTAAGGCTGGGGCCCCATGTGGCGTAAACGCCGCGATTTGCCCGTGGCAGAAATGCCGCGGAAAAAAAAAAAATCACAGCGTTTTACAGTCATAGCAAAGTGGATGGGATTCTAGCAAATCTCATGCCCACTTTGTGGGAAAACTGCGCTGCGGACACACGGCGATTTCCAAAATCGTCGCGGTTTTGGAAATCGCAGCATGTCAAATATACCTACGGAAACACCGGCGGTTTCCCCATAGGTATAATTGAAGCAGAAAGTCCGCAGAGGAAACCTCTGCAGACTTTCTGTTTAAAGTACTGCGGGAAGAACCACGATATGTTCCCGCTGCAGTTTTTCCCACAGCACTTTTTTGCTGCGGGACGCCACGTGAGGCCTTAGGCTTATAAGCAGTTTTGGGTAATAAAGGAAAAATTGGTAAAAAACACAGATTTTAGGAAGCTCGGCAGGTTTGAGGTAGGGACTGAAGCAGAATCATAGTCCTGAATCAAGACCTGACTTGGAACCAGATGTATTAGGGCCCCATATTGTATTAGTACAGGGATATCTATTACATCCAGTCATGCTTATATTTAGAGGAATTGCCCTTTAATGAAATTCAGTAAGCAGTTAAGATAAAGTGCTTATGAGTTGATACACAAGCCGAGCTACATAATACTGACCACGAGGCATAATTATATGGCTTACATAAAAAATACGCTACGCAATACAAAAGTGAAATTGCCTACCCATTATACATTGATTATAGTATAACAGCACATCCCAGCAGTTTGATCAAGTTAATTCTACACAAAGGATTTCCTACTAGTTTCATTGCTTGGCTGAGGTTTTCACAACTTGGCTGTTTTGGTATAAAAGACTGGAAATGGGAAAAATAGAAAAGAACTCGATATTATGGCAAAGGCAAAGCTACAGCATAAGGGGTGCAGAGGTACCCATAGCCCAAATGTGCAAAGGACCCTAAAGCTCTAGAATATACCTCCAAATATAAATACATGGTTGGGTATTTCCCAATATCTGGCTTGGATGCGCCCTGTTCACTTAGTGTGGACAGCATGGTTGGCTTGTCCATTGGCCGTAAGCACAGAAAAAAGGTCTGATAGGGGCAACCAAACAAGTGTAAAAAATTTAAGAAGAGTCCAACTATATTGAAAGAGTTGCCAGATTCACTGTCTAAGCTTTGTTTTGTTGTTTTCCCAGGCAAGACTGGGTTCACATCTATCACTTGCGTCCAGGCAGTTGTCATATGCCCGCTTGAGACACAACAACGGATAATTTGGCTATTGGCACTCCATAGATGAAAATGGTGCATGTTGTGAAACTATCAACAAGTCGGGTCGAAAAAAAAATGCAGTCAAATTTTTTTATCTGGCATAGTCACACTGGAGGAAAACCATGCCAGATTACTGGACATACTTGAAAGGGGTGGTTCATGATTTAGGATTTTATGGCTGTGGGAGAGGTAGCTTGGTAGCAGCAAAGGTACGGACCCAAACAGTCAGAGACAGGGACACAAAACTCTGGTGCAACAGGTTTATTTAAAAAACAGCAAAAATAAATGAACCTTACGTCAGGTACAAAATAAAACACAGCCTTAACTTCAGGTAAAAACAAATAAAATCCTGCTCATCCGAGCGCTAACTAAACAGAAATGAACCTAACTATACATGTGGCTTGCTCCAGCCAAACGAACAAAACAAAGCAGTAATTAGACACAGGTTTCACCAGACTCTCAACTGCAGACAGACCCAGGCGCCTCCACTCTCCTCCAGGGTCTGCCCTGAAGTGCAGGCTCTGTAGGGCTATATGGTCCAGTAATGAGGCCCAGGACTTCCACCTGGGCTGAGGCCTACTCAAAAACCCGCCCTGGACCAGACATATGTCAGAACCCGGGGGCTGAAATACCGTGACTCCAGCACTTGGCCTGTCACCTTCTCACATGGCCTATAAAATATCTGATCAGTGTGACACTGACAACTGTATGGGGCCGCCTACAATGCCTATACTATACACAATACAGGGTGGTTCCTGTATAGCTCCTGTCCCTGTATAGTGGCCAGGTGCCAGTACTAAAGCTCAGCTCCCATTGACTTCAATGATGTGTATAGTACGGGCATCAGAAGCGGCCCTGTCAGGCTGATTCATGCAGGGGCCAGCTGTTGTCCCCCCCCACTGATCAGATATTTATGACCTAACCTAAGGATAGGTCACATAATCTTAAATCCTGGACAACCCCTTTAAGTCATGAAACCAAATATTAGCAGTCACACACCCTTAGTACCATTCCTATTACCATCTGAACAAGGACACAGGGGCACAATCTACACAAAACAATAGCTGATATTTCATCTTTTGTAAAAATATGCATGGAAAGTATACAATGACATATAGTATATCATATATGACTATAACATATATTACATAATGGCATACTATGGTATAATTTATTAAAACCTATTCCATATTTTTAATGATATGATATCAAAGAATCATAGTCAGAAATCTCTCTTCGTGAGCAGGTCCCATCAAATTAAAGCCCCTTAGATGTTCCTCTTGGCTTTAAAACAGGTTTCTGCTATTGACCTACTTTCCAGAGAATTGTCAGAGGACCCTGGAACAAACCATCTTCTAATTATCCAGCAAATTAATTCCACTAGCTTGAACTCCTTCACATGAAACATCTTTCTATGAATGACGTTTGGTGAAATTTGGGCTAAGTGTAAAAAAAAAAAAAAAAAAAAAAAAATATATATATATATATATATATATATATATATATATATATATATAAAAAATTGGCAAGTTTGTCTCAGGTCATATAAGAAAAAAAAATAGATTTTAGTTTTCACCTTCTCCTGCAGTATAGTTAGAAGCATTCACAGTGTACACACACAAAACTAAAACTCCAGGCAGACATGGACATTACTTATTCTATTTTTGGCCTTTTGTGGACTAAGCGCCCATGTGCTCCGGTTTTCCCAGGACATGCTCTATTTTACAGCTACATATTTTTATCTCATAATGAGGCATCATTTTTTCCAACACCAAAAACACTCTAAATAGTCATATCAAAGCAAGTATGGGTTAGAATATGCCAACATCAAACCTTTCCTTCTGAACTGCCATACCAAGGTCTAATCCAATGTTACCCCTAAGGCCCAGTTCACATTTGCATTCGGGTTTCCGTTCGGGAAGTCCGCTTGGGGACCCACGAACGCAAACCTATACGCATAAAAAAGCGGTTTACCTGGAAAACCTGCGAACCCCATAGACTATAATGGGGTCCATGTGGTTTCCACATGAAACATGCGGAGAGGAAAGTACTGCTTGCAGGACTTTTCGTGCGGAAACCAAGCAGAAACCACACAGACCCCATTATAGTCTATGGGGTCCACGGGTTTCCCAGGTAAACCGCTTTTTTATGCATATAGGTTTCCGTTCGGGGGGTCCCCAAGCGGACTTCCCGAACGGAAACCCGAACGCAGATGTGAACCGGGCCTAAGGTTACATGCACATGACCGTGTGCAGTCTGAAGGTCAGTAAAAATAAAACAGATGACACATGGATTGGTATCCATGTGTCTTCCGTGGTTTTTAGCAAATACAGACAGGTATAGGACCTGCTCCATATTTTGCGGATCTTCATTTTGGCCTGGACACACAGCCACAAAAACTACAGCTGTGTGTATGGGCCCATTGAAATGTGGGTATGGGACCATTGAAATGTGGGTATGGGACCATTGAAATGTGGGTATGGGACCATTGAAATGTATGGGTCCATACTTTTATCCGCAATTGAGTTGTGTGCATGATGCCTTAATGGGGTTGTCTAGTTAGAAGACCCATTTATATATCTGAAATTCTGAGTCAATACAGGGGGGATTTTCTTCTCAGGATCCTCATCTATTGGCCAGAATGCAGAACATTTACAAAGAATGTCTCTCACTCTGGAGGACCTGTCCTGTCCTACGTTACACAGACATACTGTAACATTAGTTTGAATGGACACAATGTAACGCTTAATTTACCCTGTACTGGCGCTGCAGGAAAATTGCCCACTTATTGTCAGGTTTTCCCACAAATTACAGGGGGACATTTTATGACCAGTTTATGGTCAAGTGCAGAAACTTCTCTATACTTCTCTAAAATTTCTGGTTCCGTGGTTGTCAGGGATTCTCTACAAACAACTTCAAGATCTCTTCTTGCTGTCAGTGGATAAAAATATTCATGTTTATATTCAGAGGTTTGAAACCTAAAAGCATACGAGAGCTTTCTCTTGTAACAAGCCTTGCTCCTGGATCAGCTGGACATGATCAGGACATGTGATGCAAACACAGTTATTCCCATTCATGGATAGCAATTGGAGATCCTGACAGTGATAGGGAATTGAAACACGATGGGTCTGATTCATTACGACTGGCTTTTCATGTGCTGGTCTTAGAGGGATGTTCTATTTTTTACACCCTGGAGAGGCTTAAAATAATCATTATATTGTAACTTCCATTTGACTTGGATCTAGCAGAAAGTCTCCATTTGGGTCCCCGGACTTTATTTACCTTCTGCTGTCACAGGAGTGCGTCCACCAGTTAGTGGCAGTGCGGTGATTTCCCATTAGAACAGAACATCACCGCTGAGCCACTGTATCGGTCATGAGCAGGGCAAAGGTCAGAAATATCAGGGACCCGAACAGAGACTCTCCGCTAGATCCCCTGGCCGAACAGAGAAGGCAGTATATAGAACTTGTTATTTTAAGAGTCTCCATGGTACAAAAAAATGTGTTTTTGTACAATTCCATTTAATCCATTCCTCTGCTGGAGTCAGAGGTTCTAGAATTAGGAGACTGCAGCTTCTTGATAACTCTGGAGCATCTCCAGAGGTCCCCTCCACCAGGATCGATAGATTTTAGCTATAACTCATGCCAGTTTTGTGGGGCAAGTTATGGGAAATCTGTCGAAACAAGTCGTCCATGCCTTGCCTACTTTTACAGAATTGTCGATGGAAAATACCAAAAAGTTGAAGCTCATTGTTTATGCATAAATGGCGTGTACCAAAAATTGTGACTTTTACCATGCCTTGTTCACCAGAAAACAAGGCATGACAAATCAATCCAAAACTGTATTAGATAATTGTAGAACTTTTAATGATATAAGGAATACCCTGTACTTATAATCAAACCTAGAAACCCTTTCATGACCTTTTCATCCATGACATGTGGGTCTACTGTGGTCTTCGTGAACTTACAGTCTGGTATATATATAAGATGGGAGGAATATCATACTATGTTAACCAAAACCATTTTTTGAGAAAAAACATACAAGAAGGTGTTCTAAACCGTCAGATTAAATTATATTATTCTATTTTAGAATTCAGTTTCCATAGTTTCTTCTATAGTAGAAGAATGCCGAAAGCCGGAACTCTAGAAAAGTGAAAGGAATAATGACGTATGTTCTTCATTCATTCATACAATATTTACAAGTGATGATTATAAGTTATACTACGGAGGATGAACTAGAAGATACAATACATGTAGTATTCAACTGTTCTGTGGGAAGGAAATAGGAACCAGTATGTTTCTTTGAATATGGTTTATGCCTGTCTATGTCTAGGCCCATACCAGTCCTACAACTGTAACAGTATCTTCTTTCACTTTATGGTGCACTTATTTTTATACACTCTTATATCTCATTTATTGCACCTAACCTTAGAATCTGACCCTGAATAGAAACTCTACAATACATACACATGGGAATATGCCTACTCCTGTACTTCTATTTCTACTGAAATCTTGTATCTGGAGAATCTTCCATCTATCTGTATGGAGGGCCAAATTTGCCTTAGGCTAGGTTTACTTTATGTTCAGGGATCTTTTCTCCTATGTGTCATTTTATATCAAAATAAGGATCGGAACAAAAATGGGAAATATTACAAGGAAATATTTATGAATGTTTTTCTTCTCCCTTGTGCCATACATTATAAAGACAATATATCTCCAGGACATAAACCTAGATAGAATATTACTTTATTTTATATAGCATATTCATATTTCACAGCACTATACAGATTGTCATCGGTATGCTTCATAATCAATAAGTCACATGGGTGTAGCTGGAGGTATCTGGTGGGACATATGTGCTCTGCGTGCTGGAGTCCAATGGGAGCATCAACAATCCATTCTACATCAGTGAGAACATTCAGCTATAAGGTTAGTACAGTGAAATTAATATTTACAAGCCTAGCTATGACTCTAGAAAGTGCATACAATGCTGTACTCACATGAGATCTATTACATATTATAGACACATGAGATCTACTACATACTATACTGTTATGTACTCACGTGAGATCTATTATGTGTTATACTATTATGTACTCACATGGGATCTGCTACATATTATAGTCACATGGGATCTACTACATATTATAGTCACATGGGATCTACTACATATTACACTGTTATGTACTCACGTGAGATCTATGTGTTATACTGTTGTGTATTATAGTCTATATTATACTGTTATGTACTCACATGAGAGCTAATACATTCTTTTGTTATGTACTCACATGGGATCTACTACATCTTAAATCATTATGTACTCACATGGGATATACTACATATAAGGCTAGGATCACATCTATGTCTGAGTCTCTGTAATTATAGTCTATGGGGTCCGCAGGTGTCCGTGGGTAACCACTGTTTTAGTGGATGGGCTCTCCATCGTTTGAGTCCCCTGGCGGACCCGAACGAAGGAGACCCCAGCACAGGTGTGAACCTAGCCTTATACTGTTATGTACTCACATGGGATCTCCTACGTATTCTCCTACTATGTATTATACTGTTATGTAATAGATCCCATGTGAGTACATATAATTCTGTACATACTCACATGAGATCTAGCACGTATTAAACAGTTATATACTTACATTAGATCTACTATATATACTTTTATATACTGACATGAGATCTACTACATAATAAACAAGTTACAGCCAATACAGCACAATATATGGATGTAAATAACTTGAATAGGATCTCCCTTTAACATTGCAGATTTATGTCCGTTGTGTCTAACACCACATTTTATGTATTACATGTCTCATCCTGTGTTTTTATGTGTTGTTTTACTAGTTTAGCAATTAATAAACATATATTTTTTTATTTTTATGCATTGCCCATTATTTCTATTGGTATTACATATTATACCATTATGTACTCAAATGGAATCTACAGTATGTATTATACTATTGTGTACTCACATGGGATCTACTACATCATATCCCATTATGTTCTCACATGCGATCTACTGCATATTATACTGTTATGTACTCACAAAGGACCTACATACGCACATTGAATCTACATGTGATACACATGGGACCATGCCTTCCCTTGTCACTTGTCATAATTCTACTTTTGATATTGCATACCAAAAGCAGGAAGGGTTAACCCTCATATTAGAAAATATCTCTAGTGTATATTCATGATGGTAGCCAATACTGATGACAATATTCCCCCAGATTACATAGCTACTACAGTAGAATTATTCCCATCCAATAGGCGACATGTTGCATCTCACTTACTGTATGACATAGATAATATACTTATGGGTACGTACCTTGAGGAAATGCATTTGGCTGCACAATGTAGAGGAATCCCTGTACTAAATGAAACAACAAGCCTATAGGTCCTGGCTCATGGTAGGCGTTGGTGTCATAACTTCCAGTGGGTACATATCCAAAATCCAATGGTTCATTGTTGTAAGAAAGAGATTTTTCAGAGACAGTATTTCCACAGAGCAGCAACAAAAGTATATAAAGTTTAAGAGCCATTGGTGTCACAACCACATCAGCCTTGGAGTTGGTGGGATTCAGATATGACTAGCTTCTGTATGGTAGGATTGTCGAGAGCTGCTGATGTCCTCCGTCCTGAGCCTGATCTGAACGTCTTCTCACTTGGAGGTAGGAAGGGATTTGGAAGACAGAATCTTACAGGTCACTGCTGGGAAGAACAAAACCTATTAACATCTACAGATTAAGGAGGCCACTCAATAGCTTTCTTCGAGGATACCAGAATGAATGCAAGCAATGGAAGCGCAAAGATACAAATATTGTACAGTCATGGCCAAAAGTTTTGTGAATGATACAAATATTAATTTTTACAAAGTCTACTGCTTCAGTTTTTCTAATGGCAATTTGCATATACTCCAGAATGTTATAAAGAGTGATCAGCTTAACAGCAATTACTTGCAAAGTCAATATTTGCCTAGAAAATGAACTTTATCCCCCAAAACACATTTCAACATCATTGCAGCCCTGCCTTAAAAGGACCACCTAACATCGTTTCAGTGAGTGCTCCATTAACACAGGTGTGGGTGTTGATGAGGACAGGGCTGGAGATCAATCTGTCATGATTAAGTAAGAATGACACCACTGGACACTTTAAACGGAGGCTGGTGCTTGCCATCATTGTTTCTCTTCTGTTAACCATGGTTATCTCTAAAGAAACACGTGCAGTCATCATTGCACTGCACAAAAAATGTCCTAACTGGGAAGAGTATTGCAGCTAGAAAGATTGCACCTCAGTCAACAATCTATCGCATCATCAAGAACTTCAAGGAGAGAGGTTCCATTGGTGCCAAAAAGGCTCCAGGGCGCCCAAGAAAGACCAGCAAGCGGCAGGACCGTCTCTTAAAAGTGTTTCAGCTGCGGGATCGGGCTACCAGCAGTGCAGAGCTTGCTGAGGAATGGCAGCAGGCAGGTGTGAGTGCATCTGCACGCACTGTGAGGCGGAGACTCTTGGAGCAAGGCCTGGTCTCAAGGAGGGCAGCAAAGAAGCCACTTCTCTCCAGAAAAAACATCAGGGACAGACTGATATTCTGCAAAAGGTACAGGGAGTGGACTGCTGAGGACTGGGGTAAAGTCATTTTCTCTGATGAATCCCCTTTTCGATTGTTTGGAACATCTGGAAAACAGCTTATTCGGAGAAGAAGAGGTGAGCGCTACCACCAGTCTTGTCTCATGCCAACTGTAAAGCATCCTGAAACCATTCATGTGTGGGGTTGCTTCTCAGCCAAGGGAATCGGCTCTCTCACAGTCTTGCCTAAAAACACAGCCATGAATAAAGAATGGTACCAGAATGTCCTCCAAGAGCAACTTCTCCCAACCGTCCAAGAGCAGTTTGGCGCTCAACAATACCTTTTCCAGCATGATGGAGCACCTTGCCATAAAGCAAAGGTGATAACTAAATGGCTCAGGGAACAAAACATAGAGATTTTGGGTCCATGGCCTGGAAACTCCCCAGATCTTAATCCCATTGAGAACTTGTGGTCAATCATCAAGAGACGGGTGGACAAACAAAAACCAACAAATTCAGACAAAATGAAAGCATTGATTCTGCAAGAATGGACTGCTATCAGTCAGGATTTGGTCCAGAAGTTGATTGAGAGCATGCCAGGGAGAATTGCAGAGGTCCTGAAGAAGAAGGGTCAACACTGCCAATATTGACTTGCTGCATTAACTCATTCTAACTGTCAATATAAGCTTCTGTTACTCATAATATGAATGCAATTATATTTCTGTATGTGATAAAAACATCTGACAAACACACATAAAAACCAGAGGGCAGCAGATCATGTGAAAATATAATATTTGTGTCATTCTCAAAACTTTTGGCCATGACTGTATATTATACTATTGCTAAGGAGACCTATTCTTTCTTAAAGACTACTATATTCCCACATGAAAGGAATATTACACCATGCTGAATGTAACATGATCATCGGTGGTAATTCACTTACATAAAAATGGATTGTTTAAAATTGCAGTTTCAATATCAGTCACTAGATGTCAGCAGAATTCAGGTGCATTTTGAGGCAGATACTGCTTCAAACTCAGCATCAAATTCCCTAGGGTAGGTTCACACCTAGTAATCTGCCACGGATTATGGGATTGGATTCCGCAGAAGATTCCACGCTGAATCTGATTGCAGATTGCACTATGGTGCTGAAAAAAATCATGCCACGGATTCACTGCCCATTAGGCGCCTTCATCTGGGCCTAATCAGCAACAGCATTCTGTCATGGCAATACCACGGCCGAATACAGTGGCGGAAAATGAAGAGGAATTTCTCTTTGTTTCCCGCCGTATGAACATACCCTTAGATTCTTTCTGGGACTAGCCCTAAGCCATATCTGCAGCAACCCAGTGAGTTCATAACACCTCCGATAAGCCTTGTTGGACTTTCTATTATCAGCCCCTCTTGGAAGAGGGAAAGGAGCAACAGGATTGCTTTGTGAAGGGCAAAGGGCAATTCCACCTCATTTTAATCTTGTACAAGTTTTGTTAAATCTACCCCATGGTGTTAAAATGTGAACTCCGAGAGCTGATCGTAGAGATTTCTGCAGCAGGAGAGGTGGGGGAATCTATATCTATATGCTGTATATTGGTAATGTGACACAGGGGCTGCTACAGGGTTAGGGCACCGACCAGACCCAATCTCGGAGTGTCCTTCTCATAGAGAGGCGCATTTCAGTACGGTTCGATATGGTTCCAGTCTCCTATACAGTCACACATACAGTCCTCCCACACTCACTCCTGCGGTTCTTCCCCGAACATAGCCACTTGTGCTTCAATTCTCAAGCACTTTGATCATAAATATATACATGGACTTTATTTATCCTGTACACGCACAAGGACGTCACTTGCACTTTTGTGTTCCAAGACCATATAGTGCAAATTTATGCCGCAGAGTCTCCCCCCAACTTTGCCCAAATTCTACCATGCTACCTAAAAATAATAAAATATATTACTAAGTCAGCTATCTCTGCCCCCTTATGGCTACACCCCAGCTTTGAGTTATTTCTTCTAAATTTATATTCATACAGAGAACCCTAAAATCTATAAAAATCAACTCCTATGTACACCACTAAACTAGTTATAAGGCATTATGGGTATGGAGTGGAATCTGAATCCCTTGTATAAGAGATGGCTCTGGAAGGATCAATTTAACCCTCTCATCTATTAAAAGCCCACAGGAAATAGCAAAACAGTGCGCTCCTTTACTGATGTTCCCAGAGGTCAGCTGTGAAATAGGATAAGAGATGAAAGGTTGGGAAGCTGACTCTCTCAACATGAGATTATCCTGACAATAGTCCCTAGAGACAAGAAAGCTTGTACTTAGTTTCTGGAACCATTCACATTATAGTAATATATGTAAAGATACTGTAAGGTTATCAGAGCAGCTTCTGAAGTGCCGCTATATATCAAAAAGGGTAGCCAAAAAATGGGGGATGTGAATGACAAATGGCACTATCCATATTTTGGGTGGCTCAAGTCCTCGTTTTGGGTCAAACTAGTTTGGTATGAACCAGAAGTGAATTTATTATATTCTTTAGACCCCAGAGTGTAATAGGCCCAAAAGAGGTGAAGGAAGGCAAGTATAAATTTTTTTTTTTAATTTTTTTCACCTACCTTGTGCCTCCATCTATTATACTCTGGGGTCATAATAAAAAAATAAGACAGGATAAAGAAGGACAGTGGTTGTACAGATAATGTATTTTCTATTGATATTTTTAAAGAGGAACTTTCATGTCCTCTAAAATTGGCCATGTTGTATAGTGCCAGTATCAGTGCCTGTTGCAGAGATATCAGTGCCGTTAGTTTCGCCACTGATATCACTGCACTGTCGGAGGGTCTGGCCACTCTGGCCAGTGAGGAACGCCCCCCATGACAGTACAAGGCTATGGAAGAGTACCATCAGGGGTACAGCGATGACTCTCAGCTGTGAGGCCGACCCCTCTGACAGTGCAGTGATTTCGGTATTTGAACGGCACTGATCGGGGCAGGTATCGGCAATGCTGACAGTGCGCTGAACTCACCAGGCTGTTAGCCTTCCAGCCTTATATAACATGGCCAGTGTTAGAGGACCTCTTTAAGTATATATGTTTGAAGAAGAAAAAGGAAAAATTAAAAAAACCTCTCACCAATAATCACAACATTGGAGCTCTTATCTCTTCCTACAAAGTCCACTAGTTCAGCTGACAGGCAGAATACTGTCATCCTTTCAGCTCGATTATTCTCCACAGCCTCCTTTATTGCACCATATACTGACCAGCTAATGCTTTTAAATTTAAGGGTTAATGGTCTCCTGACAGGGTAGGGTTGGCTTGTCTGGTAAACTGTATCATTGGTCTCAATAAACAGGGCAGGTAGGAATGATTTATTATACTTGGACTGCCAGACATGAAAAACAGCCCAAGTATTGTTAAAGGGACCTGCGGGCCCCCTCGCTCCATTGGCATTTGCCTACCCTGCCTCCATGGATTTTATTATGCTTGGACCTGGAGGTCACTGATGGGTGCATGGTGAAGCAGTAAATCTGCAACCCTTCATAAAGTGGACCCCATAGAAATGGCTGTCACTGTAGTTCCTCATCTGAATGTTATATCAATGTATAGGTGCAGGAGTAATGGATTTAGTGGAGATAAAAGAGCTCTGTAGTTGTAGTGAAACCAATGCTCATCCTATGTCCACAGTCTATAAATATTTAAGAAAATAATACCCCTTTAAGATAGGAATACCCTTGTAAGCAACGTATTATCAGTAATCTAATGCTAGTATGAGTTGCTCCTGTGAATGAAGGGCTGTAGAGATGGCCGTACAATACAGGTGTGGATGGTGGATAAGGTTGATTTAGATCATTTTCTTACAATTGTCAATTCTGTATAGTGATAGTGTAGCTAATGCTGATCAAAGGCATACGCGGATGGATTTTTATGGTCATGCTCGGGTGCAAGCATTGCCAAAATATGGAATCGTGGCAATACACATTACATCATTGCACCTCATCAATAAAAGCCCAAGTCAAGGCAGAAGACGATCAATGACATTTGGCATTGTTGTCTAGGATGACCTTCACAGACCAACCATGACCAACAAGCCCAATGCAAGGATCTTGAACTATGACACGTCATTAATATAACTGGTGTTCTCATATGGGCCCCTTCAGACTGTAGGACCCCGTATAGGGAGCTGTTCTAGCCAATCATAAACCCAGTCACACTCAGCAGTGTTGCTTTTTTTCCATGAAATATTAAACCTGTGGATCTGACTTGTCTTCCTCGCAGCTGATCACATATTCTATCCACACGTGCTATATTCTGGATTGGCACAGTCATTTTGATATCTAGCTGACTCCCACACAGCATGAGCTGTAAGACATTCTGGTGGGCTGTATACACAGTATATTCCTCTAAAAGTGTCTTCTAAGTAATGACTACAGACAGGAATTCTCTCTGCTGTCTCCCAAGTCTTTTACATTCTAAAGGCCTCCTGACATAAACATGAGGTCATCAATCAATGCTTGACATTCCCAACTCTTTATACCTTGGCGAGAAAATGCTGAGTTGATGGTGTGGGGTTAATGACTTCTTACCAGGCGCTGATCATTAACAATCACTGATTTTAATTACAGACATTAATTGTTAATGAAGCCAAACAAGCAAAGGACCCAGAGACCAAGCAACATACAGTGATGTGCAAAAGTGTTAGGCAAGGGCGGGCAAAATACTGTAAAGTAAGAATTTTTTCAGAAACAGAAGGGTTAATAGTTTATTTTTGACAAATAACAAAATGAAGGGAATGAAAAAAATAGAATTCTAAATCCCATCAATATTTGATGTGACCTTTGCCTTCCATCAGTTATTCTCGGTACTTGAAGACAGGTTTTGGCACAACTCGGCAGGGAGATTGTTCCCTCCATCTTGGAGAACTAAGCACAGATCTCCTGTGGATGTAGGCTTGCTCCAATCCTTCTGTCTCCTCATGTAATCCCAGACAGACTGGATGATGCTGAGATCAGGGCTATATCTGCGGGGGCCATATCATCACTTCCAGGACTCCTCCTCCAAAAGGCGACCACACCAAATTTTGATAAGATTTAGATTCCTCTTTCCTTCATTCACATGGTATAATTTTATGCCACTGACAAATCTGCTGCAAAATTCGTATGTTTTACATGCAGATTTTGATACAGACTTGCAGTCGCCACAGAATTGCAAAGGTGACATCCATAGGAAGTCCGCAGCAAATCCTCACCAAAGTTTGCATGTAAGACACACAGATTTGTACAAGGTGTAAGATTCACCTAATATAAATCCAAAGGACCTCTCTGTGGTGCCACACCATAGTCGGTTCAAGGGAAGATTACCTTCATATATACGGCATCTGATGGAACATTTTTTCTGTGGGATTCATAGCAGGATGACCTCTATTCCTGGCCCCTTTTCTGTCCAGAATATACACAAATTTGCTGGAACTGTTTCTGACAATTTGAGACAGTTGACAACTGCGCGGTAGAAGATCACAGTCGAACCATCATGAGTCCCTGTGGACAACTTATAAAGGCATAACTTGAAGATTCTGGGTCCCAGTGCCAAATCTGTAATGGGGCCCCTAACTACCCGGGGAGAGGTGAGTAATGATTTTTTTACGGTTATATCCCCATCAGCAGCAGCAATGCTAAAGAGTTATTATAACTTTTGTGATTCAAGGGAAAGAAAATTTTGGATGCATTCTAGTGGTTCGATCCACAAGATCTTTTCATATATGGTATTATAGAGAATTACAGTATATAGCTGTATCTGATATTGAGGTGGTATATTAAAGCTTACCTTTTGCCCATGGAAAGTGATAAGCTGGTGCAATAGAGATACTAAGCTTGGTGTACTGTAGTCTAATATCTCCCCTACCTTTTCAGCAGATTCAGCAGGTAGAGCAGTACTATACCTCAGCACCCCCAGCCTCTTTTCATATATTTCAGCCCCCACAATGCTATTTGTAGACTGAGCTGATAATGAGGAGGGACATCCGGGGACTGTCAGCACTGTACTCATATACAGTGTACTAGGAGAACAGTATATATTAGGCCATGTGCTCACACAACGACAGGGTCGGACTGGCCCACCAGTGTACAAGAGAATCCTCCGGTGGGCCCAGGCCCAGACGCAATAATGGTCCAGCAGAAGACACCCACATTTGAAGGGTACCTAGAGGTTGTTGGAGGTCGGGCCCCCACAATCATTTTATCTGGTGGGCCCAAGGAACCTCAGTCCTACAATGCACAATTTTATCTAGTACAGAGCAAAAATCTCATGAAAAATCCATTTGTCACATAGCAATGGGTTAAATCTGCTTCCAATCCAGAAAAAAAAACCTCAGCCTGGTGTCAAATCCATGCTTAAATTTTCTGCTGCATGTGCAGGGAGATTTGTATCACTGATGTGGTGAGCATTCTTATTACAATAAGCTATGGATAGGGGGTAAGTGTCACATCACTGGGGGTCTGACCACTGCCCAGCAATGAGGATAACAGGGGACTAAAAGTTCCCCATGTGTCCTCCATGTGAATGAAGTGCCAGTTCAGGATGCAGGAAGACTTTCTGGCCCCCTTCTCTTGATCCCTGGTTGGCCCCTCAGTGACGTGACACATATCTCCTATCCTGTGGATAGAGGATAAGTGACTTTAATGGGACAACCTCTTTAAGTCTGGTGTCACACACATTGAAAGGCTTACTAATCAAAATGAGCTGTAGCCCAATATACACCAAAAAAACAATTTTAGGCTAAAGCCCCACATGCGAGCTGCAGCCAAAAAGCGATGCGGGAAATACCGCAGCGGAAACGCATTGCAGTTTTTCCCGCAGCGATATTCACATAAAGTCCACAGAGTTTTCCTTTGCGGGCTTTCTGCTTCAATTATACCTATACGGAAAACACCAGCGTTTCTGTAGGTATAATTGACATGCTGCAATTTATAAAAACGGACGGTTTTTGAAATCGCAGCAGGTCCACTTTTTCTGCAATGTGTTGATGGGATTAGCCAGACTCCCATCCACTTTGCAGGTACTGTAAAACACAGTGTTTTTTGCCACGGTGTTTCTGCAACGTGTGACCCCGGCCTTAGACACCTTCATGGCTTTAATGAAAAGGCGCGTGGCTTTGTGTGAAAGGTGCATGACCTAAGTTGTGACACCTTGCACTACAATTTTGTACATTTTTCTGGCTTAAACTACGAAAACAAAGGATTTCCTCATATGGCTGTGAAACTAGATTTTCCGGTAAGTTATACTTTATGGGCCATAAAGGAGCACTATGTTGTGGGGACATTATATTGGGTGGGGTAATAAGTGGACATTATACTATATGGAGTATAAAGGAGCACTACATTGTGGGGACATTATATTGAGTAGGGCATAAGGGGACATTATAGAATGTGGGGCATTATACTGTAGGTCGGCATTATATTTTGTGAGAGGCATAAAGGGACATTGTGTTGTGTGTGGCGCATAAGGAGACATTATACTGTGTGGAGTGTAAAGGCAGCATTGCACTGTGTGGGGGCCACAAGGGGGCACTATACTTTGTGTGGGAGCACTAAGAATACTCTGTGGGAACACTAAGGGGGCACCATCCACAGTAGCAGAAATGTTGTGGACAAGATTTACAGAAACCTCCTCAAGATGCAACTAAAACCACAGTGTTGGAGAACAGTAGTAAATAGGCAAAACTCACCGTACTTTTGTATGGCTGAGCTCCGCTGGTCTGTCCAATGGCACCTTAGAGAAGCCTTTCTGGTATATCAACCCAGCCCTTACAAAAACATGCTTCCCCTTGTGAATTGCCGCCTCCATTACCAAGATATGGCCTTTTTTGTCAATATGCAAATGAGCTATTTGGAGCAACAAAGACATTGCTATCCTCATTGCTCCAAAGAGCTAATTTGCATATTGTCAAGAATAGCGATATCTCAGAGAAGCCGATTTACAAGCGGAAAACACCATTTGATTCAGGTGACCCTAACCTATCTATCTGAAGGGTTGGGTTGATATTTTGGGTTCTGGTGACAAACCTAAAACAAATCAATTCTTGCCGCAGGTCTCAGTCACGGTTTTCAATCTTTGCAATGCCGAATCTGTGGAAGAGCTACAGCAATTCCAGCAGAATCTTTTTGCTGCAGTGGATTTTAGAGGGACATACTGCTGCTGCATGAATTGTGCCACAATGGGGTCCACTGAATGTCCAAACCTGAAGCACATATATTTTGCATGTCTCACCAGAAGAACCATGATACCAATTACCACATCACAGATTGTGGTGTTGATGATGTCATCAATGACACCTCAAAAGCACTGTCTGAAAAGACATTGGAGGAAGTTTATTAAAATTCTTTGTTTTGGCGGCAGATGGGTCGGAATTATTAAATGGATCCAACTCTGTAGATTTCAGTTTTCTGGAATGAGTTATAGAAATCTATCAGACATTGGAGACATTGATCCCCTGCCCTGTTCTGAAAAAGCAAAGCAGCATGTTTTTGGCACAAGCCACCATGCACCAAAAATGTGCCATTTTTGTGCCAGAAAACTGCCATAGAAAGATGAGTAAATTCCTCCCATTGATTCAGAATTTTTTATCACAATTTGCAACATGGTAGTTGGTTGTAGGATTGGATGATTAACCAAATAATAACCAAAACCGAACATCAACCAGATTAACCGACGTGACTTTGTCCACATCGGTTATTACAATATTTTCAAGGTTCTACCTGCAGTTCTGTTCAGAATCGGAGCTGCTATTAATATACTCAGCGGTTCCTGACATCAGTCAGAAGACCTAAGGACAGCAGGGAGTTGCGGCAGAGCCCCACGTTGCGGAAACTCAGCTTTTTTTGTTCCAGATTTTGATGCAGTTTTATGAGCCAAAACCAGGAGTGGATTGAGCAGAAGGTAGACATATAAGAACTTCCTAGATACGTCCCATTCCTTTTGCAGCCATTCTTGGCTTTGGCTCAAAAAACCGCAGCAAAATCTGCAACAAAAAAAGCTGCGTTTCTGCAATATGGGGCCTTAGCCTAACACTCTTTTTTTGTGTTTGATCACCTCCCCGGGGCCTCCGCTAGTTACTATCCTTCAGACCCCAGAGTATAATAGCAGTACCGGTTCGATCTGAATTAAACTGATGGGCAGCTTTGTGAGACGAATCTCGCGACATGACCTAAGTAATGTAGAAGCGACATAACCTAAATAATCGTCATTGATTGTAATCAAGGGTAAATGCCCAATTAATTGTGATTTTGATTTAGGTCATAATCTCCCAGCCCTAGTTGGTTTTACGTGTAAAACATCATAGCAGAAGCCGCATGTGGATGATACCCCGCCGACACGCAGCTGCCAATGATCGCGTTTTGCACATGTGAGATGTCAATGATAATTGTGGATTGAATGCACACCCAATGGGTGCGTGCAGACATCTGTTTGTCTTCCACAGACCGACAGTAAGCGGAAAGGAATGGAGACATGCTCTATTTTGGTCCATGGAAATCATGGACCGCTCACAGATGCAATCCATGTGCTGTCCGTTTTTAATGGACCCAGAAACAGAAAAGTATTGGAGATGAAAAACTAAATCATTTATTCTTCATGGATGTGAAAACCAGATCAGCCCCAAACAGCACACGATCCTAAAATAAATAGGAT
Organism: Leptodactylus fallax; assembly: GCA_947044405.1. Classification (NCBI taxonomy): domain Eukaryota; kingdom Metazoa; phylum Chordata; class Amphibia; order Anura; family Leptodactylidae; genus Leptodactylus; species Leptodactylus fallax. Next base: position 2,588,743 of record CAMRHE010000220.1, on the reverse strand, counting down.
CGTGTGCTGTCCGTGGGTTCCTGCATGGATCAGATTTTGTTGCAGAAATTTCTATTCAGTCATGTCCACAATTGCTATTAAGAACTTTAGGAAAGCTGGATGACCATGTCTGCCACTATAATGGTGGTCATATTGTTACCCAGCTTTCCTAACCTAAGACAAAGTTTTTTAGTTTTTCTTCTGGTTGTAACACAACAGTTAGGCGTCATTCACACTGCCGCAGGAATTGCTTTTCTGAGAAGTGTAACTGAAGCCTTAATAATATAGGAAAATACTGTAGATCTAAAGTCAGATTACTAGTAAAAGTCAGGTCTGCAGTAGTTGTACGCCAGCGCTGCTACACGCCGAGAGCTGCATGGGGTCCGATTGCATTTTTGCATTTGCAATTAGTATTTTAATTGAACGCTGCAGTGTGTCTAGCTCCCAGCAGAGCAAGAGTTAATGATAATGATGATGATGAGGAGGAGAGGACAACTAGTCCAGGTGTTCACTATGAGGAGGACCCCCTACACATCAATAGGGTGGGTTCTCAATTACAACTCCCAGTCAATAACAGACCACCCCAAAAGCTTTTTCCCTGGCATGTAAGCCGAAATCCAAGCGGGAACAGCAAATCATTCTTATCCCCCCTCCCAGTCTCCAAGGATTGATTCCCACTCACTGTGCTTAAAGTCACATCCAAAGCAGGCGTGAAATGATATTAATGTGAGCGAAAGCGAGTCCTTGTGACAAAGACAACAGGTGGATGAGACGCGTCTGCTGGGGGGAGTAGTTAAAAGCATTGGTGTGTAGTCGCCAGGCAATGAACTGGTTAATCCTTCCTAAACTGCTATGGATATTATTAGTTAATTGAAAGAATGCTGGTCCTGAACTGGTTACATTGTGATACTTTGTATTGCAGCCTGGGCACAGGTGCCAATCACAGCGCCAGCCATCCAGAATAATTCACCTGTCCTCAAGCAAGGGCATCCTGGCATAGTGGCATGCTGGAGGATCCGGTGACCTGATGCTGCTGTGCATGCAGGATAAGACAGCATTACAGACAAGCTACAAGTGCAAAGCAATGTGCTATGAGAGCAGGTAGGTATTAGACTTACCTGTAAGGCATAGACCCCCCCAGAGGCAGGGTATAGCATGCGTCTCTTTCTGTCCATGCAGGAGTGTTAGTGAGTGTATGTAGCGGAATGTGCACTGTGGCATTGATGAGATGCCCCCTGGGGTCAGTAATGACTTGCTGGATGTGTGGCAGTGCCTAGCTGCTAGGATTCCTCTCCTGCAGTGAGTCTATCTGCTGCATCCTCATTCAGCACTCACTGGAAGGAAGAGTCATTTTGTTACAACCCAATGACAACCTTCAATGGTGTGCTAAGACCACCCAGCCATGAATTATTCATGATCTAGTTCTCAGGGGCTCCACATCCAAAGCTTATCCAAACCTCAGACAGAAAGCTCTTAGCAGCCGCTGCAAGGTGGATATTTTCATCTCACTCTCTTATGCATGAACATTTTAGGAAAACAGTCAGGCAGAATTTCAATCACAGCCTGGGAAGGGGCTTTATAGGAGGGAGGGTGTGCAGACGTGACAAGGTTACGCTACCTGTAGCTCTTCTGAGTTCTCATAGTGAAAAGTTTATATACTTTACTGGTAAAGGAAGGGGGGAAGAAATAACGTGCAGCTGACTGGTTCACATATCTTTCCTCCATTATGGGGTAATTGGCATCTGCCTGAGGGGCTTTTGCCCTGGACGTCACAAGTAACTATGGGGCACCATTGCAAAACTTATAGTGGGACCTTTCTACCATGACCACCTTAGGCTGAAGCCCCACATTCCGAAAACGCAGCATTTTACTGTGCCTACAAAGTGGATGTAATTCTGGCTAATCCAGTCCACACACTGCAGAAAAAATCCATAGTGGAAAAGCTGTGTTTTCAAAAACACTGTGTTTTTGAAAATCGCAGCATATCAAATATACTTGCAGAAACGCTGGTGTTTTCCATATAGGTATATTGGGGAAGAAAGTCCGCAGAGGAAAACTCTGCCAAAATGCAGTGAAAAAACCATGCTGGAAAAAAACGTGATGTGTTTCCACAGCGTTTTTTTTTTTTTTTTTTGTCTCCTTTACACACAGGGATCATGTAGATAGTGACTTTCCAAAACAGATATTATATACGCAGTGATGTCACAGTGCCAGGATAATGCACACAGTGATGTCACAGTGCCAGGATAATGCACACAGTGATGTCACAGTGCCAGGATAATGCACACAGTGATGTCACAGTACAGGGATTAGCACAGTGATGTCACAGTGCCAGGATAATGCACACAGTGATGTCACAGTACAAGGATAATAAACACTGTGATGTCACAGTACAGTGATTAGCACAGTGATGTCATACATAGTACAGGGATAATAAACACAGTCATGTCACAGAGCAGGGATAATAAATACAGTGATGTCACAGTAATAATAATACATTTTATTTATATAGTGCGCAACATGTTCCGCAGCACTTTACATAAAGATCACTGCGAACCCTGTGACATCACAGCATATGAAGAAAGTAATTATAATGATGTCACATGCAGGCATTGCGATGTCCTAGTAAAGTAATGGAGGTGCGTTCAGTTCTCCACATCCCCTTCTATCATTCTTAGTTATCGCTATTGCACCCTAAGTGGAAAAGTAGTTATGCCCATTGTTTGGTAGTTATGCCCATTATGGTAGTTATGCCCATTGTTTGTTTGTTTGTACCTTACCACAGTGCTATGAACCTACAGCAGGATGAAATCACACAGGCAGTCTTTGAAGCAGTTTATTGAGTGGGTATAAAATAAAGAAGATATCAAAAACTGCCTTATGCTTCTAAAGCCAGGGTCACATGGTGAGTGACTGCAGAAGGCTGGCTGCCACAAACTTGCAGGCAGGTAACCTGCAGCAATATACAGTAGCAGCATAGTGGAACAAACTCCATCTACATGAAGTGACTGAAACTCACAGCATGAACGGGGTACGACCTCCTCCAACTTTCTGTCCCTTTCGGCATGCTGTCAGCAAATGTTGGCAAGTATAGACCAAGGTGACATGGGAAAGGTCTGCTGTGGGATGTTCATAGCAGACATCCCGCAGCATACCTAGCCACAACAAAAAAAAAAAATCTGCTTTTCACCTGAAAACACACCATACATCAACAGTATAATGGCCCTTATCCCTACACCCATACAGTACAATGGCCCACATCACTGCCCCCATACAATATAATGTTGCTCATCGCTGCCCCCATACAGTATAATGGCCCCTATTAGTGTCCTTATACAGTATAATGGCTCCATTTACTGCCCTCATACAATATAAAGGCACTTTTTACTGCCCCATGGAATATAATGGCCCCCACACAGTATAATGACCCTCATCAATGCCCCCATATATTATAATGGCTCTCATCGCTGCCCCCATACAGTATAATAGCCCTCATTACTGTCCCATACAATATAATGGCCACCATCAGTGCCCCATACAGTAAAATGGCCCTCATCACTGCCACAAGCAAACTATAGTGTATATATTGTATACTGTGTTACTAATCTGTGAATATATAGATTCTTCATAAAGTACTTTGATGTGCATCAAGTTAAAAGTTAAAGGCTATGTCCACATTTGTGCTGTCCACGGGGGCTTCTGATGCTCCGTTCCATTCCAATAATTAGGAAAACCCTCTATTTCATACCTCCCAACTTTCAAAGGACAGAAAGAGGGACAAAATATGTGGCGCGCTATGTGCGCCGTGGCAAATTTAGCTCCACCCACTTATATGTTGACTCCGCCCATTCTCATCTATTTTTCCATGTGCCCCCACACAGTATAATGCTCCTACAGTCACCCTAACATTATATTCCCCCACATTATAATGTTCCCCTCCAATTGCCCCACAGCATTAAGTCCCTCTCCTCGTGCCCCAGTTTAAACTGGTGGAAACTAGAGGGGGACATTAAACTAGGGCAGCTGGAGGGGGACATTAAACTATGGGGCAGCTGGAGGGGGACATTAAACAGTGGGTGTAGTTGGAGGGGGACATTAAACTGTGGACAACTAGAGGCAGACATGTCTCCCTCCAGCTACCTTCACTGTTTAATTTCACCTTCCAGCTGCCCCATAGTTTAATGTCCCCCTCCAGCTACCCCCCACGGTTTAATGTCCTCCTCCAGCTGCCCCCAGTTTAATGTCACCCTCCATCTGCCCCCCAGTTTAATGTCCCCCCTGCATCTGCCCCCAGTTTAATGTCCCCCTTTATCTGCCACCATCTTAATGTCCCCCTTCATCTGCCACCAATTTAATGTCTCCCCTTCATCTGTCCCCAGTTTAATGTCCCCCTTTATCTGCCACCAATTTAATTTCCTCCTTTATCTGCCACCAGCTTAATGTCCCCCTTTATCTGCCACCAGTTTAATTGCCCCCTTAATCTGCTTTCAGTTTAATTGCCCGTTCATCTGCCCCAGTTTAATTGCTCCCTTTATCTGCCCCCAGTTTAATTGCCCCCTTCATCTGCCTTCAGTTTAACTGCCCCCTACATCTGCCTCCAGTTCCCCCTCTTGCTCACACATGCTATCTCTTCGATCACTCTCGTTCCCAGCTTTCTGTGTAACATCACAGTCTGTCCCGAAGTATCCAGAATAGCTCTGCCCACACGAGTCTGATCACATGGTCATGACGTCATCAAAGGTCCTTTAGCCAACTAGGATTTAGCATCTACCATTTAGCCTTTACCCTCCCCTAATAAAGTTTGTTAACAGCAAAACACTTCAGGGGCATAGCGGAACAAACTGTAAGCTATGCGGGACCGTGGGACAACAGTGTGATATCGGGACTGTCCCGCCAGATGCGGGACGGTTGGGAGCTATGCTCTATTTAACAACTAGCCTTCCAACATTCTGACAACTAAGGATGTTGGGACTTGTAGTAGATTCTTTATCTACATAGGGAATGTTGTATCTCAGTGAACCTGTGGTGTACCGTCTATTGACTAACGCTGGTACTGCGCTTTACTGATTAATACAGCAACCTTAAAGAGGACATTTCACATCCTCGGAAAAGTCCTAAATTCAGCACACTGTCTTTACTAGTATGTGCCAGATGCAAGAGATATTGGTGACGTTAGTTTCCCCACCCATATCCCTCCACATTCAGAAGGACGGGCCTTAATGCTCAGTATCATCGCTAGGCTATGAGGAACATCTATCATCGCTAGGCTATGAGGAACATCCCCCCTGACAGTACTCTTCCGTAGCATTGTATTGTCAAGGGAGGCGTTCCTCACAGCCCAGCGATGACACTGTTCTTCTGACAGTGGAAGGATAACAGTGCCGAAACTAATGGTGACGATATCTCTGGCACCCGGACAGCGCACTGTCAACTTTACCGGTATGAGCCAGAGATATCGGTGCCATTAGTTTCGGCACCAATATCCCTCCACTTTCAGAAAGGCGAGCTTTACTGCTCAGTGAGGAACTGCTTTTTAGTGGTATATAATACTGCCAATCTCCAAGGACATGAAAGGTCCTCTTTAAAGGGGTTGTCGAGTTTTAGCAAATAAATGTTATTGTTTGTCTAATGAAAAGTTCTACAATTTTCCTTTAGAATTTCTGTAACATTTCCTCACGATTTTCTACATCTCCGCTTGCTGTTATTCACTGTTTACTTCCAGTGGATAAATATCAGTCCATGGTCATGTGATATACAGTCCATGGTCATGTGATATACAGTCATGGCCAAAAGTTTTGAGAATGACACAAATATTAATTTTTACAAAGTCTACTGCTTCAGTTTTTCTAATGGCAATTTGCATATACTCCAGAATGTTATAAAGAGTGATCAGCTTAACAGCAATTACTTGCAAAGTCAATATTTGCCTAGAAAATGAACTTTATCCCCCAAAACACATTTCAACATCATTGCAGCCCTGCCTTAAAAGGACCACCTAACATCGTTTCAGTGATTGCTCCATTAACACAGGTGTGGGTGATGATGAGGACAGGGCTGGAGATCAATCTGTCATGATTAAGTAAGAATGACACCACTGGACACTTTAAAAGGAGGCTGGTGCTTGCCATCATTGTTTCTCTTCTGTTAACCATGGTTATCTCTAAAGAAACACGTGCAGTCATCATTGCACTGCACAAAAATGGCCTAACTGGGAAGAGTATTGCAGCTAGAAAGATTGCACCTCAGTCAACAATCTATCGCATCATCAAGAACTTCAAGGAGAGAGGTTCCATTGGTGCCAAAAAGGCTCCAGGGCACCAAAGAAAGACCAGCAAGTGGCAGGACCGTCTCTTAAAAGTGTTTCAGCTGCGGGATCGGGCTACCAGCAGTGCAGAGCTTGCTGAGGAATGGCAGCAGGCAGGTGTGAGTGCATCTGCACGCACTGTGAGGCGGAGACTCTTGGAGCAAGGCCTGGTCTCAAGGAGGGCAGCAAAGAAGCCACTTCTCTCCAGAAAAAACATCAGGGACAGACTGATATTCTGCAAAAGGTACAGGGAGTGGACTGCTGAGGACTGAGGTAAAGTCATTTTCTCTGATGAATCCCCTTTTCGATTGTTTGGAACATCTGGAAAACAGCTTATTCGGAGAAGAAGAGGTGAGCGCTACCACCAGTCTTGTCTCATGCCAACTGTAAAGCATCCTGAAACCATTCATGTGTGGGGTTGCTTCTCAGCCAAGGGAATCGGCTCTCTCACAGTCTTGCCTAAAAACACAGCCATGAATAAAGAATGGCACCAGAATGTCCTCCAAGAGCAACTTCTCCCAACCATCCAAGAGCAGTTTGGCGCTCAACAATGCCTTTTCCAGCATGATGGAGCACCTTGCCATAAAGCAAAGGTGATAACTAAATGGCTCAGGGAACAAAACATAGAGATTTTGGGTCCATGGCCTGGAAACTCCCCAGATCTTAATCCCATTGAGAACTTGTGGTCAATCATCAAGAGACGGGTGGACAAACAAAAACCAACAAATTCAGACAAAATTAAAGCATTGATTCTGCAAGAATGGACTGCTATCAGTCAGGATTTGGTCCAGAAGTTGATTGAGAGCATGCCAGGGAGAATTGCAGAGGTCTTGAAGAAGAAGGGTCAACACTGCAAATATTGACTTGCTGCATTAACTCATTCTAACTGTCAATATAAGCTTCTGTTACTCATAATATGAATGCAATTATATTTCTGTATGTGATAAAAACTTCTGACAAACACACATAAAAACCAGAGGGCAGCAGATCATGTGAAAATATAATATTTGTGTCATTCTCAAAACTTTTGGCCATGACTGTACAGTCCATGGTCATGTGATGAACACAGGTGCACGACTTGTTACAGGAACAGCACAGTTATCTGTCTTGTAACGAGCTGTACACCTGTGTGTTCATCACATGACCATGGACTGATTTTTATCCACTGGTAGTAAGCAGAATGAATGACAGCAAGCAGAGATCTAGAAAACCATGAGAAATTGATACAGGAAATATATTGGAAAATTGTACAACTTATCATTATACAAACAATAACATTTATTTGCAGAAATTGGACAACCCCTTTAATATAAACCACAGCATATACTTGCTTGCCTTCACACCTGCAAAAGAAAAACAGTAGGACATATCTGTACATATGTACAAGAGATGTCACTACAGAAGAGTTAACACGCTGCTCAGTAACACAACCACAGACATATATATATATATATATATATATATATATATATATATATATATAAACATTCCCAACACAACAACCTTGTTGCCAAGCTGTTCAACTTAGAGACGTTAATTGCAATTCAGCGCAAAGTGAACAGGGCTCAAAGGGGAATTGCATAACACAAGGGCAGCCCATCACGTTTACCCCAGGAGGGTAATTTAAAGGTGATCCTTACAACTCCATGGATTTAAGTTGCATTGTTCCGTCAACTACAGAATTAAATGTCAATTTAAAGTTTGCTTTATCTTTACAGTGTACCTCTGAGTGGGTGATAATGATGTACTGTAGACTAGGTCCAGGTGTCTGATAAGTGATAAGCTTTAGTATATTAGTGAGAGAATAATACACATAGGAATAGACTGTCAGCTGGCGGTGTACAGGATACACAGTATTTAGCTGTATTACATTAAATCATGCTACTCCATTGTATCCCCTGAGGTACTTAGCAGAAGCATTTACTGCATTGCCTGGTATACTAACTATATGTTTCTGTTACGAAATCCAGATTATTAGAGAAATTCAGGTCATTAAAACTGCTGCGGTGACAGAATATGAGATTATGTACAAGGCTGAGATCCCTTCAATCATCTTTAAGTTTGCACTCCAATATTCAAAGGTAGTTATGTGACTAAAATCTAATCTCACAGTCAATGAACACATTTTAGGGCAAATGATATTTAGGAAATATAGGTGTTGCTTTATAGGTCTGGGTTCTCAAATATTTTAGGGGTTAGGGTTAAATTTGTTTCGTAGGTCTGATTTTATGAGGTCTGATGTCTGAATTGGTGTGGGGATGGGATACAGAAGCGAGAGACCAAAGATTTCATGGCAGCTAACTTTGTTGCCTTCTGGAGAAATTGTCATGGTGGTCTGGAGGATATAGAAAGAAAAGGAAAAACAGTAAACAGTGAAGATGCAACCTGTGAACCACTGGATTGTGTTACTGAATCTGATCATTGCTTTATTTTCATGTATAGTAAAAATAGAAAAGTAAAAAATAAAAATTCAAGTAAAATAATTTAAAAAGTAAAAAAATAAAACTTAACTTTTATTTAAAAATTAAATAAAATGTATCCGGTCAGAAAACACATTTAAAACAGTGAAGGTCTAACATTCAACCGCACTGTCACTTTTTTGTTCGGTCTGTTGGATCACTTTATATACATGACCCAGAAGGGTTAATGCATACAAATGTGGATGTGCATCAGACACACAGATGGATTCCCAATTCGCTCCTTGATCAAGAGAGAGCGATATATTGTAGCATGCTGGCAGATGATAACAGCATTGCTATTTAAATAGTGGGATTGGCACTGTTAATGTCACACCACTTATTAAATATGATGCATTAAAAGGGGTAAGACGCAAGCGGATCACAAAGGGAAGAAAGGACTCTTGTATCTCTGCATATGGTCCTATTAGTCAATCCCTGTGTCCACGTTGATATAGCCCCAAATCAAATCAGGAGGGAGGTATCCACCATAGCAATGTCCCCTGAGTGTCCCCCATCAATATCTATGGACTGCATAAATTGATGTTTGGCCTCACAGAGTGTGAAGGAGAGGGGTTACATCCATATAAGTGCGCTATAGGGGCTATATGATTTGATAGTGTCCCCTAAAGGGCCTTACCTTCCCTGTTACATCTTAGGCTGAGGCTCCACATTGCGGAAACGCAGCTTTTTTTGTTTCAGATTTTGCTGCGGTTTTTTGAGCCAAAGCCAGGAGTGGCTTCAGCAGAAAATAGAAGTATAAGAACTTCCTATATATTTCCCATTCCTTTTGTAGCCACTCTTGGCTTTGGCTCAAAAAACCGCAAGAAAATCTGCAACAAAAAAAGCTGCGTTTTTGCAACGTGAGGCCTCAGCCTCAAGCGGGTTTTCTAGTTTTTAAAATAATTTTAAAAATAATACACCAATACCACGCCCACATCATAGGCATTAGTCCTACCCCCGATGACACAATACAAAATAAAAAATTAATGTAACGGAGATGTAGAACTATTTTAAAAAGTCGTGATAAAAACGTGAAAAAGAGAAAATAAGTTTTTTAGTAGCACCTTGCGCTATTGAAAAAACTAAACATGAAAAACAGACTAATTTTCCCTCCTCTTTTGTATATATTTTCCCAGATATATAAAAAAAAAATAAAAATAACATAAAAATAAAGCCCAATGTGTCACTGAAAAAAAGATGCAAAAATTAGTTGAGTAACCCACATGAAAAAAATATTATATCCCTCAAAACCGCATATATGAAAAAAAAAAAATTAAAATGTGTCTGATTCTGAACCGGTACTGAAGTGGTTAAGCTATTGTATATCTGCAGTGTTACAAACTGCAGGCTTAGCTATTTCAGTAACTCATTGACATCAATGAGCAAGTCTATGGAGACAGCAGCTACATTTACCGAATGAGGGTCATGGGAGCCTGCTCTCCTGAGTGTAAGTACATCACTTCTGCCACCAGGGGTGTTGTTGTAAAGGGTGAAGACTATTGCAATCCAGTTGCTTCGAGGTGCTAGTTTTTGGACATCAAGAACTGACTATTCACCTGCGATTCACTACTATAATGTCAGTTTACTCAGCTTATTCTTCAGTCATCTGACATGACAGGTGCACTTTAAGTAAGAATGAATATAGCGCAGCATTTGTTCTGAATCATATAGTAGTAGTATGTGTGAGCTTCTTTCCCCCTAGGAGAGGTGAAGGACCTGCAGTGACATCAGGTTCAGGACGGTTCTTCTACATGCGAGACTACAAATGAACCTTTTCACCCTAAAATGGACCTCTTGTCCCTCTTCCTCTCATCTCTAGCATCAATCTGTCACCTTCTGCAGTTAGCATCATTCAGTTTGAGCCCTCTACTGTGGAGTGGGATCCTGTTACCAGTGAGGAAGGGGAAGGGAATGTAAAAAGTATTGCTGTCAGTGGGGGAGGGTGATTTGGGGGAAAATACAGTGCCTTGGGAAAGTATTCGGCCCCCTTGAACTTTTCAACCTTTTGCCACATTTCAGGCTTCAAACATAAAGATATAAAATTTTAATTTTTTGGTAAAGAATCAACAAGTGGAACACAATTGTGAAGTGGAATGAAATTTATTGGTTATTTTAAACTTTTGTAAAAAATAAAAAACTGAAAAGTGGGGCGTGCAATATTATTCGGCCCCTTTACTTTCAGTGCAGCAAACTCACTCCAGAAGTTCAGTGAGGATCTCTGAATGATCCAATGTTGTCCCAAATGACTGATGATGATAAATATAATCCACCTGTGTGTAATCAAGTCTTCGTATAAATGCACCTGCTCTGTGATAGTCTCAGGGTTCTGTTTAAAGCGCAGAGAGCATCATGAAGACCAAGGAACACACCAGGCAGGTCAGTGATACTGTTGTGGAGAAGCTCCTGAGACTATCACAGAGCAGGTGCATTTATACGGAGACTTGATTACACACAGGTGGATTATATTTATCATCAGTCATTTAGGACAACATTGGATCATTCAGAGATCCTCACTGAACTTCTGGAGTGAGTTTGCTGCAGTGAAAGTAAAGGGGCAGAATAATATTGCACGCCTCACTTTTCAGTTTTTTATGTTTACAAAAGTTTAAAATAACCAATAAATTTTGTTCCACTTCACAATTGTGTCCCACTTGTTGTTGATTCTTCACCAAAAAATTCAAATTTTATATCTTTATGTTTGAAGCCTGAAATGTGGCAAAAGGTTGAAAAGTTCAAGGGGGCCGAATACTTTCGCAAGGCACTGTATATTGCAGTGGGGAAGACATGTAAAAGTAATGACTGCTGCCTGGAGGGCTGGGGTGGGAAATGGGTGAATGTGGCTACCAGTGGAGGAAGAGATGTTTAGAGGGACATTTCTGCCCTCAATGGGGAGAGGTTTAGGGTCTGAATTGATTGAAGGGTCTGGTCTGTGGTTTGAAGTTATGTTACTATAGAAAGTGGGGATAGGCCGCAGAAGTGAAGGGACATAGACACCTGGACAGCAAACTCTGCAGTCTTTTGAAGAAGTTGTCGTGGTCGTCTTGGCAAGATGAAAACAAAAAAGAATGACTCTAATAGAGAAGAGGATTCCTGTGAGTCACTGGATATTGTGACTACATCCGATCAGTAATGTATTCCCTCATAGATTATAAGCCCTTGCGGGCAGGGCCCTCTATCCCACTGTGCCAGTTGGTCACTGTTAGTATTATCTGTTTTGTATATCTGGTGTACCGTATGTAAATCCGCAAATGTAAAGCACCATGGAATTAATGGTGCCATATAAATAAACAATAGTAATAATAATTCTCTTGTAATCTGCAACATGATAATATTCTGCATACCACCTGTGTACCCTACCCCTACAGGTAACTAACACTGAACGCAGGAGAGGAGGCAGAAGGTGGAGGGTCTCAGGGTACAGGTGCTGGTTGTGATCATGTGACCTGGGGAAGGAAGGACATTATGGAAGTCTCCCTGGAGAGCCCCTTTAAACTATTCTGTAGCTATAGGAGATACAGAAGTAGCAATTGTACTCAGGCATTAGTTAATGAGGAAGCCCAAAGGACACATAAGAAGACACCAGTATTATAAATAGCATGTGATAGGTGTGCGCCCAGATCATACGATTTTGTACTGGAGCGAGAGGCAATGGTACATGTTACTCCTCTGGTTCAGTGTAAGTGCTCTCTCATGGCCCACACTGTGTGGGAATGACCATACCAAGGCATGAGAAATGTAGTCCTATGGTCAAGTCATTCAGAAGGAAGGTCCCAGCAGGACAATACTGTTACAACATCTGCAGAAACTTGTGGTCAGTGGTTAGCATTGTTGCCTTGCAGCACTGGGGTCCTGGGCTCAAATCCGACCAAGGACAACATCTGCAAGGAGCTTGTATGTTCTCCCCGTGTTTGCGTGGGCTTCCTCCAGGTGTTCCAGTTTCCTCCCACATTCTAAAGACATACTGATAGGGAATGTAGATTGTGAGCCCTATTTGGGACAGTGACTGACAATGTCTGTAAAGCGCTGAGGCATACGTTGGCGCTATAAAAGTAAGAGAATTAAATGAATAAATTATAAAAAAAAAAAAAAAAAAAAAAGCTCTTTGGCTTGTTAATATCCAGATATCATGGCCATCATCAAAGGTTGCTTATGGAGTGGGATGAAATGAACACATTGGTAATACTTTAGTATTTTTACTTATTAATAACACTGAATATATTAATACCAATTCATCATTTGATTTTCACATGGAAACCTTTGTGTTGTGAAGGCCGCTGTATTGTACGGAGACCAGCTTACACTATTCACAGATACAGTGATTTTAGCCAAGTGGTACATTATACTGAAGTTAGTCGGGGAATTTGCTGGGAAATGCTGGATGTCAGGTCCACAGTCACACTTGACAGTTTCTACTTTACATCATTGTCTATAATTCAATGAGCACAAAAGATCTGACTGATGGAGCACAATGACAGGGCAGACAATGACAGCAGTATATAGGGCTGGGTGAAAGTGCTGGCATCATGTGTCTTGCTAGGTCTATTAAACCATCTGCTTTGTGTGTTGGTATGTGTAGTAAAAAGGGTTCTGTGGGCAATAAACTTTGATAGACACCTTAGGATGTGTGGGACTGGCATGCCGACAGATCAACAGAATAAAGGGGCCGTAGTGTTGCTTTTTCTGTCATATTAGGCTTCTACACCCTGGGGAGTTCGGTCTGGAAAATCCAGTCTATACATTCACCATATTTCTTGGCTAGGTTGGGTTTCCAGTTAGGGAACCCAACCTACAAGAATTATAGTGATCTATAATGCGAGGAGTCCCTGCCACCCTGTGGCTCTACTGTCCTATATGAGTGCAGGGAGGCATCAGAGAACATTATACAGTCTGGACTATATTTGCCCGTATAGTGGAAGCCTTAAAGAGATTGTCTGGGCAAAAATGTTATTTTTGAAATAGGCCAAGGGAAGTAAAAAAAAAAAAATCATACTCCCCTTTCCCCGGTGATCGGTGCCTCCCTGCGCGGTCCTGTCGGTCCGTTGTTGTCTTCCAGCAGAAGTCCCTGCTGCACGTGACCATGAGGCCAATCAGCAGCCTCAGCGAAGGACACATGATGTCACTACCTGTGACATTCCAGATCCCTTCCTGAGGCCGCTCATTGGCCTCATGGTCACGTGACCGCGGAAGAGATCCGGGACGTCACAGCTGGCGAGGAGTTTCACTTCAAGAAGACACCAAATAGGTGAGTATGATTAGCCTAAGGCTACAGCCCCACGTTGTGGAAACGCAGCTTTTTTTGTTGCAGATTTTGCTGCGTTTTTTTGAGCCAAAGCCAGGAGTGGAATGACCAGAAGGAAGAAGTATAAGAACTTCCTATATATTTCCAATTCCTTTTGTAGCTTGGCTTTGGCTCAAAAAAACGCAGAAAATCTGCAACAAAAAAGCTGCGTTTCCGCAACGTGGGGCCTTAGTCTAAAGGGAAACAGGTCCAAAATGCCTTCCAAACCAAAAAATGTGTTTCGTAGGGCCCTTTAATAGGAACAGAAATTTACAATTTTGACCTCAAACTGATGAAGCGATGCAGAGATAATCATCTTTTTATGGATCTGCAAATCAACCTGGTTATATATACAGTACAGACCAAAAGTTTGGACACACCTTCTCATTCCAAGAGTTTTCTGTATTTTCATGACTATAAAAAATCGTAGATTCACACTGAAGGCATCAAAACTATGAATTAACACGTGGAATTATATACTTAACAAAAAAGTGTGAAACAACTGAAAATATGTCTTATATTCTAGGTTCTTCAAAGTAGCCACCTTTTGCTTTGATTACTGCTTTGCACACTCTTGGCATTCTCTTGATGAGCGTCAAGAGGTAGTCACCTGAAATGGTCTTCCAACAGTCTTGAAGGAGTTCCCAGAGATGCTTAGCACTTGTTGGCCCTTTTGCCTTCACTCTGCGGTCCAGCTCACCCCAAACCATCTCGATTGGGTTCAGGTCTGGTGACTGTGGAGGCCAGGTCATCTGGCGTAGCTCCCCATCACTCTCCTTCTTGGTCAAATAGCCCTTACACAGTCTGGAGGTGTGTTTGGGGTCATTGTCCTGTAGAAAAATAAATGATGGTGTGAAAGATCCTCAGTGCGCCAACACCGCGTTGGCCCACACCTGAGTCTTCTTTCATATAAAACCACACTCACCGCCAGTGAGTGCCGGGTTCACAAGATAAATACAAGCTTTCTAAATTTTATATATTTATTAACCCCTAAATGGGTCGGTATTAACATCTAACACATGCAGTTCAGAACAGATATGCAGATATATACAAGCATTAACAGTTACTAGTTACAAGATACAGTGCAATAAAATAAAAGGGCATAAACGTGAAATAATTACTTTACCACACATCTCCTTGCTGTGGTTCTGTAGTCCAACACTCACACATGCTCTGGTATGTGTGAAATAACCAGTGGAGGCAGCGGCATTAACTCCAGCAACTCATCACAGCAGCCTCTCCTCATAGTAGCATCTTCATAGTAATCTCCCAGTGGTAGTCTCAGCCCAATCTCCTTTAGTCTGTCTGTAAAAACTCCCCCACTGGCCTCTTACCTCATCTTTTATACTCTTGATGACACCACCCAGAATGAGTTCATCAACAACAGCAAGTCTGATTGATTAATGCACTCAAGTCCAGATCCTTTGTATGGAGATGAGACCAAGTGAAATGATACAATGTTATCAACCATGTCTGATCTACCAGTTCAGGCTGACCAATGCATGTTTGTTTGATCACTCAGGGCTGTGTAGGAATTCAATGGAGCCCTGCTGGGATGGATACAAAGCCCTATTGTTCCAGTCCGGCCACTATTGGCAATATACGTATGAGTAGGCTGTGCACATTATGAGTAAAGGGAAGTAAGAGAGAGGTACGCTACTCAGAGATCAAAATACATCTCTGAGTTATAGCCATATTTAAGCAGAATCATCACACCTCCCCCTTTTAGATGGGGCTTGTAGGAAGTAGGGGCCTGTGCCCCTCTTCTGAAAGCACCTCTGCCGCTTCAGCTCCTCAGGCTCTGGCCCCAAGGCTTCACAACCCCCCCCGGGGTCCCAGCAGACTCGTGCCTTGTCAGACTCCGAGAGTGGTTGGGCAGCACGCACCTTCAATATGTCCAGACTAGGGTCAGCTTGGACAGCATCTCTGAACTCTTGGCTGGAGTGAGACAAAAGAGAGGTGCATGTTACATAGCTGCCGGACCCTTCTGGCTCTCTAGTCTGACTAGAGATGCTTCTAAGGCCCAGGCTCGAAGCCACGTACACTTGACTACCTCCTGCCTGTTCTGGGTCCACTTTCTGAGTGCGGGCATCCCGTAGCTTTACACTCATGACCTCAGGCCCTTGGGATACCATTCCAGAGATCCCATCCCGGCAATCTCTGCTTTCCTGGCTACCCTTGGCCTGCTCTCTCAGGGTCTTCCCCACACTAGCCGCTAGTTGGGAGAGTTCTAGGGGGTTCTGCACTTCCCCCTTTGCTTCCAAACCTACATCCTGTTCCTCCTGTACTTGGGTGGGTGATGGTGATACCTTGGGCAAATGACTGAGATCATGCTTCCCTAAACCATCCCCCCACAATACATTGACAGGTACTACCTTGGACATACCCTCTTCTTGAATCACACCTCCAGTACCCCATGCCATCTGCACTTGGGCCATGGGCACTCCTGGAATAGAACTGGACAGAAGAGACGTGTATGTCTCATACCGGCCGGACTCCTCCGGCTTCAAGGGAGTGAGGCTAGTCATGGCAGTCTCAGCACCGACTCCAGGTGGTGTAGGCAACGGTTCAAGGTCGGAACGCCCTCCACCCTTGTAGCACTCTGGCTGCGGGCTAACACCACACTACCAGCAGTCCATCCCTCACCTGGATCGGCCATGAGATCCCCATAGCCTACCTGACCACCTGGCACATGGTCAGCAGTTGGGTGCTTATCGGATGCACTGGGCGAAATAGTAGAAGTCGCTTCCAGTGACTCAGAAGAGCTACCCTGTACACTTTCACAACAAGCATTGGCAATTACATTGACAGTACATTCATCAGCAATTGTTAATTCACACCGGGCCTCAATGAGATCTGTGGTAGACAGATTAACAAGCTGGGAGGGAGACGCCCCCGCAGATGTGGGTGTGTCTACAGACAAGGTCTCATTGGCTCCTAGCACAGGGGTGAACAAAGCATCAATAACATTTTTGCTGAGCTGGGTTGCAGGAAGCTCATTTGCATCTTCCCTGCTCTCAGCTGAAGGCAACTCATTAGCATTTACATTGACTGCCATGGGAAGTATCTCAGAGGGGGGGTTACGGGCCCTCTCTGCAGATATGACAGACACATTATCAACATTAATCATAGACAGTTTATCACAGTAAATTGGGGTGCTCCCCACCCCATATTCGGACATCATAGGTCCTAAATCAGTTCCCAACAATACATTAGCAGGCAAATCAGTCAATAGTCCCACAGTCTGCATTCCTTTTTCTGCACCCCAGTCCAGATACACAGATGGGCCACCTGCTGTGGCTTGGGAAGCAGGGAAGTTCTCAGGGCGGTTGGGGCACTCCTCCTTGAAATGTCCTGTCTGGTTACAGGCATGGCCCCGCCGCACCTCCCCTTGGGGTTTGGGGAAGGTCACCTGGGCGCCCAGAGTTCTTGAGACAGGGGAGGGACCACCCGGGGCATAGTTTGTCTCACCCGACCTGACGACAGACGGCTGTGGTGACCTACGGCCTGGCTTCTCCCCCCCAACCCGAGGGTCCCTACAGGGTTGTTGGAGTTTGCGCCTGCTGGGAGAGCTCCATCCTTTTGAGCTCAAGCTGATACAGCCGTTCTCGTTCTGCTGCCTCACGATCAGCCTGCCATTCTGCTGCCTTACTCTCTCTCTCTGCCTGTCGCTCAGCAGCCTTCCTCTCTCTCTCTGCCTGCCGTTCTGCTGCCTGCTGTTCTTGTTCTACAGCTTCCAGAAAACGGCACAACACCTGCAGGTATGTGTTAGGGTCACTGGTGCCTACTTGCTGCAGGACCATTTGCCAGTGTGAAGCCATTCCTCCCACAAGGCTGGGGCTACTGGCCTCTCCTGGTGAAGTAGTCCTTGGGACCGGGCTGCTTGCTGCACTTCCTGGCCTAGCCCCAAAATCAGGACTCTGCATAGCTGTGGCTTCCTCCATTTCAGCCATACGCTCAGGATCTCCAAAAGCCTGGTTCAGCAGTTCTGGAGATCTGCTTCTGAGCCCACTAGCCATCCACTGGTATTTGCCAAATAAAAGATAGGATAGAATACAAAGAGTAAGGGAGGAGAACAGCACTGTATCAAACTTTCACTGTATCTTAATGCTTGTGTAGCCCTATTTGGGGGGGGGGTATGAGTATTATCCCTCCCACAATAGACTCTGGCGCTGACCTGTGTGTATAATGGGACCTGAAGCCTTCGCTGAAGGGAAGAGTGGGAACATATATGAAATATATCAGTGCCTCCACCCAGGATAGAGCCTCTGTATTACAGGGAGGATCTCTTCCTGGGACTTACCTATGAAGTAGAGTTAGTAGCCTTAACAAGGATCACTGTACTAATCTCACAGTCTGAAGAATACATACAGATACCACATAAGGTTATAACAGTAGCTTTATAAGAATCAAAAGGGTAATAATACATACATACAATATACTCAGAACACAGCAGTACTACAACAACCAGCAAGTCCAAAACAGTCTTAGGTTATATACCCGGGTATATATATATAGATATATAGCAAGATTCCGGTGCACAATACCTCCAGGCAACAGAAGAGATGCAGGGTCCCCTGTGGATGACTGTGGATCCTCGGATTCTTCCAGGAGATGACAGACAGCCGATCAGGAGATTATGATGATGATGAGATTCTTCACAGGCAGCAAACAGGGCGACGGTGACGGCAGTAGATGCAGGCCTGACTACCCTAACACTGAGTCCTTAACCTGCCAGCTAAACTACTAGTGCAACCGGGCCTCTAACTAGCTAGTTGGCCTTCGGAAGCCTAACCTATCACTGCCCTGAACTATATATATATATGGATCCCTAACTACAGTTACTAGCTAGGTCCTGTGGGTATACAGGGGGTAACACATACCTAACTATATACTCTGAAGTAAAGAGGAACAGGTGGCTCTGAAATAAGGTCACTAGCTGGTCTCAAGGATATAGATTCTTAAATATCTGTTTATCTACTCCTTAGAATTACACCTACCACCTGCCTTAGACTCCCCCAGACATAACATGTCTGTCTCACAGCAGCTCTGCTCACATCTCTCCCCCCAGCAGCTCTGCCTCACATGTCTGACTCACTGTATTTATAAACAAACCCTGCACTGAATGCCTGGGGTCTCTGAAGCCAAACTGCAGGGGCAAAGAAGCTAGATACATTATATACTAGTAGAAATGGCAGTTCCCTACACTCTCCCTCTGGTGAAATCTTTACGTCACGTCAAAGACATACAAAGTCATAGTATACAGTCGACATAACCAATGACAATATCAATATGGTTGCTTTTGCATTTACAGAGTCACAACAGGTTAATAGTTATACATGCCAACAGGAGCGAAAATTGGTAACATATTGACCAAAGTGGACACTGCACCCACCCAAGCATGATATAAATGAGGCTGAGTAGTAAATCTGGGGTCCCCCAAACTATCATATGTCAGTATAGGTGGAGGGTGTCTAATTCTCTCTCCTCTCCATACCTCTCTCTGAGGTAAATTAGCATGTCCAGGCCCTAAACTAGGGTTGTCTGCCATGGGAGGGGATGGTGCTGGTGGCGTAGGAGAGCTAGATCCCTGCTCATCTGTAGACACAGATCTAGGTACGAATTCTGGAGTTTGAGGGTTCATAGGTCTCCCTGAAGGAGAAGATACTGGTGATCTAGGAACTTCAGGAGCCACAGTCCAATCACTCTCAGGAGTTTCAGGAAGGTCAGGTGGAATATCGGCTAAGGGCTGTGGAGAATCACAGGCCGAGCCATCATTGGAGATATCCATACCATCAATCTGAGGTACAGGCAACAAATGATTTCTATGCCAAGTCTTGATCCTCCCGTCCCGTCCTTTTATCTTGTACACTGGTATTCCAGGCAACCGATCTACCACTGTAAAGAGTTAACTCCGCCATCGATCAGCCAGCTTATGTTTTGCAGATGCTCCCAAATTCCGTAGCAGAACATGGTCACCAGGGTTCAATTCTCGGTATCTTACTCAAAGATCAAATCTCCTTTTATTTCCTTCATTCACTTTGGCCGCATTTTCCTCAGCCAGCTCATAAGCACTCTTAAGCGTTTCTTTCAAACGTGCCACGTATCGGTAATGATCTCGATGACTGATACCATTGGTAGAGACTCCCAACAAGATGTCAATAGGTAGCCTAGGCTCTCTTCCAAACATCAGAAAGTATGGTGAATATCCTGTGCTCTCGTGCCTTGTACTATTATAGGCATGCACCATAGCCTCCACTTTTCGACTCCAGGATCGCTTATCCTCAATTCGTAAGGTACCAAGCATATCAAGTAAAGTCCTGTTAAATCTTTCAGGAAGGGCATCTCCCTCTGGATGGTAAGGCATCGTCCGACTTTTGCGGATGTTCAACAACTGAAGTAACTCTTTGATCAGGTTACTCTCAAAATCCCGGCCTTGATCAGAATGCAACCGGTGTGGTAAGCCATAATGGATAAAATACTTTTCCCAAAGCACTCTTGCAACATTGACTGCTTTTTGATCCTTAGTCGGAAAGGCTTGAGCATATCGTGTGAAGTGGTCAGTCACCACCAATACATTTCCAAATCCTCTGGAGTCGTTGTCAATACAAAGGAAGTCTATGCAGACAAGATCCATGGGGCCCGAACTCCAAGTGTCCCATGAAGGCCGCTCGAACCGGGACAGTCTTCCTCTGCAAACATCTGCGACAGCACCTACACAGACGAGTCACGGTATCTCTCATTTTGGGCCAGTAGAATCGGTCTTGTATTAGGCCATAAGTCTTCTCAGGTCCCAAATGACCATGATAATCATGCAGACTTCGGAAAATCATCTTCTGAAAGCAGCTTGGAATAACTAGTTGGCGCCTTCCAGGGTGATCATGATACAGCACCACACGATAAAGTAGGCCGTTGTCTATTTCAAACTTCTCCCAATCTCGTAGAAGTTGACTGCATTCAGAGGGTAGGGATGTCTTTAACATTTCTCTGTCTTGAGAACTCACTGCTTGATAAAGAGGTCCAATTAAAGGATCAGTCTTTTGACTCCAGATCATTCGCTTTGAAGATATAGAGCAACTCTCAAAGGATCCTAAAGCAGCAGGGTATGCAAACATGTCTGGTACAGCTTCGGGACCTCCCCCAAAAGAGTCAATAAGCCGAGTTTCAGAAAAGGCTACTCAGTCTTCAACTACAGCAGCCATGGCACACAAAGCTCCTACTCCAGGACTTGGCACTTCTTCCCATTCATCCACTACTTCCGGACTAGGTGATCCAGGCCGTCTTGATAGAGCATCTGCCCCAATGTTCTTAGGCCCCGGTTTATACTTGAGTGTGAATTGGTAGTTGGATAAAGCCGCCAACCAGCGATGTCCTGTAGCATCGAGTTTATCGGTTGACAAAACGTATGTCAGTGGATTGTTGTCTGTTCTTACTTCAAACGTGGCTCCGTATAAATAGTCATGTAATTTATCAACAATGGCCCACTTGAGCGCCAAAAACTCCAATTTATGTACTGGATAATTTTTCTCGCTGGGAAAAAGACTTCGACTTATGAAAGCTATGGGCCGTAACCCGGCCGGGTATTCTTGGTGCAGCACGCCACCTAATCCTTCAAAGCTGGCATCTACATGTAGCACATATGGCTTCTGTGCATCAGCATAAGCCAGAACGGGAGCTTCTGTCAATTTCTTCTTCAACAACTTAAATGCTTCTTCACAATCCGCAGTCCACCTATCGCCAAAAAGGCTTTTGGAGGACCCTTTCTTCTTTCCCGGATCTCCTGTATCACTCTTCAACAGGTCGAGGAGGGCTCGAGCAATTTTTGAATATCCTTCCACAAATCGTCGATAGAATCCACAAAACCCCAAGAAAGATTGCAACTCCGTAATATTTTGCGGTCGGGGCCAATTCACCACAGCTTCAATCTTACCAGGATCGGTAGCAACTCCTTCAGCAGAAACAATATGACCTACATAAGTGACCGAAGATCTACAAAATTTGCATTTGTCAGCCGACAACTTCAGCCCCTCTTCTTTTAAGCGTTGGAGTACTCTCATGAGTCGTTCTTCATGTTCTTCCAGCGTCTTTCCAAACACAATAATGTCATCAAGATATACAAGGCATTCCCGGGGCACTAAATCACCTAACACTCTTTCCATCAACCTTTGGAACGTTGCTGGTGCACCTTTTGTACCTTGCGGCATGCGAGTGAACTGAAAGAAACCCAAGGGGCATATGAAGGCTGTCTTTTCCTGATCCTCAGGTGCCATTGGGACTTGATAGTATCCCGATCTTAGGTCCAGCACTGTGAACCAACAGTTTCCATTCAGAGCTTCCAGAGCTTCTTCAATTCTCGGCAGTGTATACTGATCAGGTAAGGTTCTCCCGTTCAGAGTTCTGTAATCCACACATAGGCGAATTGCTCCAGATTTTTTTCTTACCACCACAATAGGTGAGGCATAGGGGCTCTTACTGTCCACAATGATCCCCTGACCTTTCATTTGCTGTAGAGTTTGTCTTAACTCATCAACATCCTTTGGAGCAACTCTCCGTGGTCGCTCCCGGAAGGGAGTAGAATCGGTCAATCTGAAAGTGTGTTGAGCACTTTTAGCACAACCTACATCCATATCGTCCATGGAGAACACTTCCGATAATTCAGACAACTTCTGTGTCAGTCGCTGATTCCAGGCCTCTGGTAAATGTGGATCACTCAAGTCAAGATTGAGATTAGGGATTGCATCTCGGATTTGAATCCTGCACACTTCAGCGTATGGATTTACTCCAAGCACAGGGTAGCAGTGGGCCACATTCTGGTATGGTCCAATTACGATCGGATGCGGTGAACAGTTCCTCACTGTCACACAGGTAGATAACTCCACTTTATTTCTCCAGTCCTTTCTCTCTGGGATCACCATCCAGCCATTCTGGTTAATCATTTCTTCAGGGGTTTCCATAAGGACATAACTCCCCCCTTCAAGCAAATCGGGAGCAATGCTGGAGGCTACTCTCAGAACTCTCTCCCCGCCGGCAGGAACTTCCACGGTTCTTTCACCGATATGATATACCATTCCATGTCAATAGCCAGTAGACAGGGCATCACAGAATTCTCTAAGATCAGAAGATATATTCACCGGCTGAGCTGCAGGGTTCCAATCTCTTCCAAGAAACTTCTGAAAAGCATAATGCACTGCGGGACAATTAGTGCCAAGTATCACAGGAGCTGCACAAGAATCCCCTGTATCAGGGCAGACAAGAGCCGTAATCTTCATGGGAGCGACACTCTGATCTTCTAATTCAGGGACAGCTATAACTACTTGTAGGCTACCGTCTACAGGATATGATCCTGAATTAAGCCCCCACAATTTCATTTGTCCCGTAGACTGAAGAGGTATATCCCTCAGATACTTTTGGTAGAACGAGTGATAAATCAGGGTCACTTGAGATCCTGTATCAAACAGGGCAGGAGCGGCATGACCATTGTCAGTGACTTTGACAACAGACCTGGAACCCGCAATAGCGCCTCTGGTCTTTACTCGGCCCGCCTTCCTCCGGTGTCTTTGATTCTGAATAGAAAAGACAGCACTGTGTCCCAATCCCTCACTGTCCTCCGTACACTGTCTGGCAGTATGGCCCGTCTGACCACATTTATAACAGGTTCTAGCATCCTTCCTCCATTGAGTGGCAGTGGGTGGAGTGGCGGACTGTCTAAGTTCTGACCGCTCCGCTGGTTTGTTCTTGTTTGAACTAGGAAGAACATCTTTTTTAGAGATGCTTTTCACTTTCTTAGGGGTACTAAAACTAATGTCAGCTTCTTGTTTTTTCACTAACTTCATTAAGTCAGGAAATGGAAGAACTTTATCAGATAGTAAGACCTTGAGTACTTGAGCAAGAGGATGATGAGGTTGTAACCCTCTCACCAACTGACTGGTCCTCATAGCATCTACCTCTGAAGTAGATATAGCTGCGTGGTACACCAGACGTGAAAGAAGTAGCTGTAAACGGTTAATAAAAGTAGAGACATTTTCCCCTTCTTTTTGACGAACCATTCGGTAATCAGCAACCATCTGAGCAAGGTCATAGTATGGCTCAAAGTGATCAGACAGTACTTGTATATAGTCCAATGCACTCACTCCTTCATGAGAGTCTCTGTACAAGCGGATCAATTCTGCAGCAGGAGACCGCAAACTTTCACTGATACGCTGCCGCTTGCCTTCTTCAGAGCAAGACCATTCCTTCAGGCATTGGAGAGTATGTTCTGTCCATATCTCAAAGTTTTCCTCCCCTTGTGGTACTGGGACAATACCAGAGAATACCTTTAGTTTCTTGTAGTGAGTGGCCTGCAGGCCCTGAGCTAACATTTCAGTCAGCCTGGCTAAAGTGCTAATAGCACTGTCACTAGAGGAACTGCTAGCGACGGCCATACTGGGGGGGTAACTGGCTGAGCGGGGTTCTTCCTTTACCTGAACCAGGGGAGGAACAGGAGGTCGGTAATCCCATGTAGTAGCCAGTGAGAGGTTCCCCTCTGAGCTATATCGCTTCTCCATATCAATGACTATTCCCACTTCTAAATCTCAGCAGTGCTTCCAAATGTTGCCCTATTTGGGGGGGGGGGGTATGAGTATTATCCCTCCCGCAACAGACTCTGGCGCTGACCTGTGTGTATAATGGGACCTGAAGCCTTCGCTGAAGGGAAGAGTGGGAACATATATGAAATATATCAGTGCCTCCACCCAGGATAGAGCCTCTGTATTACAGGGAGGATCTCTTCCTGGGACTTACCCATGAAGTACAGTTAGTAGCCTTAACAAGGATCACTGTACTAATCTCACAGTCTGAAGAATACATACAGATACCACATAAGGTTATAACAGTAGCTTTATAAGAATCAAAAGGGTAATAATACATACATACAATATACTCAGAACACAGCAGTACTACAACAACCAGCAAGTCCACAACAGTCTTAGGTTATATACCCGGGTATATATATATAGATATATAGCAAGATTCCGGTGCACAATACCTCCAGGCAACAGAAGAGATGCAGGGGCCCCTGTGGATGACTGTGGATCCTCGGATTCTTCCAGGAGATGACAGACAGCCGATCAGGAGATGATGATGATGATGATGAGATTCTTCACAGGCAGCAAACAGGGCGACGGTGACGGCAGTAGATGCAGGCCTGACTACCCTAACACTGAGTCCTTAACCTGCCAGCTAAACTACTAGTGCAACCGGGCCTCTAACTAGCCAGCTGGCCGTCGGAAGCCTAACCTATCACTGCCCTGAACTATATATATATATGGATCCCTAACTACAGTTACTAGCTAGGTCCTATGAGTATATAGGGGGTAACACATACCTAACTATATACTCTGAAGTAAAGAGGAACAGGTGGCTCTGAAATAAGGTCACTAGCTGGTCTCAAGGATATAGATTCTTAAATATCTGTTTATCTACTCCTTAGAATTACACCTACCACCTGCCTTAGACTCCCCCAGACATAACATGTCTGTCTCACAGCAGCTCTACCTCACATCTCTCCCCCCAGCAGCTCTGCCTCACATGTGTCTGACTCACTGTATTTATAAACAAACCCTGCACTGAATGCCTGAGGTCTCTGAAGCCAAACTGCAGGGGCAAAGAAGCTAGATACATTATATACTAGTAGAAATGGCAGTTCCCTACACTTGATTTAATACCGAGCTTGTCTCATAGGATTACTACAATCCCCAGCGTGTGAGTGATAAAGGTCACCAATGCACGCTGTTTATCCTAAGATCCCACTACGCTGCCAACAATGTGAAAGATCCTCAGTGCGCCAACACCGTGTTGGCCCACACCTGAGTCTTCTTTCATATAAAACCACACTCACCACCAGTGAGTGCCGGGTTCACAAGATAAATACAAGACAAGCTTTCTAAATTTTATATATTTATTAACCCCTAAATGGGTCGGTATTAACATCTAACACATGCAGTTCAGAACAGATATGCAGATATATACAAGCATTAACAGTTACTAGTTACAAGATACAGTGCAATAAAATAAAAGGGCATAAAAGTGAAATAATTACTTTACCACACATCTCCTTGCTGTGGTTCTGTAGTCCAACACTCATACATGCTCTGGTATGTGTGAAATAACCAGTGGAGGCAGCGGCATTAACTCCAGCAACTCATCACAGCAGCCTCTCCTCATAGTAGCATCTTCATAGTAATCTCCCAGTGGTAGTCTCAGCCCAATCTCCTTTAGTCTGTCTGTAAAAACTCCCCCACTGGCCTCTTACCTCATCTTTTATACCCTTGATGACACCACCCAGAATGAGTTCATCAACAACAGCAAGTCTGATTGATTAATGCACTCAAGTCCAGATCCTTTGTATGGAGATGAGACCAAGTGAAATGTTACAATGTTATCAACCATGTCTGATCTACCAGCTCAAGCTGACCAATGCATGTTTGTTTGATCACTCAGGGCTGTGTAGGAATTCAATGGAGCCCTGCTGGGATGGATACAAAGCCCTATTGTTCCAGTCCAGCCACTATTGGCAATATACCTATGAGTAGGCTGTGCACATTATGAGTAAAGGGAAGTAAGAGAGAGGTACGCTACCCAGAGATCAAAATACATCTCTGAGTTATAGCCATATTTAAGCAGAATCATCACAGATGGTCCAACTAAACGCAAACCGGATGGAATAGCATGCCGCTGCAAGATGCTGTGGTAAACATGCTGGTTCAGTATTCCTTCAATTTTGAATAAATCCCCAACAGTGTCACCAGCAAAGCACCCCCACACCATCACACCTCCTCCTCCATGCTTCACGGTGGGAACCAGGCATGTAGAGTCCATTCGTTCACTTTTTCTGCGTCGCACAAAGACACGGTGGTTGGAACCAAAGATCTCAAATTTGGACTCATCAGACCAAAGCACAGATTTCCACAGGTCTAATGTCCATTCCTTGTGTTCTTTAGCCCAAACAAGTCTCTTCTGCTTGTTGCCTGTCCTTAGCAGTGGTTTCCTAGCAGCTATTTTACCATGAAGGCCTGCTGCACACAGTCTACTCTTAAAAGTTGTTGTACAGATGTGTCTGCTGCTAGAACTCTGTGTGGCTGTAACGTCTCTGCCGTTTCGGGTCTCGGCGCCGCCCTCCGCTCGCACGCTGTGGCGAAGGAGGCGTCAATTTGGTTCTTTGTGTAAGCTTCTTGATGCTCAGTCTGAACATGGTCCTAGTTCTCTTGCTGTGTAAAGCCACACCCGTGTATTTAAGAAACATTTCTCTCTGGACTGCATAGAGTTAATCTCTTCCTGGCCTGAGTGATTGACAGCCTGTGTACCTATCAGCTCTGGGGCTGGTCCCAGACTTTCTATAAACAGGTTGTCAGCCCTCACATGGCTGCCGGTTATTACACTTGTGTTTTGCCTGCTCTCTTTCTATACTCCTTGATACTTTGTTACTTGATTCTCTGACCCTTTGGCTTGCCCCTGACTATTCTCTTGGATTTTGACTTTGTACTGCTTTGCTCATTTGTTACTGACCCCTTGGTTTGCTCACTCTGCTTCTGTGTTGTTTTTGTCTTGTCCTGTTCTCTGTGTCACTTACCCAGTATAGGGCTTGTCTTCAGGTTGTCCTTTTACCATTTAGGGTAACTGTGGCAATAGGAAGGGACAGTGGCTGGGGTGAGATTAGGGCTCACTTGTCTCTGTCCTTCCTCCCAGACCCCTGCAGTAGTGTCAGGGTATTGCTTCGTTTGGCAAGACCCTTACAGAATAACCGGCCCATACATTCTGCCATTGCTTCCCATAGGGTCAGCATGGATCCTATTCAGGGCCTTGCAGCCAAGTTGGAATGTTTGGCAGTTCTGGTAAATGAGCTTGCTAAATAGGTGCAGACCCTTACTGATGCCGCTGCAGCATCTCCAGTTGTTTCTGCCCCTTTTAGAGTTAAGATGCTACTCCCCGACCGTTTTTCAGGGGATCGTGAAAAATTTGAGACTTTCCGGGAGTCCTGTCGCCTGTATTTTCAGATTAATGCACATGCATCCCAGGCCCAAATGGTTGGAGTAGTTATATCTCTCCTACAGGGGGATCCACAAGCTTGGGCCCTTAAACTCCCTCCAGAGGCTGAGGAGTGGACTGACTTTGAAAAATTTTTTTTTGTCTTTGGGGTCTATATATGCCGAGCCAGACCACATTGGTCTTGCGGAATCGCAACTCCTCACCATGCGGCAGGGCAAATGCTCTGCTGAGGAATATTGCGCAGAATTCCGCAAGTGCAGCGTGACTGCAGGTTGGTGTGAGTCAGCTCTAAAGGCCCACTTTAAATAAGGCCTGTGTGACCGTGTTAAGGAGCTCTGGGTTGGTCACCCAGATCCTCCCACTCTTGAGCAGGCCATGACTTTGGCTGTCCGTATTGACCGTAGGATCCGGGAAAATGTTAAAGAGAGAATAGGGTCTGCTTCTTCCAAGTTTTCTGTCTCTCCCTCTCTCTATCCTGAGAAACCTGTTATTTCTCCCATGACTCCTGGTGAGGAACCCATGCAACTGGGAGCTATGGACGCCAAGACGCGACGAGAGCATCGTCTCAGGAACAACCTCTGCCTGTACTGTGGTACTTCCGGTCATTTTATCAGTGACTGCTCGATCAGACCCCGCAGACTATCAGAAAAACTTCAGTGCCTGAGTGGTAATCAGAAGAACCACTCAGGCAACCAGGTATTTGCCAGTAATAACAATAAGATGTTGCTATCTGTGTCTCTGTCCTCTGGGGACAGATCTGTTTCTGGCCAGGCCTTA
Organism: Leptodactylus fallax; assembly: GCA_947044405.1. Taxonomy (NCBI): domain Eukaryota; kingdom Metazoa; phylum Chordata; class Amphibia; order Anura; family Leptodactylidae; genus Leptodactylus; species Leptodactylus fallax. Next base: position 2,559,924 of record CAMRHE010000220.1, on the reverse strand, counting down.
GTTGACTCTGGGTCTGCGGCAAACTTTGTCACATTCTCATTTGTCTCAGCTTTAGGCATTGAGCTTTTGCAACTTGACACTCCTCTGGCGGTTACTGGAGCGGATTTTGCCCCACTGGCCAGGGGTAAGGTCCGATTCAAGACCCCCTTAATAACGTTGCAAGTTGGTTCTGCTCATTCTGAGCTCATGAGCTTTTTTGTTATGGAGCATCTGTCTTCTGATATTATTTTGGGGCTCCCCTGGTTGAACCTCCATAACCCTATTTTTGATTGGGGTAAAAGGGAGTTGGTAAAATGGGGAGATCAGTGCTCATCCCACTGTATTGTTTTGCACACCTTAAATTGTGTTACTGAGGAGACTGTCTCGGCTGCAAAAGGTTCGGAAATGCCAGGTGAATAAAAAATGTTTGTCTGGCCCACCAGTGTCTGTGGTTGTGCACAAAGACCCTGAATTGAAGGCAGAGAAAATACTGGGTCCTACTAAAACTGGTTTATCTGGTGAGGGTCTGGTGGCCCCTTATAAAGGGGGGGTACTGTAACGTCTCTGCCGTTTCAGGTCTCGGCGCCGCCCTCCGCTCGCACGCTGTGGCGAAGGAGGCGTCAATTTGGTTCTTTGTGTAAGCTTCTTGATGCTCAGTCTGAACATGGTCCTAGTTCTCTTGCTGTGTAAAGCCACACCCGTGTAATTAGGAACATTTCTCTCTGGACTGCATAGAGTTAATCTCTTCCTGGCCTGAGTGATTGACAGCCTGTGTACCTATCAGCTCTGGGGCTGGTCCCAGACTTTCTATAAACAGGTTGTCAGCCCTCACATGGCTGCCGGTTATTACACTTGTGTTTTGCCTGCTCTCTTTCTATACTCCTTGATACTTTGTTACTTGATTCTCTGACCCTTTGGCTTGCCCCTGACTATTCTCTTGGATTTTGACTTTGTACTGCTTTGCTCATTTGTTACTGACCCCTTGGCTTGCTCACTCTGCTTCTGTGTTGTTTTTGTCTTGTCCTGTTCTCTGTGTCACTTACCCAGTATAGGGCTTGTCTTCAGGTTGTCCTTTTACCATTTAGGGTAACTGTGGCAATAGGAAGGGACAGTGGCTGGGGTGAGATTAGGGCTCACTTGTCTCTGTCCTTCCTCCCAGACCCCTGCAGTAGTGTCAGGGTATTGCTTCGTTTGGCAAGACCCTTACAGTAGCATTGACCTGGTCTCTAATCTGAGCTGCTGTTAACCTGCTATTTCTGAGGCTGGTGACTCGGATGAACTTATCCTCCGCAGCAGAGGTGACTCTTGGTCTTCTTTTCCTGGGGCTGTCCTCATGTGAGCCAGTTTCTTTGTAGTGCTTGATGATTTTGGCCACTGCACTTGGGGACACTTTCAAAGTTTTCCCAATTTTTCGGACTGACTGACCTTCATTTCTTAAAGTAATGATGGCCACTCGTTTTTGTTTACTTAGCTGCTTTTTTCTTGCCATAATACAAATTCTAACACTCCATTCAGTAGGACTTCTGAACAACACAACTGATGGTCCCAACCCCATTTATAAGGCAAGAAATCCCACTTATTAAACCTGACAGGGCACACCTGTAAAGTGAAAACCATTTCAGGTGACTTCCTCTTGAAGCTCATCAAGAGAATGCCAAAAGTGTGCAAAGCAGTAATCAAAGCAAAAGGTGGCTACTTTGAAGAACCTAGAATATAAGACATATTTTCAGTTGTTTCACACTTTTTTGTTAAGTATATAATTCCACATGTGTTAATTCATAGTTTTGATGCCTTCAGTGCGAATCTACAATTTTTATAGTCATGAAAATACAGAAAACTCTTGGAATGAGAAGGTGTGTCCAAACTTTTGGTCTGTACTGTATATAAACCCCCAAAAACTGCAGAGAGCTGAAAACATATCAATTCTTTAATTCTCAAAGCAAATAATGGTCTTCAAGGAATGTTTTATGTAATTATTGCTTTTCCATTGCAAATACTTAGGAATTGAACACAAACTATGCCAGAAAGTTGCAAAACTTTTCATGATACGATATTCAAGAACAATGTACCATGTGCATGTGTACCACATAGGACTCCTCTTACACATTCCTGATAACACTTCAGTCCTGTGCAGGGATAATAGAAGTTTAGAATGTTCTGCAGGATGATTCGGTTACTATATCAGAGCAATTTACCCATGGTTCCATTTGATGTAATGATACGTTTTGGCTGTTTCGACCATAAGTGACCTCTGCTGGTCTCTAGCACCATTACAGAGTAATTTACTGGTATAGAGCTACAGCTGTGTTTTATTACCATCTGTTCTTTTCCTGAAAATCACTCACTTAGCAAAGCTGCAGGGAATACAGGAACGAGGCACTGAACAATGCACCAATGAGACTTTGGAGCCATATGCAAACTTCCCAAAGTCATATGGATATTTCTTTTTGGTTCTGTTGGCAACTTTGAGCTAACTGAGCATGAGACAATACTTAGAGAACTGACCTAAATTCAGGGCTCTTGACTAAACGGAAAAAAAGAAATATAATTGGGTACCATATGTTTAGGGAAATCTCTCCTTTATTGTTTTACTTACATCTAAATGTACTTCCAGTATCCACCTAAAACCCATCAGGATGTGCATCTAAAATCTGATTTCTAGGCTACAACGAGTTCTCGGTGCTGTTTATTATCTTCATGTACTTACAGACGGCAAACTTTATTACAATATTCGCCAGAATAGGACTTCAATTATGGTAGCCCTTTACTTCCTCCCTGCAGATTGATACAAGTCTACAATAGTTTACTGTACAGGATGCATTAAAAATTGATGAAACTGTCCATTTTTAATTTCCATTTTCCATCAGTGTGTCACATATTCTTCATCTACTTTCTGGCTGTGTGTCAGTTTCTATCCTCAGTTTGCATCAGTTTCTTAAAAAAAAAAAACAACAAACATATGAACGTCATTGGTCTGTTTTGACCCAACACACTCATCCATTTTTAATGTCAGTGAATCTGATATGTTACACAAAAAAAGAATGTTAAAAACAGACCCATACACTTGTATTGGGTTCATCAGGCCTGAAAAAATGGACAAAAATAGGATGTCTTATTTTTTTAATGGACGTTATTCATTGTCATCTAAATAAATCAAAATCTGTATGTAACCATTGACATTCATTGTCCAAAAAGCAGACTTGTGATGGATGTAAAAATAAAAAAAAAACAAACATTTGATTCACGTTCGTTTTTCACGGTCCTGTGCATGGGGCCTTAGGCCACATTCAGATGACCGAGGTGCAAAACGGGCGTCCGGAACTAAATCCCCTTGAACATCAGTTTGCAAAAGAAGAGCGGTCCAAAATTCCAGTTGAGAGGGGTAAGATGCTTGTAGATGTTTATAGGAAGCGATTGATTTCAGTTATTTTTTCCAAAGGGTGTGCAACCAAATACAGTGCTTTGCGAAAGTATTCGGCCCCCTTGAACTTTTCAACCTTTTGCCACATTTCAGGCTTCAAACATATGGATATAAAATTTAAATTTTTGGGGGAAGAATAAACAACAAGTGGGACACAATTGTGAAGTGGAATGAAATTTATTGGTTATTTTAAACTTTTGTAAAAAATAAAAAACTGAAAAGTGGGGCGTGCAATATTATTCGGCCCCTTTACTTTCAGTGCAGCAAACTCACTCCAGAAGTTCAGTGAGGATCTCTGAATGATCCAATGTTGTCCTAAATGACTGATGATGATAAATATAATCCACCTGTGTGTAATCAAGTCTCCATATAAATGCACCTGCTCTGTGATAGTCTCAGGGTTCTGTTTAAAGCGCAGAGAGCATCATGAAAACCAAGGAACACACCAGGCAGGTCCGTGATACTGTTGTGGAGACGTTTAAAGCCGGATTTGGATACAAAAAGATTTCCCAAACTTTAAACATCTCAAGGAGCACTGTGCAAGCGATCATATTGAAATGGAAGAAGTATCAGACCGCTGCAAATCTACCAAGACCCGGCCGTCCCTCTAAACTTTCATCTCAAACAAGGAGAAGACTGATCAGAGATGCAGCCAAGAGGCCCATGATCATTCTGGATGAACTGCAGAGATCTACAACTGAGGTGGGAGAGTCTGTCCATAGGACAACAATCAGTCGTACACTGCACAAATCTGGCCTTTATGGAAGAGTGGCAAGAAGAAAGCCATTTCTCAAAGATATCCATAAAAAGTCTTGTTTAAAGTTTTCCACAAGCCACCTGAGAGACACACCAAACATGTGGAAGAAGGTGCTCTGGTCAGATGAAACCAAAATCGAACTTTTTGGCCACAATGCAAAACGATATGTTTGGCATAAAAGCAACACAGCTCATCACCCTGAACACACCATCCCCACTGTCACACATGGTGGGGGCAGCATCATGGTTTGGGCCTGCTTTTCTTCAGCAGGGACAAGGAAGATGGTTAAAATTGATGGGAAGATGGATGGAGCCAAATACAGGACCATTCTGGAAGAAAACCTGTTGGAGTCTGCAAAAGACCTGAGACTGGGACGGAGATTTATCTTCCAACAAGACAATGATCCCAAACATAAAGCAAAATCTACAATGGAATGGTTCACAAATAAACGTATCCAGGTGTTAGAATGGCCAAGTCAAAGTCCAGACCTGAATCCAATCGAGAATCTGTGGAAAGAGCTGAAAACTGCTGTTCTCAAACGCTCTCCATCCAACCTCACTGAGCTCCAGCTGTTTTCCAAGGAAGAATGGGCAAGAATTTCAGTCTCTCCATGTGCAAAACTGATAGAGACATACCCCAAGCGACTTGTAGCTGTAATCGCAGCAAAAGGTGGCGCTACAAAGTATTAACTTAAGGGGGCCGAATAATTTGGCACGCCCCACTTTTCAGTTTTTTATTTTTTACAAAACTTTAAAATATCCAATAAATTTCGTTCTTGTTGATTCTTCACCAAAAAATTTAAATTTTATATCCTTATGTTTGAAGCCTGAAATGTGGCAAAAGGTTGAAAAGTTCAAGGGGGCCGAATAATTTCGCAAGGCACTGTATTAAGTTGAGGGTGCCAGTAATTTTGTCTGGCCCATTTTTGGAGTTTTGCGTGAAATTATATCATTTTTGGCTTTTTTATTTCCTTTGGTTTTTTTTGCGTTGTTCCAATACACAGAACTGAACTATACAGTTGTGCTAAAAAGTTTACATACCCCGGCAGATTTTTTGTTTTTTTTGGCCTTTTTTCAGAGAATATGAATGATAACACAAAAACTTTTTCTCCACTCATGGTTAGTGGTTGGTTGAAGCCATTTATTGTCACACTTCTGTGTTCTCTCTTTTTAAATCATAATGACAACCAAAAACATCAAAATGACCCTGTTCAAAAGTTCACATACCCTGGTGATTTTGGCCTGATAACATGTCCTGAAGTTGACACAAAGGGGTTTGAATGGCTACTAAAGGTAACATCCTCACCTGTGACCTGTTTTCTTGTAATCAGTGTGTGCATAAAAGCTGAGTGAGTTTCTGGGATCCAGACAGACTGTTGCATCTTTCCTCCAGCAACTGACGTTTCTGGATTGTGAGTCATGGGGAAAGCAAAAGAATTGCCAACTGATCTACAGGAAAAGGTAGTTGAACTGTATAAAACAGGAAAGGGATACAAAAAGATAAAGAAAAAAGGGGTTCTCACCACCTGAATGAACAGCTTGTAGTCTTGAATATTGATGCAGGAAATAATCCCCAGGATTTGTAGGAATGAGTAGCAGAAGAAAAACTTAATAACATAAAAAAAAAAAAAAATCCAACAAATTCACGTATCCATGACAAAAAAATGAATAGATTGCTCTGAAACGCGTAGGCTATCCATTTTTTGTCATGGATCTGTGAATTTGTTGGATTTTTATGTTATTTTACTACAATTTGGATTAAAAGTTAAATTTAAATTTTTTGATGCTGGATTTTATTCAAGTTTTTCCTTCATATACAAAAAGATATCCAAGGAATTGATAATGTCAGTCAGCAGTGTTCAAACTGTGATTAACAAATGGAAACTCAGGGGCTTTGTAAAAACCAAACCACGGTCAGGTAGACCAACCAAAAATAACTGCCTGGAAAATTGTTCGAGATGCAAAGAAAAACCCACACATAACATCAGCTGAAATACAGGACTCTCCGAAAACTATCGGTGTCGATGTTTCAAGATGCACAACAAGGAGGCACTTGAAGAAAAATGGGCTGCATGGTCGAGTTGCCAGAAGAAAGCCATTACTGCGCAAATGCCACAAAGACTCTCGCCTTCAGTACGCCAAACAGCACAGAGACAAGCCTCAAAACTTCTGGAACAAGGTAATATGGAGTGATGAGACAAAAATCGAACTTTTTGGCCACAACCATAAACGTTATATTTGGAGAGGTGTCAACAAGGCCTATGATGAAAGGAACCCCATTCCTACTGTAAAGCATGGAGGTGGATCACTGATGATGTGGGGATGTGTGAGCTTCAAAGGCACAGGAAACTTGGTCAAAGTTGAAGGAAAGATGAATGCAGCACGTTATCAGCAAATACTGGAGGCAAATTTGCACTCATCAGCCAGGAAGCTGCGCATGGGACATACTTGGATGTTCCAACATGACAACGACCCAAAACACAAGGCCAAGTCGACCTGTCATTGGCTACAGCAGAAGAAAGTGAAGGTTCCGGAGTGGCCATCTCAGTCTCCTGACCTCAATATCATTGAGCCACTCTGGGGAGATCTCAAGTGCGCAGTATATGCAAGACAGCCCAGGAATTTACAGGAACTGGAGACTTTTTGCCAAGAAGAATGGGCAGTTTTACCATCTGAGAAAATAAAGATCCTTGTCCACAACTACCACAAAAGACTTCAAGTTGTCATTGATGTTAGAGGGGGCAATACACAATATTAAGAACTGGGGTATGTGAACTTTTGAACAGGGTCATTTTGATGTTTTTGGTTGTCATTATGATTTCAAAAGAGAAAACACAGAAGAAGTTTGACAATAAATGGCTTCAACCAACCACTAACCATGAGTAGAGAAAAAGTTTTTGTGTTATCATTCATATTCTCTGAAAAAAGGCCAAAAAATCTGCCGGGGTATGTAAACTTTTTAGCACAACTGTACATGTGTATAACAGAACATGTGTAATTGCAATAATTTTCTGGAAAAATTTCAGGGATGCCAACACTTACGGCCATGACTGTATGACGAAAGCCTGTGCCTCGTGCGAGCAACTAGCCTGAAGGCCTGATAATTGTGAATGCAGTACTGGAATATTTTACAGGCTTGCCAGAAGATCCATCAAGTAAGGTATTTATAATGTTAGAACTATAGTATAAAAATTACAAAAACTGAGTGCTACATATTCCATTAATTTCAAAACTGGGCAAAATAGAAGTCTTGAATTAGTGCAGCCCTTTACTTTCTCCCTGCAGATAGTTAGACCTGTAATTATATCAAATTCATGTACAGTCTGATGTAAAGAACAAACTTCCGTAGGAAGCTCAGAATATAAGATATGTGGTATATAAATAGTAATATATTTATGCATGTAGATTAATTCAATATAACCTGTAAAGATATTTTCATAGGTGAAGGTGCATTGACAAGTTATACGTCAGAAAGAGGTCACCAGTCAAGCAAATAACTTGTATTAATACATCTTGTAAATATCTCCGCACTGCAGCTGTTACAGTTTTCCCCTGTGATCACAGGGATCACTTCCACTTAGAGACGCAGCACAAGATGAAACCTGACAGGAAAGTGAATATCTCCTTGTAACTGTTGTATCAATCATTCATGTACTTAAGGTCACTGTAGAGCAATTGTTTGTCCTTGAGTATAGACACGTATTATTGATAATACCACAAAAAAAGAGACTAACATCCATCGTTTACTGACCATTTTATTAACAAGTTGCTCAGGCTGTGCAACCTTCAAAGACTGAAAATAAAGTTCTCAGAATTTGGCAACTAGGCGTGTTAACCCCTTCCTGCCGCTGTGATTTCTCATTTCCATTTTTTTACTCCCCAACTTCCAAAAGCCAAAATAATTTATTTTTCCATTTCCAGAGCCATATGAGGGCTTATTTTTTTTACAGGACAAATTGTACTTCATAATGGTACTATTTAATATTCTGTACTGGGAATCTGGACAAAAAAAACAAAAAAAACACAGAATGGGGTGGAATTAGCAAAAAACTGCATTTGCGCCATTTTCTTATGGGTTTTGATTTTAAGGCGTTCAATGTGCAGCCAAATGACATATTAGCTATATTATGTAGTTTTTATTATGTTTTAATAACCTAGCAAAGATCAAAAACTTAGACTCCCTAGGGGACTTTTACCCTACGGTGTCTGATCACCAGTACAATGTACTGAAATATAACTGTATTGCAGTATATTGTAAAGTTCATTGACGGCAGCCCGTTGTAGAAGTATAGCAGGCTGCCTGATGATATTGCGATAGATCGCCACGTTTTCTCCAGGGAATGGCAATCCATAAGAACAATGTTGTCTTCCATGACTTGTGCCAAAGAAGTGCCTATTATCACACATCTATGCCAGAAAACTGGTATAGATATATGGATAAATTCCCCCCTATATGTTTAAAGCATGAGTCCTCCAATGCACAAATAAGCTCTGTATAGATGCTTTCTGCTCCAGCTACCAGATGATGCAAAGTGTGTGTACACTCCATTCTAATATACTGTAGTAGAATATGCTAATAGAACATTCCTACTTGGATTAAACCAGCGCTTCTCAAACTGTGAGGTGGGCTTCACTGACTGGTGAGACACCAGTCCCTGCCAGTGTCAGCTTTGTCACGATGGAAGGACTTTAAGAAACTGCACTGATAATGCCATTCTTGTATTATCAGTGCCATTTCTGTGGATATAAAGGCTAAAGGACCAGTGATGATAACATGACCAAAAGTCCACAGGTCCTTCACCCAAAGTCTGCAGACTGAATTCTGTAATCTGAAGACAGAGGCATCATAGACTGGTATTGGAGGTAGGAGACCCTTTTCTTATCTCCTTTTTGTAATGGGGGTGCTCTGGACAGTGTGGGAGGTGTGGAATTGGGGAATGATTTGCTGTTTGAAAGATTTTATTTGGGGAGAATGCTGCTGCCAATGGGCTTGAGATGGAAAAGGGGAGACTGTACCTGCCATTAGGAGACGGGAAGGTTGGGGGCTATTCTGCTACCAGTTATGGTGTACTGTGGTATTTGGTGCTTCTGCTTAGGTATTTTGTCCTGCATGGTGGTATTTGTTTGGCACTGGGGACGGGTTGTGCCGCACTGTGGTGTTTTGCACTTATGGGAAGTACTTTGTGCTGGACACTGGTATTGTGTCTCGGATGTACTAAAATGGCCACCACAACATACATTGTGGAAAATTATTATACTCTGGGGTCTGAAGAGAACAGGTGGAGGCCCAGGGGAGGTGACAAAAATAGAAAATAATTATACTCCCCTCCGTTACCTCTTTTGGGCCTCCTCGTGGCATCTGGTATGCCCATGTCAACGCTAAGACCGAATCACAGGCCTCAGCGATGACCTTGGGTGCATGATGTGACAGAAGAGCGCCGGATGCTGCAAGGAGACCCAAAAGCGGTAATGGAAGGAGAGTATAAATGTTTTTTATTTTTGTCACCTCTCCTGGGCCTCTACCTATTAAACTCTGGGATCTGAAGAGTCCGCAGAGAGTATAATAATTTACCTTCCAAACACAGGAACAAATGAATCTCCAGATGTTCGCTCACATACATAGCGTGATGGAGCCTGGTACAAATCATGCAGGATCTTACCATACGGACTCATAACACCATATGTATACGCCTAGGGGTGCAGCTAAACACTGTTCTGGCCATAGTCAGTGCTAGTGTAGCTATGCAGTTTTGGAGGAGAGTTATACACGGCGCCCATAAAAAAAAAAAATCCATGAGCTTTTTATGTAATGCACACCAGGCCAGGTCCTCCAGACGATAGACGCTCTTCGTAGCTGTTTGATGGCAGTCCCAAATGAAGGACCCACTAAATTCACAGAATAATGTAATAGGTTCATCTCGATGAAAATGACAGTTCTCACAGAGATTATAAAAGATTACAAAATTTATTTTGCAGAGTTTTACAAGATGCACTTATAAAACTTATACATAATATGATTTCCAACAGAAGAAAAAAACTCATTTCCTCCCCTTCATAAATAAGCATATAACCAGAATATTATCTCCGAGCACTGTACAAATCATTTCGTGGGTGGGGGAGGGATCACACCTTTATCAGCATTTATTGCGCTCTACATTTCAGCTCATTACTTAGCAGACAAAATCCTGTTTTATGGGATTCTCGATTTTTACCTCCACCGCAAGGTGTGCGTATACAAGTGCGGTGCGAATTATGCCGCACGCAGAACACTCTTCTCTAAGAATACTACTTAGAAAACTCTAGATCTGAGGCCAATGCTGGTTTGGGCCAAAAACACCTCAATTTCACTCAACTGAAGCACTAAATATTCTTGAGTTTCTATCAAAAAATCCATCACGCACACGGCTAATATTGCCAATAGCAAATGATCAATATATGCAACTTAGGCCACATGCTAATCCGTCATATAAAAGTGGACTGCTCAAGACAGGCGAAAGGTTAGGAGATTTCTGAACCTCAAGTTTCCAGCCCTATAATACAGCCATTTTGCTATGACAACACCCTATCCTTAGTATAGGGAAACTGTGTGGGGTTCAGATCACCAGCAAAAATGACTTCAGTATTGGCAGTGTGGACTCCGATGTGGATGTTGGTGAATACCCAGACAATATCCTATGATAAATTCATAACTGAATACAATAAGTGTTGTCATGAGCAAAACAGGGGCTGAAGATTTGTCATGGCTATGAAAACAGCACCACTCCTGTCTATGGGCTGTGACTGGTATTACAACTCAAACCTATTCAAATCAATGGAACAGAGCTGCAATACCAAAAGACAACTGGGAAGGCAAGAGTGGTGCTGTTTCAGGAAGTTGGATACTTTTTTCAGACTTCCCCCTGAGGCCCGGTTCACATCTGCGCATGGGTTTCCATTCGGGGAGTCCGCTTGGGGACCCCCCGAACGGAAACCTAACCGCATAAAAAAAGTGGTTACCTTAGGAAACTGGCGGACCCCATAGACTATAATGGGGTCAGTGTGGTTTCCACACTAAATATGCGGAGAGAAAAGTGCTGCTTGCGGCCTAAGAGATTAAGGGTGCTCGTGCAAATGGCGACCAAGCTGCGGTAAACATGCGGTCTACCAATAACTGCTGTGCTGGCAAGTACAGGAGCAGAATGCTAATCCGTGTGCAGTTACTGTGGCTTGGGGGCACCCTAAAAACGTATGTAATACATCTGGGGAGCTCTCCTTCATATTGATTTACAGGGGAACATTGTCATTCTATGTTATCGAAAAAAAAAGAATGATGGATATCAATTCACATGACCATTTAATGCCCTTAAGAACCTGAAGCACACTTACCCCCTACACACCAAAAGGCCCCATCATTTATGGACTCAACCTTCTGCCGCTAACTCACTAGTATCACCTGATGTACTAAGGTAACTAATCTATCATATATTAAGGCAACACCATCATCTTTGGTATGCCTTAGGGTATGTTCACACGGAGGAATTTGGCACTGAATGAGACACTGAATTTGTCAAGGAGAAAATCTCTGCATCAGGAATTTGAAGCATGTTCTGCTTGACAAAAACCGACGAGGATTTTGATGCTGAATTTGAAGAATAGTGTCACTGTATTTTGCCTTTATGGGGCAGGCTCAAATTCCAAATTCCGCGCCAACGGAAGTAGATTTTCTGCCCCCCTTTTTATTTCAATGGGCTTTCTCAGGCGGAATTCACTAGCTGAATTTTTTTCCACTAGCAGAAAAAATCTGCTACTGCCTCCTATTGAAATGAATGGGAGGCGGATTTCAGGTGGCATTTGAGGTGGATTGCACATCAAAATCCACGTCAAATTCTGTGCCAAAGTACTACATGTTAACTTTTTTTTTTTTTTTTTACGTGAACCTGAATCTCAAGGATTTCTTGATCTCTTCAGGTCTCAACCAGAACTGTGCAGTTTGTAGTAGCTACGTTTACACATCGGTCTATGTATAACTAGTACATTTTGACTGGGCAGTCACGGTTCACAAAATCTCCTATAGACGGCGAATAACTGCACCACCTATATTACAATTTTTTATGCATATATGCTGTATTTTAGTAATCTTTATATAGCAAGAAATTGAGTACTGCAAGATCGTCACTCTCCATCAAAAAGTAGCCCTATTTCCTTAAATGGGTTTTCCGGGCTAAAAATATTGATGACTAATATCAGATATGTGGGGGTCTGACAACCGACACCCCCATTGATAAGTTTTTCTCAGCAAACAGAGAATGGGACAGGAAGAAGACAGCTCTGTTTTCTGTGTAGTGGAGGAAGTGAGTCACTGCAGCTTAAATCTCATTCCAATGAATGGGAGCTGATCTGCAGTACCGAGTCTGGCCACTACAAAGAGAACAGTGCTGTCTGCTTCCTGTTCTATTCTGTTTTTCAGCTGCTCCAAACAGGTAATTGATGGGGCTACTCGGTGTTGGATCTCCGCTATATAGCTCACCAATATTTTTAGCCCGGAAAAACCCTTAAAATGGGTTGACTAGTATTTATTTAAAAACAAACAAAAAAAAACACAGTTTTTCTGTTTTGTTTTTTTTATTTCCTAGAAACCATGCCATACTTGTGGATGGACTATAACTGGTACTGCAGCCAATTCACCCGAGTGTCTATAAGCTGCAATACAGACACAGCCCATGGGCAAAAGTGGTTTCGTTTCTGGGGGGGAAAAAAAGCGCATTTTTCGGCAATTCCAGACTACTCCTATAACATGTCTGTGACTTCTTGTAATGGCCGCCACATGATCAAACAGTGCATTATTCTTCTGAAGGAGAAATTAGGATCATGACAGGAGAAACTATGGCACATACATATGAGCGAGTTATCCACCGTGTCATAAACCTATCATGGGTTCACACTGAATCCAAAGCCATGCACTCTTATATATACACGTGCACACTGGTATATGGAAGATGGTATAAAATATGGACAAATAAACATGTTCTTAATATACATTTACAGCTGGTATTGTGACTCCTGACGCCGCCACAGTAGGGCACACCCAACTGCATCTTAGGTACGTAGGGTCTGTCATGGAGGGACATATGACTAGATGTTTAGCCATGCTATATATGCATACACATTTTCTGAAGAGTTGGTTATTTGTTTCACTGCCTCGTATGTAGGCACAGCAAGTAAACACCAAGAGTTGTCCGAGTCTGCCACAAGAGAAGTCCTCTGTGTATAGATAAAGCTCCAGGGTCATATAGAATTTACCCACCTATGACAGATCCTTCTTAAAGGGAAGGTCCACCTTTCACAACCACTTATGTATTGGTTTAATGCATCTAAAATGATGATGAATGATTAAAATTTGCAAGTCTGCTACAATTATGTCTACAGTTTCTATGTAGCTTTAGATGTCTCCATGGTAACAGACTACATAAAACCCCTGTGTAGTCTGAACCTGTAGTCCCATAATCCCTTACATCCATGCCCATCTTCTAACTAACATACATTGGCAAGAAGTAGAGGTTAGATGGAAAGGAATATGACTGCATAATCAGACTACACAGCTTTGTCTGTAGTCTGTTACCATGGAGACAGATGTACATAGATGTTGACATAAAAAAATAAGATTTGTAAAGTTGCTTAATTTTTTTTTTTTTTTTATATATTTGTGAAGGTGAACCTTTAGAGTAACCCAGTCATGTGTGGTAATTCATATATATAAGAAAGCAACCCAGGCATTTTATAGAAATTGATGAAAAAAATAGCATCTTGGAACTTACAAATGGCTGCCACATAGTGGTAGTGACAGGATAGCTTTTTAACCCTTTATTGCATGTAAATTAGTCATACTGAGCCCTACTGTTTCACCTCATAAAACTATAACTCATAACCTCTCTGGGATAACATTTTGCAGCCCTTAAATATAACATTTTCATTCGCCTCGGACATAACATACACAGTATTCCTCATGATCGTCTTTTCCAGTTCAGATGGTAAATAAAGTTTTTTTTGCATGCAGCACGATACATCACAGTCATATCAACTTACCTGGTGTCTTAAAAAAAAATTATAAAAAAAAAAAAATATGGAAGAGTCATGTGACTACATCCCACGTCAGACGCAGACATGGTCTGTTTCCATCACAGCTTGTCCGCACCCCTTTAGGCTGCCTATGAGAGATGCATCTCGGCGAGTGAGAATTGTTGGTTTACTAGTACCTGTTAAAATACATTATTTTCTTTACACTCTGGAAAATAACTATCTATACCTATGTACAAAAAAGAAAATGCTTCTACATTAAGGCTTCTAAAATACAAACATAATCTACATACGTGAGGGCAGGTCTGAGGATCTAAGTAACCTTATGACACAGAGGTGATAGGAAGGAATTTGTCTCCACCCGGTATTTTCCGTGGTTCTGTTTATATGAAAATTTTAAGGCATTTGATCTTGGCCTATTGAGCTAACCTGTATTACCATAAGTGGCAATGACTGATGATGATTTTTTTTTTTTTAGTTTTATCTCAAGCAAGTCCAATTTTTTCTAAACTAAAAATCGAGGATCACGTCCAAAGCTCGGCTTTGCAAAGCAGCATCCTCCCAGTTTCTAGTCCATAGTAACGATATATCACCTTGAGCCTGCGCCAACTATGATCCAGGACTGGATGCCAGTGAAAGGGGGAAAGACTTTGCCTGTGGAAATAATTTAAAGAAAAATAAATATTTAAGTGCCAAGTCTGGAGCGAGTGCTCTCCTTCTTGAGTCAGACTAGTCAATTCTGTTTCCACAGATGGTGAAGCGGTCAATGTCCAGCAGATCTTTGTTCGCTGATCGATGTTTGACATCGGGGTTGTCTTGCGTGATATCCTTCTCCTCTCCATCTGGGGTGGTCAGGAACTGGTCGGAGCTGCTCTGAACAAGAAGCGGAGCGGTGGAGTTCTGGCGCGCAGGCTGGCTGGTGACTGAAGCACTGATATTGTCATCTGTGGGAGTTCCTGGCAGCAAAAGACAACAGCGTTAGATTTATTATTACTGCCTAAAACGTAAAGGGGTTTTCTCATGAACATAACCATATTTAAATTTGTAGACCGTTAAAAGGTCTTTTCAAATAAAAAATTTGCAGAATTTTAAATATTTTTTTCTAACCATCTACTGGTGACATGTGTTGTCTTGATCGGTTGCCAATGGATATGACCATAAATGCAGGAACTTTTTATATTCTGAAATAAAGCCATGATGTCCTTATTGTGTCCGGGTTATCTTCTCATACATGTAGTGTCCCTGCCTGATAACCAGCCATGATGTCCTTATTGTACCCAGGTTATCTTCTCATACATGTAGTGTCCCTGCCTGATAACCTGTCCACAATAAGGACATCATGGCTGGGTTTCTGATAAGTCCCAGACCATAGAAAGTTCCAGCATTCATGGTCATATCCATTGGTAATCGATCAGGACAACAGACTGTCACCACTAAGATGGTTAGGGAAAATCTTTAAAACTCAGCAAAATCTTTAAATTACTTACATTTGCAAAATAGTCTATCTTTTAATGGTATACAAATTTAAATATGGTTGTGTTCATGTGGAAACCCCTTTAAGGCCGCATAAGCCTAGACGAGGCAGGCCGAAGATGAGCTAAATTTATGACCATGACACACACATTTATGCAGTATACTAGTCTTGTCGGACTTCCAACAATGTTTTGCACCGAAATTGGGCACATTTTATGACTCAACAGTCTTAGTCAGTTCCTCTGCTGGCATGAGATGTGTCAGTGTTATTAAATGGAAAAAGCATTGCATGTTTTGGTGCACAATATCTTGATATGCTCAGTTTAATTCACCCCACTAAATCAAGAGCAAGAAATATACACCAGTTTTTTGGTGCCATTTGCTTCATGTTATTAGTGCCTGACATTGAGAATCTATTCTGGGATTGTAACAATGTCTTTTTTTTTTATACATTATAAGGGTATCCATAAGCACCCAGTGTGTGCCAAAATAGTGTCCTTTTGGCATATGCTGGGCAGTATGCATCTGCTTACTTTTTTCTATTGTATATGAATGCAAATTCTGATGTGCTTTTATACAAAGGGACATGGTAAGAAAACAATGGCCGATGTATACCGCTATATGTCTGTACAGTAGCATACATCACAAGCTTTTGCTGAAGGCACACGTTGGGGAATACATGTTATACCTCCAACAGATTCATAAAACCAGGTATGGACAGAGCCGAAAAGCCTTGTGTAGAAGGCTATAAAATAAAGTGATGCTGTTAGAGTGTACATACAGGACCTGACTGAGAATGGTATGGCGGCTCTATAGTAAAAGTAATGTATGCTGCCATACAGCTTCTATACCATGTGCATAAGGCCAAAAAGTTAAAGGACAAAAAAAAAAACGTTCACACTCTCTTATCTCTATATCTACCGATGAATCCATCTAAATCTACCTATGTATCCATCTATATCTACCTACCGTATGTACCTATCTGATATTTGCACAGGTCAGCTCATGGCATGGAGGAGGAGGCAGCGCTCACCTTGATTTGATTTGTTTTTGCTCGAGGCTTTCTTCGGCGTTTTCCCTGGAGTACATGTAGGTGGCGGCTGAAACAACTTCTCTTCCATTTTGGCATCTTTGACATACTGACAGGACTTCCCAAGAAGTACAATGCTGTTAAGAACCTTCAGTGTTATGAGCCTGGAAGAGAAGAGGAAATTGTATAAATACCAAAACCCAAATTTTATATACGTAGCTACAGGAACATCTTCAATATTAACCCGCAAGGTGGCCTGCGGATTTCTGACTTCCCTCTGCTTTACATGCACTTCAGCCTGTCTTCTCTGTACAGGACTGTAGGCTAAAGTACAGGGCCCCCACCTACCCAAAGAATAAATGGGAGGCAGTGCTGATATAGTGCTGCGTCCCCTTCTGTCATCTACTTACACAGCTGGGCACATGGGGTGACATCATTCACTTGGAAATGTTCTCCAATTGTCACCATACAGTGAAGGGGGATGTACTGCACTGTATCGCCATCATTCTCAAGACTGGTGGAGGTCCTGAGGTCGGAGCCCCACCAATCATAAAGAGAAGACATATCCTATGACAACACTTTAGAAGAAGGGAAAACTCTCTTAGGCTGGGGCCCCATGTGGCGGAAACGCCGCTGAGTAAACCGCAGCGTTTTATAGTCACTCTGTTGTGGATGGGATTCTAGTGAACCCCAACCCCACAGTGCGGGAAAATATGTGCAGCAGATACCCTGCGATTTCTAAAACCATTGCAGTATGTCAATTATACCAATGGAAACGCTGGCAGTTTCTCTATAGGTATAACTGAAGTAGAAAGTCCACAGAGGAAACCTCTGCAAACTTCCTGTGCATAGCGCTGCGGGACGCCACGTGGGGCCTTAGCCTAAGAGTGTCCACCGCTATATTAAATCTGGAGGCAGATAATAGGATGACACCTTGATATAATAGGTGATGGGGCAGCTCCTTCCCTCTCCTCCCCCCTCTCTGCACATGACACAGAGCATGCCCACAACACTCTCCCATAACAATTGTTTTAGGAGTCTACTTACATCCAGATTCCTTTCTTTTGCACACTTTGCTGATGCTGATCATACACCAGCGTGTAGGAGGTAAAATCGCCATCCCTATCACTTATCAGGTATCCTAGTGTTCATTTACCCAAGTGAAATTTTACAGAACCCGCCTGTCTGCATTTTTCGGCATTGCACAATATGTGAAACCTTCAGAGCTTGTGACATGAGGTTGGATTGGAAAATAGAAAGATTAAAATAACGTCTAATTTAATATGTACAGAAAAATCTACAGCTGCGGGACAACCCTGCTGTGTTAAGCTGGCACAGCAGCTACTTCAGTTTAGCATACGGAGAGCACAAGTGATGTATTAAATGCATTACCAGAATCTCAGCTATAAAGAAGACAATTTACTACACTGACAATGAGCCTGAGGGTTGGCTGAGAAAGCAAACACACATCTGACGGCAGACGTAATGACTATCGGAAACGCATTATTATTTTCCCTCCTAGACGCTTAGAACACAATTGGCAGTGACAGCAGGACTGTGTACGTCTCCATGCGCTCAATTTGCAATAATTGTATTTCTGGAGTGCGGATTCCTAACTTTTACTTCTTCTAGTGAAGGATTTAATAGAGTATTCCATTGTTCTGTGTTTATAGCATTTCTATTGGACGTCTTATAAATGTCTCATCTGAGACAGTCCCAAATCTGGGATCTTCACCCATATGGAAAATCAACAGAAGAAACTTAATATATCTTATAAATGCTTCTTTCTCCCAGATTATGCCATTAGGTTCCAGGAAAACCAGGCATTTATCTATAGGAAGCTACCTTCCAAAAGGTGGCGCTAGAGCAAGCTCCCCCTTTCCACCAAGGAGGACTTTCTTGTATATTCCATTCCCAGAATTCTTTGGTCTAATAAGTCCCTGTATGCCGCCAGATGGCCTCTTTGAGGCAAAGTCTCTTAAGGAAACATAATACCCCGTCTGAGCTCTTTCTCCACTGACCAAGCTCCTCTCCTGCTAACGTGCTCAGTTCACTGCTCACATCAGTCTTCGGTGAAGTCAGTCTGCAGCCCATAGAAGACTATGGAGAATGGAAAGGGAGTAGGCAGAGCAGCCCAATGAGGGAAAAGCTGCTGCAGCTAACAGTAAGTTTTGTCTCATCACAAAGCTTTATTTAAATCTTTCCTGTTGGTATAGCTATCAATTTACTGTGATCTGCAGAAGAAACTGCGTCTCTCATTTAGCTCCTCCTGTTCCTTCCCTCAAATTATTGAGGAACTTTCACATATACAATAATGAACATACTGGAAACTCTATGTGGGATATCAAAATACAAAAATTATCATTTGTCGGCCGATCACATCTTTTTGTTGATATTAAAAATCTCGGTTGTCTGTCAGATATCGGTTATGTTCCACAATTACAGTGCTTAGTAGATTGGCAAATACAGTTTTACGCAGAACAGATCAGTTTTCTGGAAATTACAAAAAATATATGGATGCATGCCAATATATACTGATATTGGTCAGAATGGACAGAAAGTGGACAGATATCTGTACATATGAAGGCAGCCTTAAAGACGTTGTCCCAGGAAGTAAAGACTGCAAGACCTAAGTGTAGTCTGGTCAACGTGGGCAGGACTGCTGGGGACCAGTGTTCCCATTCACTTCATTGGAAGTGTTGGAGATAGCCGAGGGCTGTACTTGACTTATCTCTGGCACTCCCTTTGCAGTGAATGGGAGCGACGACCACCACCAGCCCTGCCCACATTCAGCCTGTCTGTGCTTAGGTTGAATAGAGCAGGAGTCTTCATTTCGCAGGACAACCCCTTTAAGGTCCTATTGGACCAAAATATTTTTCTGAATGAAGGCTGACTGGCTGCAAGATATGGCCGTCAGTGCTCATTCTGCACCAGCCTCATTAAACAGGCCGAGGACATGCAGGAGGAACAATCACTAAAGCGACCATTTCCCGTCATAGACTTTCATGGTCTGTCAGCAATAGAGCGTTTATCAGACAGGGTATGTGCTGTCATCAGGCACCAATTTTATTGCCCCACTGAAATCAGCTGATCCCCCGATCGTCATCGTGTGATTTTCAGCATTATTAGACAGGCCAATTGTTGCTTGGTCAAGCGTTCATTCCCGACATCTGGCTATTATATCGCCCTGTCTAATAGGGCCTTTACCTCATACTTTATGGTGATGGCTTTTGATAGATCACTTGTATCTATATTACTGAGATAAAGCCACACTATAATAGTGTCACTCAGGAATATCACAATGGATGTGTAGCTGCTAATCTGTCATATACACTTCAAGTCCAGGGCGAGATGTAATGTGGAAATCTGAACAGTACTTAAATGGGGGCACCGCACTAAAGAGCAGACACTGCTATTAAAATGGTAATTCTGCAAGAAGAACTGGTAATTATGGTAAATGAGAATTCGGCGAGAAGTGTATATGTGAGGGAATATACGGCAGGTCTGTAAGGGGTGAGCAACATTGCTACACTTAAGTGTCAAACATCAAAAGAAGAACGGGCATATTTCTGAATAATAACACCAATACATATAACATTATGTCATCATATGTACTTGTGTCTGGAGGACCAGCACCTGCCATAAGGACCTCATGCATCCATGTTATGTCAGAGGCCGCGCTCCTGTCCTGACCAGCAGAGTAGAAAGCTATTTCTATTGGCTGCTCTGCAGTAATCAGTCGATCAATATGCAGAGACTTGGCTAAGTGGAGAGCACTGAGCATGTGCGTCCATCATCACTGCTTATTATATGGACATGCACATTGCTATACACTTTGAACACCAGGTGGTGCCATACTAGGTAAGTAAATGTCCTAATTCTTTACTGGATTGCTTTCTTAACAGCATGTAAATAACAAATGCATTGTTCATTTCTTATCTATACAATGAATATTAGATTTAAAGGGAGTCTGTCACCAGAACTCAGCATATCAGCCCAGCCCTGCAGGGCTGGGCTGATATGCTGGGTTCTGGTGACAGACTCCCTTTAGTTTAGGACTGCCATTCAGAGCTAGTTATTCAGTCTGCGGTACTTACACCCATGGATCAAAACAATAAAATATACAGATCTCTCTGAACAAACCATGACTTACCCAAGGTAGAAGAGCACAACACAGGTGTATGCCAAGACCCCCTGTACTTTAACTGAACTGGTCACCACTCTGATCAGCTGTCAGGAGAACACAAAGGGTTACAAGGTCAGTCGCCACTATTGGGATTTTTATAGGATAGTGATAATCATTTTCCCATACAGTACTCTGCACGTCCAAATGATCATACATGGATCATTGCAGACTGTGACCACACTGGATCAATCATCCACAAGGGTCGCACACTGCAGTAAAGAGATGACCTCACATCCATGACACTAGCTTTATCTTCTGACCACAAGTACAATTCCCAGATAATGAAAATGAATATCGCCTTGAAGACAATATATAGGATTATTCACTATAACGCTACATAGCGTGTGGTCGGCTTCAATCATTAGCACACGGTTCTCTATTAATCTTACTTTCAGCTGGATATGGGCAATGAAACGAAAGGTTTTGTACCTGTGCATTAAAGGATTTTCCCACAAATTTGTCCTTTAAGACTGGATTCACACACAGTATTTTGCAGTGGTTTTCACTTTGCATGTAAACTGCACTCAGCGCCTATTTCTTTGTCCTACACTCAGTATTAATATGTATACATATTTATTAGGATTCTGATTCCATAACTTACTGCAGCCCCATTACTAATCTCCATCACTATGCCTTTCTGCAGGCAGTTACATAAGTGGCACTGCCAGCCGGTACAACCTGGCATTAACATGGCTGTGCCCCATACAGTCTCATTATCTCATTATATCTCATCTTGTTTTTCTTTGCTTCCGGCGTGATAAGCTTAGAAATAACATGTATGCTAATGACTGGTGTGAACAATGCCCCAGTGTCACACATTTATACTTACAAGCACAGCAAGCGGGAGAGGGATGAATCCCATCCGCCGGGAGACAGAGTCGCTGTAGTCAGTGTAAGCCTGGAACAAAATACAGACGTGAGATAGAGATGGGTTAACCTTGGTGAAGGAGAGACGTGGAGATGAAGATTGGGTCACGGTGGATGAAGACAGAGGGTGACAGGCTGAGGGTGAAGGAGCTCCCATCACACTGTATGAGCCAAAAAGTTATGGGAAAACCCTTTAGGTCTGGCAGGTGTATGGTCATGTACAGATGTAGCAGCCACCAAACAAGTGTTCATCATGTTAAACCTTCCTTTGGCTACGCAGTTTGTGTTATATGTCTGCTTTTCAGTCAAAGTGAATGGCGGACACACTTATGTAAGTGCAAAACAAGCGTTTAGTTGGCGCTGCTACATCTGTGTAACACAGACCAGGCTCTATATTATATGGATGAACACTGGGGAAAGGGACGCAGGGTCATTAAAAAGGGGTTTCCCCCATCGAAACAAAGAAATGATGGCATATTGTATATTGTCCTATCTCTGGGACCCCATAGGGCTGGCGAAGCACTGCACCCCCTTCCCCAGCTAGACTTGAAGGCTACTATGCGGCGTCACCTTCAGTCACTATCATGAAGTAATGACATACCCCATGTATTGTCACTTGAATACTCCTTTCTTTACATAATAAGGGTTTCTAAATACTTACATTTTTTTGACGGCTGCTCACAAGCTCAAAGGCAAGGCTGGCTCTGTATTCACTGTACACCTACCGGGAAGACAATGAGACAGATCAGCACATAGCGTACAGGATTAGAATACAGTGGTATGAGGAGGGGGCATACATACACGTTATAATCTGATATAGCTGGTCTGTCCCAACATGCCTATATGTATTACACCAGTACTCCTTACCTTGATGGCAGGCGGCGATACCAAACATTCACATTAGTACAGGACTCCTAATACTTTACTGTTCAGTGCCCCTCATATTAACTGATGATGCAGGACCCCAATGACTTGACTCTTACAATCCCTACAGCCTTCAATGACTGACCAGTGGTTGTCCGACTACTGTCATTCAGCAGACCCCTACATTGTTTACATGATTTCTCCTGCATGGGGGTCTGTGCCAAGTCCTGCAATTCCATTCCATATAAGTAATGCTTAGTGTCAGCACTTCTGGTCTGTCAGAGCGCCAGAAATACAGACAAAGGTACCACTGAAACAGCGGACACCAACAGAGCCGCAGGGAGCCCAATGACTATAACAGTGTCCGTTCTTTTTAACTGAAATCGCCGGATGAGAGAGTTGAGCTTGTAGGACTTTTTTGTCCGCCTATTTTAGATGGATCTGCCCAGCACAGATACGAACCCAGCCAAAACATGACAGGACAGTGCAGTATGGTCTCTTCATTCTGGGAATCAGTGGGGGTCCTGCCAGATGGACCCTCACTGGTCAGCAAGTGACAGCATTTCCTAACAATATACCTTCCTCACTTACATCTTTAAGGCTCTGTTTTTTCCTTCCATCAGGTATATGTTGGAGGTATTTCCCATTGTATACCTCCAATGTTAGCCTCTGACCACTGTACAGACATACAGGGCATATAAAGCTGTTCCTTTATTAAAAACTTTGCATATTGAAAATCCATTAAAAAAATCCTAACAGCGTTAACACATAATAGAGGTATCACCATGTGACGGGTCACGAACAGGATTATTATATGGGCACATCCTTGCTTATTGTATGCCAAAAGCACTTGATTTTAGGAAACGCCGGGCACATGAGGCCCTATGATTATGTTTGATGGACGCCTAATGTGTTCCCATACCAAGATGTGAATAGCGCCATAATCCAAAGCACTTAAAATGGTCTTCATTAAGACATCATGGAAGCAATAAAAGAGCAGACAGGGCTAGCGCTCTATAAATAAGTGATAAGGATTTTAGTAGTAAGAGAACATCTGTGTTCATTTCCCCTAAACTAGGGCACAGATACCCGGCACAGGGAGATGGCAGGTCTAACCTTGGCATATCAGAAGAGGAGCGGTTCACAATGAAGCAGAGTCCCGTTCTCCATCTGACAGCACAGTACAAACAAAACCTTTTCACCTCTGCTAATAAGGGCGGGGGCGTCACCGAACACAAGTACTACAACTGCCAGGTTGCTGATTCCACACACGACGTCATACCATTTTTACTAATTTTGCATACTATATTCTATAGTTTTATGTAAATACACAATTTATAATGGAGTGGAAGTAACTTTAGGTTTCAATTGACAGACCAGGTTAGAGACCTCTGCTGGCTACCAGTAAGAGAGCACCCTTCCCTTGTCTATACCAGAACCTAATACTGTGCACAGCTGAGTGTTTGCTACACTTGTAACCAGCCTAGACAGTCCTTTGTGACCTGAAAATTAATCTCTCTCCAAGCTGCTTAAAGAGAACCTTTCACCACCTCCACCATTTCTAGCTCTTAGCATCTGTTAATAGGCGCCGCTCCAGCACAGTCGGAATTTTTTCTCTAGTCCCCACCATTCCTGAGCATCAAGTGCAGTCAATTTTGGTGTCTGATGTGCTGTCTAGGCTCTGTAATGTCAGAAGGGCAGTGTCAGGCAGAGGGTGTGATTTAGAGCTGCAAACAGAGGCAGCCAGTGTCAGAGCTCAGAATCACACCTCTTGTCTGCTCCTGCCTGACACCGCCCTCCTGACAGTACAGAGCCTAAATAGTATATCAAGCACCAAAACTAACAGCATTGATTGCTTGTGAATGGTGGGGTCTAGAGAAAAAATTTCAACTGTGCCAGAATCAGTGAAGCAGCACCCTTTAACAGATGCTAATAACGGGAGATGGTGGAGGTGGTGAAAGGACCTCTTTAAATCCGTGTTAGTCCAGGCAGTCAGACCTCCACTGTGGATACCTGCTAGGAAACTACAATGGGGAACAAAAATCTTTAACCCACAGATTGAATGCTAGAGTGGATACCACTGAAGCAAAGTCCCTGCACTCCCTAGAACATGTTACCATTAGAATGAGAAAAAAAAAAAAATTGAATTCTGCTTGGGAGGGAACTGCAATATGTATAACATTGTATGACCGTAAGTGATCGGTTCTGTGCCACTGAACGGGACTGGGACAGAAAGGAGGATATATTATATACTTACATCTGCAGTGATGTCATTGAATTTGGTTATAAAGGCGTGTTTGACGACGTCCACTGCAATCTCAGAGGCAATGACCATGCACACATCGGGAAATAATACCCACAGGTGATCTGAAGAGTGGCAAAAAGAAATAAGAAATTATAATGCTGTCCTGTGCAGTACTGTACAAGATATGGGGGCCGCATGGTGGCACATGGGGTCCTGTACATCTCTATACTAGAACACAGACACAGCCGTACAGTGCCCCATCCAGTGTATGGAGCAATAGCAGCAATACTTCCTTCCAGAGCACAACTGCACCATAATATGCAACGCCAGGATTTTCTTTCACATGAAATCGAAGCGAGCAAAGGTTCAGTAAAAAAAAAAAAAAAAAAAAAGGAGTTTTAACAAGGTTGTGTGTGTACTAGACCTTATAAACTGTAACATTCTTACTACAAGTGTGGTTCTTAAAGAAAACCCGGTTACCTCTCCCAACATGCCTGCTCTGTATTCTGCATGAAATAACCATACTGGAGCATCCTTTCGTGTAACTCTCTGTTATGTTACTCTGTTGTTCCTCCTAGCAATTTATGAATAAACTGACTACTTGATGTTACCATTTCCTCATATTAAAGGGGTGCATCCCTTACCAATGACTGGAAACCTCCAATGACTAACACTCATCATTGTCAATGTAGTTCACATTTCCAGGAGGAATAATGGAGGGACAGCACAACCATACATTAAAAAAAGAAGATACTCCATGTTATTTCATTAATAATACCACTATGTGCTACAATCAGTTGACGGACTAGGTACATACAGAGAAATTTGGAGAGGAATGTGAGGCCTAACCACCTAATTCCGGCCTTGTGGAGCCTGAGGAGGGTTTAGTTGCTGGTTAGCCTCAGATACAATGGGGCTAGTCAGACTGGGCCTTGCACAGCAAGTTTTGTGGCTAAATAAAACGTGGAGTCTGCGACTAGATTGAGCAGGACGCTAGTCTTAGCATGCAATGAAAAAAAAAATAATCATCAGTCACAGCCTCCCATTGAAAACAAAGGGAGTAAGATTCCTCACAGAATTTGTGGCTGGTTTTGAGACGGAATTCACCTGAAAATCTCCAGATTTCTCCATACCCTAACATTCAGTCCAGGTGTGCTAATGTTCCCTTTTTATCCTGAAGACTGGTATGATAGTGAGGGGCCATCCTAACAAGGCACAGCCATGTATTATTACACTCTACTACAATAGGCTCCCCCTGTGGGCACAGCAATATAAAGCGGTTGTGTGCAATGTGCCATCACATACATTACTAGTATTAGATGCAAGTACTGACCTGGATTCCAGGAGAACTGCTCCATGTTCCTCAGACATACAATCAGTAGTAGCACATAATTTGTGAATCTCTCTTTGATATCTGCAACAAAAAGAGAAGGGTTAAAAAATACAGCATATACCAAGGCAAGCACTAGCAGCAGAATGGGTCTGAGTGAACTGTCACGGGACTCTGCAATAGGATGCCACATTTATAATAGTGCCCATCCACCTTACAATAGCTGTAAGTTGAAAATTCAACTGACAGCTATTCCTCCCAACTCCAGCATACACATACACGCTTGGCTCAGGCGACACACAATGGTAACACACTGAATTTCCCCATTGTGGGACTATTATTATTATTATTATTATTATGTGTTTTCAATGGGGAGAGGGATCACTGCAGAATAGGATTTACTGCTGCCCAGTGATTATTGGGTTAACCTGTGGCCAAATAACAGATACACTGCCAAAGTAGAGGAAAAAAACCCAAAGTCATTCCGAATAACAGAGCATTGAGTAGAATAGTCACAATAAGTCAGACGGGGCACATACCGCTGTTAGACATTTGGAACAGATTGTTCTTCTCAAACTTCTTGAAGACGCTCCCTTTTATTTCAACAAACTAAAAAGCAAAGAGAAGAAAGTGAGAGTAGATATAGTGCAACCCCAGCTAGGACAACCCTTCATCAAAAACGTCATATTACTCCAGCTAGGATAACCCTTCACCAGAAAGATCACATTACTCCCATTAGGACAACCCATTACTATAAAAGTCCCATGACCCCCAGCTAGTACTACCCATCACCAGAAACATCCCATTACCGAGCTAGGACACCCCATCACCAGAAACGTTCCATTACCACCAGTTATGGTGACTCATCACCAATACTACTTTCTTATTACCCCCAGCTAGGACAACCTATCACAAAAAATGTCCTGTTACTACAGCTAGGAAACCCCATCACCAGAAATGTTCCATTACCCCCCAGCTAGGACACCCCATGACAGAAATGTCCCAAAACCCCGCTTGGACACCCCATCACCAGAAACGTTCCATTACCCCCAGCTAAAGAACTCATCACCAATACTACAGTCTTATTACCCGCCGATAGTACAACCCATCACCAAAAACGTCCCATTACCCCCAGCTAGGACACCCCATCACCAGAAACGTCCCATCACCACAGCTAGGACACCCCATCACCAGAAACGTCCCATCACCACAGCTTGGACACTCCATCATCAGAAACGTCCCATTACCCCAGCTTGGACACCCCATCACCAGAAACGTCCCATTACCCCAGCTTGGACACCCCATCACCAGAAACGTCCAATCACCACAGCTTGGACACCCCATCACCAGAAACGTCCCATTACCCCAGCTTGGACACCC
The DNA here is from genome assembly GCA_947044405.1 of Leptodactylus fallax. Classification (NCBI taxonomy): domain Eukaryota; kingdom Metazoa; phylum Chordata; class Amphibia; order Anura; family Leptodactylidae; genus Leptodactylus; species Leptodactylus fallax. Next base: position 2,532,340 of record CAMRHE010000220.1, on the reverse strand, counting down.
CATCACCAGAAACGTCCCATTACCCCAGCTTGGACACCCCATCACCAGAAACGTCCCATTACCCCAGCTTGGACACCCCATCACCAGAAACGTCCCATTACCCCAGCTTGGACACCCCATCACCAGAAACGTCCCATTACCCCAGCTTGGACACCCCATCACCAGAAACGTCCCATTACCCCAGCTTGGACACCCCATCACCAGAAACGTCCCATTATCCCAGCTTGGACACCCCATCACCAGAAACGTCCCATTACCCCAGCTTGGACACCCCATCACCAGAAACGTCCCATTACCCCAGCTTGGACACCCCATCACCAGAAACGTCCCATTACCCCAGCTTGGACACCCCATCACCAGAAACGTCCCATTACCCCAGCTTGGACACCCCATCACCAGAAACGTCCCATTACCCCAGCTTGGACACCCCATCACCAGAAACGTCCCATTACCCCAGCTTGGACACCCCATCACCAGAAACGTCCCATTACCCCAGCTTGGACACTCCATCATCAGAAACGTCCCATTACCCCAGCTTGGACACCCCATCACCAGAAACGTCCCATTATCCCAGCTTGGACACCCCATCACCAGAAACGTCCCATTACCCCAGCTTGGACACCCCATCACCAGAAACGTCCCATTACCCCAGCTTGGACACCCCATCAGCAGAAACGTCCCATTACCCCAGCTTGGACAGCCCATCACCAGAAACGCTCCATGTTTACACACTTGCTGGGCTAATTTTGATCAAATATCCACAAGATATACAATAAATTCCAGATAAGTGCATGACAGAGCTCAGATACACCCGTCACAGAGTTACATGAGAAATCCATATGATGTGCAGTATACTATCACTTACATTATTAGACATCATGATGGTGAGGAGGGACTTGTTGTGGGAGTTGAAGGCAACATTCAGGGTGGTCGCTTGCACTAATATAAGGATGGCGTGTAAGACTAGAGCATAACCCATAAGGAAAATAACCATGAAGATTGAGTCAACATTATGCAGAGGCCTGAACCCAGGGCCACTGGTCTACACCGCAATGCATTGTGGGAGAAGTAACCAGTTATAGACCTATATGGAATAGTACAGGCCACTCATGACTATACACCTGGTTAGCACATAGCAGAGTTCTACATAAAGGATACAGACATATAAGACAGCCATGAAGAAGTGCGGGATAACACCCAGGTGGGCTCTCTTCCTCTCCTTGGGTTCTGTAGCTGTCCAGTACAAAGCATCCAAAATGTCTTGTCCAAAGGAGGAAAACAAGCGATCAGCAACCTGGAGGAGAAGATAACATGGGACATGAACAAGACTGAAGATCACACCAACGCCATCTTATGTGCTGCATGGGTGATACATAACCTACACACTGTGGAAACATATGCAAATTCACAGAGCTCCAGAAAACTGTATCTGGTGCCACCTATTGGTAACTACCATGCAAGTCAATATCCTGCCTATCCGGCATTGCCCAGCCATGCCACAGACATCAGATGATCAGTATTTAAAGGGGCATTCCCATCTTATAAGGCAATGATATATTGCTAAGATATGCCAACACATTATAATGAGTGGGGGTCTGACCGCTGGGACCACCCATGATAGTGAAAACTAAGGAGCCGCAGTGCTGTTTCAGCTCAGTGGTCCCTTTAGGCTAAGTTCAGATGGCGGAAAACAAAGAGGAATTTGAGGCAGACATCCTTTGAGGCAGAGGTGAATGAGCCTAAACAGTGGGGAGTCTCACGCCATGGACGCCACGGCTGAATCAGCCACAGAATCCACAGTAACATCCAGCAGGACACTTATTTTCTCAGAATCCTGCTTTGATCTTTGCCTCCCATTGAAAGCAACAGGAGTCAGAATAAGGATAGAATCTGACGCTGATTTTGTGGGGGAATCTGCCTCAAAATCTGTGCCAGATTCGGTCATGGGCCCTTACCGTTATTTCTGCACAATGGTGCTTTAGGCCACTGCTATGGAGTTAGAGAGTGGACGTGTAGGTAAACCATGATTACACTACATGGATGACACCCGTGTGATGCCTGTGCCTCACCTGGCCCATTCACTGATGTCAATGAGCACAGGACCTATCCTGAGTTTTAACCTGGCCTCACGGCCCCATACATGGGACTGTGAAAATACATGGTCCTGTGTATGGAGCCACAGAAATTAATGGGTCAGTGTGCTAGCAAAGAAAAACACAGCTAGCACACTGACAGCGCACACTATGGGTGTGTTCACACGGCGGAAAATTTACCACCCCCAGAGTTTTTGCCGTGGTCTGCCGCAACGGGATTCCGATGCAGTGCATCAGCATTCCGCCACGGCATCCCGCTCCTGATTAGGTCCGGATGAACGGGTCTAATCAGGAGCGCGTCTCAAGCTGCGGAATCCGCAGCTAGATAGGTCATGTTGCTTTTTTTTTCCCGCTAGTGGAAAAAAAGCCGCTAGAGGAAAAAAAAACGCTACTGACTGTCATTGAAATGAATGGGAGGAGTTTTTTCAGGCGGATTTTGAAGCGGATTCCGCGTCAAAATCCGCTACCAAAAAACTCCATGTCAACACAGCCTAAGCCAGTGTCTGATCCATATTTTTATAATGAAACTATGACATTTCATGCAGTATCATTAGGACATCCCCTCAGGGTGACATGACTTACCTCCAGCATGTTATAAATAATGTAAAGCTTGATGACAGACTGGCCTCGGATCAGGTGGTACATCATGGAATAGTCCACATAGTGCATCATAAAATAGCATATGACTAGTATCACCCCCTTCAGGATATCACAGACCTGCGCTGGCTGAAGAACACGACCGCCGCTGAAATAAACGTAAGAATAATGTCAAGGACTAAAACGCTTCTGAATCAAGGCAGAAAACACTGCCATCTAGTGTCACTCTGCAGTAATACACATGAAACAAAAGTCATTTCAAATAAAATTGGTTATCCAGGAATCCAAAAACAACACTTACGCCTGTCAGGTCAGGGTGCTACCGTGAACATCCAGATGTAGAAATTGGTTTCCTAGTCATCTATCTGGAGCTGTCAGTAGTTTTGTGGGGTCCAAATTGTTGACAGATGTAAATGAATAGGCTGAGGTACAGATCCAGCCGCAAAGGGCTTGTTTGATCACCACTGGGGGCTCCTCAACATAAGAACGGAAGTCCCATATCCATCAGATGAGTGAAGTACATGAGTGAACTATAGATTTTTAATGGTTCTGCACTCTTGTATATGTGAGGTCACTCTATTCGAAAGAGGCACATGGGCCCCCCATTATGGTGATTGGGAGTACTAAGACCATCTGTGATCGCCTGTCACCTATCAGCTGCATGAATCATGGGGTACACGTACCATACATATACACAAAACCTGCCCAAAGCTGAGAGTTTGCTACAGTTGCATCTGGATTACACTTTAGCAAACCTTCAGCTGTGAGTGGTATTACGTATGTATAGGTGCTTAGACTCTGAATGTAACTAAGAACATTCCCCTTCACTGACAACACAATGTATTCTCGCCACTTGGAGGGAACCAGACAGACTCTGACAAACAAGCTCCATGTGCACAGGGGCTAACATAATAAGCTGGGTCAGAGTGTGTATATATGATCTGCATACCAAGAGCAGAGTATATATACACACACACACACACACAATGGTGGCTCCATCTTGTGTAACATAAGCAGGACATCCTTGTAACTGCTGATACTCAGCCCTGAATAAACTGAACGGTTCAGGACAACAATACTCCGCCATGACAATATCAGGAGGATAGAATAGCTATAGGGTCAATAGACGGATTAATGGGATAGCAGAATACTGCATACTATGACAACAGATGGCCACGTAGATGTATACAGCTCTTCACACTCCATTATATGCATAACATGACAGGGAAGGTGAAGGTATTACTGCTATACAGGCCAAATACATGAGGAAAATCAGGCTGAGTCTGCCCTACATGTCTTTATGCGGTGAAGCATGCCATGCCAGCTAGGGTAAGTTCACACAGCAGATCTCGCAGTAGGACTAGCTAGGCAAAATCCGCTGTGGAAATCTTCCCTACTGTCAGCAGAAAGATTTCCTACTGAAATTTTAACTTCAATGGGACGTTTATACAGAATCCTCAAACGCTTCTTTGTCTGCTGATTTTTTTTCATCTAGTGGAAACTAAAGCATCTGTCTCCTATGGAAACAAATGGAAGGTGGATTTTTTTGCAGCAGATTCCTACTGTGTGAACTTACCCTTACAATGAATTATTTGTTACCAATGATAGGAAGAGAAGCCCAACTACTCTGTCAAGATCTCTTCATACCCACGGTAACAATAGGGCATCCTATAGACTAAGCTGAGTGTGCTGTCTGATGTGGAGCCGAATTTCCAGCAGAATGCACTCCGATGACACTGAGTGACAGCTTAGTGTCACCGGACTGCATTCCATAATGTATTCACCTTTATGGAGGCTTCCATTGTGTTTTGTTCCGATGACATGGAGCTGGATAGCACGTGCTCTACGTTTATGGGAACAGAGCAGCCCATCAGATGCCCCCTCAGAGGAGCATCAACCTGCACACTCGGTCGGGTGCATTAGGCCTTAGAGGAAACAATGAACATCGAAACAGAAGGGATTCTTTACTGTAAGAGCAGATTATGTAACTCTCTGCCAGAAGAAGATGTCAAGGAGAAGTCACGAAAATATTAAGAAAGGCCTGAATGACTTTCTGGAGGCTATCACTATTATAGACTATAATTGTTATCAGATTTTTGGTGTTTTTGACGCTGATCCATTGATTCATTCAAATTGCCAGATTGGATTTAAGAAAGAATTTTTTCCGTAAAATTGGAAAAATTCCTTTTTATCTCAATGATTTATTTTTTCTTCTAGAACACCACCAACAGCAGCACAATAATGGACTGAACTGGATGGAAGTGTGGAGGTTGTGTCCATCCATACAAGCTATGTTAGAATCTATGCTCCATAGAAAGTATGGAAGACTCTACAGACCTGTGCAGGTTCACCACAGTACAAAGAGAAGAAATATGGCAGTATACCCGCCTGTCACCGGCGCTCCGGTGTCCACAACAGCTGTGTGGTCTAGTGTGTGCCATGCCTTTGCCAGCGGAAGTGCTGTGCTGCATGTGACTCAGCGGCCATAGGAAAAGAACCATAGACAGACACCCCCAGGAACAGGAGTGCGTGATTTTTTAGTTTTTAATTCCTGGACAATCCCCTTTAAGTTTGCAAAGTTGTATCTGAACAAACCACAAGACTTCTAGAACAATGGGGCAAACTTGATATTGCGTCGCACATTTGCCGTAAGGCCCTTTTTGTGCACCACAACCCCGGTTCTGCATCATTGTGAGAAGTTGGGTGGGTCAGGGTCATTTACATTATAATTCATGGCAGTTTTCTGCCGTGAGTTATATTGGAGGTCTACGTCAGTTCCTGTGTACATAGTTCCTAACTGGCGTGGAAGTCCATTCCAGCGCTGTGGTGTCCAGCTGATTTATGAAGAGGCCTGTTGTATGGAAACTGGATCATACAACAGGACAATGATCCTAAGCACACCAGCAAATCTACATCAGAATGACTGAAAAAGATAGTCTAGTCAAAGCCCAGACCCCATTATAATGCTGTGGTGGAGTAGGGGTTTGCTCCTATAATTTACATATAATACATAATATATGGTCCTGGTAAATAAGGGCAAGTTCTGGTTTAGCAATATATCACTGTTTTTAGGTTACGTTCACAGGACGGAATTTGGTGTCGGTTTCAAAAGCAGCGCCAAATTACACCCATTGGAAAAATAAGTGTCCTGCTTGGTCTTGCTTTGGATCCCGCAGCCGATTTTATGAAAGTCACAAAGGATAAACCAGAAGGACGGAAACAGAAAAAGAATTTGAGGTGGAAGTCTGCATTTCCTCCATGTGAACATACCTTTAGTGACATCCGCTCAGCCCTTAAAACCTGCAAATAACAGTTGAGCTGAACTTTTATCACGAAGAAGATTTAGCAATTTCCGTGTCTATTTTTTGCATCTTACCTTAAGCCGCAGCATGGAAGAGTAATGAACCTGACAAAGGCCAGGAGCACCCTCAATGGGAGCAGTGTGAAGACGTACAGGAAAGCGTCCAGGCACAGGAAGAACCCGAAGAACATGAGCTGCAAGACAAAGGGAGAAGAAAGAGTATATCAATCCTCTAATCCAGAACATCTGATAAACTGACCCCTCTTCTCAGTGACGTATACACAGGTACATTCAGTATCAGTACTTGTGTAACAACCCAACAAATACATCAGGCAGAAGAATAATAATATATTTCACCAACACCGCAGAACCTGTTCACCGGCCACTCCCTGACATCAAACACATCGAAACCATTAAAGGAAATTTCTGGGCTTAAAGCCCAATTCTACTGAGCGTTCACGTGTGATGGCTGGAGACCTCAATGGCCCATCCTCTTCAGAATCACTCACACCGCACCTCAGGAAGATAAGACGCGAGGGGATGTTACAGTTGTCACATTGCGGATCGGCTTTACTTGTTTCTGTACCTCCTACTGACATTGAGGGAAGGACAGTCCCCAGTGAATTGTTAGGCTAGGGCTACACAGAGATTTGTGGTCACATGCCATTAAAGATGACCATCAGTGGGCATACAACTCCTTGTGTGCACCCCTCACCTGACTATATACCACACCCTGCAAATGCTTTACAGCATTTACTTCTTACAGGGCAGCCTCATCTTTGTTTCTAATAGTTATCAATCCCTTGATGCTTCAGCACACATCACAATGGTACAGTACCATCTGTGTCGGCCAGGCAGGGCTGTGAAGTCAGTAGGCCAAACCACAGACGACTCTATTCTTCCACAGCCCAACTCACACTCCAACTCTGACTCCTGATCCGACTCCTTCACAGCTGTTCAACAGCCTTAGACATACAGAAGCAGAAAAAAATCTGCTAACTCATTAAAAAGCTAGTGATTGATTCCTATGAAAGTAAGTATTTTATTATTATTGTTTATTTATATAGCACCATTACTTCCATGCTGCTTTACATATGAGGGTTTACATACGGTGCACAAAATACACAAAACAGATAATGCTAACAGTGACCGACTGGCACAGTGGGATAGAGGGCCCTGCCCGCAAGGGCTTACAATCTATGAGGGAAGAGGGATAGAGACAGAAGGTGGGGGTAGAGGCTGTACAGATAGTGGTGAGGTGACAGTAGTGTTATTGGAGGTTGTAGGCCTTCCTGAATAGGTGAGTCTTCAGGGCCTTCTTGAACCTTGTGACTGTGGGGGTCAGTCTTATGTGTCTTGGTAATGAGTTCCAGAGTATGGGGGATGCACGGGAGAAGTCTTGGAGACGGTTGTGTGAAGAGCGGATAAGAGCAGAGCAGAGTAGGAGGTCTTTGGAGGATCGGAGGTTACGTGCGGGCAGGTAGCAGGAGATTAGGTTGGAGATATATGGAGGGGACAGGTTGTGGATGGCTTTGTATGTCAGCGTTAGTAGTTTGAACTCTATTCGCTGGCAACGGGTAGCCAGTGGAGGGATTGGCAGAGGGGAGCGGCCGAGGAAGAACGGGGGGAGAGGTGTATTAGGCGAGCAGCACAGTTTAGGGTGGCCTGTAGGGGGGGGGGGCGAGCGTGTTAGCTGGGAGGCCATAGAGAAGGGTGTTACAGTAGTCTAGGCGGGAGATTGTGAGGGCGTGGACTAGCATCTTTGTAGTTTCAGGGGTGAGGAAGGAGCGGATTCGGTGGATGTTCTTGAGTTGGAGGCGGCAGGAGGTGTTGAGGGTTTGAATATGCAGCTTGAAGGATAGGTCAGAGTCTAAGGTTATCCCAAGGCAGCGGGCCTTTGGGACTGGGGTGAGAGTGGTTCCATTAAGTAAACTATACATCTAATTATTATATAATATTAATAATTGTGTAATAAAGAATAATTATTATTTTGAAGCCGGAGCCAGAGATGGTAACTGTTTTCCCGACTGCACCCAAAATTCCAACTGCGACTAAGGCCCCATTCACATCTGCGCATAGGTTTCCGCTTGGGGACTCTGCTGCTTGCAGGACTTTTCTCTCTGCATTTTTCGTGCAGAAACCACACGGACCCCATTATAGTCTATGGGGTCCGCCGGCTTTTTTAAGCAAATAGGTTTCGTTCAGGGAGTCCCTAAGCGGACTTCCCAAACGGAAACCCATGCGCAGATGTGAACCAGGCCTTACTCTGCAACCCTGCTGGGGGATATACACTGGGATCATCATCTCTATGTTCCATACTGCACTGTAGGGGTGGGCGAGTATGACCTAAACCAAAATCACCATTAATTGTGTATTTTACCCTGATTACGATTAATTGCGATTATTTAGGTCACATCCCTTTTAAGTCACAGCCCTTTTACAGTATGAGTATAATAAGGGGAGGTGATCAAAGGTAACAGTGTTACTCACTTCTCCTTGGCTCCAACATCACTCCGTTCAGTCTTCAGGATCTGACATATCAGGGATCGCCGAGGCCTGTGATTGGGCCTCAGTAGTCACATGCATCACATATCATCGTGACACTTTTGTCTATGCGCCATGACACCACATGACCCGCAGAGGTGAGTAATACAGTCTGATATACAGAGATAGAGGCAGCAAGAAGAAGAACAGGGGAGAGACTGACACAAGGAATACCATGATGGAGCACTTGAGAAACTTTAGTTTTGGGCAGATCACAGATCGTGCTGTCAGCTGCATCTAATGATAGTAAATGTTCTCACACAAAAATCCGGCAGATTTGGATTAACTAAGGGATGCAATGTGATCACATTGGTATCATTAGGTGCAATGTAGGAATGCTTGACCCTTCAGATAACTCGAGAGGGTATTATATCTGGATTAGGAGAGTGTCCTTTCCAGTTCAGTGAGGGCACATTCAACACTCTGGCGAACCTGGAAGGATTCATTGTGGGATTGATCACTAGCCAACTTTTGACTCCAGGGGTCACATCCAAATCCCTTTTTTTTTTTCCTTCAATCCTTCAATTTTTTTCTTCAAATGTCATAGTTGCACCCTTGCATATGCCCGTAATTTTATCTGCAATTGTGGAAAAAAGTGCAGACCCATATATCTCTATGGGCCCAAACACACGTCTGCAATTTTTGCAGACGTGTCTCCGAACCATAGAAGGGGTCAGCAAATTATGAAGCATGCCCTATATTTGTCTGCATTTTCAGCGCAGACCAGTGTAGGGAATCATACAGGATCCATGATTGTGGATGACTTTACTGATGCAATGCAGACTTGTATATGTGCGGATTAGCATTTGCGGACTGTAAATTCACTACTGTCGAGCGCATGTGCCCAATACAATCCTAAATAAGAACGGACAATGCTGAGCCAGAAAATGCAGCACCTTTATTGAATGCCGGGCATGTGCACCTAGCTCAGTGTGCCACCCCTATACCAGGCCGCTCTGCATCCATCTGCTATGATTTTCTGCATGAAAGGCTGCAATTCTCCGCAGGGACGGCCAGACACTCAGTCATCACATCTCCTCCTGGCAAGGTGGGACATTTTACTGCCACATTTAGCAGTCTGGGCTCACCGTGATCCCTGCCAGGATTACCACTTTCTAAAATTACACTTGAAACCTGGTTGCCTCCTTGTAGAGCGGCACGTTGCTGACAGAAGGCTCGAGAGCACTTCTGCTCAATGCCTGCTCAGGTCGTAGATGGAAAGATGAGATCTGTAGGAAAAATTCTCTGGGCGGGAGGGGAAATGTGAGACTGGAAAAAGAGTATTCTACTGGGAAATACATCCTGACGTCAAAATGGAGGGAGACGAAACAAGGATTATAGATTACACCAAGGCCCAAGCAAAGGCGGGATAGTAAAAGAAAGCAAAAGCAGGAGAGTTTATTGCTAACTTTTTACACTTCTTTGCTAATGGTTTTAGTTTCATTTCAATGAACTTACATACTTATAGTAGTTTGTTGCTGAGGCGATCCCATATGTCCGAAATTTAGAGTCAGGAGGGCTTAATGGATGTTCCCCTGCTGCACTACCTCTTGTTTGTAGGAGAGAGGGTTAATTTAATCCATGTGGCGTGTTTAGTAATGCTGCAGACCCTTGTGCAAGCGACATCACTGCAGAAATCCCTCTATCCATTGTGGGAGAAGACTAGGATGAGCAGGGTCCCACTCTCCATGATCCCCAAGGCTATAATCCTCAAGACAACACATATCTCAAGAAGGCTGACCGGGCGCTAAATTCAGCTTTGTCGGTATGTGCCCCAGCGCCAGAGATATCAATGCCACTACTTTAGGCACCAATATCCCTCCACTGTCAGAAAGGTGGGCCTTACAGCTCAGCGTTATCGCTGGGTGGAGAGGAACACCCAACACCACCCCTTCCTTGGGAATTAAAGGGGGTTGTCCAAGCAAAGATATTTTTTTTTAATTAGGCCGGGGGAGGTGAAAAAAAAACAAACACAAAACAACAACATAGTCAGTTGTCCCAGGTGCCTCCCTGCGTGGTCCGGTCCTGCAGCTCCATTCCAGGGAAGTCCCCACTGCACATGACTACCTGTGACGTCACCGAGCTGCCTTCCTTAAAGGGGTTGGCCACTTTCAGACTAATACTGAGAGACAAATGTTATTGTTTGGATTATAAAAAATTATATAATTTTCCAATATACTTTCTGTATCAATTCCTCACAGTTTTCTAGATCTCTGCTTGCTGTCATTCATTCTGTTACTTCTAGTGGATAAAAGTCTGACCATGGTCATGTGATTTACAGTCCATGGTCATGTGATGAACACACAGCTGCACAGGTCGCTGTGCTGTGACTATAACGAGTGGCACCTGTGTGACCATCACACCATGGACTGTATATCACATGACCATGGACTGTACATCACATGACCATGGACTGTACATCACATGACCATGGTCAGAATTCCATCCACTAGAGGTAATCCGAGTGAATGACAACAAGCAGAGATCTAGAAAACCGTGAGGAATGGATACAGAAAGTATATTGGAAAATAGTACAACTTTTTATTATACAAACTATAACATTTGTCTCTCAATATTGGTCTAAAAGTGGACAACCCCTTTAAGCCACTGATTGGCCTCAGCATTCACATGACAGATGAGGTCAATCAGCGGCCTTAGCAGAAGGGACCCTGGGACATCATAGCTGGCGAGAAATTCCACTGCAAGAAGACAGCCGAGCAGAAGGACTGGACCGCGCTGAGAGGCACAGGAGCAATGGGGACAGGACAGTATGATTTTTTTTTTTTTTTTTTTCACACCTTCCCTGGCCTAATTCAAAAATATTTTAGCCTGGACAACCTCTTCAATGGCAGTCATATCAAGGGTAATAGTAAAGGGTAATTGTTGTACACATCATTAGACTAGCTTCAGCGTAACCACCAATGTCAGTAAAACTGGTCAACCATAATGTGTTCTAGATATTCAGCACGTCGGCGAATGAAAGGCCTGGACATGTTAACATGACACCTGCACCCAACAGGGGCATCTGGCAGCGGATTACTCCCGTCTCCATTGTGCTCACATATACACTCAGTCATACTAGGCATGCATGTGTAGCGGGGAGACAGGAGGAACAGCTGTAGGCTGACTAAAGACAGCTATTGTAGTGTATGGGCACCTGTAGAAGATAGAAATTATTGTGGGATTGCTATTATCTGGCTACTGGCTGAAGGGAAATCCTAATCTCCAGGCACCAATTATATAACAAGGCTTCAGATCTGATCGATGTTACCAAGAGACCAGTCAGTGACCGAGGATGCTGCAGGCAGAGGAAGGAAGACGCGGATGTGCAGAAGGAGTCTCTGAGCTATAACCACACACATGGCAGTCCGCCAGGTAACGTTACACGGAGTAACCCAGACGCCAGAAGCTTTATTACAAGTTACTTGGCTCCGACACCGATCCCCTAGTGCTATTTCATCTGGATATTAATCAGAACTAAATGGATAACAGCAGGGATTTTTAGAAAGAAGTAAATGAAAAATGATAGAAAGTGGAGCAGTCACCTGCATATACTGAGTGAGAGGAACTTGCCACAGGTTGTCATTATTAGGGTGCATTTACACTGCGGTGTGTGTCTGGCCTATGTGCACAGTACCCTAGAGAATGCTTTATTGGGATGGATGGGAGCCTATGGGTAATGTACATCACTGTGTGGCGAACGTAAGAGGAAATACTCACAAGATATATCTCTGACATATACTGCAAATGCACCCAAAGAGGCAGAAACGCCCGCTTATCTATTACAGGAAGCCAAAAACTATTCAGGCTATGCAGGCAATATTCACACACAACAGTATTGTCAAAGGGGTTTCCCAGGTTAAATAACCAATGACCTATCCCCAGGATAGGCTATCAATTATAGACTGGCAGGGGTCTCACACCCAGGCCCCCTGACCGATCGGCTGTTTGAAGAAGCTGCAGTGTTCTGGTGAGTACTTACCAAGAACAGTGGTGTACATGTGCTTGGTGTCAAAGCTCAGCCCATTCACTTCAATGGGACTGAACTGCAATCAGTCCATGCAACCGATGAATGCCATGTCACATGGCCCGTGAAGTAGAAGCACTGTTACCGCTTCAAACTGTTGTTCTGGGGGGTCCTGAGTGTCGGACACTATGGATAGGACATCCATTAAACCACCAACTCCAAATCCAGCCATTGTCCGACAGAAGCCGTAAAGCTTCTCTAATTCATTAAAAATCTAATGATGGATCTCCTATGATCGGAAACATACAAGGAACAATGTATCCAATTATACAATATTAATTCTGTAAAATAATGAATCACTTTATTTTTAAGCTGGAGTCAGAGTAACTTTTTTTTCCAACTCTAACTCTATATCCCTGACTATAAGGGTAGTCCAGTAATAGCCACTGGATAGGGGCCAACTGCTAGATGGGTGGAGGTCCGATGGGGGGAATTTATTAAGATGGGCATTTCCTATGCCCATCTTAATAAGGGCCCGACTGATGCGAGGTGTGCACGAATTATCAAGAGGCTCCAGCGGAATGGAAATCTATGTAAGAGACACGGGCAGATTTCCTATATAACTCAAGCAGTTTTCTGGCGGGCGTTATAATAAAATATTTAGGGCCGAGGTGTCCTGTTGGAACATTCACAAAAAGAGGCGAGTGAAGCCTAGAATGGGGAAGATGCCGCATCTTTGGCATAAGAAAATGCTGAGGGTCAAAGATGAGCCACAATCACATTCATCTATGGCAGAAAACTGGTGGAGAAATTCCCTCAATGTGTTTCTTTGCTCTGTATACAATATATAGTGCCCTGTCTACAAAGTATATAAACCAGGACTGTCACATAAGGAATGTCCTTAGGCTAAGAACAGCTATGTTTATCGCTGCAGGTAAACACAAGGCCTTGCTGGAAGTATCTGTATCATGCAGACATAAGTGTATACCATATGCTGCAATGAGATAACATTACAAGTGTGAGTGTACGGAGCAGAAGAGATCCTGCCTCCCTCCTTCGCTGCTAGTGACGTCACTTGTCTCTGTGGTAACAGTGTCGGCTACAGGATGTCACTGCCACACTGCAGAGTGTTTGTCTTAAAGGAGTGCGTCACGCCACACGTTATGTACACAGCTGAGTAACCTGCACACACTGATTTACTCACCTTGTACTGACTCCATCTACATTAAGTTTTCTTCTCTATTCACATTCAAAGTGAGAAAAAATAGCAGGTGGCTACTGGGAATCTGATCTAACCGCTTATGCCAGGAATCGGAGCAGACACGAGACACATGGCTCTCTGTGACCAGGAAACCGGCAGCTTTATAGCCTATGTACACCTTTGACATGGAAAAAAATATTACATATGGTAGGGCTTACTCTAAATCTTCAGTCGGCAATCTTTATTTCTTCATTTATTTTCAGACTCCCTAATATGCAGTTTGCAACTCAACTTTTCTCTCAGTAATACATGCTGGGTATTATACTTGTGTGTCCAGGATGCTGCTGCCTTCACTAGCTATCATGTGGATGTATCCTTCCCAGTAATACACGCTGGGTATTATACCTGTGTGTCCAGGATGCTGCTGCCTTCACTAGCCATCATGTGGATGTATCCTTCCCAGTAATACACTCTGGGTATTATACTTGTGTGTCCAGGATGCTGCTGCCTTCATTTGTCCTGATGTGGATGTGTCCCTCGCAGTAATACATGCTGGTAGTAAGGACTGTGTGTCCAAGATGCTACTGCCTTCACATATAAGCACAGCATCATGTCAACTCTTCTCCCTTGTACTGACAGACAATGATATTGAGGAGTGTGCGACCTCCCCTCCCCACCCCTGCAGAGTCTGTCATAGGTGCTCTCCACTCTCTGAACACTGATACACAGACTGTGTCATTCACCATCCCTCCGTGATTTTATTCTCTCTATATTCACTTATACTGATACTTACTTATACTTCAGTGATTCCCATACCACTCTCTAATCTGTCATGTACAGCCTCCTCCCCCTTCCTGTTATTATCTCTAAGGTCTCATTCAGATGACTGAGCTCTATATTCACAGCCTGTGAATGAGTGCACATGTACCAACTGAACTTAATGGGGTCACAAACTTCAATTTATTTCACACAGGCTCTTATTCCTTGTGACAAAAAAAAACACCACAAAAAAAAAACAAAAAAAAACAAAACACTGAGCTTGTCAAAATCCTGTCGAGTTTCATAGATCAGAATAGAACATTTCAATAGATCAGCTGAATACAGCCCAACTCCAATAGAAGGGAGAGCTGACACATCCAGGGGCAGCAGGGCAGTCAGCTATGTGAAGGAATTCAGATTTTACAGCACCAAAATGATAGGAAATTTTTAATGAAACCTATTTAGAAAGTTGGTTAGTTTTCCACTTAGGAAACAAACATACAAAAAAAAAATTGTGAAAAAAGGTGTTTATAGCCTTTAAATATGAATAGAGCAGAAATGTTTATGTACAAGCATATGTTAAAGGGGTTGTCCAGAATAATAGTTAGGTTTTTTTTTGTTTTGTTTTTTTGCAAGGGGAAGGTAAAAATGAAAGAACCCATACTCTCTTCTGATTTTTGGCAGACTCTGTGACGGAGACATGAACCTAGTCTGAGGTGGACTAAAGCTTTCTCAGTCATGAGCAGACAAGACTGCTGACAGACTCCCTTCAAGAGTATACTTATGTAGACTACATCAATGTGTACATAACTGGGGTGTTCTGGTTGATAAAGACTTTTGCTACCCAGAACTCTTAAGAGGTTCCCCCATGAGACATTACTAAAAGAAGTCTGTCAGTGACTATAATAAAAGAATATGGTATTACGCATAAGCCACGTACGGACTGGATATTGTACATCCAGAACTCCCGTCTATGAGATCTGATGTGACCATGTAATAGGTGGTTGCCAACTCATTCCAAATGGAGCCATCTGATATTACAAATAAACCCCCCTATAATTACATCTCAGGGAATCACCTCAATGACATGTGAACGGCAGACACTATAGCTACCTGGACCTTTCACACGATCATGTCGCAGCTTGGTCGCTCACTGGTGTGACACCTGGAACTAACCCTGTGACACGCCGAGACCGGGGAAGGGGCAGCAAGATCACCTTTCTAGGAAAGTTCTCATTTTATGGCTAAAACTACATTGCCTTGTATAATCCTCTTCTAAATATACCCAAGTACCGAAACAATTATTTTTTACATATATTTTATGTATTAATACCTCAGTTTTCAAGATCTCTGCTTGCTCTCATTTACTACCAGTGGGTTATAACTTGTCCTGGTCATGTGGTGGGCACACAGGCACAAGGTCTGTCACAGTTAGGCTTCATGCACACGAATGTTTGCATGTATAGGTCTGTGAGAAAACGGCATGGACAGCACATGGATGGAAGCCACATGAACTGGACCTGTCCTGACTTTTGCCTCCAGGATCATGGACCTGTGATAATACACGGTAGTGTGTATGGGGCCCATAGAAAAGAATAGGTCAATGTGCTAGCTCTTAGAAACACAGATAGTGCATGGTTGTGAGCATGTAGCATTGTAGTAGATACTAGCGCTATGTCTGTAACACGCCATACAACTGCGTGTGCATCACATGACCAGGACAGATTGGGATTCCCTGGAAGTAAATAATATAGGTGTCCATTGAATGACAGCAAGTAGACATATTTAAACCCAAGAGGAATTGATACAGAAAGTATAATGGAAAATTGCTTAGCTTATACAATGAATAACTTGTAACTAAAGTTAAATCGCACCTTTCAGGCATATATTCCTGCCCTGTCTGACGATACCACGTAATATGTAAGGGAATCTGTCTGTATGGATAAGGACTTATTCCCACTTGACAAGCATCATGAAAAGTCTTGTACATGTTCTGTGTTTGGACCCACTCCTGGCTTTGGCTTACAAATACTAGTGCAAAATACTGATCTAAATACGCAACTGTAAATGAAGCCTACAGGTGGGCATACACAAGAGGTAAATAGGCCGAACGTGCCAATTTTGGCAGGATCAGCAGATTATCGTGTGTTTGTGTGTTTGCTTCTGGGTTCCAAACTATCCCTCTGATGGCACATGATGGATTTTAACCTGCCCAATCTTCTGTTTGTAGATAAGACAAGCCACTTATAGAGGTGTCTGACAGCAGCTTATCCACCTCCCCCTAGTAAAGCGCCATGCATAGTTGGCCAAGCTTGTTTAGCCATTTAGCCAACAGATACTGAAGGTGTATGGGTACCTTAAAGCGATATAAAAATAAATAAATAAAAACAAAAAAAAAAAAACAAGTCATTATTAAGTGACGACCAATCCAGGGCTGTGAGTTTGGTTTCTGGGGCTTCTAGTCCATGTTGGACTGGAAATAATGACATCATGACCGTCGTTCAGATGATTGCTAAGCCAATCATCAGCCTCAATGGTCAAGTCGGCTATGCACACAGAACTACCAAAGCAAACGACTGGCTGTGTGGTCATGTGAAAGATGGATGTGACATAGACTGATGTGGACTGGAAGCCCCAGGGATCTGGAAGGACCTTTAGGAGCAGAGTAACATGATGTTCTTACATTTTATACTCTAATCTGCTCCCTGAAATATCCCTCCCAACTTAATCCCTTATGTAAAGCCTGGGTTGGTGTCTGTCTTCAGTTACTCACAGAGAATGACAGCATTCTTAGTTAATACACAGTCATAAAAGGGAAGTGGTCAGTCTGTGTGTGTAGGTGGAAAGAGTCTTTAGACTACAGCCATGGAGCGTCTACTAGCCAGAATAAACATATTCTATCTGTTCAGTGGCTCCATACTCATCACAGACTGGTCCACCAGAACCAGAAGGAATGATATTTCTCCAATACACAAGTGCACAAAACAACCAACCTTTAAAGTAAGAGTAATACTACCTGGAAAGTCATTGATAATACAAGACAAGAGATCCCAGATAACCTCTATTTCTATGGAGGTCAAGCACCACTAACCTTCTCCAGCTCTCGGGGTATTCGCAGGCAGGTATACACCCGTTCTCGCCTTTCCTTGTATTTTGCTTCATTATGTTCCAGGAAATAACCCCGAGTGAGTTCAGCGCCGATGAACCGGAATAATGAGAGATCTGGAAGAAAAGTATGGAAGGTGAGTTAGACATTTTTTGTCAGGAAGGAGCAAAATGTCACTGTAAACCAAAACTAAAGAAGGTTGTAAGTCTGCAAGATATTCGGCATGCAGACTCTTGTGGAAATCTAGGAGGGAACATAGGGGCTAATTTCCTTCCAATCTCTTATTTTTTGCAGAGTGTGGCTTTCTGTCATGGTTTTCAGCTGTACACATAGAAGTGTGTGTGTGGGGGGGGGGAGGCTCCTGCTGCAGCTGACTGCCTTGCAGCCCAGCTAGGGTTCTGAGAGGGAACATGATTAATCTTGTGGGAGACATATAGGACTGTTACATTTAGACTTTATACATTTCTCAGGTTTATTTATGCAGTGCATAGTCTGTACATCTAGTGCTCCTTCCATGAGAAACCTACAACGCTTTGGGGATGATGACTATTTAGAGAAGTTGTCTGAACTTTTTATATTGATGACATATCTGCAGCCAGATCAGTGGGGTCCGACTTCCAGCACCCCATTGATTGAGAAGGCTATGGCAGAAGAACCTTGTGATATCACCACTGTCGCTAAGAATAGGTTGTAGCATGCTGCCCAGCTTTGTGGTCCCTTCGATCAGCTGACTGGAAGGGGTGCTGGGAGAATGGGACTCTGACTACTCTCATATTGATGACCAATCCTGAGGATAGGTCAACAGAATAAAAATTTCAGAAAACCCCTTTAACTGTTTAACAGTTTTTCATCATCCTGTATCTTTTCCAAGTAGCTCAGGCTGGTAGGATTTATAATATAGCAAAAAAAGCTTGGTCAAAGTATTCCCAAGAAATACTTTGCCCAACACTGAAGTTTCCTTCCCTTTCCTTCACATCTCCTTGTCTGCTCCATTCCTTTAGCCCACCCACCCCCGAATTTCAGTAATAAAACATTCTCTGTTTCTTCTCTCTACATATCCCTGTGCTCTGTCTCTCCAAAGGCCCCTCAACTATTCTTTCATCTTTAATAATAAACTGCTGCCTGATGGTATCTGCTCAGTGAGTCCTCTCCGGTACCCAATCCCTGTACAGACACCTAGCAATGGATGCAGTTGTGCACTGGACACGGGGCTTCAGCTCCCTGGAGCTTTTGCCACTCAGATCCCTACCATCTACTGCCTGTGCCACCCCATACAGTTGATCCTCCTATTATCATGACATCACCCATCCCTACTTGAGCAGTGCTCCCAAGACTGAAGGCCCTCCCCCAGTGCACCAGCCGCATAAAACGTCAAAGTTGTTTTACTCCAAATCTATATAAGTGACACAAACTATATACTGTACCTCTGTTATGTATCACTGTAATGTGCTCTGTAACATGGTGGCAATTGGATATGCTTGGGGGAGGAGGTAGACTACCTTTAAGGAGGAGGACTTACGTGCCAATATTATTTGTTTGATACATAAATTCATTACCTGCAATAAAAAAGTGACATTTCTGGGAGGGTTTTTTTCCCAATTTTAATGCGACTGCAAGGGGGTTAAAAGGCACCATTCCCTGAAAACAGTTGGTCGATGGGGGTGCCGGGTGTCTGACCTCCACCTGTCTGATATTGATGACTGATCCTTACAATAGGTCTTCAATATTTTTTGGCTTGGATTCTTCTTATTGAAGAAAAATGGGCGATAAAGATGCTGTAATGGCGGCAGACTCAAGCAGCTGTCACTGAAGCAAAGAAAACAATTTCAACATATACGGAAGAGGACGCCATATTTGTTGGATTCTTCATTTCAGTAAATGCTCTCCTGTCTTTTTCCGCCTTCGGATCTTTGTTTTGCAATAAAATGACTACAAGTTCTAACTTTACTATCATGTTCTTGGCACGCGGTATAAAGAGTTCAATGTCACCTCTTCCAACTCATTTAGTAACGCCATTCATTACACTGCTGAGAAGTTGTACTGTGTAATAATACAGGCAGGCTCGTGTCCAACAGGACATGAATCAACGTCAAAGTCAAGGCTGTGACCTCACAGAAGTCATCCTCCGAAATATTACAGCGGCGTCTGGAGATGAGAAATGTGATGGTAACAAAGCCATCTAAGCTGGTAAATATTATATCGCCTCTTCGTGTGCAAACTACGGACCTGCTTATCATTGGAGCCACATGTATATGAGGGAGTTTCATTATGAGCAATTTCCCAATATGTATTGAGAAACCCAACTGCTTCCTCAATAATACAAGGCCACCAGCGGGGAAATGAAATTCCCTGCAGTTGCCAGGCTCTGGGGACTATAAGCAGCAAATGGCACCCTTGTGCTGCCAATGAGAGCAGTTGCTATACTTGTCTGCACGGTGTTTAACTTATTCACAGAATACAGACACCCGTATTCTGCTGACATGCTATTGCAGCTCAGCTCCCATTCACTTCAGCCGGAGCAGCCTGCTTGCAGCTCCATACATTGCAGGAGATAGTCAGTAGGGGTGTCGGACCGAGACTGATCTGATATTGACACCCTATGCTAAGGTCACACCAGTATTCTTAGACAACATCTTTAAAGAGGTTGTGACAACTTTTGAAGTTATTGATAAGATGGTAAACAATATCATGATTGGTGGCGGTCAACCACCAGGACCGCCCACAGTTCCCATAAACGAGGCTGGTTTCCCCATCCTGATGGAATGGCAAGCTGAGCATGCACCCTGGCCTATCCATTCGTTCTCTATGGGGGCATAGTGCTCCACCAGGATGGGGGTAGTGGACCCCTGTTATTGGGATTGGTAAGAGTCCCATCAGTTGGACGTCCACCAATCTTGAAGTTATCCCCTATCCTATTGATAGGAAGTAACATCAAAATTTGGTACGGTACTTTTAAATTGGTCATACACTTTGTAGATCCGGTAGGCCAAACCACAGACTAGGACTCCTCCATTTTCCACAACCTGACTCCAACATAAATGGCTGACAGCCACGGTGAGAAAGAAGCAGCAAAGATCTTCTAATTCACAAAAAAGCCAGTGATTGATTCCTATGAAAGTAAATATATAAAACTATTTATCTAATTATTATGCTATATTAATAACGCTATCATTAAAAATAATGAATTTTTTTTAATTTTGTAGTTGGAGTCTATAACTTTTTCCCCAACTCCACCTAAAACTGGTCCCGACTGACCCTACAGCCCTGCTATTAATAGCTACTGGCTGATCACTTGTTTGGCTTACAGCTATCTTTCCAAGTGACCCCATACACATGCCCATTCAGCATGGCTGAGCATGCAAGTGTTCTCAATAGGAAGAGGGGAGGAAGCTGTTGCCAGACAACTCTGGTTGTGGCTTATCAATGAGAACAAAGGAGTGGATATATTAAAATCCAACATGTCTGACCCCTCTTTCTTTCAAATATGACATCAAGGGAAAGCTGGGAGGGCACAATAAACATTAGATGGTCTGTCGGTCCGGCAAGTACAGCCGACATGAATCTAACGCTGCAGTTGAAAAATCGGCTTTTTGCCGGGTTTCTAAAAGGTGCTGCAACATATTTTGGTATTGCTAAAATGTGGCCAATGAGTGACACGACCAGATAGATAGAGCAATATGTGATAGCTGCAGTAGATGACAGATAGATGGATAGGCAGACAGACAGATGAGAGAGATTCAGAAAATCTGCCATCTTGTTGTGAACCACAGGTCACTTTCTGACTGATGAATATGCTTTGTCACTAACATTACAGTAATAAAGCGCTCTTTTATAGCTGCCTCCTGGGTCTATAAATTACAACACGGCGCCTTCCAACCAAGAGCAACCCAAGGCCACCAGCAAAACACGACGGCGCGACTAATATCTCATGGGATATGTATTTGAGATAAATAGCACAATAAAGTGACGGCCAAAAGTCTGCGCTCCCTAAATATTCACATGGTCAGACTGGGGTGGATTAGACCACCAAAAGAAAGAAGAGCCCATTCTCCCCATCGATGACGACATGTTGTAGCTGAGCCCACCAATGGATGAGGCTAAGCTGCAATACCAGATGCAGCCTATGGACAAGAGCAGCGCTCTAGTGCTATATTCTTATATTATAACGTGACGGCATATTGCTAGTACAAGAATCTGCAACCTTTGGCACTCTAGCTGTTGTGAAACTACACTTTCCAGCACACTTGCCAGGCCGTGTTCAGAATGCTCACCGATGTGACGGAGCATGCTGGGAGTTGTAGTTTCACAACAGCTGGCGTGCCAAAAGTTGATAA
This sequence comes from Leptodactylus fallax, assembly GCA_947044405.1. NCBI lineage: Eukaryota > Metazoa > Chordata > Amphibia > Anura > Leptodactylidae > Leptodactylus > Leptodactylus fallax. Next base: position 2,510,438 of record CAMRHE010000220.1, on the reverse strand, counting down.
TCCTTGTGCCAGTATATCCCACCATTATCCTGAAAATGTAAGGGGCGCAGCACAATACTGGCACAGTGCTGCACCCTCATTTCGGTATCCCCTGCACGGTGCACACCCGGCCATCCAGATGTGTAGTAAACTGTAGGGCATCTCCTTTCTACTAGTGGTGCCAACCAGTCTGACTAAGAGGCATTACCCACACCAATGCTAAAAGGCTATACAACTGTGAGCACACCGTACCTCCAGACCAATCTCACTAGGAGGCGCTGTAGTTAGTATAGCATGACTACATAAAGAGTATCTGACTACCACATCATGGGATTTTACAGGACGACAATATGGATGGCCTAGGCCTTGGTTAGGTCATGAGATTGTGAGTGCTCATCTCCTGGGACCCCGGCTGATCACCTGATTAAAACTGCAGCGCAGCGCCCCCTCACTGGTGCACAAGCATTTCTGTTAGCGGCAGTGCGAGGTATAAGGGTTCAGTCCCATTCCAGTGACATGACCCTATTGAATCAGCTGATATATAAGTATTTATTGTATACCCTGCAGATATATGGCATATAGGCTTACAAGGGTTTCCCACCATGACAACAGGATAGGTGACAAGTGTCAGATGGCTGGGGGTCCCACAACCCACAAGAAAAGGAATTCCATGTGAATGGAGTGACGGTAACACATGCACTGCGGCTCCATTCAATCTCTATGGGAATCAGCACTTGCCTCTCCCTCAATCCCATAGACTTTGAGTTGGAGCACCACTGCACACGCATGACCATTAAAGGGGTTATGCAGAATTAGAAAACATGGCCGCTGTCTTTCAGAAAGAACTCCTTTTCATCTTCTCAGGCCAGTGACATCACGTCTATTAGTCACATGGCCATGCTGCTGTGGCACAGCCATGTGACCACCAGACATGATGTCACTGCCTGAGAAGAGGAAGAGGAGCTCTGTTTTCTAATATTTGAGAACTCCATTGAACAGGGGATAAGGGCCCCCATTCTCATGAGAGATAGGGTTTCAATCGGTGGGACACCTCCACAGTTGTTACGGTTAGACAACCTCTTTAAGATGGAAAGACCCCTTTAAGTGGCTGAAAAGAATTTTTACCATCTTGACGGACGAGGACGACTAAAGAACTTTGTATTGACTGTAATTTTTATTCTAGTAGAAATCCATTTTAATTTGTCTAAAAGACAGTAAATTAGATTTATGAAGAAGTGCGGACAGCGCGGCCGTGGAGATCAGCATCTACCTCTCTCAGTAGTCGATATTTCTCATCGAGTTACTAGACGCCAGCATCAGCGGGGTACGTTACATGCCAGTGCTGATGACGTGCTGCTATATTAGGGGTGCGACTGTACGTGTGCCAGGTACTGTTTATGGTTGCTACAAACAAGAGCAAAAACAGCTGTTACTGAGAACACACCACATGCTGCAAGCCAAATAACTGCACGAGCAAATCTGCCCTAGTGCCCTGAGCCATGGCATCAGCCACTATATGCAGGGCACAGCTCTGCTGCTGGACATCAACGTGCAATGTCAAGTAACTATGGGGGGGGGGGGGGTATCAAATTGGCAAATTGAGACTATTTAATGCTAAGTGGTGTTTTTGTGTTGGCCTCGCCACGTTTTCTCACCATATTCTTTACCATTATACACATAGCTAGGCTTCTGATCTGTCAAAGTAGTAGAACATGTTGTGCGTTTTCATGATCACGGGCAGCATTTTCCCATGAACATCGGTAGTCTGAATAGAGCCTTAGCTACTTCTAGGCACCAGAGAGTCAGTTTACGTCCTTCTGGAGTTAAAGGGATTCTATCATTGGGAAACCCTATTTTCACTAACAGCACATCGGAATAGCCTTTAGAAAGACTATTCGTCTCCTACCTTTATTTTTCTGATCCGTGCCACCGTTTTGGAGAATTTTCTTCTTTCTTTATGCAAATTATTCTTCAGAAAGCTAAGGGGGCGTTCCCCCTGGCGTCCCGTGCTCACGTCACACGCTCTTCGGAAGATCCAGCGCCGCCTCTCCGCAGCGTCAGCACCCACTCTTCATGTCTGTTTGGGATCCAAATCCCACGCATGCTCAGTCGGCTCTTCCACTTTCAAGTCAAAATGGCCATGCGCAGTCAACTCTGTCCAACGCGAAATGGTAGAGTCGACTGAGCATGCGCGGGATTTGGATTACGAACAGTCACGATGGGCGGGTGCTGACACTGCGGATTGGCAGCGAAGGATCTTCCGAAGAGCGTGTGATGTGAGCACAGGGGATGCCCCCTTAGCTTTCTGAAGACTAATTTGCATAAAGAAGAAAATTCTCCAAAACGGCAGCGCGGGAGCAGAAAAATAAAGGTGGGAGACGAATAGTCTTTCTAAAGGCTATTCCAACGTGTTGTTAGTGAAAATAGGGTTTCCCAATGATAGAATCCCTTTAAAGGAGTTTTTCAAGCCTAAACGGATTTTTCATACTGATAACCTATTAACAGGACAGGACATCAGTATCTGATCTGTTGGGGTCTGACATCTGGACTCGGCACAGATCAGTTGTTCTAGCAGCCGGGAGCCAATAGTGGACGGATGGCGCGTGCAACACAGCTCCTATACAAGTAATAGAGGCGGGCAGCACAGCAGCCCCATCCACTGCATGTCGGCGGTTCTAAGAATTGCAGCATTGCCCCTATTACTTGAATAGAAGCGGTGCGGCACTTGCTTCTGTCCACGAGCTGCTTCCAGCACCACAGGCTGCTACAATTGATGATTTGTGCAGGATCTAGGGGGCCGAACCACGACAGATCACCTACCGATAACATATCCTGAGGATAGGTCATCAGTATGAAAAATCAGTTTGGGGCCGGAAAACCCTTCTAAACTAATGTGCATACTTTTTCCCAGGGTGCATTGCCTCCCTATAGCAGGTGGATCTCCAAAAGGAGAACCAGAACCTTCCAAGATGAGGGCTGTGGAAGAACTGATTCAATATAATAGGATATTGATTTAAGTCTGCCATTTATGTATAAGACATGTTATTTGTAGAACTATGGTACACACCTGAAAAAGTGGGGCTCCTAGTACAAGGACCCATCTTCTCCACATGGAGGACCTTCCATGAGAACAGGCTTCTGTAACTGCCATAGGGCTTGGTGGCTGACTCTCCATGCAAACTCCTCCTGGCGTGGAAAGGTGGATGGTGGATGGGAGCCCCCTGCACCAGTGAACGGTGGGGTTCCCCATAGTTGGACTACCCAGTGAACTATCATTTACCACCTACCTGGTAGACAGGTGATAAATTTTCTTTCTGAAATGCCACTATAAGGGGGTTGTCCCATTACAGACACGTACTACCCATCTACAGAGCAGCACACATATGCCACCAGCGCTCCATTCAAACAGAGGACACAGAACCCCCTTGCTCATGGCTGTTGGGGGGTCCCAGTGCCCAGACACCATTCTGTGGATAGATGGAGGAGTGTCTATATTGGGACAACCCCTTTGAGCACATTTTGAGATTTGATGAACTACATAAACTAGATAGAAAGCCCTTCCAAAAAGTTAAAGGGGTTGTATTATTACACTTATACCTTATCCTCCGTATAGGGTCACATCGCTGGGAGTGAGTGTGTTTGCATGACCAGTGCTCCATTCACTGCAATCCCTGGCAGCCCCATAGAAGTGAATGGATCCCTAGTCATGCAAGCGCGCTGTCCCTTCATTCACAAGGAGGATACAGGCGGACTTTCAGTCCCCAGTTCTCCTGATCGCTGGGGCCCCCTGAGGATGAGGATAAGTGCCTGTAATGGGGCAACCCCTTTAAATCGTACTCAGCTCTGTTACATCTGTAACTCTACAAGTCCTATGTGAGAATACAGAGAAGGCACTGTAACCAAGTGGCACACTCGGTGCTGTAATAAAGGGGGTGTCCCACCACTACAAAAAACTGAATTTGCTAGGCTAAGCCGTGATCAGCCGGGCATTTACCTGGTAATAGCGGATACAAGGGAAATGTAATATAATACAGTAGAGATCATATAAATGGCTGCCCATATAACACATGGATGCCTGAAGTCTGTCTGAACAGGAGCCGATCATGCTGAATATCTTCCTGTTCTGGCTCAATTCATGTCCATACACCATAACAGGACACAAAGTGGTCTCCTCTACCTCTATATGTCGGTATTATACATAGTGACAGCAGGTGACTATACTCCAAAAACGCTGCTATTAAGGAGTTTGTCAAGGGTTACAAAAACATGGCTGCTTTTCCTCAGAGAACAGCACCACCACTGTCCACAGGTTTGTCTGGTATTGCAGCTCGGCCATTTCAACTTCAATAAATCTATGCTGCAATACCAACCACAACCTGAGGACAGGTGTGGTGCTGTTTCGGAAACAAAGCATCCATGGACAAGCCCTATAACAGTCTCTATGATCTGGTCTCACGGTCAGCCACTGGCACAGCCATAGCTGAATCTGCCAGGGCACAGTACACACGTAGCTGTAATATCTATAGCATGTAATATCATATACAGGGATTTCTTAGCGTCGTCGTGGTGGGATTGTCTAGGGAACAGAAACCTTCGGCACTCCAGCTGTTCTAAAACTACAACTCCCATCCATTTGCTTCTGTGGGATTTCCCTGAATAGCTGTGCAAGTGTGCATGCTGGGAGTTGTGGTTTCACGACCGCTCAAGATTGTGGGTATCGGTGAATGTGACAATTCTGCTTCTCTTTCCTACATTTTTGTCGCTCCCTGATATTGCAGAATTGCAACTGTTGTGAAACTACAACTCCCAGCATGCTCTATTCACTTTTATGAGAGAACCAAGAACAACTGAGTAAGTGTGCATGCTGGTAGTTGTAGTTTCTCAACAGCTGGCGTGTCGAAAGCTATATACATGCATAGAAGTTTAACGTAGATGCCATAAGTAGGTCCTGGCGGCCATCATAAACACACAGCATCGTAAACTTTGTAGGATTGCAGTATACTAGGGGAAATATGGCTCCAGTGTAGGGATTATTGGCAGCAGAGGCCCCCTTTACCCTCCATAGACCACCTGTGGTCTGTAGCACCCATGTCCTGGGCATAAGCGTCAGATGACAGTCATACCCTACTGCTGACCATTCCCCTGCTGGTCAGTGGGGGCCCCGTACACAATGGGCAGCTGTCAGGTGCAGGTGCTGCAGCCACTCCCTTGTATGCCACAGGCAGCTGTTGCTTTGCACGGTCAGTAAAGGGTTACCCCCACCTATCAGCCATATCTCCCCCCACCACTCTGTCTATCTCCCCCCGCCTGTCAATCCTCCTCTGATCACCTGACAGGTTGCGCTTCTTCCCCTCCGGCCGCCGGCTGTCGCTTCTCTCATAGAAGCCCAGTGTCTCTGCCGGGCCCGCCGCGGTGCTCGCAGTCTTCTTCCCTCCATCCTCCTCCTTGTCTTCTCCGCTGATAGCCGCCGCGTCCGCCATCCCCTGCCGCGGCGGCCAGTAGCCCCGAACTGAGTGTGTCTCACCAAACACAGCACGTCATCACCAGGCGACAGCGCCAGGGCTGCCAAGAGAGTGATGACTGCGCTTATACGGTGGGCGGGGCCTGGAGTCCGCCGCCGCCATCTTGGACGAGGTAGAATAGGGCATTCAGTGATTTAAAGTGATAAGTGTACTTGGGAACTGTAATGGCGTCCTGTCATTATATCTGCATCTAGGAAAGCTGAGTGATGGCATTCATTACATAGATTACAGAATATGTTCACAAGTGGCAGAACACTAACATTTGTGAGCTATTATAGCTTCCTTTTGGGTTGTTACATTGCACTTTATAGTATATGTTTATTATACCACACAGCTTTCAAAGAATGAAAAGATGGACAAATTACTCATTGCTTCAGGATTTCTAAGGCCCCCCCCCCCAAAGGAGTCTGCAGATTTTGGGAAAACTACCACTGCCAGCATACTCTGAAGGTTCACAACATAATCTCCCAAGAGTCCTGATTTCTAACGGGACAATCCTGGATTTTATTTTTTTGTGGGGGTCACAAGGATGACTTTATACTTTGTGGGGGCTACAAGGGGAAAAATATATTGTCTGGTGGCCATAAAGGTCAGGGGCATAGCTATATGGGGTGCAGAGGTAGCAATCGCTACCTGGCCCTGGAGCCTAAGGGTGTCTACGACATAAGAAGACTCCAGTAGTATAGATATCACATAGTAACTGGGGCCCCATTACAGATTTTGCATTTGGGCCCTGGAGCTTCTTTTGCAGTCCCATAGTAGTTAAAGGGGTTGTCCAGGAATTATGGCCAGGGACTGTGAAAAAAACAAACCAAAACATACTCACCTGTCCCTGGCATTCTGGTATCCCAGGCCTTCCTCCGGTTGAGCGGCGCCCTGGAGCTCAGGAATTGCAATACATTACCGTAAAAGGGACCATGTTGTCATTACATCATAATGCTGGGTGAGGAAAACCACCAATAGGGAATATGTGCTTTACCTTATAGGATAGGGAATCAGTATCTGATCATTGGGGTCCTGTATACTCCATTGAATGAAGTAACATCTGTGTGCTGGGAGTCCGGAGGATGTCCGCTTTCTTGTTGGTTAATAAAGTTTGGATGGAACATCCCCTGTTCATAAGAACTATTAGGACATATGGATGTCTAAGGGTTTTGCCTTGGTTTTTGATACATTTTTTTTTTACACGGTTTTTGTTGCGTTTTTTTTTCCCGCATTTTTTTTTTACTCTAGTGCACTGTATGGACCTGGAAACTTCACTTTAAAAAAACGCTAACGGTTTTTGCAAAAACCGCATAAAAAAAACGCATTGTGTTTTTTCCGCCTCCCATTGATTTCAATGGGTTTTTCAAGGTGGAAGCTGCCTGAAAAAAATCAGCTAGAGGAAAAAATCTGACTCCCATTGAAATGAATGGGAGGTGTTTTTTAAGGAAGATTCCGCTTCAAAATCCTCCTGCAAAAAACTCAGTGTGAACTCACGCTTAGCCCTCTTGCAGACGATTGTATGACTGGTCAGTGTGCTATCCAGGTTTTTCCCGAATAGCACACTGACCCATTCATTTCTATGGTCCGTACACATGACTGAGAATGACATGGAACAGGTCCGATTCCTGTCCGATTTTGCGGCCCATTCATTTAAAGAAAGGGGCTGCGGAAGCACGGGCAGCACACAGGTGACATCCGCATGTCCCCCGGTGTGCGCCCGTGCCGTTCATGTGCATCTGGCTTTAGAGGTAGGATCTGAGCTAAGGAGTCTCCTCTATAAACCAAAATGAAGAGCAGATGAAGAGTTGCTCCCACCATGGCAGAAACATACATGCATGGGTGGGGGGCATTCAAATGATGCTACATATAAAGAATGCATCGTATGGGGCAAGTCCTTTGGCTAATAGAAGGGCTCAAACAATATACAGGGCACCTACAGCTATAAGTGTATTCAGGATGGAAGTGCAAAATATCCTTGTGTAATGTCAAGACAAAGATGGCAACTCTCTACACTTTTAGTGCAGTTAATAGCGGCACATTTAGCAATATACAATGGGAGAAGCTGAGTGATTGTTTCAGTTTCTTGGCCACTGTACACACACTGCATTTGCAGCCAGCCATGCAAAACCACAATTTCAGTTTATGAATGACATTTTTCTGCACCTACCTAGTTCCTGATAACCATTAACCATTGCATTGTGCTCTGACATGAGGGAAAGAAAATTCCCTAAAGAATTACTTTTCTTACTAAAACAAACACTTCAGGAATTCTGCTCGGTCCACTTTAATAGTTATATTTTCTATTCCATATAGTTTCTGTGTCACAATTTGTAGTGACAAAATAAACTTCCTGAAATCTTGTAGTTTTCTCACTAACCACAGGACCTCGCAACAGGCGGACACTTAAAGGGGTTGTCCAGTTCAGACCAATATTGAAAGACAAATATTATTGTTTCTATAATAAAAAGTTTTACAATTTTTCTCAGTATACTTTATCAATTCCTCATGGTTTTTGATCTCTGCTTGCTGTCATTTTTTCTGCTTACTTTCAGTGGAAAATCAGTCCATGGTCATGTGATATACAGTCCATGGTCATGTGATTTACAGTCCATGGTCATGTGATTTACTGCTCTGAATTCTACCCGGCTCATAGCTGGCTTATATTTAAGGCATAACTGAATGGTGTAAATTATCACTAATGTGGCGGGACTAGTGGCTTGCCCATTTCCCAGACCATGCCCCTTTCAGGGAAGTGACAAGTCTGCACATTTTCTCATTAAGTCTCATTAAATAAAGTTGGGGACTGTTGGTTTGAATCTTTTTTTTACACAAGAAAAGTGGCACAAATTATTAATAAATATGCTTCATCTCTAGACTACAGATTCCCATAACGCATGTGGCTGCTGTAAAGCAAATCTCTGAATTGCTGTAAACATAACATAGGTGCACAGGCAAGATGGCTGCCCCATATCATCGGTCATATACACAAAATCTGCCAACAGAAAATAAAAACAAAAAAGGAATATGTATTACTATCTGGTTTCAGTTAGTATAAAAAATCTTGGCGATATCTTCCCTTTATGTTAGTGTAGTCTCGGCTGGATGGTTATTATTCTTGTAAATATTATTAAGGCCAGGACCCCACGTTGCGAACACGCACCACTTTGGTTGTAGTGAAAAACGCAGCGGAAAAAACACGATGCGTTTCCACCGTGGTCTTTTCCGCAGTGTTTTTTGGCAGCGATTCGCTGTGTGGGGCCTTAGCCTAAAAGTTTTTTTGCATCTCATAAAGTGATAAAATAATGCCAAGCTATTCTATCACTTTCTTATCAATGGTGTCCAAATACCACAGCCCCAACTGATACTGAGAGAGCCTACTCAGATAACCGAGAACATCGCCGATGTGGAGCCTCAGATCTGTATAAAACATACTCTATTCTTTCACAGATTGGACTATCCGGGCCTTTTTCACCGTCCCAATTTACCCATTTTGGTGACTGGGTCCGTAAAAAACATGGGTGCTGCACAATACCTGCACTGCACATGGCCTAGTCTTGGCTCAGTTGTGTGTATACGGCATAAAGTGTTGCAGATATAAGTGAATGGATCCAACTGCATTAGATATGTCAGCCCCTTTGGAGAAGGTAATGATGTTAATATTTGTACAGCACTGCAGAATATGTTGGTGCTATATAAGCAATTGAAGTAAAGTGTTTAATGTTCAATGGCTTTATGTATTCCATAATGGTCTCTGCCGTCCTGCTCCCATTTCTGTGTATTTTTTAGTTTTTTTTTTTAAAAAGGTTAAAAAAATGCTTCACTGCTATTACCCATTCCAAGATGGTGATGTCATCAGTAATGGGAATGCCAAGACAAATCAGCAGGGGATTTATACACTGGCACATAATCCATTCTCGCACCATCTGCTGGCCAAATACTGTAAATATTAAAGGAAAATTCTGCTCTTGAATAATAACTTACAATATTTCACAGTCTCATTCTACATAAAAAGCTGAATAACTTTGTAAATCATTTGCTTTACTTTCTTCTACCGCTTTCTAATTAATAGTAGCTCAGACGGAGATGTAAATCCTGAATTCTTCTGAACTCCTGTTACCAGAGAGCAGTGCATTGTGGGAGCTCAGGCGGCACTTAGGGTCCTTTTATACAAGCAGATTTCTGCCCATAACCATTGACAATCGATGATACAGACTCTTCTCATACACTTACATTGTTGTCGGCAACACCCCAACCTGTTTACACGGAAAATATGCTGCTGACATACACTTAAAGGGGTTTTCTGGCCTAAAAATTTTGATGATGTATAGAAATAGCTGGTGCACAGAAAATGGAGCAGAAAGCAGACAGCTTTGTTCTCTATCTAGTGGCCAGACCAGGTACTGCAGATAAATTCCCATTCGCCTTACTGGGAACTAAGCTGCAGTGACTCATTTCAGCCACTATGCAGAGAACAGCACTGTCTGCTTCCTGCTCCATTCTCTGTGTATCAGATGCTGAAACAGCTGATCAATGGAGGTGCAGGGCAATGGGCAGAGACAGAAGCCGAATATTGAAGCAGGGAGTTTACATTGTCTTTATAGTTTTTTGTTGTCATTTAACAAAACTAAGTGAATGAAGAAAAGAGAAATCTAAGTCCTCAAGTCTTTATACCTTGGCGAAAAAATGCTGAGTTGATGGTGCGGGGTTAATGACTTTTTACCAGGCGCTGATCATTAACAGTCACTGATTTTAATTACAGACATTAATTGTTAATGAAGCCAAACAATCTAACGACCCAGAGACCTGGCAACATACAGTGATGTGCAAAAGTGTTAGGCAGCGGTGGACAAAATACTGCAAAGTAAGAAAATTTCAGAAACAGAAGGGTTAATAGTTTATTTTTGACAATTAACAAAATGAAGTGAATGAAGAAAAGAAAAATCTAAATCCCATCAATATTTGGTGTGACCTTTGCCCTTTGCATCAATTCTTCTTGGTACACTTTTATGTTTAATCAATGTTTATTAAAATTTTTTTTAAATACAATACAAAAGAGGAGAAAATAAGGAAAAAGAAACAAAACAATAATAACAATATTATAAACAAGCAAGAGGTGCAAAGGCACGCAGGCCTTGCCTAAACATAAGAGGCTAGGGGAGAACCCCGCCCACAGTATGAGGACACCATGTACAAAATAGGGGGCGAAGGCCCAGGTATATGGAAGCTGAATAACATCGTCTATGGAGAAAAGAGGGACAGACAGACAGAGGAGACACCCAGCGGGAACAACACATAGGTGGGGAAGAGAGGAGGGGAGACATTGGGGGAGGGGTAGAACGACCAGTAACCTCTTAAGAGGAAAGGGGAAGGAGAACAGTAAAGTAGAGTAGTTCCAGATCAGGAGAAGAAAGAGGAAAACTCCTGAAACACCATCCAAGGCCGCCAGAGAGCGTCAAATTTGGAGGGATCGGAGGAATCCTCCGCCACCAGGGCCTCCATTCTCCTTATAAGGAGAAGCTCCTGAAGAAATTCAACCAGGGAGGGTGCAGCAGTGCTCCGCCAGTGCCTAGGAATGACGGTTCTGGCAGCCGTGAGAAAGTGTCGCAGGAGATCCTTTTTTACCGCAGAAATCCTGCCAGGGATAACCGAAAGAAGGACCAGTTGGGGAGTTGCTGTGATGGTGCAACCACACACTTAAGCATACAGAGCGAACACAAAAGGGCCTGAGAACGTCACACTCCCACCAGATATGATACAGGGTAGCTTTCTCAGTGCCACAGCGCCAACACCGGTCAGTCACAACAGGATAGATTCTGTGGAGGAAGTCAGGACATCTGTACCGAGACTGAATCTTGAAATTCTTTGCTTGCGCACTGCAAGCAACGGAAGCTTATGTGCGAACAGGAAAACCCTATCCCAGCTGTATATGAGGGGGGCCCAGGAGTAGCGTCCCGGAAAAGAATGCTGTAAAGAGTCGAGAGAGCACACGGGAAAGAGTCAGCGCAGGATAGAGCGGACTCCATGTCAGTCATGGTCGAGGAAAGAAGGGGGGACAAAGAGAATTTCCGCAAGAAGACCTTAAGTTGACCGTACTCCAGCCAGGACAAATGAAGGTCCAGATGAGAAGCACGTAACTGGGCCAATGGAGGAAGAGGTTGGTCCCCAGCGACCTGCCTTTGTACACTTTTAGATAGTTTTTGAAGGAACTTGGCAGGGAGATTGTTCTAAACTTCTTGGAGAACTAAGCACAGATCTTCTGTGGATGTAGGTTTGCTCCAATCCTTCTGTCTCCTTATGTAATCCCAGACAGACTGGAGGATGTTGAGATCAGGATTCTGTGGGAACCATATCATCACTTCCAGGACTCCTCCTCCAAAATATTGATGTGATTTAGGTTTCTCATTTCTTCATTCACTTCATTTTGTTGATTGACAGCAATAAACTATTAACACTATCCTTGAAGGCATTCTTACTTTGCAGCATTTTTTTTTCCACAGTTCATACTGATAACCTATCTACAGGATCTGTATGATCTGTGTGTGATCTGTTCTGACACCTGGACCCTGCACAGTTCATCTGTCCTAGCAGCCTCCAGAGCTTGAAGCTACTAGTGGATGGCCAGCGCATGCAGCGCCGCTCCTATTCATGTAATAGGAGCGGCGCTGCAGTGCAATGGAACCACCACTATGCAGTGGATGGTGCTGCTGTGCTGCTCCTGTTACTTGAAAAGCAGCAACACTATATGCTCTGTCCATCCACTACCAGCTTCCAGCACTGGCTGCTAGAACAGATGACCTGTGCAGTGTTCGGGTGTCGGACCCCCAACAAATCACATACTGATCATACAGATCCTGTGGATAGATCATCAGCATGGGGCCAGAAAACCCCTTTAATCCCTAAACACTCTATGATGGATATACTGTACAGATGTGTCCACTTGCAGATGGAGTTGGTCACCAGGGTGAAGCATATTGAACCAGCAACACTGTTAGATAGGTCAGGCTTACCTGAATGTAACACCATTTTCCCCATGAAAATTTGTGTCTCAGTTGAGATATTCGTTTATTTGACAATATACGAATGAGCAGTTTGGAGCATCGAGGGCGGCTCCATTGCTTTAATCTGCTATGCCCCACATTGCTCTAATATGCAGGACCAGGTTGCTATGCTGAAATCTAAATTTGCGCCAGCACATTAGAGCATAGCAGTTTGGAGCAATGGAAACACCCTCGGTGCTCCAGACTGCATATTGTGAAATAAATGAGCCTCTTGACAAGCTGCAAATCACAGCAACAACTACTGGGTGGCTGCACATATTGAATATATATCATATCTACTGAAATGAAATAGAATTAATGTAATTTATACCCGCACAGAGAATGCAGTAAAAATAAAATCCAAAAACATAAAAACTTAAAATAATACAGTATATGCTAGAGTAGGGGTAGACAACCTTCGGCACTCCAGCTGTGGTAAAACTACAACTCCCAGCATGCATACTTGTTCTGCTGTTCTTGGAACTCCCATGGAAGTGAATGGATCATGTTGGGAGTTGTAGTTTCACTGCAACTGGAGTGCCGAAGGTTGCTGACCCCTGTGCTAGAGCATGTACAATACTTCATTACCTGGCCACCTTTCTGCTCCTCTATCAAAGTCTATAGAGCAGCAGATGTATATAGTAGTCCGGTGGCTATTCTGTAGTGCTGCACCAAGCATGGCCTAGGCTGCTAAATATAGTTTATATAGCAGCTATAGGAGCGACATATTGAGTGGCACTATGAAGCCATCATCACACCACCAGCCTGAAATGCCAAACTGCAGGGATGCATACCATGATCCACAATTTGACTAGGGGCAGGGGGCAAGGAACAGTTAGTAACGGACCAGGAGAACTGGCAAAATCAAGAAAAGTTAAAATACTACTATAGCAGCATAGCCTTTAAAAAGCACTCTGGTGAAAAACATTCCCTCCCCCCCAGGTTACAAACTTGCCTAAAAAAGTAATTCCCAAAAAATGTAGAAACTGACTGATAACAGAGGGTAGTAGTAGTAGAGAGAACAATCTACCTAAATCTCATCACTGTGCTGGGAGATAGAGCCCACCAGAGCCTACCGCAAGGCCAGATGGATTTGGCAAGATCTGGGGTCCAGGTTATCGCCCCAGAAACTATGTGTAGGAAATAGAAGTACTAGGAACCAGGAACTACAGGAAAAAACTCACAAGGCAGGTCAAACCAGGAGAGGGGAATTAAAGGAATAAATGTGTTCAAGCCGAAGTCAATTCGAGAGTTAACAGTGAAAGCCAAAATCAGTGAGAAAGTGGATATCCAGTGGATAAAGTAAGGTCAGGACTACAGCAAACCAAGAGATATGATCATCACACAGGAACCTAGCTAATAACAATGAATTAATAGCAGTCACATGGAAAGCTCTGAAAAGACCATAAATATCCCTCCTCAGCTGCTGATTGGTTCAGCATCTCAGAGTTCTGATTCGTGGCAAAGTCAATGAAAACGTCACGTTTGCATGACAATCTTAAAGCAAGAGCAATGAGCAGAATACACACTGAGAATCCTACCCCTTCCCCTTTGAAATAAATTACTGATAGCTTTATTGTGAAGTTATGTGCTCCCCTCCAGGTCACTGACCTACTCTCAGATTTTCTAATGCAGACAGTGTTTCCTCCTGCAGGAGGTGAAACTATCAATGCAGATCTATGGAGTCAGAATGAGGCTCTAGTAGACTTGTATTGATACAGGAAACACTGTGTGGATCAGAGGATGTGAGAGGAGGTCGGTGCTTTGGCTTGGGGAGGAGAGAGCTCATAATTTCGCAAGGTAAGGTATTCAGTAACATTACACTATACACATTTTCATTATTTTTTAATTCTTGAAAGGATATGGATTCCTTTAGATCATGTTTTAAAATTTTGTTGCACATTTCTGGGCTAAACTCATTTTTATAATAGGTTTTTATTCAAAATTTTGGACCATCTGTCTTCTGCAGTTTATAAGGGGTGCAGCGGCAACAGCCACTATCAGGCCTTGGTTCCTGAGGGAGCCCCAAAGGTCCCTCTGCCACATTATAGGTCATATAATGTTAGGATAGGTCATCCATGTTAGATCTGCGAGGGTCCAACAGCTGGGACCTCTGAAGTTTTGCAGTTTGCAGACAGCTTAGCTTCCACCAATGTTTACATGCCAGACGCTGTGCTGCCCACTTGTCCTACAATTTTTAGTGGCAAGGTTTGGTACTGCAGTTCTGCTCTATTGAAAGCTATAGGATGAGGCTGCAGTACCTAAAGCGGCTGCTACAGCTTGTAGGGCAAGTGAGCAGCACAGCTCCCAACATATAAGCATTACCGGGAGGCACGCTGTCCCCAAACAGCAGATCTGCAGAGGTCTTGGCTGTTGGACCATCACAGATCTAATATTTATGACCTATATTAAGGATAGGCATCAATATTAGAAACTGGATAACCCCTTTAACGACTTGTGGGTGTTTTAGTGTCTAAAATCATCTTGACAGGTTCCCTGTAAGAGGCTGTGAGATCTCAGTATAGGATGCTTTCATTCTGCATTTTGCATTGTCCGTCAGATGTATATGTAAGGAAGATTTCCCGATGTTTAGCTCTAAAAGATCCTTGTAGGCAAATCCCGGTGAGATAGACTAAATATAAAAGATTTTTATAAATATGTTATAGAAAGTAACGTGTCTGATATATCTCACAATTGCACATATATCATTTATAATGGCAAATGCCCTATGCAACACTAGATTCTTATACAAGCCATACAAAAAAACACTTTCTAGTCTGACCACTAGATGGCAGTATTAACACACTGCTCTGTAAAGCAGAAATTTTTATTATTTTTTAACTAAAGCTCATTGTGGTTGCTTCAAGGCTATCGCTGTTTTGTGTCCAAAATAGAAATTAAAAATGAACACAGACGGGGGAATGAGAGTTGTCAGTCATCCTTGCATTTTATTTTTTTAAGCCGCAGAAAGGGATTCTCATACTTATTCTCTTCCTCTTTGAAAATGCTTTAATGAATAGATGGCTATTGAGCGTGAATAATATTAACATTCTCTCTGTAGATTAATATGGTATATTTATGTCCATTGCAGTATTATTACCATACATAATGGTTCGTTGCATCACTAGGGTTGTAAACATAAGTTATTTACAATGTTATTATATACCGGCAAATTGGATCAAATTGTTTAATGAGTTGCACAAAATCTAAAAAATAGGAATTCTTTGTTCTGGGAACTGATCCCTTCTAGTTCATAGTAAAGAAAAAAAAATGCACCCTGACCGTGTCCATAGACATTGATGGAGCCTGCATTGGCAAAAAAAGAGAATCTTTTTGATATCTGTAAAGGTAAGTTCACATTAGTGTTTGTTTTATCTGATCTTCTGTTCTGTCACAGGCTCAACAGTAAAAACAGATGTGTCTAATGATGGACACTAATAGATCCCAAAGAGCCTGTTGACTATAATGGAGACCATGGAATATCCCTTATGTTCTCCATTATTTTGTAAGACAAAAAAGTTCTACAAGCAGGACTTATTCATCCGTGATTTTAGACAGACTCTGCAGTAGAGGCTTCTAACACAGATGTGACTGAAGCCTAAAGAGTATTGTTCAGATGAATAATCTAATTCATTTAATTAATTAGGATCTATTGGCCCTTGCTGTTAGAGTGGTTTTGCAGGCTTAAAATATCAATGATCTATCCTTAGGATTGGCCATCATTACCAGATTGATAGGGTCTAACACATAACTTCACCACTGATCTGTTTTCAGCAGCTGATATACAGAGAATGGAGCAGGAAGCAGATAGCACTGTTCTCTGTGTAGTGGCCAGATTAGGTACTGCAGCTCAGAGCAGGAACAGTTAGCGCTGTTATCTATGTTGTGGCCAGATTAGGTACTGCAGATCAGCCTGGTGTCAGACCCCTACAGATCTGATATTAGTGATCTAGCTTTAGATTAGGTCATCAATATTTTTAGCCCAGAAAAACCCTTTAATTTTCATATGAAAAGTGGCAGAGTGGAGGCTGTCAATTGCTGATAGGACCTCCCCTTTGACTTCTCAGCATTGATGAGCAGAGATTGTAATGGATAAATAATAAATAATACTGAATTCCCACAGAGCTATACATCAATCTGCTCAGCTCCTCCTGCTCTATAACACGCTGCCTGCACATAGGACTGCACGTGACAGGTTCCTTTTAAAGGGTTCTCTGCTTTGGACAATCCCTTTTTGTTATAAGGGTCCCTTGACAATAAGCTGATCAAAAAGTTTTCCCTTCTATGACCTGCAGTGATCAGTTGTAATATGTGGGAAACCTGTCAGTAAGTGTTCAGTTTTTCTGCAGTAGGAAGGAAGCATTACACAGTGTCCATTAAAGTCAATGGTTTATGTGTGTAATACAGGACAGGACAGGTCCAGAGCAGGAGAGGCTCTTTTTAGCTGTACAGCAAAAAGATAAGGATTCTGACCAGAAGACCCACCCACCCCTTTTTTTTTTTTCGGGATAGTGCTGCATCCTCTTCGCTGCTTCCCAAGCACAGCACCATAGATTTGTATAGTGGCTGTGCTTGGTATCGCAACTCAGCCCATTCACTTGAATTTGGTTGAGCTGCGAACAGGCCATGTGGCCATTGAACATGACGTCACATGGTTTGGGAAGTTGAAGCATCACTTAGGGAGAGCAGCTGCCGCTTCAAAGAGCTGATCCTCAGGAGCTTGGGTGTCTTGCTCCTACTGATCTTCAGTTGATGACCACTCCTAAGAATTGGTAATAAATTTGTAAGTCCCAGAAGCCCCTTTAATATAATAAAGTGATGAAAGTTAAAGTAGATCTCTAGCACCAGAAACAAGGAAGAAACCTTAAAAATATAACAAAATAATAAAATATCTGAATCCCCTAGTTTTGTGCCCGTACCTCTCTCATGTGTTGTACTGAATAATGGTCTGAATGTCAGAACTGCCAACGTAAAACATTTTTCACAGTGTGATCCTTAGACCATGGAACTGGGTATGTTAAAAAAGCAACACCGTGGCACGCTGTGTATAGAACAGTTTGTGCACACCGCAAAAGAAAAACAGCGTGCTGTGTGCCGAACCGTCCATTGTAGCCTGAAAAATAAACCACTTAACATGAAGAAGTGAAATCTTTTATACAGTCAGTGAAGCATGCACCTAATACAAGCCTACAACAATAAATAAGATGAAGAATGTAAAATAGATAAGTAACAATGCACAAGAACTAACCACGAGGAACACACAATATTCCTTATTTATGGACCACACAGTCACATTAATGAAGAATTGGGCCTCCGGCAGGGTGTAAGAATGACTTCACTTTTTAGGAGCCAGCACGAGGCACTGCTTTCACTGTCTTAGAAGCCCCACAGCAAGAACATCCATAGACAATAATAGAAAGCAACTCAAAAAGTTAGAGGCCGAAAGCAAAATACTTGGCACATAGATTACCTGGCGCCTGGGATTTACTCAGCCCTGGTAGTCATACATTTCTCCACTTCTAATGCATGACCTATGAGACTCCTTAGACCAAGTGTGCATCCGATGTGGGGCCAAGTTTGCAGTGGAATGCACTCAGATGACACTTCGAGTAAAATCCGAGTCACATCCAAGTACATTCTGTTATGCATTCTCCTCTATGGGGGCTTCCAATCCATTCCAATCATTGTTGTTGGAACAGAATGAATCGGAAGCCCCCTGTAACGTCTCTGCCTGTTCGGGTCTCTGCACCACCCTCTGCTCGCATGCTGTGGTGCAGAAGGTGTGTTCAGTTTGATTCCTTCCTTAAGGTTCTTGTTGCTCAGTCTGAACACTGTCCTAGTGCTTCTTCTCTGTAATTGAACTTCAGCCACAACCGTCTCCTGCACCTTGTTTCTTTCTGCTCCTCAAACAGTTAATCTTAGCCTTGCCTGTGTGATTGACAGCCTGTCTACCAATCAAGTCTGGGGCAGGTCCTGGACTTCCTATACACAGGTCATCAGCCCACACAGGTTTGCTGGCTATTGTACTCTGTCCCGTGACTTTGTCCTCACTAGCTTCCTACTTGTTCTTACTGTATTATTTATGACCTCTGACCTTTGGCTTCCCTTGTGACTACTCCTTTGGATTATGATTTGGTACTGCTTTGTTCCTTAGGCTGCGACCCTTGGCTTGTTGACTTCGCTTCTGTGTTGTTTTGTTTTGTCTTGTTCTGTGTGTCACTTATTCAGAGAAGGTATCGCCTCCAAGTTGTCAGCTGTCACCTAGGACAGTCAGGCAAGTAGGCAGGGACAGGGACTGGATCGAGTTTAGGGCTCACTGTCTCTGTCATTCCCTTCTTCCCTTGTTTCAGCAGCAGCTGGCAATTCCCTCACACCCCAATAGAGGAGAATACATAATAAATGCTCTCAGATGTCCCTCCGAGTATCCTCTGAGTGCATTCTGCTTTAAATTCGGCCCCACATTGAATGCACACTCGGTCTTGTGCATGGGGTCTTACATCTACATGGAGCTCTACCACAAGAGAAATGGTACCCCTCGGATCTCTGTCAAAGGTGTTGCACCCAGCCAACCAGTATTCTACAGTGCACTGATAAGAGGAAAACACCCAAAAATGTCTACAGGTAAGTGTCTGGTTTTGTTGACATCCTAGTAATGTTACAAGGCCTGTTTAAAGGGTTAGACATTGACATACACCCAGGTCTGGGTAATAAATACAGTACTGTGCAAAAGCTTTTGGCAGGAGTGGAAAAATGCTGCAGTTTTATATATAAGGAATATTTTCTTAATAGTTTATTTTTGTCAACTAACAAAATGAAGAGAATGAAGAAAAGAGAAATCTAAATCCCATCAATATTTGGTGTGACCAATTGGAATTGGCCCAAGTCTATATATAAGAAGTTAGACAAGAACTAATGGAAATGTTGGTACTATATAAGCATCATGAGCAAACATATACTATATGGAGGAGCTAACAAGTGCTTCTAGTGATCTAGTGCTGATGCAAAATATCTTTTGAATGAATTCAGTCATTCCCTCTTCATATACAGTACAAAATTTTTAAAAAATTGGCTTCTCTGTTATCATGCAGCAGGGCTGCACATAGAGTATTTCGACTACTCCAATGGTCAATATTCCTACTCACGTGATTCCTTTGAAGTGGATTTTTGCCGCTTCCAAAACGTCACATGATTAAGAAAGCCAACTAGGTTCTGTCTGTACTATGTAGGTCCACTTCGTTGATGTGGTTTTAGTTTTATAAGGCATCTAACCAATGTCTTAACCTAGAGAAAACCTGCTCTGGTTTAGAGCAACTTTGATGGTGCTATTAAATGTGAATCTTACATTTGCAAACAACTATGTAAAGAGGTTTCGCACAATATTTACTATAAAGTTACCGCAAAATTGATACAAATAACATTACATTGGGGTCCATGGCACTAAAGTTGGCCATACAAATTATATTAAAAATGGCTATAAATAGGGGTTGGACCGGCCTGCAATCTAATGTGTATGTGGCACTCCTGACAAGTCCCCAATGACAGATATTAGGTTAGTATCAACAAAACCTGAAAATCTGCTCCTGTGTGAGATAAGCGACTAACCGCCCTCTCCCCACTGGAACACACATGCACTCTCAGTAAGGAGAGAGTAATATGAATTGTTGACTATCAAAAATTATGTGAAACACAGTGGAAAAGCTACATGACTAACACCATAAGCTTCACATTCAATCCATTGCTAAATTTTGTTGTCTCCACCTAAAAAAACCTCTCGTATCCATTAGCACATTGACATTGAGACCACTAAAACACTAATCCAGGCCCTAATCATTTCTTGCCTGGACTACTGTAACTCACTACTCACTGGCATTCTACTAGACAGCCTGGCATACAAACATACAAGGCTGACAGCAGAAAAAGACCAGACCTAGTCTGCTCTTATATTATTTCCATTGTATTTTAGGATAGACATGTTTATCCCAGACATGCTTATACTCACTTACTGTACATTTGACAACCACAT
Organism: Leptodactylus fallax; assembly: GCA_947044405.1. Taxonomy (NCBI): domain Eukaryota; kingdom Metazoa; phylum Chordata; class Amphibia; order Anura; family Leptodactylidae; genus Leptodactylus; species Leptodactylus fallax. The sequence continues at coordinate 2,489,892 of CAMRHE010000220.1, read as the reverse complement.
CTGATGGAAGTTTGTTCCAAGCCTCAACTACTCTTTCAGTGAAATAATATTTCCTGACTTTTTCCTTATCGTACCCCAACTAATTTCAGTTTGTGCCCGCTTCTTCCCATGTTTAGTTTTTTTTTTATTAAAACACTTCCCTCATGTCTGCTCTTCTTTGTCAAGGCTATATACTGTAGATAAAGTTCTTTAAGAGTCTCCTGATATACACTGACCAGCAAAATGGTAACAATGTTGTGAACTTGTGACTTTCAGGCTCCATATCTCACCATCCTCTACAGATTCCAACGTGAGACTACCATCATTTTATAGACAATCATCTTGGCTATCTCATACATAAATTTGACTTGTAACTATTTAGCATATGATTAGTTGTGCAGATTCTTGTCATGTAACTGCATTGTTACTGTTTTGCTCTTCCCTAATAGATCAGTATGTTATTAGGTGGATTCCCAAGTGAAACATCACTGGTTCAAATTGAGGATCAACCATGAAGATTTCCCATGAGAGAGAAACAGCATCATCCAGCTCATCGATAGCAGTCTCTCAGCCAAGAAAATTGCCAAACTGCATCATGTGAGTGCCAGGACAGTTGGAAGAATACGAAATGAAATCCGTCCATTCATTCAAGAGGTGGATGTCCAGGCAAAGTATCGGAGTTAACAAGTCGATTCATCATTTGTTGGACTTCTCCTATGCTACACCATCAGTCTTCCTTGTAAAACATTCCCAGGTTTAATCATCTCTTGAAAAAATATTTCAAGAATATCTATGTCCTATAACAGTAATCCATAACTTATAACAAGTATCTTCACTCCACCCTGACCTCACCTTCTCTTGTTAGATCTCTATGCACTTTATATCCATGTTGTCTCAGATACTGGTTGGGTCAGGGTGATGGGTTCCATTTTTATGTTCCTGATGCCCACACACTGACTGGTGTCTTGAATTAAATTAGCATTGTGTATTGTCGAATTCCTCCAATTCCGTTCATATTTTAAGTTCTTGATATGATATAAATTGGTGTTTTGCTATTATTACTGGAAATTACACCATACCAGGTGCCATGTAGACGTGGTCTAAATTATATTCTTAGGCTAGGCTAGACAATGCCTATGTTTGTGCTGCATGTAATTTTAGTAATATATCTGATTTTTCCTAACATTTTGTGTTTTGTGATCCTATTCAGAGCTGGCTCTTGCTTCGTTGAGTCTTTAGATGAGTGTTTGATGACCAGCTACTCTGTCAGACATTCCACTTGGATCATCTTGAGATATCTTGAGCATACTCTACAAGTATTTACCATATCATAGACATGAGATGACAATTTTTTGTATCGTCCAACATCACTTTTATATTTCAGAATCTAAGCAGTAATATATTACTATTGTGAGACGGGAATGTAAAAAACATTTCTGTGTACCCAAATCTCTCCTCTAGTAACCCCAGCCTATACATGTGCCTTCATATACTGGTAACAAAATTGCCTACAAGACCTACACAATGAGAAGCCTGAGCAATTACCACTCACTTACTAATACGCCTCCATAATTGAACACCTTTTAGATCTGAAAAGAAGTGTTTTTGTTCCCAGTGTGATACTCGATAAGGAAACAGTTTTAGCTTTTTTTTTCCATTCTGACAAATGCAAATGCCTTTTATTTCTGGAGTGTATTTAAAATAGCAAGGGAGGGGGGCGCCATTCATTGGGTCCAGCGGTTCATAAGATGACGCGAGGCATTGTTCTCTCCCTGTAAGCAAGGCAGACAGACGTCTATCACTTATAACATGTCTCACATTTGGACTCATTACGATATACTCCTTAAACACAAACTCTGTGCCGGCTGTTAAGCTGTGTGGGCGGTATAATTGGCTCCAGTAATAAAGTATTAGTTTTTGATTAGCCTAATTATAATTTTTGGTGGAGGTGACAATTAGACTATTTGAAAATAATAATAATACTGAGGATATGGGAACATGTCGCACAATTTACTTCATTAATATGAGCACTTTATTGTTTGTTACATTACATTCTCGGAGACTGCTGTTGACTGTAAGCAATGGATGGATGATAAAGTAAGACAAGGTCTTGAGACACAGATTTGTTCATTTATTCCAAGAAGAGGGCTCCTCAGGGGCAGGGTTTTACAAGTGCAGCATTTCAGTGGACACTGTAACACGTATAATGCACTTTTTATTCTGCATTTATTGTCCTATAAAACCTGTACATAGTTTTGGAAAGGGGAAGGAGACAAGATAGTCACCCTGCCTTCTTCCTGGCTGAGACAGGGTAAAGTAAGCTGCCTTCAGCCAATAGAAGAAGCCTTGGAAGATTCAATGCTAATTTTGCGAATTGAAGCCCATTGTTAGATTTATTGTAAACATTTCTGTGACTAAAAATTATTTCCATTCCGCATAGTGGAGTTCTTTGTGTGGCATGTGCATGGTTTCTGCATCAATATGTTGTGTGTAAATTCACCCTAATGAGGCTGGGGAAGGTGAAAAAAAACAAAAAACATTCTCACCTGTCACAGGTAGTGACATCCCGTGTCCTTTCCTTGGGCCACTGAGGCTGCTGATTGGCTTAAGTGGTCATGTGCGGTGGGGACTTCCGCTGGAAGAAGACACTGGAGCAGCAGGACCAGACTGCGCTGGGAGACACCAGAGCACCAAGGACAGGTGAGTATGTTTTTTTTTGTTTTTTTTCACCTTCCCCAACCTCACATAAAAAAAAAAAAAAAAAAGGTTTCTCCTGGATAACCTCTTTAAATGCTATGGACACATTTGTGCATGAAAAATCAATAAGCTCAGTTTTCTGGAATAAAAAAGTTGCACTGCATTGAGTGTTCCTTTTCATGTATTCAGCAACCCTTATTTCCAATTTACAAAGTCTTCTACATTCAGTTTTTTCCTCGGGGGCGTTTTCTAGCACTGTTAACATGATCTCTTCTCTGTTTTATATCACCTGCACAGCTTCAGCTCGGCTCTCCCCCCTCCCTTCCTCTTCTTTTACTGTCTAGTTTGCTAACCATGTATACGCAGCTTTATTTGACAGCACACAGCTCTGTGAACAATCTCAATGCCATTTCTCAATCGTCTTCACACACATCACAAGACAATATCTCTGGTAAGTGCTATGTGTGCTTCTGCACAGTGGTGGCATGCTGGATGCACAAAGCAAGGAATTTCTAGCAGATACTTATTTACAAAATGGGAGGGAGAATCTGTGAGACTTGTGTAAAGTCTTCTCTGATGTATTTTGCAGAGAACAGGCCAGCTTGCAGTGCATAGCAACACATGCAAGCCGCAGGAGACAAACTTGAAACATTTTGTAATGCAATCTAAAAATTCATGTTTTTTATATATATATATATATATATATATATATATATATATATATATAGCAACGGACAAAAATAAAAAAAAAGTTGACACAGATGTGCATAGCCCTTAACCATGGGGCAAGTGGTGCACTTGTTGCAGAAACCATGGCAGCAGGGAGTCCCCTATGATCCAGCAGGATTTTACTGGATTTTGGACACTGTCCAGCTGTCCCAGATGGCATACTACAACTTCAACTAAATTTGTATCCTCAGGATGGGGGCCACTGTGGGAGCATTATAATGTGTTCAATCACTAAGGGGAATTACCGTATTTTTCTGACTATAAGATGCACTGGACCATAAGATGCATAAATGTTTTAGAGGAAGAAAATAGGGGAAAAAAATTTGAAGGAAAAACGTGGTAAAATATTTAGTAACATAAATAATATATGGGAGTTGAAGTTTTGCAACAACTTCAAGGCCACATTGACAGACAGGTGGCCCTGCCACTGTATGGGGATGCATAGGGCATCTTTTTTTGTGGGGCAGGTGTAATTTTTAGTTATACCATTTTGGGGAATGTCTTTTGCTTTCATCACTTTTTATTATAATTTTTATCAGAAGTATAATAGCGAAAAAAATGGCAGTTTGGCATTTTCACCGTACGGGAAAATTATTTTTATATGTTTGTAGACCCGGCATTTTCAGACACAGGGATACCTAATGTGTATGTGTTTCACAGTAATTTTCTACTTTTATATGTATTCTAGGGAAAGGGGGTGATTAGAACTTTTATTTATTTATTTTTTTATATATTTTAAAATTTTATTTATTTATTTATTTACTATTTTATTAGCCCCCTTAGGGGGCTTGAATCAGCAATCATTTGATTGCAAGTCCCATAGACTGCAATAAAACTGTATTGCAGTCTATGGGAGATTCACTACATTACTATTGAGGCTGGTCATAGAGCAGCCACAATAGTAATATTTCTATGACAAGCCTGGGAGTTTTCATAAGGCTCCCGACTGTCACAGGAACAAGTTGGCTCCCGCGATCTCGCCGAGTAGGAGCCGGCCTGCAAAGAAAAAGGTACCCACTGGCCCCTGGGGCAGTTTTAATACTTTGGGGGGGGGGCGGTAGCTATGGCAGCAGCTCAGCAGCAGAGCCATCTTCTTTAAAGTCCTGGCATCCGCCATAATAGTACAGCGGATGTTGGGATTGAGTTTGCACCTCCGGGAGACACTTTCCTCCCAGCTCAGGGCCCGCATCATTGTCCCACTCCTGCTGCCGCCGGTGACCCAGCTCCTCCGCCATCACCCACCTAGTTTGGGGGGAAAAAGTGTGTCTTATAGTCCGAAAAATACGATATACTGTGTGGGGTCTCTAAGGGGACATTATATTGCATAGGGGTCACTAAGGGGGCGTAATACCGAAAAGATGTATTGAATCAAACCATCAGAATATCATAGAGTAGTTTTTTCTGATGTCAAATTGTCTAGACTGGATAGAATAAAAGAACACTCTCAGTTGTCAGCTATTATGTTTGTATAGGCTTTTCAGACTCTAGATCTAAAAAGTAATATTCTTATTCCAGCACAGTAAAAACCTTTTCATTATGCTCCATCTGAACAATTAAGTTTATTGTATACTGCCCATTCATTGAACTCATTGATAAGACAGTAGCCCCGCCCACACATTGCCGATTTTTGTTCAAAGTGACATGAGTACAGGATAATTGTGCAATTTTTGGCACAAACAGTATACTATTATTTCTATGTCCAAAAGAGCAGCATACCTAATTTTATATACTCCCCTTCAGTATATATTAAACTTTTTGCCACATCTATGAAATTTTCATTAAATATATAAATATATAAGAAGAAAACACTTATGTCAGCACAGTTTATTGGCACACAAATTGGCAAAGCATAACATGAAATACATTTGCTTATAACACATTGACTTATACTGTGTGCTCAAAATGGTCATATGAAAATTAAACAGAATTTTAGACATATAAAGTTCCACATAAATACACTGCAATAATAATAAAAAATGCCATAGGAGAATTTACAAAATATTTATACAAGAAATATACTATGAAAGATAGCAACAAAGCCAACCGAGATACAATAAAACACAAATTGTGAATTTTATAAATTCCTCACAAAATGAAAATGGTTACATGGCTTTTGAAATATCTTGACCAAAATAATTTTTTAGAATTTTTTGGGTAATTTTGATGGTTTTATTTCTTTACAGTTGTTAACATGATGTTAAAGAGGACCTGTGACAAGTCCTGTTTTAGTAAATAAAGTACTTGTGCTCCCCATGAAGTAATTCTGGAGCAACTTTTCTTAGAACTGTGAATTAGACTGTTCCCCTATTATCCCGCCTAGAAAGTAGGTTTATATTGACAACTGGTTATTACTAGTGTTGTTCAAGTAAGGTTCATTACAATTTTTTTATAAATTTGGGTTCTACTGAACCTGAAATTTTTGGGGTCCTCCTCGCAAGAAACCAACTCCAAAGTGTATTTAATAACTTTACTCTACAAGTCCAAAACTGATTTTCCCGGTCTAAATATCCATAAAGTGAATCTTGCATGGTTCGCCCATCACTAGTGCATTTCTAGAAGAAGAGTGAATTGGTTGGTAGTGAACCGGTTTTGTAACAAATTTTCCAAAAATCTTGGGTTAGGTCGAACTCAAGATTTTTAGGGTTTGCCACCCAGGTCAAAGCATCATGATGACAGCACGCCCACATTTGACCACCTAGGCTAAATCTCAGTCCTCAGAAGGCTGAAGAAACCCACAATGGAGCACTGGAATCAATGGAGTAGCCCAGGGGAGGGGAAGGAAAGTGAATATCAGTGTTTATTATTTTTCCACACCTCCCCTGGGCCTCCAATCATTATATACCTAACTCAGGGGCGTAAATACTGGGCTAGCTGCGGTGGCGGCTGCCACAGGGCCCGGAACATTATGGGGCCTGGAGCCCTGTGGCAGCCAATACCGCGAACCCCACAAACACTGCTATCATTATACTCCGGGGTCTTTTGAGACCCCGGAGTATAACGATCAGGGGCCCAGGGGAGGTGAGGGAACATAAAAAACACTGTAACTCACCTTTACTACGCTCTGCAGGCTTCGGGCCTGTTTGGTGACGTCCCAGATGTCAGTCGACGTCATTATACATCGCGACGCCGGCCTGACTCACGCAAGATCTGGTCCAACATTGAAGATTGCCGAAGTAGCACACCGGAGTGCATCGGAGCCAGGGAGAGGTAAGTAACATTGTTTTTTATGTTTGTATCCTACCCTGGGTCTCCGATCATTATACTCTGGGGTCTGAAAAGATCCCAGAGTATAATAATCGTTCATGGGTGGTCCACAATGGGGCATAATACTGTGTGCAGGAGCCACTATGGGACATAATACTGTGTGCAGGGGCCACTGTGGGGCATAATACTGTGTGCAGGGACCACTATGGGGCATAAAACTGTGTGCAGGGGCCACTATGGGACATAATACCGTGTGCAGGGGCCACTATGGGGCATAATACTGTGTGCAGGGGCCACTATGCTGCATAATACTGTGTGCAGGGGCCACTATGGAGCATAATAGTGTGCGCAGGAATGCGGTTTGTGGGCGGAGGTTCGGGGGGGTGGGGCTCCATGTCAAATGTTCGCCTTGGGGCCCAGCCATTCCTAGTTACGCCACTGACCTAACTGTCAATTTATTCATACATTCCCAGGAGGAAGAATAGAGGAACAGCACAACACAGAGTTCCAGGAATAGATGTCCTGGTATTATTTAATGGGGAATACAATTATTTACTAAAAACTGATACATCAGAAGAGTTGACAAATCCTCCTTAAATAATAAAGGGTATTAATCATCTATGTGAACTTTATATGACCAATAAACAGCAAGAAATCAAAATTTCTGAGTTAATTTTGTAACTAAGGAAACAAACAAATAAAATATATAAAAAGTTTCAAGAGCAGGATCATACAAAGTTATAAATGAAGTTGATGTTCCATTTGTTAAAGCACAAATGACTCTTCAGTATTACAAAAAGTTTCACACTTACAAACTATTGTAAGTTAATACTGTCATAACCACGGTTCCAAACCAAAGTAATAGAACAGAACTGTTACTTATAGATTTCTACATAGGTAGAGATGAGTCAAACAATTACTGTCCAGGATGTTAAGGATCTTAAGCATTTAGGAGTGTTTCAGGTAAACACTGGAAGTCACAGAAAAAAAAAAGTTTATCTGTAGTGAATTATAAAATATTTCAATTTCTTCTTTTTTATTTAAAATGTTTTTGAATGATGAATTTCGTATTTAAAAAATCAAATTTACATTATAAATGCATTGAACCCCAACATATCCTTTGTAACAATGTCAGAAATAAATTCATTTTATGCTTAAGAAAAAAAGAAAAGAAAAGGTGTACTGGCCCAAAGTGACAAACAAAACCTGTGAAACATATCCCATGAGATCTGGGAATACTTTTTAAATACTTTGCAGGCTGTGATACTTTCTATGAATGCAAAGGAAAATTTATAAAAATGATCAGTCATGAGTTGCATTTTAATACTCTTTTTCTTAGAGGTGTGTTCCCAAAATGTGATGCTCATGGGTTGTCCTACTGTTTGACCCCACCCCAATCAGTATTCTGTGAGGGAACTGGCTATAAGTGTTCAATTCTGCTGCACTGCCACCACAGGGCAAATGAAGCATTGCATGATTCTCATTGAAATGAATGGTCTGTCTACATAATAAAAGGTTGGGTCCTCCAGAGAGAGTTATTTTTTTTATCCCTTGTATTCTATAATAAAGTATTTTTTAATTAAAAGAATAGTCCCTTGAATTGTTTTCATACCCCAAATCCTGAAAAGCTGTGAATAGCTATTTTAAAGTAATTGCCATTAAAACATTTTTTAAAAATTAAAAATATTTTTTTTTTCTATCCTGGATCCCCTTGGTGAAAGGAATCTGGACAGAATCTTTCCCTTTTCTTCAGACAGCTGATAATATACTGTAGTAGTCCACACTTACTTCTCGGCCATATCACTATGCTGCCGCAGACCTCTGCTTCTTCCCTGACAGTCAGGGTAGAAAGCTATTTCTATTGGCTACTCTATAAGCTCATTAGGTGGACGTGCACATTGCTATACATCCTGAACACCAGATGGTGCCATGCTATGTATATAAATGTCATAAATCACTGGATGGTGTTTTTAAGAAAATGTATATGGCAAAATTGTTAATTTGTTATAATCTATACAGTGAATATGATATTAAATGGTGGGACAATCCCTTTATTTTTTTTAAGCTAGACAAGTTTTTACATTTGGCATAATTACATTTATCCAAAAATACCATTCAAAAATAAAAATTTTAAATTTCACCTCAAAAATTCACATACCTATTCATTGAAGGGACAACTCTGATAATGTGCCAAATAGACATCCCTCAAGGAGCTTGAGAACTGAAGGTACATTTTGGTGGTAGAAACAAAGAGTGTTGGCCCTTCAGAAAAAAAAAAAAATTCCACCTCCAATGTATACAGAATATGTGAGCAAATCACAGCTTCAAGACGATCAAATAGGTTAATTGTCAACCATCCCATAAAGATAGTGTGAACCTAGCCTAAGTGAGAGATGATTTATGTCTACTTATGTTGTGCCACAAATAGTAGAGTTTTTGATGCGTGTGACAAATATTTGTTCCTTACACCTTGTGAGTTAAGTATTTTGTCTACATATTTTGTTTACATGTTTTGGGCCAAATATTTGTCTCATGTTGGAGCCTGACACTTTAAGGCTAGGTTCACATCTCCGTCGGGAATCTCTGTCGGAGACTCCACCACAAATTCCGCCTAAAATTGGCGGAGAGAAAAGTCCTGCAAGGAGGACTTTTCTGTCTGCCAGTTTTATACTGAATCTGAACGACCACCCGGCGGACCCCATTATAGTGTATGGGGTCTGTGGGTGTCCTCGGGTAACCACTTTTAAAGCGGACAGGCTCTCCATCTTTGGGGTCCCCAGGCAGACCCGAATGACAGAAGCCGAACACTAGTGTGAATCTAGTGTTAGTTGAATGGTATTTGAGTCAGAATTTTGGCGTTTCTAGAAACACTCCATATTTGTGAAGGTCCATACAACAGATTCATAAATATGTCTAAAACTACAAGAAGGATTGCAAAGTGCAAAGTTCGACAGTATTAATAAATGTGCCCCTGTATGTTTTGCTGTACATATTCTGTATACACCATATCATTTGGCAAATTCTTAAAATATAAATTTAATTTCAAATTTTGGGACAAAACAAAAGTGGTTAATGTGAAATATAAAAATGTTATATTATGTTTTTATTACACATTTTGATATTTTTGGTGAACTTATAGCATTATATTTTTCACTGCGATCCCAATGATCATTCAACAAAAGTGAATTATAATAAAAATTATCACAAGCTGCAAAGTAATCCATGAGAAAACTCATCGTAATTGCACAAATATTTGTGAAAAAAATTTCACTAAATTCCATTAGGAAATAGTTATCTGTAGAAATGTCTTGGTGGATATAATGACACTTGTATAATTGTACTGCCATAAAGTAAACAATGCAATGATCTGTAACTCAACATCTTATGCATTATCAAGTTCTCTGGTCAGTTTGGACCTATTGGGAAGCTTGTTGCGTTGGGTTTTCGGGTTTGGTGTCCTGGGTAGTGGGCGGTTTGCTGTTCCATGGACTATTGTTTCCCAGTGCGGGGGAGTTGTTGAAATCTTCTTCGTCATCCATTCCATTAGCTGCATCATATTGTGTGTTTTCTAGTCTAGTGATAAGCCTTTCATCTTCATCTCCAAATTCTCCTCCCATCAAAGTTGGTTCTCCTACCACCATCACATCCTGTGAACAGCACAGACCATTATTATGTGGGCACCTTGAGGAAAGACAAAAAAACTATCGGTGACTGAATGTGGGATTGGTATTGTGGTGTCTTACACAAGGCAATGTAAAGGCATTACTGGAGATTAGATAAGGATTATGGAATTAGCAACACAAGAATTGTGGCCCATTTTAGAAAATCTTGGCAAATTTTGGCACATCTAGTTTAAGAACAGTTTTTCCAACTTGCTTGAAGAGGAAGAGTGGCTTTTGGGGATGGGGGTTAGGCTTAGAGACAAAGGTATGGGACTTAAAAGTGAAAAAATACATCAAACTGTACCAAAATATTGACGTAAAATCCTGGTGCAAACTATGCCAACTAATAAGTGGTATAAAGATGCACCAGATTTATCATCCAGCCTCAGCCACTGTGATAAATTTGACTTATTTTTGGGCTACCTGCTTACCGTTGGACTGTGTAGCTATTAGCAAATGTGGGCCAAAGTAGAGAGAATCTTTTTATAGATATGCAAATCAGCCTCAAGGGCATCAGGGGCGGGATTTGATTTGCTGAATTTGCCTACAAACAGCGTTCCCTAGAGCAACTGTTGAAAAATGTCATTCACTGCTAAAGGGGCAGCATCGGGTAGCAATTTTAGAGGACATTCAGAGATTTTATGGCAATCTATAGAGCGATCTGGCAAATCAGGCTCCACCTCCAGTGCACTTACAGGCTAATTTACATATCCATAAAAAATGATTATGTCTGCATGGGTTTGTAGCCACAAAGCTATGTTTCTGCACTTCTTAAAGGTGCCTACAGAGCACCATTATTGGTTTGGGAGGCATTTCGGATCTGACAGACTCCCTTTGATGCATGATTTTTCGGGTCACAATAAACACAACCATAGATGAGTTAAACAGTGATATTTAGTACAAAGTCTAATATATAAAAGCAAACAAAAGGATATGCCATACACACTAGAAACCGGTCCATATTCCATGATAATTTTCAATCAAGTCTTTATTGTATGCAACCATACAGGCATAGACTCAATGGGGATAGATTTAGAAGCAGGACAAGCCTGCAATAGGGGAATTATCATGGGATAGGGACTGGTTTGGCATAACAGGCCCATAATTTTTTTGCCTGGGCCCATTACTTACCAAACCGTTCCGTATTCCACGATAATTCCTCCTGACTCTTGTCTTATCGCCTATGCATTTTTTTGTAGTGAGGAGCTGTGAATAAAGAGGAATGTTGTTAGAGAAGAGATTGAAACATAAGTTACACATATAATATAGTAATACATTTGTACAATTTCCAAAAATGTTTTGCCAAATATCATAATGTCATGTCATTGAAATGAAAAATTTTCTTTTAAATTAAAACATTTCTGATAAAAAAAAAAAAAAAAAAAAAAAGAGTATATTATAGAGCAGGAGGAGCAGAGCAGACTGATATATTGATTTGTAGGAAAAGATTCAGTAAATCTGTCATTTATCTATTGAAATCTCTGCTCTTTCTATGTTGAGAAGTCAAAAAGGTGGTCCTATCAGTGATTGACCGCCTCCTCTATGACTGTCCATACACAGATAACTGTCAATCACTGATAGGACCGCCCCCCTGATTCTCACTATAGAAGAAGTTTTCAATGGATACATAACAAGTTATTCTGGACCTTATCTCACAAACCTACTGTATATATCAATCTGCTCTGCTCCTCCTGCTCTATAATATGCTGCCTGCAGATTGAATAGCACTTTCTATGTGACAGGTTCCCTGTTGCTGTTGAAATTTCCTAGGCCTTGGTCCTAACACCAGAACATCCATCTAATGATAGGCAACAATGGATCTCAAGGGACCCCACTGACTATAATGGGGTCTGTTGGGTATCTGTTATTTTTGCCAGATGAGAAATCCTTGCATGCAGGGCTTTTTTATCCACAATTTTTGATGGACTGTGCAACGGAGGCTCCGAAGGAAGCCTCCAAGTCAGATGTGAATGTAGCTTTATCAGATATTTTTATCAAATTCAGCTCAGCTCAGCTACATATGTAATGGATTTCCGAATGTGTGACCGTACTGCGCTGTTATTAGATCACCAAGGTGACTTCTCTCTTTACAATATTTTATTTATCTCTGGCAAGGGGCCTGGTGCCATAGACCATAAATCCAGTGTAACAGCCTACTTTTACTACACAGAGAGTGGCCTTTACTGTAAAATGTAACTTATATGTAAATAAATTGTATTTCATTCTTTTAACTCTTTGGTGACAGCCAGTTGTAGACCTTAATGACCGCACCATTTTTTTTGTGTTTTTCCATCGTCACATACCAAGCCCTATAACTTTTTAATTTTCCTGTCAATGTAACTGTATGTGGGCATTTTTTTTATTTTTTTTTTTGTGGGACAATTGGCGGTGTTTAATGTCACTATTTTGATTAACTTTTATTATCTCTTTCTGGGAAGGAATAGCAAAAAAAGAGCAATTTGGCCATTGCTTTTTTATGCTATAAATTTTGTGCCATTCACCATACGGCTTAAATAACCTGATAAAATTTTTCAGTGGGTCGCTACGATTACATTGATACCAAATTTGTTTAGTTTTTTTTCAAGGTTTAATACTTTTACAATAACAATTTTTCTTCCATCGTCATTTTCCAAGACTCACAATTTTATTATTTTCTTGCTAATGGAATTGTGCGAGGGCTTATTTTTTGCAGGAAGACCTGACGTTTTTATTGATGGCATTTTGGGAAACATAACTGCTTTTTGATCGCAGTTTATAATGTTTTTTTCAGTTGCTAAAAAACAAAAAATCTATTCTGGCATCAATTATACATTTTTTTACACTGTTAAGCATGCAGATAGAATAATATTATAGTTGCTAGGGGCCTAACAGACTTGGAAATACATTTGTTATGTTTTGATTTTTCAATAAAACATTTTGCGATGGAGGATTAATGTTATATGTTTTAAATGTTTTTTTTTTTTTCTACTTCTTTTATTACACATTTTTAATACTATTTTTTGTCTCCCTATGTGACCTATGTAGTGCAATGCATTATACTGCATGTCATTTTCATTTTCTATGACTAGCAAGCCTATATCCCGGGGATAAAGAGGACCTTGCACCACCTCCACCAGCGCTAGCTCTTTATACCCTTTTCTGACACTATTTTTCTCTAGTCCCCTCCATTCCTGAGCAATCAGTGCTGTTAGTTTCAGCACCTTTTATGTTAATGAGGCTCTGTGCTGTCAGGTGGGTGGTGGTGGGGTTCCTGACTGAACGGCCTGGGACCGCCCATCTGACAGCAGAGAGCCTAATTAATTTTCATAAATGCAACTGTGCCTGCACCTTGAATTCTAAAGATTTATGGGAGTTCCTGTAGTCAGACCCTACTTATTATACAAGATAGGCCATGAATGTGCAAGTTTGTGGACTTTATTTATTTATTTTATGATTTAATTTCATTCTTTGCATGAAGGCTGCTCATACACTCTAGACAGCTAGTCCTCCTGACCTTCACACACACATGCAAGCTCAGATTGGCTATGCATGCATGTGTTCTCAGTAGTGAGAAAGATTAAGTCTCTGCAAATCTTCCTTAAGAACAAAAGGATCAGTTGAAGTTCATGCCTGATGCCGAACTTGATGGGTTCAGCCAACATTCATCTAATGTGCAAGTCCACCTTAACACCTCCTGATTTTCTGATCATCTTGTCCCTTACAAAGAGTGATCTGCATATTATATGAGACCAGCATTAGTATAATAATGCTTACAGGTACTTGACTGGATAGGTTGAGACTTGCAGCTGGTACTTTTTTCTTAGTGTATGTGCTGTTTGTGTTGTTTCCTGTACTGCTGGTGGAATTTTTCCTTTTCCGCCTCTTGGTGGCCGTCTGTCTTGTAGGTTCTGCTGTGAGACAAAAATAATATAGCTATATCAGTTTTTAGCCATTGAGAAATCTGTGATCACTGTTCAGTACTAAAAAACACAATGACAATATATAATGAAACAATATATAATGAAAGCTATTCTTGAACGTTTAATCCATCTTTGATAAGTTACATGGTTTCATGCTTAGCTTCCAATATCTTTTATGTGAACCAATCCTGATGAGTTTATCCTGCTCTTCCCAGGTGGCATCATTGTCTGGATTTAGTAGAAAGTGGCAGACACGGAAATTTCGACAACCTTGTCACCCTTTCCATACTAGCTTCCATGGTTGTAACTTGAGAAGGCCTGGTATAAATATTGCATTGGGGTCATGGAACATGGAAGAGAGTCGCTCTATGAGAGAGGCTGTGCCCTAATGAAACTGATCCATCCTTACATTTCGTAGATGGCCATTCAAAATTAATTTTAGGTTAATAATGGAGTCCACCCACTCAGGACACCCATCTTCTTACTCTGGTGGACCCAGTATATCTGTACACTACATTGACAACCCATTGATTTTAATGAGCGCCATGTAATGCTTCAGTTCTCCTGTAGTGCTGCTGAAGAAAAATTGGACACTTACTGCCAGGATCGTCCATTACAGCTGATAGCTGGGGTCAGATGATCCCCAAAAGATAGTCCAAAACAGACAACCACTTTAATCAGAAATGTATTTAAAAAAATAACCTTACATAACATCTTAAAATGAGTAAAACACTAACCTTTCAAAATGGAAAGAAAACAAGAATGCAATGATATGGAAATATCAACTAACTATATTTTATTTACAAAAGAACATATAACATATATCAGAAGGTGAATCTTACACATTAGAACATAGAACACAGATCAGAAGGTGAAAGTTACACAACAGAACATAGAACACATATCCGAAGGTAAAAGTTACACAATAGAACATAGAACACATATCAGAAAGTGAAAGTTACATGATAGAACATAGAACACATCAGAAGGTGAAAGTTACATGATAGAACATAGAACACAGATCAGGAGGTGAAAGTTATACAATAGAACATAGAACACATATCAGAAAGTGAAAGCTACACAACAGAACATAGTACACATATCCGAAGGTGAAAGTTACACAATAGAACATAGAACACATATCAGAAGGTAAATCTTACACACTAGAACATAGAACACATATCAGAAAGTGAAAGTTACACAATAGAACATAGAACACATCTGAATGTGAAAGTTATACAATAGAATATAGAACACATCTGAAGGTGAAAGTTACACAATAGAACATAGAACACATCTGAATGTGAAAGTTATACAATAGAACATAGAACACATATCAGAAAGTGAAAGTTATACAATAGAACACAGAACACATATCAGAAGGTGAAAGTTATACAATAGAACATAGAACAAATATCAGAAGGTGAAAGTTACACCATAGAACACATATCAGAAGGTGATATGAGACATTTATTCCATTTTATTTAAAAAATTAACTCATTTAGAAAGGCATGGCCAGAACATATTTAAAAGTTGTGACTGGACCATATCTGTCATTGTGTAGGATCCCCTCTTCTTTTTACAACAGTCTGTAGATGTCTAGGAAAGGAGGAGACCAATAACTGATGTAGTATTTTAGCTTCTCAACAGGCCTGGATCTTCTTTGACAGATTTTTAGTTGAAATTTTTAGTTTAATGTGCCAAATGTTATCTGTTGATATAAGATCTGGACTGCAGGCGGCCAGTTCAGCACCTGGACACTTTTTCTGCAAAGCCACACTGTTGTGATGGATGAAGTATGTGGTTTAGTATTGTCTTGATGAAATATGCAAGACAATGCAATTCCCTGAAAGAGACTTTGGATGGGAGCATTTGTTGTTCTAAAACCTCTATATACTGCTTAGCGTTGATAATACCTTTCAACAAGTGTAAGCTGCCCATGCCATAGACACTAATGTACCCTCATACCATCAGAGATGCAGGCTTTTGAAGCGAGTGCTGATAGCAAGCTGGATGATTCTTTTCCTCTTGCGTTCACAGGACACGGAGTCTGTGGTTACCATAAAGAATTTCACGTTTTGATTCATCTGACCCCAGAACAATTTTCCATTTTCCCTCAGTCCATTTTAAATAAGCTTTAGCTCAGAGAAGACAGCAGTGTTTCTGGATTGTGTTGATATATGGCTTCTTTATTGCATGATACAGCTTTAACTTGCATTTGTGGATTGCATGGCAAACTGTGTTCACAGACAAAGATTTCTGGAAGTATTTAAGATCTCAAGCATCCAATATTGACTGTCAGCCGTGTTCCTTGTGCACATGGATTTTCCAATATTCTCAGAATTTTTTCATGATATGTACTGTAGATAGTGAGATATTTAAAGTCTTTGCAATTTACATCGAGGAATATTTTTCTGAAATTGTTTCACAATTTTTAGGCACAGTTTTTGCACAGATTGGTGAATCTCTGACCATCTTTGCTTCTGAGAGACTCTGCCTCTCTAACATGCTCTTTTTGAACTCAGTCATTTTTCACTAGTATCAGTTACTTTTCCAGTCTTTTGTTATCCCTGTCCCAACTTTCTTGGGATGTGTTACTGCCATCAATTTCTAAATGAGTGATTTTTTTTTTTCAAATTAAATGGAAAAATGTCTGTCTTTCAGCTTCTGATATCTATTCTGAATAAAATATGGTATGGTATGAGATTTCCAAACCATTGCATTCCTTTTCCCTTTACATTTTATACAGCTCCCAACTTTTTTGGAATTGGGGTTGAATTATTCAGCTATTGTTTTGCTTTCTTTGTCTGTTTTATGACTCAAAAGTGGTTCCCTCTGCCATGGTATATACTGTATATACAGTACATATAGAGACACAGCATAGGAAATGGATATGTAGGGAGCAACCACATCAGACCACATAACACTTACCTGGTGGTGCAACCATTCGCTGCCATTTTTGGAACAAACAGGTTTTCAGACAGTCCCGTGGACTTAGGTTATACGTTTTATGTCTTGACATTAATTCTTGCATTGGCTCCAGTATTACACACAACTACAACAAAAAACACAAATTCGAGACGTTATATTCAGCAGCTCTGAACAGACACAATTGGTTTACTATGAGTTATCTTTATAGCCAACCATGTTAACAGATGAAAAATGCGGAGAGAAAAGTGCTTGCAGCACTTTTCTCTCCGCATTTTTCGTGCGGAAACGGCATGGACCCCATTATAGTCTATGGGGTCCGCCGGTAACTGCTTTTTTATGCAGATAGGTTTCCGTTCAGGGGGTCCCCAAGTGGACTCCCCGAACGGAAACCCATGCGCAGATGTGAACCGGGCCATATATGGAATTTTTTTTGCATTTATCCTTTTTACTACTTTTTACCAAGTGTGATAAAGTTCACATTTTAGCCTCCCAATTTCTCATTATTGTAGCAGTCAGCCAGCTTAGTTCATCAGGGGCAAGATGACCCTCAGTCCTTCTCCGCTTCCACATTTTAACAGGATCTTGTGACCCCCAAAAGTGCATTTTAACCACTTATATGCTGCAGTAGGGGCTGCTGTTTACATACTGCACATACCTTTTAGTGTCAAAGTACAATCTAAATCAAGTAAATCAACTTTTAATCAACTTCTAAATCAACTAAATAAACTTTTAATCTGTATGCAAATGAGTTGTTCAACCTTTTGTTAGGGGGTGGTGCTGGGTATGATTACAGATGGGAAAAATGGGTGCTTTGGCAGATGCGGCCACTCTGTGGGTGCACCAAATAGCTTATTGGCATACGGATTACAAGATGATTTTCTCAGCAGCAAGACTGCATTTTAATACGAGAATGTTACATACACCATATCACTAACCACCCCTACACCATATCACTAACCACCCCTACAACAACATAGGAGCAGTTAGAGGAGACTGCACTGGTGATAGACTCACTTTAATTCCTTTTTCGAATCCATTTCTAGAAGGCTGTGACACATTTGCTGCCTGCACGGGGTATAGACAGCACACTGTGATAATGACTGCAGTCTGCCACCACAGTCTCTTTGGGATTTTAATCTGTTCCCTTTGCTAACAATTGGTTTCAATGACAATTCCTAATTAGCAAGAAATATTCCTCCCCTCTTCATGGCAGATTGCAAATAAAGTCTAATACAAAGACTTGGTAAGAGTTAGGACTGGATTACTTATTGACTTCTCACTGCACAGATAAGATGACTGCCTCAGCGCTGTGTATTCTGCATTGTATGGATACAGCTCCAAACCATCTCCGTAAATGACAATCAATGATGCTTTATAGGAATAGCCATCAACATTAAAAGGAATGTATCACCAATTTTTAGATTAACTAAATATTAAATCTATCACTTTTTTCTAATCAGTTTTTATTTTCTGATTGTAATCTTTTTATTCCATTTCCTGTACATGATTATGGAGGTGGCCATCTTGCCTGAGTTTCTCCGCTGCTCTGTTAACAGCATTTAGTGACATGCTTTACAGTAGTCTCATGGCAATAGGCAGCAATCGACTCATTGAGGTCTATCGGAGAGGTTTCTAGATATGTTCTATGCAGGGAGGGGAGTAGATAAGCTTTGACATCATCTCTTGTCAGTAGTGGATGTAATGATGGGTGTTATCTATTGAGGTGTTATCTTCTATTCTATTGTCTGTCTTGTTTGTGATGTAAATAAGGTGGCTGCTGCAAAGAAAACCTCTACAGAGTTGGCAAGTGTCAATCTATTATTAGACTTAGTGGCCAGGGTGAAACTTGCAAGATATAGTACTATTTAATAAAAATAGTGACATTGAAAATGTAAATAAAAATCATCAAACAGTAGGTCATTTTTTTGTGACACATTCCTTTAAATAGACCTCTCATCTCTCCTGACATGTCTGTTTTAGTAAATACTTGTGATCCCCATAAAACAAATAAAAATTCTAGTGCAATTCTTTACTTAGAAATCTGCATTGTGTCATTCCTCTGTTATTCCTCCTGGATATGTATGAATAAATTCACAACTGGGTGTATGCTTACATGCTGGCAGCACAGATTAGAGTATGTAGGAGCACATCACTTTGTTGTAACACCCAGTTGTCATTTTTTGAAGTCTTATACAAATGAATCAGTTAGTTCACTGTAGGTGGGTCTTGGCTCCCTGGAGCACTATTCTTGCCACCCAGACCTCAACCATCTCCTGCCTGCACCAGTGACATACATAACAAAAGTATATCACCGCAATATGTTTTGTAATGTGATGGTATAAGTTGAATATGCCTGAGGGAGACTCCCTTTAAAGAGGACCTTTCACCTTCTACACCAACTCCAACCCGTTCCATTCTTCAATAGACGCCTTTCAATTCATTCCAACACAGTTGGAATTTTTTCTCTAGCGCTGACCATTCCTGAGCAATCATTTCTAATAATGACAGTACAATTATGCTCTCTACTGTCAGGTGGGCGGACCTAGGATGGAACAAAAAGGAAGGTACCGCCCATTTGACAACAGAGGGCATAACTGTGCTGAAACTAGCTGTGCTGACTGCTCAGGAATGATGAAGAATAGAGAAAAAAATTCCAACTGTGCCAGAGTCAGTGTTACAGCACCTATGAGGAATACAAAGCGTTGGAGTCGGTGAAGATGGTGAAAGGTCCTTGTTTAATTTTAAAAAATATATTTATATATTAATAACTATCATTATCTTGAAGCACTAAAATAACGAAGGAGAACAAAATTACGTACAAAAGCATATCCAACTGAAACAGTGCACTGACCATAACGTTGTTTTCTCTATAGCGTTTCTTCTGCATGGTCACATAAATACTGTGTCATCATAAAATAGACAAGGCATTTACATAAAATAAATGAAGGCTCAGGCTCACATACGGCTAAGTTCCAAATCTGAGATACAATGTTGTGTTGCTGTATATGACCACTAGATGGCAGTAACGATATATCTAGGGTTTCGGAAGGCAGAGCAATAATCCCCAATATACTGTTCTTGTGTCAGAAGTAATGCTGCTATTTGAAATAGAAAAACATTGTCTTCAAGCACTGGAATTAATTATACCAGATACAGGAAAAAAAAAGGACAAAAACCCCTGCTATGCAAAATACGCCAAGACAAAAACAGATTAAATGGGCAGAAATGCACAAAGCTAGTTCTACTATTTTTCTCAGATTTGAGAAAAAAACTAAAATGCTTAAAAAGTATAAGGGGCTGTCTTTTTACTATGTGCAAAAAGGTGACAGTCTTCAAACTTCTACTGGAATATTTTATGATATATAGTAAATGAGAAACCATATATACAGTATTATTAACTATATCAATCTATAGGCAGCGTGACCATGTAGCCTAAAAACACGCATTGTGGCTCTATTAGTAAAAATGGCAATATTAGAAATAATGGTGGATAAATAGATGAATGATAGCTAGATCACATATGAGAGATACAGATAAATAGATAGATAGATAGATAGATAGATAGATAGATAGAAAGGACAATATATAAATAGATATATTAACTGATATGTTACTAATAAAAGAGCATGGCATCCATCTCTTAGCTGGACATGTCCATATAGATGATCAGCTTTTCAAAACAACATGATTTCCTGACTGTCACAAGATTCCTAACTGTATGATTCCATGTGTGGCCACCCAGTGGTTACTTTGTGAGTTGCAGCCTATGAATGGTTTTGCTAGCATGTCACATTATTGTATTGAATAGTTGCATGAGAAATTGGGATCCTTAATATTAGAAACAATATTGGTGCTATTACAAATAATAATTTTTTTTTAGATGGATAAATAGATGTAAGAAGGCTACATCATGTATATACGAGAGATACAGTAAATAGCTCGCTAGATAGACAGATCTATGTGAGAAATAAATAGATATTTTACTAATAGATATTTAACTAATAAATGAGAATGGCATCCATGTCTTGGTTGGACATGTCCATTTAGATTATCGGCTTTTCAAAACAACACAATTCCGTGATACTCTGTCACAAGATCTATATCCTGTACAATTCCATATGTGGCCATCCAGTGGTTGTTTTGTGACTTGCAGCCTGTCAAGGGTTTTGCTAGCATGTTATGTTATTGTATTGAATGGGTTTAATGAGAAATTGGAGTCCTTAATCAAATTCAAGTAAAGATAAGAGTAGACACATCTATAACCAGCATATATCTAGTATAAATATCTGTTATCTAGTGTTAATATGATAAGTGCCACCTTTGTTTCTTGCATTATTTTGATAACTATTGGTTATTCAGTGTTCCTACTACTAGATCAAAATCCCTAGCACCCCCTAGTGGCAGTGTATAAAACTGGAGCCGTAATCTCACATACCCTCACTCCTATTTTCTAATACCAATAGCTTGTAAAGTGCTGTAGTTTAGGGGGGAGTCTCTCCTTTATCATTGCTATGTGGTACAGTTTAGTCAACTACATTCATACCCACAGATTGTTATATTTATTGTATTTGTACCTGTTTTTCAACATCAAATACAGCTTTGCTTGCACTGTACTTACCTAACATTTCCGATAGCCACATTATTTTTCCCATATGGATATTGCACTATAAAAACATCAGTTTTTCATCATTTTATCTCATCTAGGATCCCTCTGGAATAGTTTATGTACAGCACAGTGCATTGTACCTGCAATATTACATTATGGAACAGCTGCTAATTCACAGAGAATGCAAAAGTATAACAGTATATACATTGTAATAGAGGACATTCCATGTGCGGATTGTACTTGAGGGATGAAAATATGTTCGGAATTTCATGTATTGCTTCTAAAACAGCCACACTTACAAATACAGTATATGTACAGTACAGACCAAAAGTTTGGACACACCTTCTCATTCCAAGAGTTTTCTGTATTTTCATGACTATAAAAATTGTAGATTCACACTGAAGGCATCAAAACTATGAATTAACACATGTGGAATTATATATTTAACAAAAAAGTGTGAAACAACCGAAAATATGTCTTATATTATAGGTTCTTCAAAGTAGCCACCTTTTGCTTTGATTACTGCTTTGCACACTCTTGGCATTCTCTTGATGAGCTTCAAGAGGTAGTCACCTGAAATGGTCTTCCAACAGTCTTGAAGGAGTTCCCAGAGATGCTTAGCACTTGTTGGCCCTTTTGCCTTCACTCTGCGGTCCAGCTCACCCCAAACCATCTCGATTGGGTTCAGTTCTGGTGACTGTGTAGGCCAGGTCATCTGGCGTAGCACCCCATCACTCTCCTTCATGGTCAAATAGCCCTTACACAGTCTGGAGGTGTGTTTGGGGTCATTGTCCTGTTGAAAAATAAATGATGGTCCAACTAAACGCACACCGGATGGAATAGCATGCCGCTGCAAGATGCTGTGGTAACCATGCTGGTTCAGTATTCCTTCAATTTTGAATAAATCCCCAACAGTGTCACCAGCAAAGCACCCCCACACCATCACACCTCCTCCTCCATGCTTCACGGTGGGAACCAGGCATGTAGAGTCCATTCGTTCACCTTTTCTGCGTCGCACAAAGACACGGTGGTTGGAACCAAAGATCTCAAATTTGGACTCATCAGACCAAAGCACAGATTTCCACAGGTCTAATGTCCATTCCTTGTGTTCTTTAGCCCTAACAAGTCTCTTCTGCTTGTTGCCTGTCCTTAGCAGTGGTTTCCTAGCAGCTATTTTACCATGAAGGCCTGCTGCACACAGTCTCCTCTTAACAGTTGTTGTAGAGATGTGTCTGCTGCTAGAACTCTGTGTGGCATTGACCTGGTCTCTAATCTGAGCTGCTGTTAACCTGCGATTTCTGAGGCTGGTGACTCGGATGAACTTATCCTCCACAGCAGAGGTGACTCTTGGTCTTTCTTTCCTGGGGTGGTCCTCATGTGAGCCAGTTTCTTTGTAGCGCTTGATGGTTTTGGCCACTGCACTTGGGGACACTTTCAAAGTTTTCCCAATTTTTCGGACTGACTGACTTTAATTTCTTAAAGTAATGATGGCCACTCGTTTTTCTTTACTTAGCTGCTTTTTTCTTGCCATAATACAAATTCTAACACTCCATTCAGTAGGACTATCAGCTGTGTATCCACCCGACTTCTGAACAACACAACTGATGGTCCCAACCCCATTTATAAGGCAAGAAATCCCACTTATTAAACCTGACAGGGCACACCTGTGAAGTGAAAACCATTTCAGGTGACTACCTCTTGAAGCTCCTCAAGAGAATGCCAAGAGTGTGCAAAGCAGTAATCAAAGCAAAAGGTAGCTACTTTGAAGAACCTAGAATATAAGACATATTTTCAGTTGTTTCACACTTTTTTGTTAAGTATATAATTCCACATGTGTTAATTCATAGTTTTGATGCCATCAGTGTGAATCTACAATTTTTATAGTCATGAAAATACAGAAAACTCTTGGAATGAGAAGGTGTGTCCAAACTTTTGGTCTGTACTGTATGTATGTACGTATGTATAAATAGATATATAATAGATATGAGCGCTATCTATCTATCTATCTATCTGCCTGTCTATCTATCTATCTATCTTTCACCATACCCATTAAATAGCAGTCAGCCAAACACTTGTCTAAACAACAGCTATTTCTCCTGACAACCCCACCCCATACACTTGCATATTCGGCTCAGATGGGTATATATATGTTCTCAATAGGGAGATGGGAATAAACTGATACCAGACTCGTCTCTCTTGAAAACAAAATTATTGAGCATTCATGTGTGGCCGTCTCTCCCTTTGCTGCGGCTGCAAAGTGTGGGTTGGGTATGGGTCTCAGAAGTGGAAACCAAATTTGAGATCATATAAGAGTGGATACTGTATCCTATAGAGAGTAATAGATGTAATAGCTGTTGATGTAGACTTAATATATAGCAGTCCCCTGGTCAGGGCTCCATCTTTCTCTGCATGACCTGACATGTCCATGCATTATATGAAAAATTCATTTGGGTTCAAATAAAAAGTGTGTGATGCATTGTTTCCTCTGTCATGTGACAGCAAAGACAAGTTCTGATGATGGAACTGTAACTGTGACGAACTGTCCACCTGTCTGTCCATCATATGACCAGGAGAGATCTTTATTCACTAGTAGTAAACAAGGTCCATAATGAATGATAGAAAGCAGAGATCTGATTCAGAAAGTATTATGGAAAATTGTATATCTTTTATTCATTCAAAATGGACTCAGGGATTATCCATCTTCCAAAAAGTATCTGCAAATACATCCACAGCAGTGCTAAATCCTCACTGTTCCCTTGTGCACCCTTTGTTTGGCTTTCTTTTACTTGCTGCTCCTTATATCACTGTTATTTACATGCAGTGATTCTGTGGACAAACTACATTTCCCATGATTCATCTGCCTGCTCTCACTCTGTGAACCCCTTCCTTCTCCACTTTCCTCTGTGTGAAATTTCTTCCCCACTACAGGGTCTGTTTTGTGTCACAGTGTCTGTCTCATGTGTCACTTCTTCAGTCTGCTCTCCTGACCAGGTAATAAATCACTCCCACAAAGGTCAGTATGAGTGGCTTCAAGCACCAAGGAGGTCACGTGCTGCTGTGACATTTCATTTGCTGGCTGCACTACTCACATGGAGGGGTAGTGAGCTTATAAACGAAACGTCACAGCTGTGGTCAATGACCTGAAAATAAATCAGATAAATGGGGCTGAACTTAAACAGGATATATATTAAGAAGTGTTTTGTATTGATGTTTCCTGTTATTTCGCTCAAATTTTTTAAAAACTGGATAACCCCTTTAACTAAAGGCTGCTAACAATCATTTGCTTGCTGAGAATTGCCCGACTGGGAAGAAACCTGACTCACAGGAACACTTTGTGCTAGATGGCAAAGCCTAGGCAATAACAATGATTTTTTTCATGGCAACATGACCAGTCTAGATCAATGATGATCATTTTTAAGCTTCATACCACACTCTACTGTAAAAGCTTACATTTATCAACACAATGCACAGAGTTGTCTAATATATAGGTTGAAAAGGTTAAAAAAGGACATGTGCAGCATGCCCCTTGCTTTTCCTATAGAGTACTAATTCTGGCTCACGTTGCGGAAACAGAATGTTTTTTCTGTTGCGGAAACACATTGGAAAAATGCAGTATTTTACAGTCTTAGTATATTTTATTTAATCTCATTCACACATTTCCCATACAGACTTACTGTTTTCTTTTCCAGAGGATATATTGTAAATATATATATATATATATATATATATATATATATATATTTTTTTTTTTTTTAAAGGGTCTCTATTATATAACAAAATAATGTGAAATTTCCCTCACCAATGCACCACTGTTTCTGTCCTGACGCATACCAAGTTCCTGTTGGTTACTACTTACTGGTCCCATCTTGACAAACAGCAAATGCCCTTTCAGCCAATCACTGAGTTGTCTCAGAAGACATTTCCTGTGTGTTCAGACAGGACCTGGTAGGTGTCGGAACAGGAGCAGAGGGGGATTGGTGAGGTAACACTTATTCATTTTATTATGACATGCTGACCCTTTTAACACAATGGGGGAGATTTATCAGTCCTTCTATGCCAGATTTATGGCTTAGACAGATGATAGCCTCTTCATAAATCTCTCCTTCCCAGTGCCAGTCAAGGCCTTTATTAAGACTGATGTATGATACGCCAGTCTTAAAAAAAACTGCCCCAATATCTGCCAGAAAATCCCTCTAAAGACTATGTTCACCTTCTTGACCTTCACAGTTTCTCATCTAAATAGTCTTGATTAAACTTTTGCTGCCGTTTTTTTTCTAGATCTCCTCTACAGATCTACAGTATGTGTCTCCATAGTAGAAAACTACAAACAAAACTATCTAAAAGAAAAACAGTCATTATTGCAACCAACAGCAGCGCATTTCTTAGGGGTGAATTTGGAAAATAAAAGTTGTGCTGTGAGTGGTTGTTATGGACAGCACATACAGTGTTTTTTCCCATTTTCATAACTTTATCCCCCACAATGTGTAATCTGAACCTGCAACCATACTCGATGCTATCTGTCTTCTGCTTCTGGCTTAATGTGTATGAGTAAGGAGGTGTCCGATAATAAAAAATATGACCGCAGAATAGACTACACAGGGTTTGTTTATGGTCTGCATAGGAACTGTATACACAAAAGGATAAGATTTTATTGAAAAATTTGAAGCATTGGCATCTTTAACTAAATCACAATTACAACTTTATATCTCGGCTATATAAACCTTTGCAGCATTTTTTTTTAATTCTCAAAGGGTACAAGTCATGAGAAAAACAAAGTCTCTTTGAATTCTATGGTTTTATATATCAAGACATAATAAAAAAAAAATCTTGTTTTAAAATTAGGTATATACAACCTCAGATGAGCAACAAAACATGACAAATGAACAGTTTAACAAAATCTAGGCCAAAATGCAGAAGTGGTGCTAACCAAATGCTGTTGAATAATTGATCATTAACAGAAGTTTTAGCAGTCTGCTGGTCTGGAGCATTCAGACACATGTTAACACAATGCTATGGAGGAAAGACATCAGCAATGATCTTAGAAAAGCAATTGTTGCTGTCCATCAATCTGGGAATGGTTATAAAGTCATTTCCAAACAAGTTGAAGCCCCTTATTTTACAGTTAGAAACATTCACAAGTGGAAAACATTGAAGACAGTTGACAATTTTCCCAGGAGTGGAGATCCCAGCAAATTCATCCCTAGGTCAGAATACACAATGCTCAGAGAAACAAGAATTACATCTAAGACTCTACAAACCTCACTTAGCATGCTAAATGTTCAAGGTCATGATAATTCAATTAAAAAAAGACTGAACAAGTATGGCTTATTTGGAAAGGTTTCCAGGAGAAAGCCTCTTCTTCTTAAAAAGAACATGGCAGCAAGGCTTAACTTTGGAAAGGTGCATTCGAACAAACCTCAAGACTTCTTGAACCATGACCTTTGGACAGACAAGACCAATGGGGAGATGTTTAGACATAATGTACAGCGCCACATTTGCTTTTCTAAAAAACAATCCCATCATATCAACACAAACACCAGAAACCAACTGTCAAGCACAATGGTGGAGGAGGGATGATTTGGGCTTGTCTTGCGCCCACAGGACCTAGATACTTTGTAGTCATTTAGTCAACTGTGAACTCCTCTGCATACTTCTCTGTGTTCTAGTGTCAAATGTGAGGCCATATATCCAACAGCTAAAACTTGGCTGAAAGTCAATGCAACAAGACAATAATCCCAAGCACACAAGACTGCCTGAAAAAGAAAGTGTCACAAAGGACCCAAAGACCAGACGTGAACCCATGTGAAATGTAGTGAGAGGACCTTAAGAGACCTGTGTATAAACAAATGTCCACAAACCTCAATAAACTGAAGCAATATTGTAAAGAAGAGTGGTCCAAAATTGTCACAGAATGATGCAAGAGACTGATAAAGTCAAATAGAAAACCATTACTTCTATTTAATGCTGTTAAAGGTGGCTCTATAAGCTGTTCATTTATGGGGTGTACTTAGTTTTTCACATATGACTTTTCCATTTTGGCTTCATTTTTGTTAAATAAATAATAAGGTGTTGGAATCTGTTGTGTGATGTTGTTCATTTAAAGGGGTATTCCCATGTACATAACCATTTTTAAACTTGTAGATAATTAAAAGTTAAACATTTTTGCAAATATAAATAATTAAACATTTTGCAGAGTTTTAAAAATTTTCGCTAAATATCTTGTGGTCACAGTCTTGTGATCAGTTGCCAATGGATACGACCATGAATGCAGGACCTTTCTAAGGTCAGAAAATCAGCAAAGATTTCTTTATTGTGGTCGGAATATCTTCTCCTACATGTAGCATCCCTGCCTTATAACCTAGCTACAATAAGAAAATCACGGCTGGGTTTTTCACAAGTCCCAGACCATAGAAAGTTTCTGCATTCGTGGTCATATCCATTGGCAACTTATCAAGAAAACAGGCTGTCACCATTTAGATAGGGAAAATCTTAAAAAATCTGTAGAATTTTTAACTACTTATATTTGCAAAAATGTTTAACTTTTAATTATCTACAAATATAGATACGATTATGTTCATGGGAATACCCCTTTAAGGTTATTTTTACCTAATTTTACGACCTTCTAAGGACCAGATGTGTTTTATTTCATCCTGATCAAAATCATAGAAGTCAAAGAGGGTGGACTTTGTTTTTCTCATGACTGCATGTATTTTGGACTAAAAATTATTTTTTAAATTGGATTTCATTAAAAATTTTGATTGGTATGACTTGTACAGCTTGCCAGTATAAGCACTAATGTACAGATGGTAGGTTGCCTTTACTTTTCTAATCCATCAGGCAGACTGCCCCACAACCTGTTCTCCATTGCTTCTCTCTACAAATTTTTAGCCTGATTTATGACCACATCAAAGTTCAACTTAGATGTGGTCATAAATCAGTTTAAAAGGTCTTTCAGGAGAGGTCTGAGAAGAGCTGGATAGCAAGTCATCGGGTAATCAGCCTGTCGGACTGGATAAGGCATTCTACAGCTTGTATTGTAGTGCTTATACATACAACTGTAAAAGCCAAACCAAGCAAAATTTGTAATAAATCCTAATTACAAAAATTATTTTTAACCCAAAATACACACAATAAGAATTGCTGCAAATATGGACATATCCTTTGTGTATGTCTGTCTCCATACTAATAAAGTAAACCTGCAAAGTATAACCAGTCATATGGGCCGGAGTGTGTAGATGTGTGGATGGTATTGTTCCACTCACACTGTGTGTCATGGCATTTTGAAAGAACCGATGTCACTTGTATGTTCCAGTAGAGAAGCATTTTTCCCACTTGTCGATTGACGTTTGATAACAAACACATAGCGGGAATGAACGGAGATGTACAGTATCTTTAGGAAACAGCATGGGAAATCTGTACTTCCCTCTTAGCATCTCCCAGTACAGTGTTCTCTGTTGCTGAGTCACATTTCCTTCCTCTAAGTAGGACAACATGTCAGCATGCTCATTTTTTCACATTATTTAGTGTACAATGCAGGCGGTAATATGCAAGGCATTGTGTATTTCTTTCTAATAGTATTATTATCATAAAGAGCTCTGCTAGTTCTGTACAAGGTTCTCGTTGTGATATGGCTTCTGGTCAAGGATAAAATAATCTGATTTTCTTTTCAAAGTTACAGAAAGGCACTGTAAACTGCATTCATATTATGGCCTGGATATTATATATATGGATATTATACAGAAGTGTTTGTGTTTTTATTATATACAAAGAACACAAAAGCAATGAAGCAAAATGTAACAAGTATAGAAAATAAAGCAAAAGGACGTTATATGAAAAGAAAGTTTTCAGGTGAATTAAGTTAAAATTGTTATTTGACAAATTCTTTTTTTCTTATGGATTTCTTGAAGGCACATTAAATGTAGAAATGAATGATAAAAGTAACCTGTCTCTTTCTCACTGTATCTGTCAGTCTTTGGGATTTTCTGCATGTTCTTGTAGAAATTTTGTATAGCATACGAAACAAATTTACTCCTGATCTATTCGATTTTCTGCTGAAAGTGTGCTCAGGGGACGCAGTGCTTATTGACACTGATATTGATACAAACAAAGCAGTGGTGGTGGGGGGGGGAAGCTCCTGCTGCAGCTGGTTATCTTATAGCCAGACACAGGATAGTAAAAAAAGAAGAGGGAAGAAAAGCGGATATTCTGGACGCATAGAGATTTTTTTCTCTCTTCCCCAGTTTGTCCTGTGCCAGACCACTCCAACAGTACAAACACAGTCCTCTTTTCCCAAGTCATCTGTGTCTCAGACCACTCCAACAATACAAACACAGTCCTCTTTTCCCAAGTCATATGTGTCTCAGACCACTCTTCCCAAGCCCTTCTTTGTGCCAGTCTATTCTATGCCATTCCAAGATCCCCTCAATAGCAGAGATACATATTGTAAAACTAACAAAGCAAAACTAGCAGAACATATGTAATAGTGTCACTTTCTTTACACAGACAATGTATTTCAGTAGAGACAGTCTACCCATATAGTCTCTTAATGAATTATACTCTATATCAGCTGTTTTTACCCCATTGTTGAGCTCTATCAAAGATGATGCTGTAATAATAATAATAATAATAATAATAATAATATACTAGCCACTTCTCCATCTCAGAAGTCAAATATTAAGCTTAAGAAATTTTAGAACATTGAAGCTGTTGTCTCACCAATACAACCCCTTTAAAAACAGACTACAACTTGGCATATAGACAGAGGTTTTGTCACAACCCCTGTAAGGCTGAGGCCCCATGTTGCAGAAACGCAGCTTTTTTTTTGTTGCAGATCTTGCTGCAGTTTTTTGAGCCAAAGCCAGGTGTGGATTGAGCAGAAAGGAGAAGTATAAGTGTTTCCTAGATATTTCCCATTGATTTTGTAGCCATTCTTGGCTTTGGCTCAAAAAACTGCAGCAAAATCTGCAACAAAAAAGCTACGTTTCCGCAAAAGGAGTCTTCCCATTTCAGGGTTTCGCCTGCTGTCCTGTCTCCTCTCCCCATCACTTCCTGGTTTCAATAACAAGTTGGTGGGTGGCCTTAGCTTGTGTGATGTACAGCTCAGTCCAGCAGCTGCTCCCCAGACTAAACTGCTCACTGTTATCTATTCCAACCAGAGATATACTGATCAAGCAATGTTTTAGCTCTTTTCAGGGTTCAGGAGCTGGGAGTTATTTGGACAGGAGACCGAAGGCTCCATTAGCTGAAGCCTCCATCACAGTGTAAAGAAACAGGGATTAATGTCATCAGGCCTACCACTGGTGCTAGATAACAGAGGTGGTCTAAAACCTAGAAAACAAGCTGCAGAAACTAAGGAGACATATTCAGCAATATCTGACAAATGGGGAAAAATAAAGCAATGTATTGGGTAAAAAACTTCACTTAGCTTATGCTACAACTGTAAATATGATCCTGGAGATGGGATTACCGTACATGCCCTGTTCAAAGGATTATCTGTGATTTTTTTTTCTGCAAGTGTTGTGTCTTTACGTCAAGTACTGATCTTCCTTATTGTTTGTCAGGCACAGCTGTAGCAGTGGTCTGTCCTTGCATTGCAGCTTAGCTTTCACTTGAATGGGACTGAGCTGCTCAAAACTCTAAGCCAAGGATAGGTCATAATTTAGCGGAATACTCTTTTAAGCATTGCAGTGTCCAATCATATCAATAGATTGCCTTTATAATACAGGTCAGGACGTATCCTCCAGAGCAAGAGACGCTCATTGTAATCTCTCTCCATTATGGTGAAAAGATGAGGATCCTAAACAGAGACCCCTGTTTTGACTCATAATTCACAATAGCGTACAGTGCATGAAAATGCATTTTCTGAACCAGAAAACAACAGTCTCCTTTCTGCTGCATATATGTCATGGCAGGATAATTTCACCTATTAATAATGTATGCACCATAGAGACTTGGATCTGCTCCCCCGCTCCCTCAGAATATGACAATTGATCTTAATTCATGCTATGTGTCATTGACTGACCTCTTGTAAGATCTTTATACCAGGCAAAGGAATCCATTCCCCTATCTTTAAATATACCCTGCTGGATGGGTACAATAGACTCACACATGAAACCTATTGACTATTACCTGCAGCACTCCTTCAGGGGAGACATTACAAGACAAAACTGTAAAATCAGTAGAAAGGTCTGAGAGAAAGGTTTGCGCCATTCTCTTCATTTCTTATATAAAAGTTGGGGAAACTCAGTCTAACCTCCCTATGTGACTGAACCCGTATCCTGCACACTGGCTTATACATATGTACAATAAAAAAACAAAAACTGTGTTTGCTTCTAACATGGTGGCTATACTGGTTGTCACCAAGCGTTGCTGGTCTAAACTAAAACTCTGGAAAAGTCCTGAAAGTATATTTTAATAAAAGATATTAAACCATGAGGCTGCATTTTTTATTTGTTCTGAATAATATTGACATTAGTATATATTATAATATAGATAACGGATCATAAATCATAGCAAATAGATTTTTAGAGATGAGAGGTTTATCCAGGGATTTATTCTGATTGCCAAATCTGAAGTCAGGAAGGAATTCCTCCCTAGTATGGAGTAAGTGGCGCCTGTCTCCTAAGGGTTTTTGCTTTCCTCTGAATCAACGTTGGAGCAATATAGGTTGAACTTGATGGATCGATGTCATTTTTCAACTATTTTAACTATGTAACTGTATAGATTTGAGATAGATAGATAGATAGGTAGATAGAGACTTTATTAGCCCAAAGTGCAACATTTCTATCGTGCACTTTGTGCATTTCTATCGATTTCTATCGAAATCGTGCAGCTGCTGAAACAGGGAGCCGGCTGTAACTTCAGCCAGAGCTCCCCTTAAGAAGGCAGGGAAGGTTTATTACCTTCCCTGCCATCCTGATCGCTGTGTATACAGCACTCAATGAGTGCTGTATACACCGCTATGGGTGCCGCCATCTTGCAGCTCCCCTCTGACCCGGCAGTCATGTGATCCACCAGGATCAGCGTCTGTAAGAGCTGCTGGGTCCTACAGGACCCAAATCAGCTCTATAGTAACGGATAGGAGGCTGTGATTCCTCCTGTAACTGGGGCTAAATGTACCAGCCCCAGTTACAGGGCAAATCAGCCTCCCCAACAAAAAAAAGTCATCAGATGTCCCCAAAGGTCTATAGTACCTTGCGAAAGTATTCGGCCCCCTTGAACTTTTCAAACTTTTGCCACATTTCAGGCTTCAAACATAAGGATATAAAATTTTAATTTTTTGGTGAAGAATCAACAACAAGTGGGACACAATTGTGAAGTGGAACGAAATTTATTGGTTATTTTAAACTTTTGTAGAAAATAAAAAACTGAAAAGTGGGGTGTGCAATATTATTCGGCACCTTTACTTTCAATGCAGCAAACTCACTCCAGAAGTTCAGTGAGGATCTCTGAATGATCCAATGTTGTCCTAAATGACTGATGATGATAAATATAATCCACCTGTGTGTAATCAAGTCTCCGTATAAATGCACCTGCTCTGTGATAGTCTCAGGTTCTGTTTAAAGCGCAGAGAGCATCATGAAGACCAAGGAACACACCAGGCAGGTCCGTGATACTGTTGTGGAGAAGTTTAAAGCCGGATTTGGATACAAAAAGATTTCCCAAACTTTAAACATCCCAAGGAGCACTGTGCAAGCGATCATATTGAAATGGAAGGAGTATCAGACCACTGCAAATCTACCAAGACCCGGCCGTCCCTCTAAACTTTCATCTCAAACAAGGAGAAGACTGATCAGAGATGCAGCCAAGAGGCCCATGATCACTCTGGATGAACTGCAGAGATCTACAGCTGAGGTGGGAGAGTCTGTCCATAGGACAACAATCAGTCGTACACTGCACAAATCTGGCCTTTATGGAAGAGTGGTAAGAAGAAAGCCATTTCTCAAAGATATCCATAAAAAGTCTTGTTTAAAGTTTGCCACAAGCCACCTGGGAGACACACCAAACATGTGGAAGAAGGTGCTCTGGTCAGATGAAACCAAAATCAAACTTTTTGGCCACAATGCAAAACGATATGTTTGGCGTAAAAGCAACACAGCTCATCACCCTGAACACACCATCCCCACTGTCAAACATGGTGGTGGCAGCATCATGGTTTGGGCCTGCTTTTCTTCAGCAGGGACAGGGAAGATGGTTAAAATTGATGGGAAGATGGATGGAGCCAAATACAGGACCATTCTGGAAGAAAACCTGTTGGAGTCTGCAAAAGACCTGAGACTGGGACGGAGATTTATCTTCCAACAAGACAATGATCCCAAACATAAAGCAAAATCTACAATGGAATGGTTCACAAATAAACGTATCCAGGTGTTGGAATGGCCAAGTCAAAGTCCAGACCTGAATCCAATCGAGAATCTGTGGAAAGAGCTGAAAACTGCTGTTCACAAACGCTCTCCATCCAACCTCACTGAGCTCCAGCTGTTTTCCAAGGAAGAATGGGCAAGAATTTCAGTCTCTCGATGTGCAAAACTGATAGAGACATACCCCAAGCGACTTGCAGCTGTAATCGCAGCAAAAGGTGGCGCTACAAAGTATTAACTTAAGGGGGCCGAATAATTTGGCACGCCCCACTTTTCAGTTTTTTATTTTTTTACAAAAGTTTAAAATATACTAATACCTCTATATAGGGTCCCACCTTAATGAGGTCGACTTGTTGGGGCAGGTGGGCTTCCTACTGTTTGATCAAATATGTATAACTAAGAACCTCAAATTTTTAGTTTATACACCATATTAATTTATAT
Source organism: Leptodactylus fallax (assembly GCA_947044405.1). Lineage (NCBI taxonomy): Eukaryota > Metazoa > Chordata > Amphibia > Anura > Leptodactylidae > Leptodactylus > Leptodactylus fallax. Next base: position 2,455,385 of record CAMRHE010000220.1, on the reverse strand, counting down.
GTGCCAATAATAGCAGTCATGCTATCTCTGTTTTCTATATACCCTTGTGCTGTGTCAGAGTGCTGCTACCTCTTTTTGTGTTTTTAGAAACTGTAGATAGATAGATAGATAGATAGTATATGTATTTCTAATATCTATCTATCTGTCTATAGTAAAGTATCTATCTAAATGCAAGAAAGGTTGCAGTACTCCAATATATGTACTATATACAGTGGGGAAAAAAAGTATTTAGTCAGCCACCAATTGTGCAAGTTCTCCCACTTAAAAAGATGAGGCCGGCCTGTAATTGTCATCATAGGTAGACCTCAACTATGAAAGACAAAATGAGAAAACAAATCCAGAAAATCACATTGTCTGATTTTTAAAGAATTTATTTGCAAATTATGGTGGAAAATAAGTATTTGGTCAATAACAAAATTTCATCTCAATACTTTGTTATATATCCTTTGTTGGCAATGACAGAGGTCAAACGTTTTCTGTAAGTCTTCACAAGGTTGGCACACACTGTTGCTGGTACGTTGGCCCATTCCTCCATGCAGATCTCCTCTAGAGCAGGGATGTTTTGGGGCTGTCGCTGGGCAACACGGACTTTCAACTCCCTCCAAAGGTTTTCTATGGGGTTGAGATCTGGAGACTGGCTAGGCCACTCCAGGACCTTGAAATGCTTCTTATGAAGCCACTCTTTCGTTGCCCTGGCAGTGTGCTTGGGATCATTGTCATGCTGAAAGACCCAGCCATGTTTCATCTTCAATGCCCTTGCTGATGGAAGGAGGTTTGCACTCAAAATCTCACGATACATGGCCCCATTCATTCTTTCATGTACACGGATCAGTCGTCCTGGTCCCTTTGTAGAGAAACAGCCCCAAAGCATGATGTTGCCACCCCCATGCTTCACAGTAGGTATGGTGTTCTTTGGATGCAACTCAGCATTCACTCTCCTCCAAACACGACGAGTTGTGTTTCTACCAAACAGTTCTACTTTGGTTTCATCTGACCATATGACATTCTCCCAATACTCTTCTGGAACATCCAAATGCTCTCTAGCAAACTTCAGACGGGCCCGGAAATGTACTGGCTTAAGCAGGGGGACACGTCTGGCACTGCAGGCTCTGAGTCCCTGGCGGCGTAGTGTGTTACTGACGGTAGCCTTTGTTACGTTAGTCCCAGCTTTCTGCAGGTCATTCACTAGGTCCCCCCGTGTGGTTCTGGGATTTTTGCTCACCGTTCTTGTGATCATTTTGACCCCACGGGGTGAGATCTTGCGTGTAGCCCCTGATCGAGGGAGATTATCAGTGGTCTTGTATGTCTTCCATTTTCTAATTATTGCTCCCACAGTTGATTTCTTCACACCAAGCTGCTTGCCTATTGCAGAGTCAGTCTTCCCAGCCTGGTGCAGGTCTACAATTTTGTTTCTGGTGTCCTTCCACAGCTCTTTGGTCTTCACCATAGTGGAGTTTGGAGTGTGACTGTTTGAGGTTGTGGACAGGTGTCTTTTATACTGATAACAATGTCAAACAGGAGCCATTACTACAGGTAATGAGTGGAGGACAGAGGAGCCTCTTAAAGAAGAAGTTACAGGTCTGTGAGAGCCAGAAATCTTGCTTGTTTGTAGGTGACCAAATACTTATTTTCCACAACTTGCAAATAAATTCTTAAAAAATCAGACAATGTGATTTTCTAGATATATTTTCTCATTTTGTCTCTCATAGTTGAGGTCTACCTATGATGTCAATTACAGGCCGGCCTCATATTTTTAAGTGGGAGAACTTACACAATTGGTGGCTGATTAAATACTTTTTTTTCCCCACTGTATGTCTAGCTGAATGTAAGGTAATAAACACAGGTTTATGTTCACCACAACCTTTGGAGCCTTGCAACCTTTCTTGAATGTAGATAGATACTTACTTTACTGTAGATAGATAGACATATATGAGGAAGATATATACTGTACTATCTATCTATCTATCTATCTATCTATCTATCTATCTATCTATCTATCTATCTATCTCTCTATCTCTCTATCCATTCATAGAATAGATAGATAGATAGATAGATAGATATGCACAGGTCTATTTAATTGGAATAGAGGATGCCTTTCAGTTTCTCATCTGTCTAAGGCTATTTTAAGTAGAGTGTGGCTATAAATCATACTTGCCCTGCATTCACATTTGTAGACCTGTTCTGGGTCCAATAGAAGAATGTTTGTTCATATATAGATCACATTAGCTTATATAAGTACATATTAGTTTGTTTTAGAGTATATTAGCTTATTTATATGTGCATATATTACATAATAGCAGTAATGCAATTTGATCTCTATGTTTATATGTCCCGATGCTGTGTGCAGAGCGCTGCTGCATTTTCTGCATTCATAGATAGATACATTGCTAGATAGTCGATAGATGAGTTGACAGAGATAGACAGCCATATAGATAGCAGATATGTACCTTATGTTAATTTTGATCCTGTTTCTGTTTTCCAGATAATATTTTATACTATAATAAAAGTTGGTGAATATAATGAAACATAATATCATTTACAATAAAGTTTGGAATTTTCAAGCTAGAGATTTTTCTTCTTGCTAGAATCTGTACTCCGAGATCATGAAACCAGTTGTGCAGCCAACTGTTAGCGGTGTTTTTCACATAACCAGTTCTATTTTTAGACTGAATTGTAGGAAGTGTGCAGCTTTCATAGAAGGGAGAGAAGCAGAGAGCCCTGCTGCATGTTAACGTGCCAGCCAGAGAGATAGCTTGGCCTACAGCCAGCAAATTACAGGGGGAAAATGGAAATAAGACAGCAGCATCTACAGTAATACACTGACTACATTCTGCCTGTGTGTGTTTTGAGCATTGATAATAGACTAGAGGTTATAATGTTGATTATAATGAGATGATCCAATTCTACAATTTCTGATCAATAGATTTATTTAATAGATTAAGAACATATTATATATATATATATATATATATATATATATATATAGGGGGTGTGTGTGTGTGTATATATATATATATATATATATATATATATATAACTCTCTCACTCTATCTCTCTATATATATGCATATGTAGATGTATTTTTTCTACATATTTATCCACCTTAGTATATATGAATTCAAAATAATTATAGAATTAGAAGAGACAGGGTGATTTTACTATTGATGATATTAAGCGAAGCTGCAAGCAAACATTTGCCATTTTAGAATCTTACATTAAACCTAACCTGAAGAAGAGCAAGATATGATAGATTTCAAGAGGCTGAGCTGTGTGATATATAGGATTATAGAATAGGAGAGAGAAGCTGAGATCTGTGATATATAGGGTTATATGATAGAGGAGAGAAGCTGAGCCCTGTGATATATTGGTTTATATGATAGAGGAGAGAAGCTGAGCTCTGTGATATATAGGGTTATATGATAGAGGAGAGAAGCTGAGCTCTGTGATATATAGGGTTATATGATAGAGGAGAGAAGCTGAGCTCTGTGATATATAGGGTTATATGATAGAGGAGAGAAGCTGAGCTCTGTGATATATTGGTTTATATGATAGAGGAGAGAAGCTGAGCTCTGTGATATATAGGTTTATATGATAGAAGAGAGAAGCTGAGCTCTGTGATATATTGGTATATATGATAGAGGAGAGAAGCTGAGCTCTGTGATATATAGGGTTATATGATAGAGGAGAGAAGCTGAGCTCTGTGATATATAGGGTTATATGATAGGGGAGAGAAGCTGAGCTCTGTGATATATAGGGTTATATGATAGAGGGAGGGAAGCTGAGCTCTGTGATATATAGGGTTATATGATAGAAGAGAGAAGCTGAGCTCTGTGATATATAGGGTTATATGATAGAAGAGAGAAGCTGAGCTCTGTGATATATAGGGTTATATGATAGAAGAGAGAAGCTGAGCTCTGTGATATATAGGTGTATATGATAGATGAGAGAAGCTGATGCGGTGACCAGATGGAAGGTAACGCTGCAGTTGGGATTGCGGGGTGCAAACAGCGCAGACTTGTCACGGTCTCTGGGCACGAGGGCGCAGGGCTGGTGCTGTCCCACGTTACCACCACTGGTACCGGTGATGAGGGGGCTGCACAAATGTTGGTGGTGATTGTTCCCCCGGGGCGCTTCCCCTATACTGTGCCGACTGGTGGTGTTTGGGGCGCCCTGATGTTGTCGGTGCAGAGTCAGACACAGAAACGGTTGTAAAGTTGAACTTTTACTTCCATGGGTGTGGAGGCACAAATGCTTAAACAGTTTCTTCAATACAAAACAACGGGGTTCACCTGGTGACACAGCAAAGTCCTGGGGTGCAGGGTAGACTTGATGAAAGGTGTTCCTAGCCCTTATACTTCAGTGTTACAGCCCTAAGGTGCGTCTGGGCTCCTATTTGGCACATAGGAGGATGCCCACCATGATACTAGTACATAATATTCCCCACTCACGTTATGTGGTCCTGATAGCTCAGAGTTTCGGGATATTCCACAGGTCTGGCCTTGGCCCCTGGATCCTGTGATACTTGCTATGGAGCACGTGTTCAAGAATGTTCTCTCCACAGTCTCAGGCTGACAAGATAATGATGCTTGACTTCCTTCAGGGCGATGGCTAGGCAGACAGGGGACAGGATCTTCTGAATAGCTGGAGTATGTCAGCTCTCCAACCTTCCTGGGCCTGTCTAGGACTTGAGATTCCTGCACTAAACTCACTGCTTTCTTCACAGGACATCACACTTATCTCCTCACCTCCTCCTCCTAACACTCCACACTTCTAACTCCTCACACGCAGGACCTTCCTGCAGGGGTGTTACCATGGGGACCCAGTGATCAGCTGACTCCTCCCCTTTTCCCAGGCGATGTCCTCCCATTGGACATTTGGTTACTATTCAATCCTATGGGAGGTGTAATGCATGTGTGAGGCTCACTAGGTGGCGCTGTGTTGTGTGAGACTCAGGACCCCCTGCTATGTCACACAGGCTATGAAGCAACAGGAAATAATACAATGCACAGAGATCACCCTCAGCCCAACCATAGCCAGCTCTGGGATGCCACACTGAGCTCTGTGATATATAGGGTTATATGATAGAGGGAGAGAAGCTGAGCCTTAAACAACAAAGAAGAGGATAAGCAGTGAGTATCTGCACGATCATCACTTGTGCTCTCCTACCAAGTTACTTATACTTGTGCCTCTGAGACCGTTGGGGTGTCCACATACACAAAGTTAGTGGTGAATTTCTCTGCACATCATAGGTCCAGTCTATTTGCTGTTCCAGGAACTGCAATAGAAAGGAGCCATGCTGCATGTCCCTGCACAGTGTAATACTAACAGAATGGATTGAATATATAAGAAATTAATAAACAAGCATGAATAGGATATTTTTGTTGCTAGGACACTGTTAATTCAGTCTTTGTCACCAATTATAGCGCTATATTGTGTCTTTATACTTAGAAATGAGTTCATATTGGAACAAATATACACTTAGAAGTATACTAATACAATAATAAAATAGGCAATTGCAGCATCCCAGAGTGCTTCTGCATTTATGTGTTTGTCCTGTGTGCCTCTGGGTTTTATGTCTGTAAGTTCTGTTCTATGTTGAATGTAATTGTATGCAGCTTTCCCTTTGTATTTTTCCCCCTGCAGTGTTCAAACCCAGACTAGGTTCAGCCCTGGCCTATCACAGGCCACTGGGCGGGGTTGTGAGGAGATATAATCTCCCCGCGACGGTTGAAGTTCAGTTCAGTGCATGCTGTAGACCAGACAAGGTGTGCAGAGCTGACCTGCCACCAGGTTGGACTGAAGGGCAACCGCCGCTACCACAGCCTCAGGAGGGATAACATCAGCCCCAGGCTCTTCTCAAGACAGCTCAGAGCTAGAGAGTGGAGATTTCCAAGTGGCTGAACTTGATTCGTGTCGTGCCCGGAGGAGCAGGAGAGGACCCTGACAGGAGAGTCGCATTCGGGCCTAGTATTCAGGTATCCAGTTCCCTGTCAGGACTCCCTGCAACTCTATCCCCAGTATAGCAAGCTGGGAGAGGTACAGAGGTGGAGTAGAGGAAGCCATCTTGTGGAGCCGATACTGTCTTCGGGCACCCTCCTAGAACCAAGGCTGGGGTTAGGACACTGCAGGACTACTACCCCCATCTGGAAGCTGCCGTTGTCTTTTGTTCCAGTTGCCTAAATAAAAAGGCTGTTTGGTTTACCTGCAACGCTGACTCCTGAGTCGTGCCTGCTTCACCATCAGGGCTCTTCCGACCAACACCACACCGGCTCAGGTAGGAGAGGTCCCCCTCTTCAACTGGAAGTGCCCCGGGGGAAAGAACAACTACCACCACCATCCGGTGGTGCTGCAGGACCCCCCTTGACCTTGTCCGGCCTAGGAGCGGGGCTGGAGCCGTTTGGGAGCGTGCTCGGCCTGCTAGGTGGCACAGCATCCGCCACTACTACTCCCATCCTCTGGTCTCATCCGACTGGGTTGCGGCACAATGACCCTACACTAGGGTCATAGCTCATTGCTGACAGTACAATGGCAGGTACAGTACTGTGCAAAAGTTTTAGGAAGGTATGGAAAAAGTATGAATGCTTTCAATAATAAAAGGGTTAATAGTGTATTTTTGTCAATTAACAAAATGAAGTGAATGACAAAAAGAGAAATGTAAATCCCATCAATATTTGGTGTGACCTTTGCCCTTTGGAGGAGGAGTCCTGGAAGTGATGATATGACCCCCACAGAGCCCTGATCTCAACATCCTCCAGTCTGTCTGGGATGACATGAAGAGACAGAAGGATTGGAGCAAGCCTACATCCACAGAAGATCTGTGCTTAGTTCTCCAAGATGGTGGGAACAACCTCCCTGCTGAGTTCTGCCAAAAACTGTCTGCAAGTGTAACTGCAAGCACCATACAGTTTGTGACATCTGGCTCTTAGGATGTAAATCCGTAATGCACAGTTTTGTTAATATATTTATACTCATATTTATTATGTATTATGGATTCTAATTAATTCCTTACAATTAAAGTGAGACTGTCACCAGAACCTATCCATCTGAGGGGCTAGGTCGATATTCTGGGCTCTGGTGACAAACTCCCTTTTACTTACAATTAGATATTTATCTATTTTTACCAATGTCTCTCTTTGGACCACATAATTTCATTAAAGGGGATGTCCATATAGATTATTTAGAAAAAGTTGAGAATAGTGTCTTACTCACCTCAGCATTCCCTTTGCACAGTTTCCTAAATCCCAGCCAGTCTCCACTTCCTAGCCTAGAAGAAGTGATTGGCTGAGTGGTCATTGTGGGATAGACAATGAGGTAGAGACCTGCGGGGACCCTAGAAACATTGGAATGGGTGTAGTATGGGTTTGGTGAAGTGAGTATCAATCTATTTATTTTTATACACCATTCCGACTTTTCGGAAAAGAAATCGGCACGAAAATTTCTGTAAACTATGGGATATCGTACAGGAGACGATGAATGTAGAGATTTTCCAATCAGTAGAAACAGTATATGAAATGCTTGTGTAATGTGAACAACATATGAATATGAGCAGCCATGTAGCGGTAGTCTTTTCACATCTGAAGTATAGATATTTATATATACGTGAAGCAGCAGGACGCCACTTACTGTACCTGCACTGATTAAACAATTCTCAGAAATTCTGAAGACTGGAAATAGTCGTGTTCTGTGGATCAGACTTTTATAACAGAAGTGTGCAAAATGTCAAAACCCTGTACAAAGAAACGCCTATGTGTCAGTGTTAACCGCTTACCAGCCTCTGCGAAAACTTTTGTCACTGTAACAACCAATGGCATAAGCTGATAAACCCTGCAACCTGCAAAAATCTGTCACTTTGGCTTGAATTTTTGATGGGGATACAACTTTTAGGCTGAGACCCCATGTTGCGGAAATGCAGCTTTTTTGTTGCAGATTTTGCTGCGGTTTTTACAAAAGGAATGAGAAAGATATAGCAAGTATTATACTTCTACCTTCTGTTCAGTCTACTCCTGGCTTTGTCTCAAAAAAGCAGCAAAATCTGCAACAAAAAAAGCTGTGTTTCGTAAACGCAGGGCCTCAGCCTTAAAGAAGTTTTCCAGGACTTACATATTGATGATGATCTATCCTTAAGATAGATCATTCTATATGTCATCGGTGGAACCCCCACAAATCAGTTGCTTGAAGAGACTGTGGCACTCATGGATCAAAACATTACAACATCAGAGTGTCTCATGTGATAGCTGTGGCCCAATCGAAGACCACAGCGGTGACCCTGGGGCGTGATGTCGTAGGAGACATTGGAAGAGGCCACAAGAAGCCATGGGTGAAGACTGGACACTGGAAGCTCAGGAGAGGTGAGTATGTTTTTTTTTTGTTTTTTTTTTTACTTTTTCCGCACCTCCCATGTTGTGCTCTGGGGTTCTAAGACATCCCAGAGTATAATAACAGTTTCTGTGTGGTGAACCCTGAAAATCTCAGGTTTGGCCAAACCCAAAATTTTTGGAAAATTTGTAATGAACCCAGCTCGTTACAAGTCGGTTCTCTCATCTCTCGTTTTGATCTGAATGGGGCTTACAGATACCCATGCACATGTTGCATTAACATCCTCATTCATAACTGCTTTTTAATTGGAAAAATGTGTGAATTTAGCTGAACTTTGGAAGGAATAAAGATTCTAAGGAATAAATATGGGAGAATGTCTTTCTTTATCTGGTAAAATGGTAAGTCTCTTAGAGAATGAAAAGAAAAAATGCCCTTATCTTTTCGATGGGGATTGCTTAATATGGGCTGAAAATGACCATCCAGTATCATGCATGGTCCACAATATGTGTGCCCTTCCCCCACCTCTGATATCAGGTATACTGTGATGTGGGATGTGCTGTAAAGCTGTTCTCTCTGTTTGCAGTTGCTGTATGAAATAAAAGGTATCCAGATTTTAATGGAGACATTCTATAAATCGAGGGTGTAACTATAGGGGGTGCAGAGGTAGTAATTGCTATGGGGCCCTGCAGCCTAAAGGGCACAAATGCCTCACTACAACATAAGAAGACACCAATATTATAGACGGTCCATGAGAAGTGGAGGCCCCATTACAAATTTTGCATTGAGGCCCAGGAACTTCAGGTTACACCTATGCTATAAATATAACATGGGAATAGTAGACTGACCACCGTCTCACAGGGCTGTAGATGTAGGGGGTTTCAGTAGTTTCATCCCACTTGAATGTATATTTGAGGGGCCCACCAGTTCCTCTGAAGCCCATAAATGAATTGTGGTATGTTGCTACTTCTACAGTGATGTACTTATACTAGAAGGATCAATCTAAAGAAAACAAATGAACTCTGCAATGACATCATATATGGCCACAGGTGACATCACTGACAGGTAAGACAGACATTGAACTACAAGCTATATTTTTCCATTATTTTGTTTTTAATTCTTATGAAATTGGCCATGATAAGGGATTCTACAGACCAAATATACAATTGTATTCATTTACTGAACATTTGCAATGATTTTAGGGATCTTTTTACTAAAATGGGTAATACCAAAGAACATTTTGTGTTCTTAGATTCCAAGTGGAATTTAGTATTAAGTCATTATTGTTTATACGGTTAATAGTAGGGAATGTTCATTTGACCCAAATGCCCAACTACTCCGTACATATAGATGCTTGGCTTGGCTGAGCATGCAGGTGTTGTCAATAGACAGAGGCAAGAAAGCCTCTGCCAGACACCTCTGATGGTACCTTATCTACACTGTGAACAACAGCATAGTGAATTGAAATTCAACATGTTTGATCATTTTTCCCCCCAACCTCATCTGTCAAGGGAGTGTTGGCAGGCCCCCATACACATAATATAGTTGGCCGCACCCACTGAAATCGGTAAATTTGGTTGATATTGGCTTATGTGTATAGGGTTTTTAGAACTGTATTCAACCCCCGGGTTATATGTGGCTATGCTATGGTATGCAAAGAAGGCTATGGACTCAGAAAGCTGAAGCATGTATATGCCATGTGGTACTATAGTCTATATTCTTAATATTCTATATTAAGGGCTATTCCACCTTAATAGCATTGCCCAGTGCTTCTATTGGAGAATATATTCAACACACAGCACCATATACTGTACATTATGGCACCGCATGGTAGCACACAGAGATGGCGATACAGGCTCCATGCTTAATTCTGTACATATACAACACCTATATAATCTTGACATAGTATCTCGACTAATCTCATAATACTAAGGACTGAATAAATATATTGTATTATTTTATATATTCTATCATCTTATTCTTGCTATTGTAACCCGTTAATTCTTCGGAAAGTATAGAGGAGGAATAGAAGCAAAATATTTTGTCCAGGCTGAAATGGGAAATGTTGGGTCTTATGACGACCTCTTGTGAAAACTACATGTTTATCAGCAAAATGTTAGATTCCTGCAGTACAAAATTATGGGTTGTAGGTATCCACCGTGTAGGCTGCAATCCACATAGGTATCTCAGCGTTCCTGGGTCATTCAGAAAGGCTGAAAATATAACTCTGGGGAATAAAATCTATTTCCTGGTATATAGTTTGATTTTCCTCTTCATGTGTTTTCTGGTTCTGCTGAAAATCGGATTCCATCTTTTGGAATATCTCTAATTAAATACATTACAGGTGGGAGTTTTGCCTCATTAAACAGAAGTGTTTCTCATCATCCACAAACATGAGGTGTGGGCTTCATCTCATTTATTGGTAGATTTTAGTGTTGGCTTAAACTTAATTGCAAACAATATAACAGCAGCCGACGTTATTAATGTCACCCCTATTACTCTGGGGATTATATTAAAAACCGTTCTCAAACATAAACTTTTCAATATAATCTTTTAGGACATGTGAAGTGTTAGGTCGTATGAAAACTCCATACTCTGTACAGATCTGCAAGGTACCCTGTAGTACATAACTTTTGGCCACCATTCATTGATCAATATTAAAACAGTCTCCACCTCACAATTGCTAGCCTGACTGGATATAAAAGGGAGTCTATCAGCAGGAAAATCAATACCAAACTAATGACAACACTTTGTAGGGTTGGTTTCTACAACTTCCGAAGATGCCTTTCTTATTCTGTATTGCAGCTCCATTTTCATGAAAAACAGTGTTTTATTCTTATGCAAATTAGCTGAAAAGGGGCTATAGGGACGTTTCTTCTCCTGTTGGTGCTTCACTCTCTGCTGTAGATAATTGCCACCCACCACTGCTCCCCATTGTTTGGGTGACATAACCCACTTTGCCACACTTTGTCTGAAGTTAGGGGAGGTTATCTGACGTGGAAAAGCCCCAGCAGGAGAAAATAACTCCCTTAAAGTCCTTTTCAGCTAATTTGCATAAGTATAAAACAATGATTTTCATGAAAATGGAGCTGCAATGCAGAATAAGAAAGGCATCTTTGGAAAGTGTAAAAGCCATCATACAAAGTACTGTCAGTAGTTGGTAATTGATTTTCCTGCTGAGAGATTCCCTTTAAAGCCATCAGGTGCTGGATGAAAGGTTTTCCCTGGGCAAGTTTGATGCTGATAATGACCTATCCTCAGAATAGGCCACATCAGTTTTGCATCTGTGGGGGTTCGATATCTGACACCTTCTGATTTCAGCATTATCTCCTGTATAGCTTCTGATGGCTGGAGCCAGCTGGAAGAGCTGATTGATTTGGGGTCCTTGTCTCAGACCTATCAGATACAGATGGCCTGTCCTGAGGATTGGTCATCAGTATCAAAACTGTCCGGGGGTCACAAGTGCTCTAAATGTTCTCTAGCAATGAATGATGTCTGTAGGCAAATCTGGCAAATTGGACACACCCTCAGTGCACTTGCAGGTTGACTAGTATATTCATAAAAAGATGAATATCTCTGCATTGCCCGTCGGTTTGTAGGTATGTTTCTGCTCCGATTAAAGGCCTCTACATGGCATTATCATTGGTTTGGGAAGCATTTTGGACATGACAGGCTCCCTTTAAGTACATTTATATGCATTGTACCTAAGTTATGACTTTTTCTTGTAATGTAATTATAAAGAGGTCAAGAGGGAGCGTGGACCCAATGGCTCACCAATGGATTTTGCTTTGGGCTAAACCATGGAATGGAATTTAAGTGATTGTATGTTTTTGAATCTTCACATGGCATGGAATTTCCAACCTGGCAGGCACGTAGAGGTTGAGCAACAGACAAGAAAATGTCAAGAATATATGATTGGTTGATTTTTCAGACTCAGGAACCAATAAGGACATTATCACTCAAGCAAGAAGGAATGGGAGATGGGTCCTTAGGAAGCTTGAGGCACTAGGTGATTGGTTGAAGCCAGGTATGATACTGACCCTTTAAACGGTTGTAAGCAGACTTATTTGTGCAACCCGCAGGCAGAGCAGTTGGCTACAGAAAGGACGCTACCATCTGCTGAGGTGAGCTGGTATAGCATTATAGAAATTATAGCACTGTTAAAGTAAGCATAATAAAAATACAGTATGTGTAAGGAGCATTTGCTTTAGGATTGGACTAATGGTTCCTCCATTGGCCCTAGCCTCTGAAATAATAATATAACATTGGGTCCCCATAAGTTTAGCAGAAAACAATCCTATTTGGAGGTAACTTTGGATCCAATAAGCTGCCATGAGGGTCTACATGTGCATGTTCTCTACAGATGGAGGGGATCCTCTCCTTGGGCACTGGTTTGGTTCCATACTTTGATGCATCAGATCTTCTCCAATTATACATATATTATTCATAATAGCTATAAATGACAAACAGTAATTAATATATTAGTTAGTATCTAGTTATCAGGTACCCTGCCATCCCCACCACTTTGTAACTCTAGTGCTTACTTGAGGGAATGGCATCTTCAGAATATTTTGCATCTGCTATCAATATATAAAGTTATTAATATTTCAGCATGACGGACAGGTAGTTATAACATTAGCAATGCATTATGAAAGATGTTATAGTAAGTCAGGTCTATATGACTTATCAGCATAATAGTTCTTAATGGAATGAATCATGTCCACTTTGTAGACTCTGCTCCAATTAAGTTATTATTATTTAATGGACTGTGTGGGACATATACCACAGCTACAATACTCCACACTCTCACCTAACCGTAATCTCAAATATGCCTCTGGATCAAGCTATTTTTTACAGTATTTGCTGACTACCTAAGGCCATGGCCACACACAGCCAACACAGTGCTGAATTTACGTAAAGAAAACCTCTCCTGCAAGCTGCCATAGCAAAAACTACTCATAATTGGATATTTTTTTCATGAATCGTTGCAGATCTCAGCTTTAAACCTTTGCAATAATTGATATGCTGTGTAAAATCTGCATTACAGGTCACTTTGCACTGCCAATTTTATTCACAGCATGGGGATGAGAACTGTAGAAGTTTCATCCATGGCGCTATTAATGTAAATCACTGACATTCACTCTGAAATCTCTGCCCAAGTGCTTTATTCACATAGATACAGGCCAGTACTTTTATATAATGTCCTATATGTTCTTGATGATGGTTATGGGGGAAATAGTCTAGGTTCACATCTATGCCTGGCTCTCCATCTTTTAGTTTTGAAAGGGAGCCGGGCCACTAAAACAGTGGTTACCTACGGACCCGTTGACTATATTAGCGTCCGCTGGGTGTCTGCTGTTTTTAGACTGAAACTAGAGGAGAAAAAAGTCCTCCGTGCAGGATTTCTATCGGTTTTTGCGGCGGAATCTCCAAAGGAGATGTGATCCTAGCCTTAGATGAGCATATTCTCCTCTACTTTCTGTGTGCTGTGTATGGCAGACATCATAGCAGTTATTCTCCACCCACCAGCTCAGGAAGAACTGAAAATTAGAACATATAGAGGTAAAAATGGAGAACACAAGTCAAATGGTCAGAAAGAGTGTTATTTCTCCTGTTCACACTGTACTATTGATTTATGTAAAGTCTGTTGAAAGGTTAGGTACTCTTTAGGCATCTTACAGAAATGTCGATGGCTCAGACTCTTTATTCTTCTTCGCTCATAATCTCTTGGGGCTCATTCAAACACTAGTCGAACCATAGAAGGCATTGCTTTATACTACTCTGATACAAATCCTTATATGCTAGTCATAATATTTCTGAACATATCTGTACATGCCTACCAGAAGTATAAAAGATTGAGGATTCCAATTAAATCCGGTGAAGAAAACCTAATACATTGACATTCCAAGCTTGGGATTGAAAATCCTGGGACTTTGAGCAAAGATCATACTTGAGCCTTGTAACAGACAATGGCATTCGTAAACTACCAAATGTTATGATTTTACACAATATAAGCACTATAACTGTAATACTGATAGGCTATACTTAGGATAGGCCATCAATGTTTAATCGGTGGGCATCTGATCCCTCGGAACCCCACTTCTGACATTATTGTTTTTGTCCATCTGTGCCATTGTCTCATCATATTGCTGTTTTCTGAAGTGGACATAACCAGAATTAACACAAACTTGAATACAGGATCTTGGCATTGTGGTCTTACATCAATGGGGCAATGTATTCAGTTTTGGTCTAAGTTATTGTGTACACTGAAGTTGTTCTAACTTTTGGTTGGTTTGATCAATAGTCACTGGTTTCCTTCTTCAATCTGAAAACATGCTGTAGCTCTACTGGTTTCCATTAAATTTTTGCACCCCCAACCCTACATATTATTATCCCAATACATCTCCAATATCCACCCTAATGGGACCACCTTGGGTTCTCATTGCTCTAAGCTACTGATAGAAATAATAACTATGAGTTGTAAAAGTATCAGTGCTAAGTAAACTATCCCCAATCTAGGTCACCCTACTATGTACATCACAGTGTTGCCATCTTGCTTTAGTCTCCACCAATGTGCACATGAAGAAGCATACAGGCGGCAAAATAACAAAAACACACTTTTGGCCAAAGCATTGTACCAGGGCTACAAAACGACCTTATCATGATACCAATTGAGTTGTTACTGCTACATTAGTGCCACACAAATGTACCAGCCACAGTGTCAGTATAATAGGATGAATTTACAGTATATGCTCTTTATCTTGCAAAGGAAATAGTTTTAGCAGGTTTTCATATGCAACTCAGTACAAGGTCATTTGGGTCATAGATTTGTCCAATTCTGGGTTTGCAGGAGTTATATACATTTTTTTTTAACATTTATTTTATTCACCTATATAGCACTAGCACAGTCTGCAGAGTTGTACAGACATTGCCATCACTCATATTGATCCCTGTCCTCACCAAGGTTCACAATATAAATTCACCTATCCATATATTTTTTTGCAGTCTGGGAGGAAACACTTGTACTGGAAAGAAATCGAAAAATGGATGATGCAAGGATGTTATCTTTTTTTCATGGACCCATAGACATTTATTGATGTGACACATCAGGATGAGTGAAAAAAAGGACTTTCTTCCATAGTAAAACACTGATGTCTGAATAAACAAATTGAAATTAATGAGTACGTATGGCAAAAAATGTGGACACCTTACGTACCTGAAATACTGATGTGTGAATAAGGCCTTAATACGGTTACTATGATCATAATGCAATCGTTGTCTGATACAGAGACACACTGACCTCTGCACGGACCAGGTAAAGTTCTAGGTTTAAGCAATTGTTTCTAACTGTCGTCAGAATTTTTTGTTTTTACCGAGCAGCTTCGATAGATCCCCGAAATTACTGTAAATGAATCATATTTATTAATAAAGACCTCCAGCTGACATGCGAGGTGAAACATCAATGAGCAAAATATTCCGCACACAGCAAGATGCAAATGGCCGTACAATTAGCAAATTACCAAAAATGAGCAGAGTCTTCCACATACACAGCACCAAAAGATAATGTTCACAGCCTATGTTCATCGAAATCCTCAACTCGTATGATGTCTCTCAAGTGACGTGTGAAATTTACCCCCACCGTCCCTCCCAGCCAGATTGTTAGGAAAGGATTACTGTTATAGACGTTCTCCTCCTACATCTTCCTGTATGCATCCAAGGCTCAAGAGCGCAGAAGAGTTTTCGGAGGGGGTTGGGTATAGGCGAGGTTGTAGCTGGTAGGCACGTGTAACCTGAGAGACCAGTTAGTCTGATATGACTATAAAAGTTGAATTGGCACTGGTGCTGAAATCAGAGAGAAGCATCTTGGCAGCAGTCACCCCAGGCCAGGCCCCATGTCAAACAGCAATATTAATTAGATTTTTCTGACACTTAAATACAAGCTGTCTCCTCTCCTGACATGTCTGTTTTAGTCCATACAATCTTCATGAGACAATTCTGGAGCATTAATTTTCACAGCTGTACATTGTGCCAATGACCGTGACAGGTTGCGTAGGGATACACCCATTTGACAAAAGGAATGATAACATCCAGTAAGTAGAGATAAGTGAATCAATTCTGATCAAACCAGATTTGGCACAAATTTTTCGAAAATTTCGAGTTCGACCCAAACCCAAAACTTTTGGGTTCGGCACCCATGAATCACTATTATACTTTGGGGCCTCTTCAGACCCCAGAGAATAATAAGTGGAGGTCCAGGGGAGGTGGGGCAATACAATAAACAATTATACTCACTTTGTCTCACCTCTTCTGGGCTACCCTACAGCATCCGACTGTACGTAGGTGGCCTCTTCTGGCCTCTTGGCTGATGTCACACATCCCAATCATAGGCCTCAGCAGTTATGTGGGGCACGTTGGTGTAATGATGCTTCCGTGAACATAATATTAGCCCTTCTATGAGTATAATAACAACACTTCTGAGTCGATGAAGTTTGCCCCGAAATGAAATGGATGGGCGAACCTCACAAATATTCATCGAAATTAATCTTGTGAGTTTTACCCATCTCTACCAGTAAGCTATTCATAGCAGCAGCAGTATCGATGACTATATGTGGTCTGCAGCTCTACTGAGTAGCTCCATGGCTCCTGAGCATACCTTAGAGTCATACATAGTCCTCTATAGGGCTTAGGTGGTCAGGAAAGAGACTACTACACTTGCTTTGCTCATGCTCCTAACTACTGATCCATCCCTTCTATCAAACTAATACTGTACATCTGTACAAGTGTGATCAAGGGCCATAACCCTAGATAATAAGCTATGAACAATGAATATGAAGGGTATATACTGTTTGGAGAACTGTACACTTATGATAAATGAATGTATTTAGTAACATTATTATTTTACTGTTATCTATCATATTAAAGGGGTTGTCCAGCAAGTTGAAATTGACTTACCTAGTCCGGGGATCACATGATTTGTCAGACCCAGATCACGTGATAGGAAGCAGCTCTCTGACCCCTGGGTCGCTCCAAACCCCAGGTTGCTCTGCCCTCTTCTCCTTCCCCGGTCTCACAGGTAATGAATTACCCGTGCTATAGGCTCTGGCTGACTATAGTAAAGCTGGCCCCCATAGCACAAGTAATTAATAACCTGTGAGATGTGGAAAGAAGGGGGTGGAGCAACCCAGGGCAGATTTTCCACGACGTGTGGCCTCAGCCTAACGGCATCCATGCGGATTTTACAGCAGTCACCTTCATGGCTGAATTTATGGCATTATGGTTAGCAGTGCGGTCCTGGGCACTAATCTAGACCAGTGCTCCTAGTAGGTTTCCTTTCACGTTTTTGTCTAACATTTGGAATTAGCCTGTATAGTACATAGTTAGTATGCTGGTGCTATATAAGCAATGGAATACAGAAAAACTATCCATAGAACTCGAAATTCTCCAAATTTAGTTTACATGATAGCAGTCCCTTGTTACTTACCCTGAGGTAGTTGAGGGTGAAGTTGGTTAGACCCATCCTAGTTATATTTTTGGAGAGTTGCTCTAGCACCTGGGGATCTGGTGCCTGTATACATAAGAGACATGTATTACAATTCTACACAAGTAACCAATTGTAATGTATACAGTCAACACTATATGACATTATTGATCTGAATAGAAGAAAAAAATCTACAAAAGGTATATATTATATAAGCATTCAGTGACTGATTATATACTGTATACAGAGAAGGAATTGATATTAAATATTCATCATTTATTGATTGGACCTTTTTACTGAACATTTTTACTGTTATGACAGAGAAGCGTTGCTATGACAGTAAAAAAAACTTTTGGTCCATGGGTACTGACACAAATGCAGGTTTCCAAATGCTTTCAAAATTATTTCTGGGAGGCACTCTTAAAATTTATTGGAACCACCCACTCCTTACCAGAACCACCCCCATTTGCAGGTAAAAATATATGGACAAAATAGTGAGGCTTGTCCAGTACAATACCAGGTTCCCTATGCTGTACCCCTCCAATTTTCACAAGGGACTGCTCTTCACAGTATAATTATCCCATTTAGTATAATAGTATAATGACCCCAAATAGTATAATGACCCAAATAGTATAATGACCGCTTTGTTGGCCCCCACACATTATGTTGCCCTCTTTAATGACCCCAACACAGTATATTGCACTATTTTTTGGCCCTCACACTGTACACTGTCCCTTTTTTTGGCACCCACACTAGGTCGGGTTGTGACATCCAGATGTTCTTCAGCATCAGGATTTAATGTGCCACAACACCTGGAGCGAAAGCAAAGGTGGGCCTGAGTAGGAGCGGCGATCAGTGAGTAAAGTATTGGCTGCTACCTTTTGGAATAATCCAATAGGTAACAGTTGATTTAAAAAATAAAAAAAAAAAGTCATAGCCACCCCCCAACTCCCCACGTCAGAATTCTGATGCAGAGTATCAGCATTCCGTCACAGCTTTCCTTGAATGGAGTCTCACGCAGGACGCTTATTTTTTTAATGGGAAGTAGAATCAGGGCGGAATCCTTGATGTTCAGCAATGCTGCTGATTTTGGGTTGGAATCCTTGATGTTCTTATTTATTTGATCCCCCACGATGGTGTCATTCACAGGGACGTGGGAGTAGCCAGCCTAACAGATATATATACTTATATTACTGAGTTCCAGATGTAGCAGTTGTTAAACAAATATTAACAATTGTGTTAACAAATGTTTATTTTGTGCTAAAAACATTTTTCCTTCACTTCGAATGACAGCTGCCAATTCATTACGTGCCATAGTGAGAAAATGGTGCAATGAACTTTTGTTTAATGGCTGCTCCATTTATACAATCTGTACTTGGGTTCTTAATTCTGTCTTCATCATTACACTTCCAAACATCTGGAAACCGCTATATAAGCGAGAGAAATAAATAAATAATAAACCTGTCTCTCTTCCTTGCATCCTTCTGCCTTGCCACGGATTACTTCTTCTGCTTACCCGCCCTCAAAAGAACTCCCTTTATGTAACTAGATCTCTTCTGCCAGTCTGAGATTCCTTATTTGGCAAAATGGGACTTGATACCTCCTCCTAATGAGGAGTAAAGGAATATTCTTCCTTCCTTCCTCCTCAACACTCCTTTTTTCTTGTTGTGTTTGTTCGCACTTGTCTTGCTTATTGTGTGTTTAATTTGTCACAACATTGATACGCCAGTCGGCAGCAGCATGCTTATTGTTCTGAACCAATCCGTACATAATCCTTCACGACTTCATACAATATGTAATATGGTTTCTTCCCTTCTTTGTCATTTATAACTTGCTGCCATTACTAATATGTTGTATACTGTGACATTTACGCTTTTATTTCTGTTGTAAAATCAACACAAACTGATTCACCATTACATGCGAAATGAAGCAATTTTGCAATTAGTGTTAATTAAACATTGTCTAGGTGGTTTCACAGCTCCTATGCAGACTATGTGTCTCCATGGTAACAGACAACAAACTCTGTGTAGTATGATCCTGTAGTCATACACCATTCAATTCATTCTGGGGGCCCCACTATACACCTACATGCACTGAAATTCCTAAATTGTTGAAGACATATTTGTTTTTTCAGTAGTCTAGTTTCAGTGTTGCCTATCCTTTGCCTCGGATTGTTTTGGTCCTGGGTCCTGTCAGTAGTGCTGTCTGGCTCTTATCTGTAACTAGGATCCTCTTAGTTCTTTGAGCCAGGGATATGTGCCCACACACTAGCAGCAAGACATTGTAAAACGATTGGTGATTGGGCCCCTTGCAGGGTGATTGAGGAGATGGGACCCAGTGAAGAAGGATACGTTTTGGACTGACTCTGCACCTAAATGTCACCCAAGCTGCCCAGTGTCTCTACAGTACATAAAAATAAACTGGATAGGGTCTTAAATAACCTACCCAGTATATTATATCAACACATAAACTGGTTGAGATGAGTATCTGTATGAATTATACTGAGTGTATTGTGCCATGCCAGGGTGAGTTGGGGGCACACTTGGCTCAGGAGCCCACCAGGGAATTTACCTGTTCACCTGTGGGTCAGTCCGAGCCTGCCTTTACTTTAAGCTAACCTGCCAAATTAGTGCAAAGTAAGGAACAAATAGAGTATAAGACTGCAGAATTCTGCTCCATAGAATATGTCTGCTGTCTGTTTCCAGGGAGATGCACAGTTTACATAAGAGATGTAGAAACAAAACAGCAGGAAATTTGTAATTAAGACCTAATGCAAAGTTGACTTTTCATTTTATATTTATTGCTTTTTATTTTTATTTGCTAAATTGTTGCAGACTGTAAATTATACTAATAATCTTAGTGTTCCATGATTTGGCAGTATGTGGTGAGTATATGACAATATGCGGCTTAGAGCCTTGAGTTTGTAAATATGGAAGTTAGCTATTGGGATGTCGCAGATATGTCCGCTCTTACCTTAGCAAAAATTTGGTTAGGGACTCCAATTTTTCATTAAATAAATTTAATACAATATTCTGACATACTATTAACTCCTTTGACAGGCTGCAATTCCCAATACAACCACTGGGTGACTACATGTAGGATAGACATCTTATGACAGATCCTGTTTTTTTTAAAAGCTGATGATCTCACTCCGCACATCTCGGGACATTGTGAGCCAAGAGGAAAAATAAGGAAGGGCACATCTGTATATTGTGTTACATGGCGTATGGGAGAAAAGACGGCAAGTTCTGTCTATGCATTTTTGTTAATCTTAAGAACTACAGTATAAAAATGGGAGGATATGGAGGATACTATATGTAAAAGTACTGGAACAGAGAGAGATGAGCCGTAATTTGGAGTATTATTAACATAAGCATGATATTGGAAACCATGTAACGTGATGACTTTTGCAACATCTTAGGTGTGAATGGAGAAAGAGGAAAAGGTATAATTCTGGAAATATACGGTAGACACAGTGGCTGTCGGTCATTTGGCAGCTATTTCTTGCTACACCTACTCTCCCCTGATATTAAAAGGATTGGTCATGTTGAAATTCAATCGGCCACTCCCTCTTTCTCTCCAACATCTCCCATTGGGAATAGTTGGGACACCTTCATACACATTAGACTGTTGGCCAGTCCCATCGAAATCGGTAGGTTCAGCTGACATAAATCTAATGTATATGGCAACTTCAAGACAGACATTGGCAAAACACCATCTGACATTGGGAGATGTGATGATGTTGTAAGGGAATGAGAAAAACTAAAATAGAAGATGCAGTAATGTGTAAATACTTGGACATCAAGAAGGATAAAAGTCTAGGGCTATAGAATGTGGTCAATAGTGTCAAAGTCAGCAGAAAGGTCAAGAAGTATTAATATCAAGTGGTTGCGTTCGGATTTTGCAGTCAATAACTGACAAATGCTGGAATCTAGATAGCAGGTCCTTATTATACTGTAGGAATTAGACCATTATAAATTGTTGGGGAAGTTTGGATGAGTAGGTTGAGCCCAGGACCACAGCCTTAGCAATACTAATGTCCTTGGTTTATTCCTTGACATCCTAATTCTTTATTGAATCGGGTACTTACATGCATGGCTAGTATGCTGCGAGGTACTAATTCTCTGTATTGTCTAATGGTAAAGTGCCATGTCTTGATTCTCATGAGATCATCAAATGTGAACTCCAGGATGAGACGGCCTTCAGTGCATACCTAAAAAAAGAAGCAAAGGGACGTTTATATCCTCAGCAGGTTTTATCTGTGCCAGGTGCAGCCAAGAAAAGGTAAAAGTATTGTTTGTCTGTTACAGTATATATTTTACGTGGCAAGCTAACAGTTGTATACATGCACATCTGTACAAGAATAGTTCTTACTACCAGGATTTTTTTTTTTTTTAATTTTCCATGTCACTGGTTATTTTTTTTCTCATACTTCCTGTTTTGTAGAAATCACTTAACAGTCATTTCATTGTCAGGATTACAATGACAAGTAACACCTACATTATTTACAAAGCTGGAGGCAGATACAAGATTCCCTACTGACAGTAAGTGATGGGGCTAGTGATGGGGATAGTTCAGCACCTCCTCCCTTTGCATATGTCACAGAGCATACCCACAACACTCTCCCTTATAGTTAAAGAGTCATTTTCTAATTGAGTCATTTTTTTTTAATCCATGTGGCTGCTGTAAGGCATATCTCTGTAGCTGTTTAGGGTATGTTCATACAGCGGAAAATAAAGAGGCGGACTACCACCTCTGATTCCTCTTCATTTTCTGGCCCTCCAGCTCTCTGCAAAGCTTTGACTTTCCACCTTTTGCTCGCTGATCAGGCCCAGATGAATGGGATTGATCACCCGAGTATCTTGTGCCATGCATTCTGCAGCTGATCAGCCACAGAATATGCGGCAAGATCAAGCAGGATGCTTATTTTTTCGGTGTCCTGCTTCGATCTCTGCTTCCCATTGAAAATAGTCATGTGAGCATACACTTACAGGGAAGAGCATCCCCTTAGACAAGATGGCTGCTCCCATAGTCATGTATAGAAAATAGAATTAACTTATGCAGTCAGGTAATAAAAACAAATAAGGACAGGCCTCATTAGCCAAATGGGTGGCGAGACCCCAGAGAAACCACATTCTTACCATCCAATTGGCTACTATAACCTAATCTGCATCAACACTAAAAAAGCTAATATCTTTGGAATGGCTGAACAGATATGGTTAAAATAATCATCAAAATGTTCAGGATGACAGCGCCGATCGGATGATTGGTCATTGGGTTTTTCAGATCTGGCGGCAAGTCCTCTTTAATAAAAAAAGGTGATACAGTAAGTTCTTTCCAAATGTCAAGCATTCTATATACAGCATAGAATTATAGCACATATGAGGAAGAATACACACAATGTTTACAAAAGATACAGTAAAATGAAGATGTTCATAAGAAGAAGTGAAGGACCTGTGGAATGACTTATGCATTCAACCAGCAATATTCAATTTCTGAACCATTCCCTTTGGTATTGGAAATGCACTGTAACTTATGGAGTAGAAAAAATGAATATATATGAATATATGAGCCAGCAGTGTACAGTTATGTCTACCCTTAACTGTAGCTCAAATTTGGTTAAGGACTCCAATTTCTTATAAAAATAATTTGAAACAATATTGTGATAGGCTAGCAAAACAGGGGGGCACCCAAAAAGATAGATATCATGTGACAGAGTATTGCAAAATCATACTATTTTGAAAAGCTGTCATCTTATAAATATCTGGATATGTCCAGACAAGAGGAAAGGTAAGGAAGGACATATGTCTACATGCCATAGAGGAAAACCACCGGCTGCTGTGAAGGCGCTTGGAGAGAGAGGGCCCAGTTCTAAATGGTCTTATCCACTTAGTGAAGAGTATCTGTACAGTCCCTGACAGAAGTTCTGTCACTTATCCATAAATCTGTCACCAAAATCTGACTTTTCTGTGTTCATTAAATGATGAATATTTCAGCAGTGAAGCCAATTTATTTTCTTAACCAAAACATCATTTGGGAGGGTTTCAGCTTTCATATAAGTCATTTCTAAAACCAATGGATGAATTTAAAGTCAGGTTATAAGCTTTTGATTCCACAACATGGATAAGCGACAGAACTTCTGTCAGGGACTGTACGTGCTTCACTCT
Source organism: Leptodactylus fallax (assembly GCA_947044405.1). Lineage (NCBI taxonomy): Eukaryota > Metazoa > Chordata > Amphibia > Anura > Leptodactylidae > Leptodactylus > Leptodactylus fallax. The sequence continues at coordinate 2,431,427 of CAMRHE010000220.1, read as the reverse complement.
CCAAGGAAACTACATTGTTAGCAAGCAAAGAGGTGTCTCTTAATATTGGTCTGAAACTGGACAACCCCTTTAACTCAACTTTTTCCATTGTCTTCATCGGCTTGTGTTGTGACTTATCACCATGCAGCGAGTCAAAGATGGCTACATCTGTAATGGGGGACCCTTGTTTCCATGAAATATTCAGGGCGGGTTTGCCATATGTTCAGAGTTCAGTAGGTAAGTGCACTGACTTACTATTCATTAGATTTCATGTTAGGACTGAACTTGTGAATTCCACGCTCAAAAGAGCTACTAGTGCTTTGTTAGAGAGTCATAAGCGGGGTTTATTATGATATTACAAAGAGACTCATGTACTTTTGCAAGCGCCCCCCAGCTATCTGCTATGTCTGCTTCTGGGTATAAAAACAGTAAAAAAACAAACAAACATGGGTCAGACAAAATAAACCTGTACAAAAGAAGCAGAAGTCATTGTAAGAGTACATAAAGAGAGAAACTACTTTCCGACTTTATTAGAAGCCTGCTAAATAATGGACACATTAGCGCTTAAGTGTTATCTAACAGTGTGTCAATGACATGTCAGACAGAACAGCCGATTCGCTTAGACATATCATTTTAATCAGAAGATCCTTGATTTTCTACATATGTAAAGTAAAAGTATTAATATAAACACTCCAACACTTAGAGGAATATTTATCTGCTCAAAATCATCTTGTACTTTGTTAAAACAATGAAGATTATATTATATACCTTTATTCTCATGTATTCTTAGTGGCCTTCACAGGGAAATGAATCTGCTGGAGCAGGCGGTGTACAAGTGCGGTATGAGTCGTGCTTTTATGTATAGGTGGCTGCTTTGTAATATGTTAAACTTTCAGATTACTAAGTAAAAGCCTCATAAATCAATGACACCTACAGATGGTGAACTGTTCTCATATATAGTTGACGCAGTAGAGGCCAAGACTTGGTCTCACACAGTTAACTTACAGCATAGCTGGTGGACAATGTTGCAGTATCCTTTGGGGTTGTTGGGCTCTGTTCACAACATGTTTTATACTGCAGTCTCAGTCAGAGGTATGTGAACATTTCCCAACTTATACCATCAAAATGAGACTTGGACATATGCTACTGAATAGAGGGAAGCGAAACATGCTATGCTTTTTTAAACAGTTAACACTGCATGTACATTCGGGAAAAAACATGATATGAACATAGACTTTCCAATCTTACACTTACTACTAGTAAAGGCACAATCCACTGATTTTTTGACTGAAAGTCCATCCCCTCAATAGTAATAGTTCTCTACCCACAGTGTCTTTCCCTATCCTTCTTTTCCCTTCTTTAATAAGTCATGTGGTCACAGTGTGACCTCTTTTTCTAGCATGGGTAGCTATTCCAACAGGAGGTCGCACCCTGCTCCCTGTAAATTACAATGTGACCTCAGATTCTGCCATGTACTGCCCATATTCGTCTGCCCTACCTCTTCAAAATTCCTCCCTGCTAATCCTCTGCCTCGCACATAATCTGCTCCCTATAGCCCCCTCTCTGATATACTCCTCATAGTTCCCCCCTCTGTCACAGTCAGGTCACCATGTCCCCATTACCTTTCCCAGTGTTATCGTCAGCGGTTGGTGCAGTTTCCAGGATCTTTGGTGACATCATACTCATAGTCTAAAGTCCTGGAAGGTCCATTTTAGTATTAGCTCTGCAGTGTTTTACAGAAACAGGTACTAGACATGGGTACAGATAATATACATTGGTGACAACATCATCCATAGCATGTCCTAAATCAATGATTACCTTGCATAGCTAAAATAATTGCTAAAGTGTTGCTTATAAATGAAGCGTATACCACATGGTACAGTGTATATAGTTACAGATATAGCAAGCTTCATCTGTACAGATGGTACACTACTCTATTCAAGTATCATGCTACTGCAAGCTAGGCTGTGTACATTGCGTGCCATCTTTTGGTAAGTGTATTAAAACTAACACAGTAATACACTTAATACTATACTTACTATTACCTATCAATGGAAAGATGAATACTATTTTTAATGGTGTAGTATAGATCTACTTTTTGCGGGGCAATAAACTTATTGTCCCATATTTGCCAGTTTCATCCAAATTATGCCCCTGTGACCTGAGTGCTACTTTAATCAGTACATAGGTGGAAAGCACCCCTACATTCAAGAGTTAAAATAGGGATCCCACAAAAAAGACATTTTCTAGCCCTTTAGAAATGGACATGATATAAATTGTAGTGAAGGTAATCTTATCAGTTATTGTATTTGTTATTCATTCCCTTCTGGTCCTCAGCTATGTCATGTGACCAGCAAGAAAACACTCCAGTGTATTATGTGTGGACAGAAAGTCAGTTTCTCCATTCATGAGAGCCTTGATGTGAGTCTTATAGGAATGAAAAGAGAAACTGATTTCCCGTCCACACCAAAGATGTTATGTCAGCTAGAGAGTCAGTCAGGGGTGGATATACCATTAGTGAAACCTGTGCAGGTGCACAAGGACCAGGTAGGTTTGTGAGATCTCTCACCATACGATCACCATAACAGCAGCTTTTTACTGTCTATTAGATTGTGGGCAAATGTCTCAGTTAAAGAACTTCAACATTTGCTGGTGGAATGTTAAGAACATGTCTCTCTATTCTGAGATATAGTTAAACAAGGGGCCCATAACTGTCCTTGTATAGGAGACCTCGGCTGTCCGTGTCTGCCCTTGGGCAGAGTGTTGGTCACATGACACAGCTGAGGACCAGAAGGGATTGAATAACTCACAAAAACAGCCTCTGATCGGAAGATTATGTCCCTAAAATTTACAACATGTACTTTACTAAGGGGCCGAAGAATAACTTTTTTTGTGGGAACGTTTTTTGGAGAATGTCCATATGACAGCCCCTATCCATGCTCCCTGTGCTAACAATACAACCGGTAAAGGGCACCATAAGAGCCACCTCTATTAGATGTTGTATAAGCCGTATATTATATAGTCATTGTAAAACTCTAGCTCTTCCTCACACTTGCTTGTACTCTGTAAACAGCAGGGCTATGCATGTAAATAAGTAAACTACGAGATAACATTTAGGCAAGATTGTCTTTTCATTTTTATCAATTATGTAAGGCGTGTGACAGATCCTTGTAAGAGGCAGCAATTCATTTCCATAACATTTCTACATAAAACATGCAGCTTCTCCACAATATGCAAAATCTGTGAATGAAAATTGTTTTTTTCTTACCAATCTGGAATAAACACCAAAGTAAAAAAAACACTAAATGTATTTTATCAAAAAAACCAGCTCCTCAATGTAAATTTAGACACGAAACATATTTTTCTTGCAAGAAAATAGTTACATAAAGGAAAACTACCGTCTGCAGAACTTTTTAAGAAGCTGTTATCCATAAGGTAAATGTCACTAAACAGAGAAGGTTACAGATACAGCTGCTGCAAAAAAAACCAAAAAAAAAAAAACAAAGTAAAGGTTTAGAAAAACTTGTCTGCTTTTATTCGGAAAAAACACCAATCCATAGATTGAGTCAAGGATAGCAGACTAGCTTTATTTAAGTGAATGTAGATGAGCTGCCATACCACACACAACCATTGGTCAAGTGTGGCATGGGGAAAAAATCATCGCTTCTCGGCCTTTTGGCTAAGATCAGGTGTAGTATCTGTTCTTATCAGTAGCAGCTAGTAGGTTGGTTCCGCCAGTGGGAGTGGTTAACCCACTGTAGGGAGCCAACTGAAGACTGTGAACGTAGGCAGAGAACCACACCAGGGTTTGACCGGAGGCCCTGGGATCGAGGCCATTAGGCCGGGAAAGCTTTCAAAGGTCTCATGGTACAAGTGCCTCTGGGGACGGTGACTCCAGAGGTGCCTGAACTCACTGGGCGTGGGAAATCCACTGAGTATGGCACATTGCACAAGCACTTGAAACACTTTTGAAGCACTCACCCTATTGCTTGGTTTATCCAGCATGGGCAATTTTTATAGATCCGGCAGATAGACCGGGCCAGTACACTGGCACTCTATTCACTTATTTATTCATTTTTTATTTGTCACGTTTTGTCACCGTTTGTCACTGTGTGTATAGATGTAGGGGTGCGGGAAACCCTTTTGGGTCCTACCCGAAGTCTAGGGGTTGGAGTGTGTGGCCTTCGGGTTCCCTCCTTCCTTGCTCTCCAGTGTCTGTCTCTGCTTTTGTGGAGATAGACAACAGTTGCAGGCTCAGTAGTACTCTTGGGGTGGCAGCCCTTGAGGAGACTGATGCAAGTAGCTGGCTTGGTAGTACTCTTGGTGGTGGCAGCCTGAGAGGAAACCAAGTAAGATCTGACCCTCTTGTCTTGGCAGTTGGGTTGGTTCAGCCCCCTTACTCTTGGGCCTTTTGGCTCTGAGTTTTGGGACAGTTTCGGAGGACCCATTCTCTTTTGAGATGGGTTTTGCGATAGACCGCATCCTTTGCACGTTTTTTCAGTGGCACCCGTCACTTTTTTCCGTGCACTGGTGTTTCATTGGCACAGCTTTGAGACCTTCGATAAAAAAAAAAAAAAAAATGGGGAAAAAATCAGGTGACAAGTATGGTTTCAGAGAAAAACCTATGGTTGCCATGTTGGCTACTAGATGTAAAGGGGTTCTGCTGTTATGGACACAGGGGATAAGTGTCTGATCATTGGGGGCCCAAAAGATCATAAGGATGGGAGACCAAAAGTCCCCCTAAAGGCCTCCTTGTGAAAAGAGCACCAGTTGGCTTATGTGACCGAAGCCCCATTCAATTCTATAGGGTTATTGACACTGTCGGAGTTTACAGTCCTGGCAGCCCCATATTAGTGAATGGAGCTCCGGTCGCGAATGCGCATCTGCGATCCAACCACAAAGAGTCCTTAGGGGGACTTTCGGTCTCCAGTCCTCCTGATCACTGGGGAATAGGTGTTGGACTCCACCAATGACATATTGATGACCTATCCTAAGCATAGATGATCAATAAATAGGTCCTGAAAAATCCCTTTAAATCTATGCACCTTTTCTGTATTGCTGTGTCTGTAAAGAGGTGATTCACGAATATACTGACAAAACAGCCAAAGATTTAAAGTGTGAGGCTGAGGAGGAGGAGAAAAACTACATGAAGGCATCTAAGATGAAGATTGAAGCTATGGAAGGAAAAGTTGGAAAAGAAAGGGTGACGCTGAGGTGGTAATCTCTACACAGGCTCATTACAGTCAGGCAAATGTGGACTATATAGGATAACACTTAGGAAGAGGACTATGGGAACCCAAACCATAAAGTGATAATTGGAAGGTGAAAAAAAAAAAAATACTTAATGACCATAGGTCAGTCAGGAAATTGACAATCAAGATACCTTCCTATACTCAGAAGTCATAATATAAGCTAAATCCGGCCAGTGCACTGATGTTTCTATGTGTGCCTATAAATGGATCCCAATTAATATCCATATAGTACTTACTCCAGCTAAGGATAGCTCGGTTATCCTTAAAGATGTCCACCTATTATTATTCCATACAGTCACAAAATAAAAAATATATATACGTAGCACAAAATTACGCCACTGTCTACACACTAATGTGTCTACCCTTACCTTAGCTAGAATTTGGTGAAGGAATTCAATTTTTGATAACAAAAAAATTCAATACAAAATATCAACATACTAGCAAAACCCCTTAGAAGCTGCAATGCACTACACAAACACTAGGTGGCCACTCCTACACATATAGCATATCTGTTTGTGACATAATATTGAAAAATCATGTGCAGAGAATTAAAAAACACCATAACAGAATAGGTTTTGGTATCTGGTTTTACATATTCTTTAAAGGGAATCTGTCACCAGAACCCAGAATATCAACCCATCACAGATATAGGTTAGGGCCACCAGAATCAAATGATGTTTTTCGCTAGCAAATCGGCGCCTACATTGCTGAGATATTGATGTTTTTGTCAATACGCAAATTAGCTCTTTGGAACAATGAGGGCATTGTCATTGCTCCAAAAAGATAACAGCAATGCCCTCATGCTCCAAAGAGCTTAAGGTTATCTCCATATGGGATGGGTCTGCAATGGATTTTATATCCCAGTATTGGGAACAGAAAATCTGCCGTGTTGTACAGTACAAGCAAAGTGGATGAGTCATACACAAACTTCATCTACAATGCTGCAAACTAAAAAAAATTGCAGTGATTCTCTGTGAATGTAAAGCACACATTTATTGCCAGGCAGGGTTCAGTCCAATCTACTGCCTAATCAGCTGTGGACCGATCCTGTGTAAACGTAGCCTAAAATTGCCAAAACCATGGTGAGAAGATAATGCAGTGTTCTAGAGCTGAGATTAAGTGTTAAAGGGTTTTTAATTGATAACAATGCTTAGGATAGGTCATCATTTGAAGATCCTTGGGAGTCCGACACTCAGGCCCCCCACATGGATCAGATGTTTGAAGCAGCAGTGCTCCCTGAGCACCAATCCCTTTATACAGGTCGTGTGACGACATTGATCACATAGCCTGATAGCAGCTCAGTCCCATTCAAATGAATGGAGTGAGCTGAAATACCAAGAACAACTGCAGTACAAATGTACATGCTGTGCTTCTAAGTAAATTAGAGGCTACAACGCTCACCCGAAAGCTGCAGCCTCTTCAAATATCTGATCGGCTGGAGGCCTTGGTGTCAGACCTTTGCACATCTTTAAGAGGATCTTTAGCCACCTCCGCCGACTACAGTTCTTACCTATCTGTTAATAGCTGCTGTTCCACTGGTTTTGGTGCAGTTGGAATTTTTTCTCTTGTCCCCACCATTCCTGAGTAATCAATGCTGTTAGTTTTGGTGCCTGATATGCTATTTAGTCTCTGTACTGTCAAGTGGCTGGTGTCAGGCAGGAGCAGACAAGGGGTGTGATTCTAAGCTCTGACACTGGCTGCCTCTGATTGGAGCTCTGAATCACATCCCCCCTACCTGACACCTCCCTTCTGACATTACAGAGCTTAAATAGAACATTAGACACCAAAACTAATTGTGCTTGTTGCTCAGGAATGGTGGGGGCTAGAGAGAAAATTCCAACTGTGCTGGAATCAGTGGAGCGGTGCCTAATAACAGATGCTAAGAACATGAATTATTGGATGTGGTGAAAGGTCCTCTTTAATTTATAACCTTTACTAAGGATACAGCATCAATTATTTAGCCTGGAATACCCCTTTAACAATTGAAAACACTAAAATGGGGCCTATGAGATAAGGAATAAACAACACAGCTGAACAGACTGGTGAGATTATCAGAAGTAACAGATAATAGTATGTGCACTGCTGAAGAAATGAAAGACTGTGCAATACATCTACAACCATCATTCAAGCATGTTGGAGGAAAAATACAATACAATAATTTCTCAGAAAATTCATTACAATATTGTGACATGCTAGCCAAACACTTGAAAAGTCGCAACTCACAACACAACCATTAGATGGCCACATCTCGACACATATGGAATAGACATCTTGTGACAGAATATCACAAAGTCAAGTTTTGGTTTTCTTGTGATGCACATATCTATCCAGCTAAAAAAAAGAGGTAAGAAAGGACACATTTGTACGGTACTTGGTCTGTGACAATTTGGTCGACAATGCCTATAGTTACTCTAATGGCTACTATTTGAGGTTCTTGCTCAAAATCTATTGCTTACCCGCATATAAGAGATCAGGATAACACAGAAAGTGCTGAAATAATAGAAAAAATTCATGACTTTATATTTGCAGGTAATTTTAAAGATTTTAGAGGGAAGCTCCTTACGAGAAAATGTCTCATTTTAAGACACAAGGTAATGTGCTATGCAGAGTGTGGATATGTTTCACTTATTTATAAAATTCTGCTCCCACTAGGATTTCCTGAAGGGAAGCGTGAAAAATACTGATCAATAGTCCCTGTGTAATGAAGCATCGTAGAGATCCTGCAGACATAAAATCAAGAATTACTGGAGCATCGTCTTGACTTTGTGATATTACGGGTAGTTTGGTTTTCGGAGAGGTTCCTTCGCTCCCCCTCGTTCAGGGGACTCATTAGAAGAAGTCTAAACACATGAATGTTCTCCATACAAGAGGCTTCATTTCTGGGTACGACAAATGCAGATGGGTTGTTTTCACTTGTTAACTCTGGTTGACAGCACTGGGAATTCACATTGGGAATCTGCCAGATCAGTTATCTGGTGGAATGTGAGGATGAGATCTGGCTTTTACTGACCGCATCCCTTTTCAATGCTGTTGCTATGAATCTGGTAATTGGTAAGAGGCCAAAAATACTGCCAAAAATTACATTAGCGCTGTCAATGATTAATGACTCGAGAGGATGTTCTAAAAAGCTGCATTTTGTAACAGGCATTATACTGATGTACCGTAATTATCAATGTTATGGGAGTTCTCTACATTGGACAATACCTACTTGCTAGCAGATCACAAAGTGTCCCCCATGCTGGGACCTCCAGCATTCAGCAATAATCTCTGGGGAAACCTGGAAGTAACTGTTTCATTTCCCTGTAGCGCCACCACAGGAGAAATTATGTATTACACATTCAAATCAGTGAGTTGTCTGTGTAATGCAGGACAGGCCAGGTCCTCCACAGTAAGAAACACTCTTTGCATCTGCTCGGTATTCTGAGTATTTCGAAAAGAAGACCGTCTCTATTGAATGGGTTTTCCAAACTGAAAAGTTCATTTAATAACTTTTTTTATGGCTATGAGACATTGTGCACATGACCATATTGTCAGAGGAAGCTCCTGGGCCCCAATCCAAAATCCATACCAAACCCATAAAATGTAATGTATCGTTTATAGTACTGGTCTCCTCATATTAGGAACAGACCAGTTGTAGACCCCCTAAGGTTCCTGGACCTGCAACTGCACCCTCCACAACCCCTCAAGTTACACCTCTGCATATTATGGCTCTGTAGACCTGATTAGACCTACAGAGTTGCACCGCATCCATACAAATCTATAGAGCCTTACTGTAACTACATATGCCACCAGTTTTATACAAGTACATACTGATCTTTTCTGTTGCAATTCATATAAAACATTGTTTCTATGAAAAAACATCTCCAATATACGGTATGATACCTTACAAAGTACTGTACTGCATTCATAGATCTACTGTGTACACGAGGCCTCAAATGGTATTTTTTGGCAAAAAGTTACAGAAATAAAAAAACAGTAAATGTAAGTACAATTTTTTTCAATATTTCATGTAAGGTTCATTGACATCATAGCCTCTGTTATTACAGGATCTGATAGATTTACAGTACGTTGGATGTTTTGTTCTGTTATGATCTATTATCCGCTACCCCCTATATTTTTAGACTTTTTTAACAGGAAAGAATAGATTAATCAAATAGGCTATTCTGGCCATCATAATACAATGGAAGAAAAATAAGTATGAACAGAGCCTTATCAAGTATCAGCTGTCCTGGTGTCCAACATACTGTAAGTGGCAGATGTTGGGAGGAAAACACTTGGTAGCCATTATAGTGTAGTTACCAAGACTGTAAACATCTTAATATATATTAAATATTCAATATATTTTTTTTTTAAAAATCTGGTTAAGCCTAACATTTCTTGACCAAAAATTTTATTTGATGTGGATGAAGGAGATTCTGACAGTGGAGCAAGATTGTGGCAAAGCCTTTTTGAAGCTCTGGGATCTCTGGCAGGAATATGTGAAAGAACCCGACTTCTTTGGCCTTTGGGTTGAGAGGTTGGCCCCTTGTAATAGTGGAGGCAGTCTGATTCTGTTCTGCAGGATGGAAAAGATGTGGACTGAACGCCAATAAAAGCTGAATATACAAAGTGTATCCAACTTTCTGCTGCAGGATAAACTTCCACGGTGTGAAATCTTATCATGGACGACAACAAAAGCCAATGAAAAGTCATTGAAAAAATATTTGACTTTTCATTGTCTTTGGTTATTTTCTATGATAAAACATCACTCTGCAGCAATTTATCCCACTGCAGAAAGTCAGGTTAACACTGATACATCCGTGCATAAAGATTTTAGTTGCCTTTAAGTGCCTTTACCCTTAGGTTCTTGCCATTTGTGGGGCTCCTAGATCACTAGGGGGTCCTAGATCATTAATCTTATTGTAACGTCTCTGCCTGTTCGGGTCTCTGCGCCACCCTCCGCTCGCACGCTGCGGCGCAGGAGGCGTGTTCAGTTTGATTCCTTGCGTAGGTTTCTTGTTGCTCAGTCTGAACACTGTCCTAGACTATGTAATTGATTTTCTGCCACACCCGTCTCCTTCACCTTGGTTTTTCCTCTGCTCCACTAATAGTTAATTTTATCCTTACCTGTGTGATTGACAGCCTGTCCTTCTATCAAGTCTGGGGCGGGTTCTTTCTTCCTAGTTATTATTTGCCCTCATTCTCTTTGGCGCTGGTTATTGCTTCGTGTGTACTAGCTATCACTCCTTGCTGTTTTGTTACCTGTATTCTTATTCCTGACCTCTGGCCTTGACTTTTGACTATTCTCTTGGATTGTGATTTTGTACTGTATTGCTCGTCTGTTACCGACCCTTGGCTAGCTGACCTCTCTTTGTCCGTTGTTTGTCCTGTCTGCGTTCCGTGTTGTCACCTATATTAGGAAGGGCCTGTCGATCAGTTGCTGGCTGTCGCCTAGGACAGTCAGGCAATAGGCAGGGCCAGTGGGGGGGGGGGGGGTCAGCATTAGGGCTCACTTTCTTGTTGTGCCCCTCCCCCCAGGGTTCTGCAGCAGCACTGGGGAATTGCTTAACTGGCAATTCCCTTACACTTATCTTCTAAAATGTATCAGAATATTGTACTATGGAATTTCATTTAGTATGTGGATTGTCATATATGACGAACGGATGAGTAATTATTGAAAAATCAAAAACATTAATCTGTACAGCACTGTGCCAAAGTTGTAGGCAGGCATGGAAAAATGCTGCAAAGTAAGAATGCTTTCAGAAATAGAAGTGTTATTAGTTTATATCTGTCAATTAACAAAATCAAGTGAATGAAGAAAAGAGAAATCTAAATCCCATCACTATTTGGTGTGACCTTTGCATGAAGTGATGATATGGCCTCCACAGGGCCCTGATCTCACCATCATCCAGTCTGTCTGGGATTACATGAAGAGACAGAAGGATTGGAGCAAGCCTACATCCACAGAAGATCTGTGCTTAGTTCTCCAAGATGGCGGGAACAACCTTCTTGCCGAGTTCCTTCCAAAACTGTCTGCAAGTGGAACGAGGAGAAGTGATGGAAGGCAAAGGGCAAAGGTCGCACCAAATATTGATGGGATTTAGATTAATTTTTGATTCATTCACTTCATTTTGTTACTTGGCAAAAATTAACACTTCTATTTTTGAAAGCATTCTTACTTTCCAGCATTTTTTTTTTTTTTTTTTTGCACACTTGCCTAAAACTTTTGCACAACTCTGTAACAATATCCAATTCTCCAAATCAATAGCCACAGGAGCTCTTGGATAATCTGTACTCTACACCATTACACCATTTATAGGTCTCATTTTAAAAGAACTTTAGCCATTCAGCTCTATAGCTTGGTGATGCTGTACACCCAGAAAATTCACACAAAAAAAACCACAAAATAAAATTTTTGCTTAATACATGTACCTTGATCATCATTATCACCTTTCCATTAGAAGGCAGCAGTCACATATCTCAGCGTGCCCTGCCACATACAGTATGCCTGTTCACTAGATTTTTCATGCTGAACACTGCTTATTAACACCTACAATATATTTTCCCCCGTGGAGAACAGAAAAAAATTCCTTTGGAACTTTACAGTTGCTCAATACATTTCCTTCAAAGACTCAGAGTTCAACAAGCAAGACAAACACTCAAATCAGAAATAAATATAGTCTTCATCTTTCCTATTAATATTCCAGAAAATTAGTTTACCAGTTAACAAAGATTTGTTTTTGTAAATCATTATTGTGAAATATTTGCCCGAATCTAAGGAGGGGGCACCCTCAATGGTTAAATTATCAAGAAAAATGGTCATAAAATAACTTTTTGAAAAATCTCAAGAATCAAATTTGCACTAAACAAATGTTCACCGCTCGTATTAGATATGAGATGACTGTAATTATTCACATCCACAGCAAAAACATTGATCAGTTCTCAAACCTGGAGAGAAAAAAGTCTCTATAGGAGGTGAACTGTGATCCTGTGTGTTGAAAGCTTGGGAAGTTGGGATCCCTGACCACTTCTGATCAGATATGAAAGCACTAATGTTGGAAATGCTGTCAGAGGTGTAACAAGAAACCACGGGCTCCCATAGCAAACCCTAGAATGGGGCCCAACTCTACCATGACCACCTTTAGCAGCAAGTTCAGAAATCGAAAAGTGTATGATAATTTAAGTCTTCCTCAACTATCATGCACAAAGTGATGTCAAAATAGAGGTATAATGCCAACAGTGATGTCACAGTTTAGAAAAGAAAATGCAAAGTGATGTCACAGTGCAGGGATAATATACACAGTGATGTCACAGGACAGGGATAATGCACACAGTGATGTCAGAGTTTAGAAATAAAAAGCACAGTTATGTCACAGTACAGGGATAATGCACACAGTAACATCACAATATGGGGATAATAAACAAAGTGATGTCACAGTACAGAGATAATAAATACAGTTATGTCACAGTACAGGGACAATAAATACAGTGATGTCACAGTACAGGAATAATGTTAAACAGTGGTGTCATAGTACTGGGATATTAAATACATTGATGTTTACTGTACAGGGATAATAAATACAGTGATGTCACAGTTCTGGAATATTAAAAACAGTGATGTTACAGTACAGGGACAATGCATGTAGTGATATCACAGTATGGGGATAAAAAGCACAGTGATGTCACAGTACAGGAGTAATGATGTACACAATGATGTTACAGTACTGGAATAATAAATATAGTGCTGTTACTGTACAGATAATAAATACGTTGATGTCACAGTACACAGGTAATGCATGTAGTGATATCACAGTATAGGGATAAAAAGCACAGTGATGTCACAGTACACAGGAGTAATGTACACAGTGATTTTACAGTACTGGAATAATAAACAATGATGTCACAGTACAGGGATAATAAATACAGTGCTGTTACTGTACAGGGATAATAAATACTGTGATGTCACAGTACAGGGACAATGCATGTAGTGATATCACAGTACAGGGATAAAAAGCACAGTTGCTTAGTACAGGTATAAAGCACATCATTATGTCACAGGAATAATGCACATAAAACTGGTTGCCAAGCATACCCTGACATCATAGTACAGGAAAAAAGTGATCATAGAATTATGTTACAGTACCATGCATGTTTTTTTTTACAGCCATTATTTTCATCGTTCATGTGCATGAGGCCTAAAACGTCTTATATCTTCAGAATGGTTCAACAAAATGCTCATGGTGACCCCACCTATCACATGATGTATGTCAATGGGCTTTTCAGCTCCTCTTAAAGCATTCTGAGCATTTTTTTTACAAATTTTAAGCATTATGAAATATAGTTAGCAACATAACAAAAATATAAATCCATTGTAGATCTAAAACCCTGCAGTTATTTAGCCATTTATTTTTCTAGAAAACTTTTGTAATTTTTTTATTTTAAAGTTCATGGCATATTGCAATTTAAAAAATATATGAAATAAAGCTTTGGGGGCCACAGGGACTTGTGCCGCAGATTTTAATTTACTATGCTCTTAGTTCTACAATTTTTAATAAGCTTTAATAGGGTAAGAGATCCTATTCGATTGTATTCTAGAATACAGCACGGCGTCAGCTGTTTACAAGTCTGAGGGAACAGGAAAAAAAAAAGTTTTCACCTATCCGCAGAGCTGATTAATTTTCAAGGTTTACTACACAAATTCACCATTTTGACAGCGTCTTGGGAGCACGCTGCGCGAAGGGTCAAAGGTCAATGTCCCACACTGACTATAATCTATTTGTATAATAAGAACCTGCGAGACCTATAGAAACACATCTCCTGTATAGCTGTAAGAACGCAGCCCCGACGGGATGTTATTTTATGCAAAAAAAAAAAAGAAGTAGTAAATGGAAACAAAAATGGTTTAAAGTAATAGAAAAATGAAAAAAAAGCAAACCCAAAATCCAGACCATAAAATGAATGACTGCAGGTAAGGTTGCCTTTCATGTTCCATGTTCCCTATAAGGAGATAAGGAGACTTTTTTTTTTATTTTTTTTTATTTAGGGCCACAATTAACGTGGATTTTAATGTAAAAAAAAAAAAAAAGTCGCCCTCGTGCTAAAGATGTGTGTGCGAGACAGAATCCAAAAATCAAAAGGGTCTCCAATTAAGAAAACATTTTGTGTTGTGCTGAATTCATGTTGCCGTACGCTGAGCTCTGACATTTTGTTACCACGGCAACCGAAAATCAGCTGATTAGTTGGCATGGCAACAGAAAAGATGTAATCCCAGCAGACACACTCTAATCAATGCCCCCAGCACAGATGGTCTCCGGAGGATCAACAAGAAAGAGGCTGGCAGTCATTCAGAGGATCACGTGCTCCCTCCAGACTAGACCAGGAAAAGGGGGGGAAAAAAAAGCGAAAAAAAAAAAGAACATTTCTTTAGTGAACCAATAGTGGATTAACCCTTCCCTTCCTCTCACTGTTAACTGCACTGCATATTTTCAGATGGTACATCATACCTCATATCTATCTATCTATCTATCTATCTATCTTACTATCTATCTATCTATCTATCTATCTATCTATCTATCTAGATCTCTATTTATCCATCCTTCTATCTATCTATCTATCTATCTATCTATCTATCTATCGATCTATCTATCTCTATGTATCCATCCTTCTATCTATCTATCTATCTATCTATCTATCTATCTATCTTACTTCTATCATCTATCTCATATCTATCATTTATCTGTTTATCTATCTATCTATCTATCTATCTATCTATCTATCTATACTTCTATCATCTATCTCATATCTATCATTTATCTGTTTATCTATCTATCTATCTATCTATCTATCTATCTATCTATCTATCTATGTATCTATCCCTCTATCCATCCATCCTTCTATCTATCAATCTAAAAAAGTTGTACAGAGCAGCACCAGAACAAAACCTGACTCGGTCAGAGGGTGCAAGTCCCAAATGATCAGGCATATGATCACATTTAGATAACGCAACAAATAGGCAGCACTCCAAGATGTAAATAAAAAATGGTGAGGATTTATTCCATATCTATCTATCTATCTGTCTATCTATCTATTCATCCTTCTATCTATCTATATATCTCTCTATTTATCCAACCTTCTATCTATCTACATATCTATCTATCTATCTATCTATCTATCTATCTAGCTATCCATCCTTCTATCTATCTATCTCTATTTATTCATACTTCTATATATCTATCTATCTCATATCTATCTATCTATCTATCTATCTATCTATCTATCTATTTATCTGTCTATCTCTCCATCCTTCTATCTATCTATCTATCTATCTATCTATCTATCTATCGTGAATATCATATTTTGACACACAAAATATGTTTTCTATATTTTCAACATATTTTTATATTTATCTGAAAAATATATTTTTCTAAATACCTAAAACAATGTCCTATTTGACACATTATACTTATTCAATTTTTTTATTCTAGATTAACATTACATTTTAACAACTTTTTGCCATGATGTTAAAATGGGCTTTGTAGCAGTAAAACCATTGAAGAGAACGCGTCACATTAAGCACGCAGTGTGATCTGTAGGCTGCATGTTATAGAGCAGGAGTAGCTGAGCAGATGGATATATAGAGTTGTGTGAAAAGATTCAGTATAAGTTGTATTTTATTTGATTTAATCCTATTAGGCTTAGGAGTCCAGTGGGCGGTCCTAATCGGTGATTGATAGCTATTGCTATATGTCCACTCATACAGAGAAGGCAGTCCCACTGGACTCCAAAGCCACCAGACTCCATTATTAGTTATACGGAATCTTTTCCAACAAACCTATATATCAATCTGCTCAGCTCCTCTTGCTCTATAACATGCTGCCTGCATTTACAATGTGATAGGCTCCTTTTAATCTTTCTCTGAACCTAAAACACAAGGAGTCAAATAAATACAGTAGGTTTGAGTTGACAGGTACAGCAGTGTTGAGTATGCAATTTGGCATGACTGATATCACGATGTGGATATCCAAAGGACCACAACTTATAGAGCTAGCACAGTGCACAAATGGTATAGCTGGATTACAAATTCTACTCTGCCGTATGTTCATGGAAAAAGCTCCTAAAGTTCAGCTCTGCTAGAATAATCCCATACATTTTACTTGCATTGCAATTTTATATAAAATCAGGCAAAAAGTGTTTTAACCCTTTGCCGCTGGAGTTTATGTGGACAGCACTCGATGTTAGAAATGGATCATTGGGGACTTTTATATCTGAAGAGGATCTAAGGCAACAATATGGCCCATAGGACAAATCATATTTGGGACTACAGCGGGCTTTCTATGTGTCCACCTCCTCAGATGAAGGTTTAAAGAGATTGTCCAGGAGACACCAGAGCACCGGGACTGGGGCAGGTGAGTTAATTTTGTTTGTTTTTTTTTAATTTTTTCACTTTTCCAGGCCTCATATTTAAAAAGTGGTTATCCCAGACGACCCCATTAAATCACCAGGTTATTTTTGACAAATTCAGCTCTGCTACATCTCTCACTCTCATTCATTAAAGACAACCCTTCACCACCTCCAGTTCTTTGCATCTTTTAATGGCCTCCACTCCATTGATTCCAGCAGGGTTGGAATTTTTCTTTAGCTTCTATCAAGCAATCTAAGCTTTGTACTGTCAAGTGGGTGGTCTAGGGCCAAGGGAGCTTGATTCAGTGCACTGACACTGTTCACCTCTGATTCATGCCCCTTTGCCTTCTCTGGGCAAGATCACCCACTTGACAATACAGAGCCTTATTAGCATATCAGGCACCAAAACTAACTGCACCGATTGCTCAGGAATAGTGGGGGCTAGAGAAAAAATTCCAACTGCATCAGAATCAGTGGAGAGGTGCCTATTACAAAGAACTGGATTTGAAGGATTTGTATGGTAGTATTTTAAAGGATGAGGGAAACTATAGAATTTCATTCATCATTACCTTTGGCTTCATTGACAGAAAGTATTTAATACAGCAGAATTTAGAATACATTTTACAATGGAAAGTAGTAGATGAGCACATCAGAGCTTAGTAAGTACTTTGGAAAAAAGTAAAGATGAAAAAAAGGTATTTTGGCTGTTACAGATCGGCAAACTTCACAAAATATTTTGCAATGAATGTTCGTGAGGTTTGGCCCTCCGGTTAATTTTGGGCCAAACTTGTTCAGATAGAGCCAAAAGTGCTATTATTATACTCTGGGGTCTCCAGAGTTTAGACTGTCAGTAATACTAAGTAGTAGAAAGTAGTTGTAGTAGGACCTTTCATAATGTCACAATCATTTGACCAGGTTTGCCTGTAGGGGGAACAATGCATAGGTAATAGAACTCAGTGAGGAGGAAGAGGGCTGAGTGTGTTGGGGAAAATTGGATGTAGTAGAGCTGTGTGTGGGGGGACATGAAGGTAGAAAAGCTAAGTGTATGGAGGGAGCATGGAGGTAGTAAGCTGCATGCAGAGAGTAAACATAAGAGTAGCAGAATTGTGGGTGTAATGGGAAGCATAGAGGTCAAAGAGCTATGGGGGCAGGAAAAAAACAAACATGGGGGTATCGGTGTTGTGTGTGTGTGTGTGTAGGAAGAAAACATGGAGGTAGTAGAGCTGTGGGTGTGGAGAACATGGAGCTAGCTGAGCTGTGGTTGTGGAGAACATGGAGGAAGCTGAGCTGTGGTTGCGGAGAACATGGAGGTAGTAGAGCTGTGGGTGTGGAGAACATGGAGATAGCAGAGCTGTGGGTGTGGAGAACATGGAGGTAGTAGAGCTGTGGGTGTGGAGAACATGGAGGTAGTAGAGCTGTGGGTGTGGAGAACATGGAGGTAGCAGAGCTGTGGGTGTGGAGAACATGGAGGTAGCTGGGCTGTGGTTGTGGAGAACATGAAGGTAGTAGAGCTGTGGGTGTGGAGAACATGGAGGTAGCTGAGCTGTGGGTGTGGAAAACATGGAGGTAGTAGAGCTGTGAGTGTGGAGAACATGGAGGAAGCTGAGCTGTGGTTGCGGAGAACATGAAGGTAGTAGAGCTGTGGGTGTGGAGAACATGGAGGTAGCTGAGCTGTGGGTGTGGAGAACATGGAGGTAGTAGAGCTGTGGGTGTGGAGAACATGGAGGTAGTAGAGCTGTGGGTGTGGAGAACATGGAGGTAGTAGAGCTGTGGGTGTGGAGAACATGGAGGTAGCTGAGCTGTGGGTGTGGAGAACATGGAGGTAGTAGAGCTGTGGGTGTGGAGAACATGGATGTAGCTGAGCTGTGGGTGTGGAGAACATGGAGGTAGTAGAGCTGTGGGTGTGGAGAACATGGAGGTAATAGAGCTGTGGGTGTGGAGAACATGGAGGTAGTAGAGCTGTGAGTGTGGAGAACATGGAGGAAGCTGAGCTGTGGTTGCGGAGAACATGGAGGTAGTAGAGCTGTGGGTGTGGAGAACATGGAGGTAGCTGAGCTGTGGGTGTGGAGAACATGGAGGTAATAGAGCTGTGGGTGTGGAGAACATGGAGGTAGCAGAGCTGTGGTTGTGGAGAACATGGAGGTAGCTGAGCTGTGGTTGTGGGGAACATGGAGGTAGTAGAGCTGTGGGTGTGGAGAACATGGAGGTAGCTGAGCTGTGGGTGTGGAGAACATGGAGGTAGTAGAGCTGTGGGTGTGGAGAACATGGAGGTAGTAGAGCTGTGGGTGTGGAGAACATGGAGGTAGTAGAGCTGTGGGTGTGGAGAACATGGAGGTAGCTGAGCTGTGGTTGTGGAGAACATGGAGGTAGCTGATCTGTGGTTGTGGAGAACATGGAGGTAGTAGAGCTGTGGGTGTGGAGAACATGGAGGTAGCTGAGCTGTGGTTGTGGAGAACATGGAGGTAGTAGAGCTGTGGGTGTGGAGAACATGGAGGTAGTATAGCTGTGGTTGTGGAGTACATGGAGGTAGCTGAGCTGTGGGTGTGGAGAACATGGAGGTAGTAGAGCTGTGGGGGTGGAGAACATGGATGTAGCTGAGCTGTGGGTGTGGAGAACATGGAGGTAGTAGAGCTGTGGGTGTGGAGAACATGGAGGTAGTAGAGCTGTGGGTGTGGAGAACATGGATGTAGCTGAGCTGTGGGTGTGGAGAACATGGAGGTAGTAGAGCTGTGGGTGTGGAGAACATGGAGGTAGCTGAGCTGTGGTTGTGGAGAACATGGAGGTAGTAGAGCTGTGGGTGTGGAGAACATGGAGGTAGTATAGCTGTGGTTGTGGAGTACATGGAGGTAGCTGAGCTGTGGGTGTGGAGAACATGGAGGTAGTAGAGCTGTGGGGGTGGAGAACATGGATGTAGCTGAGCTGTGGGTGTGGAGAACATGGAGGTAGTAGAGCTGTGGGTGTGGAGAACATGGAGGTAGTAGAGCTGTGGGTGTGGAGAACATGGAAGTAGTAGAGCTGTGGGTGTGGAGAACATGGATGTAGCTGAGCTGTGGGTGTGGAGAACATGGAGGTAGTAGAGCTGTGGGTGTGGAGAACATGGAGGTAGTAGAGCTGTGGGTGTGGAAAACATGGAGGTAGCTGAGCTGTGGTTGTGGAGAACATGGAGGTAGTAGAGCTGTGAGTGTGGAGAACATGGAGGTAGTAGAGCTGTGAGTGTGGAGAACATGGAGGTAGTAGAGCTGTGGGTGTGGAGAACATGGAGGTAGCTGAGCTGTGGTTGTGGAGAACATGGAGGTAGTAGAGCTGTGGGTGTGGAAAACATGGAGGTAGTAGAGCTGTGGGTGTGGAGAACATGGAGGTAGCTGATCTGTGGTTGTGGAGAACATGGAGGTAGTAGAGCTGTGGGTGTGGAGAACATGGAGGTAGCTGAGCTGTGGTTGTGGAGAACATGGAGGTAGTAGAGCTGTGGGTGTGGAGAACATGGAGGTAGTATAGCTGTGGTTGTGGAGTACATGGAGGTAGCTGAGCTGTGGGTGTGGAGAACATGGAGGTAGTAGAGCCGTGGGGGTGGAGAACATGGATGTAGCTGAGCTGTGGGTGTGGAGAACATGGAGGTAGTAGAGCTGTGGGTGTGGAGAACATGGAGGTAGTAGAGCTGTGGGTGTGGAGAACATGGAGGTAGTAGAGCTGTGGGTGTGGAGAACATGGAGGTAGTAGAGCTGTGGGTGTGGAGAACATGGATGTAGCTGAGCTGTGGGTGTGGAGAACATGGAGGTAGTAGAGCTGTGGGTGTGGAAAACATGGAGGTAGCTGAGCTGTGGTTGTGGAGAACATGGAGGTAGTAGAGCTGTGAGTGTGGAGAACATGGAGGTAGTAGAGCTGTGAGTGTGGAGAACATGGAGGTAGTAGAGCTGTGGTTGTGGAGAACATGGAGGTAGTAGAGCTGTGGGTGTGGAGAACATGGAGGTAGTATAGCTGTGGTTGTGGAGTACATGGAGGTAGCTGAGCTGTGGGTGTGGAGAACATGGAGGTAGTAGAGCTGTGGGGGTGGAGAACATGGATGTAGCTGAGCTGTGGGTGTGGAGAACATGGAGGTAGTAGAGCTGTGGGTGTGGAGAACATGAAAGTAGTAGAGCTGTGGGTGTGGAGAACATGGATGTAGCTGAGCTGTGGGTGTGGAGAACATGGAGGTAGTAGAGCTGTGGGTGTGGAGAACATGGAGGTAGTAGAGCTGTGGGTGTGGAGAACATGAAAGTAGTAGAGCTGTGGGTGTGGAGAGCATGGATGTAGCTGAGCTGTGGGTGTGGAGAACATGGAGGTAGTAGAGCTGTGAGTGTGGAGAACATGGAGGTAGTAGAGCTGTGAGTGTGGAGAACATGGAGGTAGTAGAGCTGTGGGTGTGGAGAACATGGAGGTAGTAGAGCTGTGGGTGTGGAGAACATGGAGGTAGTAGAGCTGTGTCTGTGTAACAGGTGAATGAAGAAGAAGCAGAACATAGGCAGCATACAGCTTAAAAGCAGTATAGAGGCTGAATATAGTGGTTTTTTTTTGTTTTTTTTTAAATGGGACAAAGTACAGTATTGGGGGTTGCGGAATGAAAATCTCACCCAAAAGGGGTTCCTTTTTTTCATATAATTTGGGAACCACTTCTCTAGACATAAATGATGCGCCCTTGTCATGGTTATAGGCCTGGGTGTTAAATACATCATTGGAATGATCTCTGTAGTGTCCATTTCTATATTTGTACATTGTGATGTGGTCACCCCTAAAACAAGACGTCTTTCTTCCAAACAAAACAACCCCAATTTTAATAACGTGTCTATAATCCACCCACCCCTCAATTACCTTGGTCGCCCCCTTCCGCAAGCTCTCTAGTTCATATAGGTCTATAGTACTGGTTGCTAAAATTAAGTTCACTGTCCACCAATATTCCCAAGTCTTTTTCAGCAGTCGTCGTACCCAGTGTTTTATTATTTAATACATAATTGTAATACTAGCTGCATAACTTTACCTTTATCCACTTTAAAACTTATTTACCATTTCTCTGCCCAGGCTTTCGTCTTCCCTAAATCCCGCTGTAATATTCTACTATCCTCCTCCATGTTGACTACTTTACAGAGCTTAGTATCATTTGCAAATATTGAGACTCTACTTTGTAAACCCTCTATCAGATTATTAATAAAAATATTAAAAAGAAGAGGACCCAATACTGACCCCTGTGGCACCCCACTGGTGACCCGTATCTAATAAAGAATAGAAGGATTCTATATCACAAGCAACTAAAGCACCACTGACAAAAACATAACAGTACAGTAGATTTCTTTTCACTCAGCACTTGACCGGTGACAAGACTAAGATATAAATTGGAGCGATTTTATTGACTACTTTCAGGACTTTCACATTTTTGCTGTATACAAATTTTAATACTTTTAAATAAAGCTTTAAACTTTTCAGATTCTATTACTCTTTCCTCTCCTTTGCCTACTTTTTCTTTGCTGGTCTTCCAGTTTCTAATCTTCCCATGGTGGTATACGACTAGGCATCAACTTGGACAATTATTACCTCTTTTTGGTTTGGTTACTTTCTGTTCCTTCCTCACCACTTTTTATAGTTGGCCTGACAAATTAACTATAACTCATGCCAGAAAACTATGCCAGTCTCTGACTGTTGCATATTTCATTTACGTTGCACGGGAGTGCCCAGAATTATTACCAGGCTGGAGACTCTTAATAATTCAGGCTCATCACACGCCAGGGGAACTGAGTAAGACTAGCATAGGAGATGCCAGTCTTAATACATTCTCCCCATTATGTATTATTATAATGTATATAACAATGTATTTTATGTTATTAGCTAAACAGGAGTAATAGAATGTAACTATTAGAATTGCTGACATTTCAATAACTCTACTAGGCTGCAGGGAAATTGAAATTTTCACCCCTGCTCTGATGGCACCATCACGCACCATTAGTGGAAGGTAAGTCTGGTTTTAGGTGGTAGCAAACTGTGCAAGTTCACAGGGACTCTGTTTCCTCTCCCCCAAGGATTACTCCTTGAGAAGCAATGTTACAGTAATACATCGAAACATTCACTGCCCCAAACCACCTGAGACTTTACCATTTGTTCCTTTACTATTTATATCTTCACTATTTGGGCATCATATTATAGTATTATTTGGATAGTGAATGGCAGCTTCATTTGGACATTGAGTGGTACTGTTGTCCTGGAGATATATGCCGAGGTTATATAAACATTATATGATACTGTAGCATTATATATTCAATATATATATATATATATATATATATATATATATATATTCAATATAATAGTGTAGAATACTGCATGAAGGTATTATTTAGTCATTATACAGCAGTATTATTTATGTACTGATTGGTACAATCATGTGGGATACAGCTTAGTTATGTGAGCACTATATGGAAGTACAGTATGATATTTTCAATAAACATGTATGATAGTATCGTGCTAGATATTGTATAGCGGTATTATTTAGTTATTGTATGGTACTTTTATTTAGGTACTGTGGGCGCTTAGTACTATTGTGCAGGAAATATATCTCTTAGTATTGTAAGTACTTTATATTAGTATTATATATTTGATATTATTTATATATTCAATATGATGGTATAGAATACTGAATGGAGGTATTATTTAATCATTATATAGAAGTATTATTTGTGTACTGAATGGTAGTTCTGTTTGGGCACTGATTGGCACAGTTATGTGGCAAATGGCTTAGTTATGTGGGCACTATATGGAAGTACAGTACGGTATTTTCAATAAATATATATTCCATATGATAGTATAGTATTCAATACTGTATGGAGGTGTTATTTAGTTAAATGGCGATTTTATTTGGCATTGAGTAGTACTATTATGCAGGAACTATGTGACTTAGTGTTGTAAGCAATATATGGCAGTATTATATATTTAATATTATATATTAATATTATTATTGGGAACACCTCAGGCCAACATATTTATTATAACTCACACCAATTTTCAGTTCCTAACTGGCGTAGAGCTCCATTCTGGTGCACAAGTGTGTTCCTGATGTATAAAGAGGCTGGAACCTTTTCCTAAATCAGCCATGCCTTGCGCCTGTCGGGGCCTTTATTATGAGTGGCATTTCGTACGCCAGTCTTAATAAATCTGCCCTACTGTCTCCATAATGAGAACTGGAATCTTATTGGTTGCTGTGGTTACCTTCTCTTTTCCTTTACCCTGGATTTGATAAAACTTTCTCATTGTGCCTCATTGTTGCCCCTAGAAACCAATCCAATCATTTTTTTTAAATTTCAACTGCCCTGCAGTTGGTTGCTATGGGCAGCACGGACACTTTTTGCCAGAACACTTGTAATGCACGAGGGCCATGGCGAGTAATGGCCGTCCTCCCGCTGTTTGTTTAATGGAAAGCAAATATTTATAAATTAAACAGTTTGTTGCTCGGCTGAAAAATGAAAGTTGCGCATTTGGTCAGGGAGGCGATGTTATATTACTACAAGAGAAGGAAAATCAATCACTCTTAAAGATGGGGAAAGAAATCAGCTTTGTTATTA
This sequence comes from Leptodactylus fallax, assembly GCA_947044405.1. NCBI lineage: Eukaryota > Metazoa > Chordata > Amphibia > Anura > Leptodactylidae > Leptodactylus > Leptodactylus fallax. The sequence continues at coordinate 2,407,237 of CAMRHE010000220.1, read as the reverse complement.
CCTTGGTGAACATGGGTTTCCCATGCTGAGTGACCATGGTACATTGATCACAGTCCACGGTGATGGATGAGTTGTGGTATGATTCTTTGGAGTGCTTGAGAATGTAATAGAGATCAGTGACACCCCCTTCAAACACTGTGCTAAAGTATCGAGGAATAAGAGTCCTTCCAATTGCTAAGGAGGTAAAAGACAGAAAAAAAAAAAGTAATGAGATTTAGAAACCAAGATCCACTCTGCCGGCTATAAACTAAATAGAAGAATATTGTATATCTTCAACATGAAATTGCAATAGATAACATTGAATATTGGCAGTGGTCATGTACTTATACAGTATCATTATTGTATAATATTCACTTGGATTCATGGAGATCACACAATGCTACAGATCACTGCAAACTAACTAAAAAAAAAAAACTAAAAAATTGTGTGGCAGGTAACACATTTAATGAAGACATGTCATAATGCTGTGAAGAATCTATATGCGCTAACATAATAAAAATTCTAGGCAGATGAGTCATTCAGAATTGTAGAAAAACAGGCTGATGACATCACAGAAGCAGAATTTTAGTCCCCTAGCTTTATCTGATATATTACAGTCATATGAAAAAGTTTGGGCACCCCTATTAATCTTAATCATTTTTAGTTCTAAATATTTGGGTGTTTGCAACAGCCATTTCAATTTGATATATCTAATAACTAATAATATTTCAGGATTGAAATGAGGTTTATTGTACTAACAGAAAATGTGCAATATGCATTAAACCAAAATTTGACCGGTGCAAAAGTATGGGCACCTCAACAGAAAAGTGACATTAATATTTAGTAGATCCTCCTTTTGCAAAAATAACAGCCTCTAGTCGCTTCCTGTAGCTTTTAATCAGTTCCTGGATCCTGGATGAAGGTATTTTTGACCATTCCTCTTTACAAAACAATTCCAGTTCAGTTAAGTTTGATGGTCGCCGAGCATGGACAGCCCGCTTCAAATTATCCCACAGATGTTCAATGATATTCAGGTCTGGGGACTGGGATGGCCATTCCAGAACATTGTAATTGTTCCTCTGCATGAATGCCTGAGTAGATTTGGAGCTGTGTTTTGGATCATTGTCTTGCTGAAATATCCATCCCCGGCGTAACTTCAAATTCGTCACTGATTCTTGTACATTATTCTCAAGAATCTGCTGATACTGAGTTGAATCCATGCGACCCTCAACTTTAACAAGATTCCCGGTGCCGGCATTGGCCACACAGCCCCAAAGCATGATGGAACCTCCACCAAATTTTACAGTGGGTAGCAAGTGTTTTTCTTGGAATGCTGTGTTTTTTTGACGCCATGCATAACGCCTTTTTGTATGACCAAACAACTCAAACTTTGTTTCATCAGTCCACAGGACCTTCTTCCAAAATGAAGCTGGCTTGTCCAAATGTGCTTTTGCATACCTCAGGCGACTCTGTTTGTGGCGTGCTTTCAGAAACGGCTTCTTTCGCATCACTCTCCCATACAGCTTCTCCTTGTGCAAAGTGTGCTGTATTGTTGACCGATGCACAGTGACACCATCTGCAGCAAGATGATGCTGCAGCTCTTTGGAGGTGGTCTGTGGATTGTCCTTGACTGTTCTCACCATTCTTCTTCTCTGCCTTTCTGATATTTTTCTTGGCCTGCCACTTCTGGGCTTAACAAGAACTGTCCCTGTGGTCTTCCATTTCCTTACTATGTTCCTCACAGTGGAAACTGACAGGTTAAATCTCTGAGACAACTTTTTGTATCCTTCCCCTGAACAACTATGTTGAACAATCTTTGTTTTCAGATCATTTGAGAGTTGTTTTGAGGAGCCCATGATGCCACTCTTCCGAGGAGATTCAAATAGGAGAACAACTTGCAATTGGCCACCTTAAATACCTTTTCTCATGATTGGATACACCTGGCTATGAAGTTCAAAGCTCAGTGAGGTTACAAAACCAATTTTGTGCTTCAGTAAGTCAGTAAAAAGTAGTTAGGAGTATTCAAATCAATAAAATGATAAGGGTACCCAAATTTTTGCACCGGTCAAATTTTGGTTTAATGCATATTGCACATTTTCTGTTAGTACAATAAACCTCATTTCAATCCTGAAATATTACTGTGTCCATCAGTTATTAGATATATCAAATTGAAATGGCTATTGCAAACACCCAAATATTTAGAACTAAAAATGATTAAGATTAATAGGGGTGCCCAAACTTTTTCATATGACTGTAATTATGGAAAAGAATTTTCAACATCTTAAAGGAGTATTCCCATCTCCAGGATCATTTAAAGTCATAGCTAACTGAAGGTTTTACCCAATACATTACTTTATCTATCTTGCTCCATTTTTCAGGTACAGATGAATAAGTGTCACTGGAGTTTTCAGCTCGTTGTCTAGGTGTCAGACCACTTCTGCTATCTAGTAGCAGTGGCTGGGCTGGTGACGCCAGACTTTGTTTCTGGCCACCTCTATTCTTTTCTCTACACTGTGATTGACATCTAATGGAGCAGTCTGTCAACTTGGCAAAGTGCACTGAGTTGCTGAGCCCTGATAAGGGCTAGAACAGTGCTAGTTGATAACCGCGCCTCTGTTATCAATGTATGGAAATCTCAAGCACACTTTTAATGTTGGAGCTGTTGGCTAGAACTGACTATCATACAGGCTAGACCTGCCCACCATCTTGTCACTGAAACCAGGAAGTAAAGGGGAGGAAAAAGAGGAGAGCAGGTGAAACCCTTACGGTTATTTCACATGGTGGATTTCGCAGCAGGACATGCCGTGCAAAATCCACTGTGGAAATCTTCCAGTTAGTGGCGAAAGGATTTCCTACTTCCATTCATTTCAATGGAAGATTTGGGTGGAATCTGCCCCAAGATTGAGCAGGAAGCTGATTTTTTCAGCTAGCAAAAATTGCTTCCCAAGAAATGAATGGTTTGTAATTTTTGCAGGGGATTATGTGAGCATAGCCTTAGATAGGAGGACCCCTGTAACAGAATATGACAATTTGAAGGCAATATTTGGGTAAGAATATTCCTCAGGCATAATAAATGTATACTGTACATTTACAGCCAGCTTCAAACAGACAGCAGGTAATTTTATTTATTACAACCAGCATTTGTCCACTGGGTCTCAAAAAGGTAAAATTTGTCATTTTGTTGCTACTTTTGTATTAAAGGTTTTTTTTTTTTTTTAACTTAATCTGGCCATACACATTTCATTGATGTTGGAAGAGCCCACTGGTTTGGAGAGGGCTCAATGATCATCTAATAAGTATGGTCGTGTCCCAACTTTTCCCCAAATTTTAGGGGAAAGGAATTATTTTTAGAGGTGTACTGCTGCTGAACAATATGTACAGTATGTGGACTCAGGAGGAAAAGCTATCTGAAGGTGACAGCTATCTAAAGTATATAGTCTTGAAGGTGTTATCCATGGAATAATAAAGTTTACCAGTGCATTCCCTGCACTTGCCAAGCTTTATTACTAATATACAACTTGGCCCCCTGGAGTCCCATTTATTACGTTTGCAGAAGATAGCAGAGGAGGCCGGAACTCTCCTTCCTCTGCCTCCCCTGCAGCCGCTCCTATTCAGGCCCATTGAGTAGAGTGGAATCGGTCATGTGACTAAGAGTCAGAGCGTCAGCAGGGGAGACAGAGGTATGAGAGTTCTGGCCTCTGCACAGGAAAATGGAGCTACAGGGGACCAAGGTGTATATTAGTTCTAAAGCTTAACCAATGCTGATATAAACAACAAAGCTACCAGTCCTTCATTGTGCTGACCAAAGAGATTCCCAACCATTGATGGCCTATTCACATATCAATGCTTGAGTCCTGCAGAGCTGCTCATAGGTAACAGAATACATACTTTATTATAGCCCTATGTAAAATTACATGTAACACAAAGTGATAACAAGACAAGTTGTGGCATGAATTTCTGAAGCCTGACCCATCACATGAATGCTAGACAGGTTTAATTGGAATAAGAGGTTGTCTTCATCAGATATGTAACCATGTAAGAAATGCCATAATATATTACTTTGTTCTAATCCAAATGGTCACATTCATGCAAATTTTTACCTGAAAATAACCAGCAAAAAAATCGATCACTGTACAGAATATTAGGGGACATTTAACAATCCCTGTGTTCCAGTTTACTAGTGTAGAGGGATGATATTGTGGTGCACATGTGGTACAAGGCCTTTTCTTGTGCCAAACAAGTGCCATAACTCCCATTTTGTACACAGTTGTGTTCCTAACTGGCGTAGATCTCCGCTCTGGTGTTGGGATGTGCGTCTGATTTATGAGGAGGCCGGAGCTTGTTCATACAGTCATATGAAAAAGTTTGGGCACCCCTATTAATCTTAATAATTTTTAGTTCTAAATATTTGGGTGTTTGCAACAGCCATTTCAATTTGATATATCTAATAACTGATTGACACAGTAATATTTCAGGATTGAAATGAGGTTTATTGTACTAACAGAAAATGTGCAATATGCATTAAACCAAAATTTGACCGGTGCAAAAATTTGGGTACCCTTATCATTTTATTGATTTGAATACTCCTAACTACTTTTTACTGACTTACTGAAGCACAAAATTGGTTTTGTAACCTCACTGAGCTTTGAACTTCATAGCCAGGTGTATCCAATCATGAGAAAAGGTATTTAAGGTGGCCAATTGCAAGTTGTTCTCCTATTTGAATCTCCTCTGAAGAGTGGCATCATGGGCTCCTCAAAACAACTCTCAAATGATCTGAAAACAAAGATTGTTCAACATAGTTGTTCAGGGGAAGGATACAAAAAGTTGTCTCAGAGATTTAACCTGTCAGTTTCCACTGTGAGGAACATAGTAAGGAAATGGAAGACCACAGGGACAGTTCTTGTTAAGCCCAGAAGTGGCAGGCCAAGAAAAATATCAGAAAGGCAGAGAAGAAGAATGGTGAGAACAGTCAAGGACAATCCACAGACCACCTCCAAAGAGCTGCAGCATCATCTTGCTGCAGATGGTGTCACTGTGCATCGGTCAACAATACAGCACACTTTGCACAAGGAGAAGCTGTATGGGAGAGTGATGCGAAAGAAGCCGTTTCTGAAAGCACGCCACAAACAGAGTCGCCTGAGGTATGCAAAAGCACATTTGGACAAGCCAGCTTCATTTTGGAAGAAGGTCCTGTGGACTGATGAAACAAAGATTGAGTTGTTTGGTCATACAAAAAGGCGTTATGCATGGCGTCAAAAAAACACAGCATTCCAAGAAAAACACTTGCTACCCACTGTAAAATTTGGTGGAGGTTCCATCATGCTTTGGGGCTGTGTGGCCAATGCCGGCACCGGGAATCTTGTTAAAGTTGAGGGTCGCATGGATTCAACTCAGTATCAGCAGATTCTTGAGAATAATGTACAAGAATCAGTGACGAATTTGAAGTTACGCCGGGGATGGATATTTCAGCAAGACAATGGTCCAAAACACAGCTCCAAATCTACTCAGGCATTCATGCAGAGGAACAATTACAATGTTCTGGAATGGCCATCCCAGTCCCCAGACCTGAATATCATTGAACATCTGTGGGATAATTTGAAGCGGGCTGTCCATGCTCGGCGACCATCAAACTTAACTGAACTGGAATTGTTTTGTAAAGAGGAATGGTCAAAAATACCTTCATCCAGGATCCAGGAACTGATTAAAAGCTACAGGAAGCGACTAGAGGCTGTTATTTTTGCAAAAGGAGGATCTACTAAATATTAATGTCATTTTTCTGTTGAGGTGCCCATACTTTTGCACCGGTCAAATTTTGGTTTAATGCATATTGCACATTTTCTGTTAGTACAATAAACCTCATTTCAATCCTGAAATATTACTGTGTCCATCAGTTATTAGATATATCAAATTGAAATGGCTGTTGCAAACACCCAAATATTTAGAACTAAAAATGATTAAGATTAATAGGGGTGCCCAAACTTTTTCATATGACTGTAAATCACTCATTCCATGCACCAGTCAGGGCTATTATTAAGACTGACGTATGATATGCCAGTCTTAATAAATCTGTCCCATTGTCTTTGGCTGTGTGTTTAATGAACTAAAGGCTAAGGCCCCATGCAGCGTTTTTCACAGAAACTCTGCAAAGGTTTCCTCTGCAAACTTTCAGCTTCAGTTATACGTATAGGGAAAATCCAAGGTGTTAAAACCCCCCAATCGGTTATGGAGCAGGGTGTTAGCTGTAACTGATAGCTAACACCCTGCTCCATAACCGATCGAGGGTTTTAACACCTTGGATGCAGCAGTCAAACATGACCACGGCATCCAAGGTATTCTGACATTTTGCCGCCCACCCTGGTTCTCTGCAGCCAATAAATAGCTATTTATCCGATACAATTTAATTCAGATCGAATAGAATTGTATCGGAAAATTTGGCGAAGTTGCCGAATCCAATTTTTTAAAACTTTGCTCATCTCTAATTAATACTTGCTATGCTGGGCAGAGCTAATGAATTACATGACTTTGCCACCTGTTAACTCACATTTATATAACAGAGGTAAAGCGCTGTTCACACAAGCTTCACATCAGCAGACACACACCAGATCTGAAATAGGCTCAGCTCTTGAGATTGCTCCATACTCCCTAATGTGACATCACTGGTTAAGAAGTTAAAGGGGTTGTGCCATTAAGGGCACTTATCCCTTATCCTTAGGATAGGAGATAAGTGTCCAATCACTGGGCATCTGACTGCAAGGTGCCCCAATAATCACGAGAGCAGGGAACCAAAAGTCCCCCATGCCTCTACCGTGTGAATGGAGTGGCAGTACTCTTGCATGACCAGTGCTCCATTCACTGCTATGGGGCTGCCGGGACTGTAATCTCTGCAGGGCTAGCAGCATCATAGTAGTAAATGGAGTGGCGGTCACATAACGCACCCATCTAAACCATGTCCATATTACAAGTCACTATTGTAAAATGGTGCATTAGATGAAAAACAATAGAAATTAGGCACAAACAAAGAAACCAAATGCAGAATAGGAAAAATGCCCGGAATTTTGGCTCAAAAGCAGTAATAAATCAGCCCCAGGGTTTCCTGTAGGAGTCTATCGAAGCCAGATTGAGGCTCTAATACTGTAGACTTGCATTGTATATTTGACCTCCTATTCATAGAATAAATACTGTGTGCATCAGAGGAGAGGAGCACATAACTTTACAATAAAGTTGTCAGTAAGTTATTCAGTACACATAGGCTCATTTTGAAAACAGAGGGGCAAAAGCAATTTTTTGCTGGATTGTTTCTTTATAGCAGCCACATAGCAGTGAAGGTGGAGGCATGGGGGACTTCTGGGTACCCATTCTCCTGATCACTGGGGGACCCCCAGCAAACACTTATCCCCTATCCTGTATATATAGGATATATCTATTCTGTGGATATATATCTATATAGTGGTTGCTACCAAGTTCACTGCTTGGCTGACACTAAATAGTGTCCAGGGGCAATAACCTTTAATCGCATATATCAGAAAACTAGTAATGTTAATGTAATTAATCTTATTTTTATTATAAAATGTATACTGTCTATAGTTAAAACAATAGTTAGAATCATAATATCTAATATACGTATAATAGGAAATAAGGATAAAGTAATAATAGAATAAATAATTTAAAACTAGAAGATAAAACCCATCTCCAGTGCGTTCTAAGGAGCCAATCTACAAGAGTAAACAGAACAGTATTTGCATAGAACTTTTTCCTTTTGAGTTTGAGTTCTGTCACTACCAACTTATGTTCTTTTTAGCTACTGTATATCTAACTGTAGACTAGTTGTTGCAATCTACATATTATCATTAAATTGTTAAATCTTTACAAAAATCTTTCAAAATACACATTTATCATTTCATCATTTTCAAACACTCTCATTTTCCTGAAAGAGCTAGGAAGAGTGACTTCATAGGCAGGTAATAAGCAGCCAAGGCAGAGAATGGGTAAGGTAATGTAGGATGCAAAACACATTCAGCTTATGGAATTTTTAAGATCCATATGAAGGTTTCACAGACGGGAAAAAAAAATCTGAATTATAAAATCTGAGTTGGTGTCCTCAACAGAAGCAACAAAATCCTCCAAAGTTTATTTCCTTCCCCCTCCACCTCAATTGTACTTACTTTGCCAATTTTCTACATTTCTACAACATCATACATTTTGCATATGGACGTATAAAGGGAGGCCGCATGTAGGCCCAGAAGAGGTGAGGGAAGGTGAGCATAAATGTTTATTTCTTTAAGCCGCCCCTGGGTCCCCACCTATTATACTCTGGGGTCTGAAGAGACCCCTAGAGTATATTAATTTAACTTTCAGTTCAGAGGTGACGAATCCCAAAAGTTTTGAGATTGTCCAAGCACAAAACTTTTGGAAAATTCGGGTCGAATCCGGTGTGATCTGAAACGGTTCGCTCATCTCTAGTTGATAATACTATTCTTATAACATCCCGGATACTCTAGAGTGGCTTATGCTAGGTTCACACCTGTGTTCAGGTTTCCATTTGGGGGGTCCGCTTGGAGACCCTCCAAATGGAAACCTAATCCGCTTAAAAAAGTGGACTATAAAGGGGCCCTCCGGGTTTCTGCCTGGTTTCTGCCTGAAGAGGACAGAAAAAGGCAGAGAGAAAATTTCTGCTTACAAGACTTTTCTCTCTTCAGTTTTTAAGCGAATTTGGGGATGGAAACCCTGAACGTAGATGAGACGCAGGTGTGCACCCAGCCTTAGTAGTGAATGCCTATTATTTCTGTCTCTCTAGAGTAATGAAGAGGTTAATATCGATATTCATTATCTATGGTAATCTAGGTTGGTTACAGATTAATCTCTTATATTACTGGATGTCTAGGGCAGAAGAAGCACTCCAGTAGATTTCGGTTTTATCCCCTTGCTTGAAAATTAACCTGTATGAAGGGGAATGTTACTGAATGACTTACTGACTTCTTTATTGTGACACTATATGCTCTCCTCCTCTCTCTGATGCACACAGTGGGGACCAATTTATCATGAGGGGATTTTTTTAAGACACTTCTTTGACTTGGCTTATTATTTACTAGTGTGTTTTTTTGCAACAAATTTATCAAAATTTCTTGCGCTGGTTCAAAAAAGCCAAGTTAGAAGTGGATTGTGATTGTGTGATTTTGGCAAAATCAGTAGCAGTAATAAATCTGCCCCATTGTTTCCTGTATGAGTCTATGGAGACCAGATAAAAGCTCTAATAGAGTTACATTGTAAATTTGACCTCTTATTCATAGAGTAAACACTGTGTGCATCAGAGGAGAAGAGAGGACAGTGCTCTGGAGGGGAGCACATAATTTTATAAAGAAAATGAAGCTGTCAATAAGTTATTCAGTAACAGTTCACTATGTGCAGGCTCAATTTCAGGGGGAAAAAGCAATTTTTTACTGGAGTGCCTCTTTAAGGCCAAAATATACCTACATTATTATTTTATCTAGGTAAGTTAAGACTAATTTATAGGGGTGAGAAGTTTTGATGTTTTTGGTTGTCATTATGATTTAAAAAGAGAAAACACAGAAGTTTGACAATAAATGGCTTCAAGCAACCACTAACCATGAGTGGAGAAAAAGTTTTTGTGTTATCATTCATATTCTCTGAAAAAAGGCCAAAAAAACTAAAAATCTGCCAGAGTATATAAACTTTTTAGCACAACTGTATACAAGATCTAGTGAAATCAATAATAAATCATCTCAAGCATGTGTGAAAATGTAGTAACAGGGGTAGGCTGAAGAGGGGCAAGTAGAATGTAAACTAGTAGGCTTGTAGACACAGTGACCAGTGACAGGGCTGCAGCTCCACCGTATCTGTAATATGGCAGACAATACTATCAACTTCTTGTTAGTAAATTAGAAGAGATCTTCAGAATAGATGGCTGGGCTTTAAAGGGAAAGACTCCATTAAGCTTCTATAAATGAGGATCTATTTACACAGAATTTTTTAATTTTTTAATATGTTCTTAGTTTAACTTGTCTTATGCAACTTCTGGCAGTCTGCTGACTAGGAGTTTTAAAATACCAGGTTTTTAAGTTTCTTAATGCACTGACACTACATAGCAGTAAAACCGAGAGTGCAGGTAGTAAAGACTGGGATATACAGTTTTTAAATGAAAAACAGGGCTGAGTAAAAACCTTAGTGTACCATGGTTTAATTTGCATGTTAATATATCAATAAAGTTTTATGCCAGAGAGCAGATCTTGCAATAACGGAGGAATTTGATGGGTTCTAGTGAATAAAAGCGTGCTCAGTTAATCCTCGCGATTGAAAGTGCCAAAGCAAGTCAGGATTTCTGGAGAAAATAATTTTGTTTGAATTTACGGACAATTTAAATGGATCTGGAAGTCATGTTCATTAATTTACTAGATTAAAGTACACACAATGCCAATGGTTCTGCTGCTTTCTGGTGGCTTTACCAAGTTTTATGCACCCTACTGCAACTTTAATTAAACAAATTCATCAGAATTTCAGCTTCAAGGTACATACCTACTGCATACCTATACTACTATACAAATAGTGCATTCTATAGGGAATCTATCACCCGCCTAAAATTCTATATTGTTTTAGGGGGTGTTAGTGGTAAAGTAAACATACATTTTTTTTTACAAAGTGCAATCCTGGTGGTGAGAAATCTCTATGCAAATGAGCTGTTCATTCCATCCAGGTAAGAAGCACATTTGCTGGGGAACCCAGTTCCGCCTGTTGTCACTGCACATCAAGACCAGTCAAACTATATATCATGGTATGGTGCAGAGTGACAACTATGGATGAAAACAAGTGCCCTATTAGATGAGGCCATGCCCCGGATGCACGGACTATTTGCATAATTTGAATATAGGCTAAAAATTGATTTTCTCAGCAGCAAGATTGTACTTTGACACAGAAAATGTATGTTCGCTATGTCACTAACTAATAATTGGGGCCTACCAGTGAGACTTTAGTCTAAGATGCAGCAAAGTTTAAAATCACACTTAACACGTTAACAACACTGTAGCACAGAATGTTAACACAATTTTTTTAAAGATTTTACATTGGCTTTTGTTGTCTTCTGTGCTAAGATATCATGCTCTAGTCAAGTTAACACCTGTAGATGGCAGTAATAGTAATAGATTTGCGGATGTCGGGTATTTAAATATGTATTTTGTACAGCAAAGAACCAGTGGCAATGCCTGTAACCACTCGTTTTAGGGCATTAAGGCCCCTGGCGCTTCAGTCAAAGCTGACCAAAGCACCATTTTCCCAGTGGCGTATTGACACCGCCAATTTTCTGTGGATTGCCAGCCCCGGGATGTGATCTGTGGCTGGCGATCCTTTACTTTGACAGCCAGGAGCCTATTGAAGGCTCCCAGGCTTGTCTCCTATTAACTTCTATTACAGGCTACTCTATGCAGCCTGTAATAGAAGTGCCTTCTTTCTGCAATGCATTGCATTAGTGATCAGACCCCATGGGGATGAAGACCTCTAGATGGTCTAATAATTATAGTATAAAAAAAAAATTCTAAAAAAAAAAAAAAAAAAAAATTGAAATCACTCTCCTTTTCCTATGTATAAAAGTACATAAGAAAGTAAAACACATACATATTAGGTATCCCTGTGTCTGAAAATGCCCAGTCTACAAACTTATAATAATGTTTTTCCCAAATTGTGAACATTGTTGTGGGAAATAAAATCGAAAGCGTGGAACTGCTGTTTTTTTTTCTGTTTCATCTCCCATAAAATATTGGATAAAAAGTGATGAAAGCAATAGACATTCCCAAAATGGAATAGCTAAAAAGTACATCTGGACCCTCAAAAAAAGATACCTTATGCATCCCTGTACATGGAATGTCAGAATATAGCAACCCCAAGAATTTCTTTTTGCAAAGTTTTGGATTTTTTTTAAGGGGTTAAATCGTAAAAAAAAAACTATATAAATTTGGTATCCCCAGAATCATACTGATTCATAGAATACAAGTGACATATCATTTTGGCTTCACAGTGAATGCCGCAAAAACAAAACTAGTAACAAATTTGCGCGAATGCAATTTTTCTCCAATTTCACCCTTTTCTGAATTTTTTCCAGCTTCCTAGAACATCACAAGGATTTTTAAATAGTACCATTACGACATACAATTTGTTCTGCTAACATTAGGCCCTGAGGGAGTCAAAAAACTATTTAAATAAAAATAGCAGTAAAAAAAAACCAAAACGGTTAAAAACAGATGTTTTATTTTTTTCTACATTTATAGCCTTCAAAACAGCATGTACCAAAAAAAAAAAAAAAAACGAAAATGTTTCCAATTGTGAAACCAGGGAAACAGGCCCAGCCATGAAGTGGTTTTAATATTATTATTATTACTGCTATTAAGATAGCGTCACGATTATTATTAGGGCTTATTTATATGTTGTAAGTGGCTTTTTGTGTTGTTGTTTTTTTTTGTTTTTTTTCGATGCAGCACAAACAAGTGAGAAATTATCCAGTTTGGTATCAATCATTTTATTCTTTATTGGGCCTGTCTTATAAATGTCTATTGCCTATCAATCCAAGTATGGACAGAAAACAATGTAAGGTACAAGAACACTAAGAAAAGGAAGATGTGAGACATGTGAGTGGAAATTGCATGCTCTCTTCATTTGCATATATATTTGCATTAACCCACCAGGCTATTAATTTCTTTTTATGCGTTCTAATGTTTTACAGCACCAGTGAACTGGAGAGCAGGAACCACAACGCGAGGATTGTATTTATTTTGGCGCCATAAAATCCACCATTGATTTAGACACCTGCGTGATGATCAAACTGAGGCCGTTCATGCTGAAATAATCCCATTGTCCAGCAGAAATTTCAGCACAGAATATTATTCTATGTAAAAAAAACCCCACATTTCTATACATTTATTATGCCCGTAAGTATCTGTGACCGGCCAATAGTCATTGACTAAAGGTGGCAGATTGAAATGGTATTCACAGCAAAATATCTTTACATGTATAGATGTAGTAGAGATGAACTTGCCATTAAATTGTGTCCTTTGTGCACCAAGATAACACAAGGTTCACCTATAGAAAATGTTTTAATATTAGGGCATGATTAGGGTCAGAGGAGTAACTTAAAGCTCCTGCAAAATTTGTAATGGGGCCCCCACTTACCATGTTCGATCTATAATACTAGTGTCTACTTATGGAGTAGAGACTCCTTTGGCCCACCTCATTCTCCAGGCTACCTCTGCAACCCCTATGCATTGCTCTGAAGAACACTGAAGCAAGTGGTGAGTAAGAATTCACTATTTACTGCTCTCTCTCTGCTGAGGGGGCCGAGCACTGGCATCACATCGGACCCCAGGGCAAAGAAGAAACAGGAAGCACAGTGGGAAATAATAAATCCAGCTCTCTGCTTGCTACCTGGATATTACAATGCATGTGGAGGCACTGAGGGGAGCCATTATTCTGTATGAAGGGGCACTGAGGGGGTCATTATACTTTTTTTATGGAGGCATTGAAGGGTGGCATTATACTGTGTGTGGGGGCATTTAGGGGACACTTATACTGTGAGTGGGGGCATTGAGGGGGCCATTATACTGTGTGTGTGTGTAGACACCTATGTGGTCATTAGACTGTGTGTGTGGGGCACTGAGGGGGCCATTACTCTGTGTGTGGGGGCACTTAGGGTACCATTATACTGTGTGCAGGGGAACTGAGGGGCCATTATACTGTGTGAAGGGACAATGAGGGAGCCATTATAGTATGTGTGGGGGGGCACTCAGGGGGCCATTATACTGTGTGTGGGGGCACTGAGGGGGCCATTATACTGTGTGTGGGGGCACTGATGGATCCATTATTCTCTCCATCTCTTTGATAGGAAGGATAGTACTGCATGCTTTGCTATTCTTTCCTTCAAATCTGTCATCATTGCAGTTGGAGGCACCAAATGGAGTCTTATTTTGTTTTGTAACATATATAATTGCTACTTTGGGGGAACTTGGTTGGAACTTTTTTCATTAGGAGGTACTTTGCTTGAAAAGGTTGAGAAACACTGCTATAGAAAGTAGGAGAGAGTGGGCCCCCTCTCCTCACAGGGCCCTTGTGCAGCAGAGCAGGCTGTCCAGGCTATTTGTTCGCCCCTGGCTGGGCTCAGTATATAACATTTTTTTCTCTGTTATTTTTAGACAATTTTTTATACTAAACTGCAACAGCAAAAAGCCAAGCACAGCCTATAATTTATCTCCCCCTTGGAACGTAGCTAAGTCTGCTGTGTTTAACCATGCAGCTATATATTTTTGCCGCCTCCTATTGAAAGAAATCTACACTTATATAATTGGTCTTTCTGGGACTCTTGTACCAGCACAACCTTCTAATGTTCCTTTTTTCGCTCTGTCCCTTAGGTCACTTTGTGGAGAAGGCATGCAGAGATGTTTTTTCCTTCTAACCTTGTCAGTTGAGCTTAAATACCAGCAATCGGCACTGGTTACAGATGTAACAGGATCATATATTGTTCTCCACTGATGATCCATGTAATAATTAACACATTCGGCCCAATAAATGGACAAAAGGACATTTGTTGATCCATCTTATCATATGTGTAGGCAACTTAAGGAAAACTAAGAATTCCTGAATATGTGCAAATTCTGTTTAGTGAGCGATTGGGGTCTGGTTTATTCCTGTTACCTTAAAAACACGCACATTCAGCCAAGCCTAGGGTACATGTTGCATAAAATAGAAGTTAAAAGTGTACGTAACCTTTCGCAAAACCTTTGCATAAATCAATAGTTCAGTGTGTGTACCTGAGGAATAGCACTATATCTGATCATTATATGGCTTATATTCTGCAGTTTTTAGCAGTTTCCCCCACTGCATGCTATATTTGGAGTTTATAGTTCTTTATAAGCTGGTGGGTGGAGACTAGCTACCATATTCTGCTCACAGTAAGTAAACGAGGAATCGGCCCTATAACTGTTATATAACATATGACTGTCTTTAACTCAGAAAGAGCCCCAGGACAATGCAGAACATACACAGAGAAGTACTGACATGTACTGAATTGAGAAAGGTGCATTGGTTCTGATAGAAAGCTCCTACATCATGCATCCAGCATAATGGCTTTTTATCTTGTCTCCTGCACTTCCTACTCACTCCTCCCTCTCCATAGACTTGTGTAATCTGAGTCATGTGACCTGCAGTCCATCTCAAGATGGATATGGCAGGGATTTTCAGAGCAAAACTATATTAGCAATGTTAGCAGAGAGAGGGGGAGAAGGAAAACAGCCTGATAAGAGCAAAAAGAGGCATTTTCCTCTGGTAAAATATATTACAAAGTTTCTTATAATCACCTATGCTATTCATTCATACACAGTTTGTTGAAAGGTTGGTGACCATTAAGGCTAAGGTCCCACATAACAAGCCACAACCAGAAAAACACAGCGGAAAAGACCACGGCTGAACAAATGTCACGTTTTTGACTCCTTTTTTTCTCACTCAGGTAACAAGATAAAGAATAACCACTTGTAAACAAAATCTAAGCAGCCATTTACATGGTGGGATTTCATGCTGACTTTAAGACAGAGTCCGCCTCATAGATGCCGCAGTTACTTGCAGCTTTGGCATCTAAGGGTTTGTTTTCTATTCCTTCATCAACAAACTTGTGTCATGATGGTGGAAGCAGATGTGCTGCTATGGCAACCTGGGGCCTGAACAAGGCTCCAGGTTCTTCCTTCTTTACCTGTCCATCAGGCAGGACCTAATTGGCTGGCTGTCAGCTGTTAGTACTGCAGTGTATTCTGTCAGGAAGAGCCCATTATTTAGTGCACTAATGGGGCTAAAAAAAAAGTTAAAAATGAAAATGAACACAAAATACAGGTATAAACGTGTCCCCAATCTTTATTGTGTAAACAAATAAACAATAAAAAACACTATGTTTATTATCACCATTAGAGATGAGCGGAATATTCAAAAATTCGATTTGCCAACTTTGCCGAATTTTCTGGTACAATTCTATTCGATCTGAATTAAATTGCAGCGAATCACGTTAAAAAAACCCAGCTATTTCCTGTCTGTAGAGAGCCCGGGTGGACGGGTGGGCGGCAAAATGGCGGAGCCCCTCGGATGCCACGGTCATGTTTGACGTGGCATAAAAATAAGTTATGGGTATTGGCTTATTGAATTTTGCAAAGAAAAAACAAAAACAAATAAAGAGCCTTAAGACCAAAACTGGCTTAATCCTTAAAGAGTTGAGATTACATGTACGCTTGGCTGAAGTGAGTAAATATGTTTATGGGGAGAGTTGGCAGAACAGCTGTTGATTTATCGAAGCACTTCCACAAAATATTTTATACTTTTGCATGTTGGAATGGTATATGATAGCAAAAGTAATCTTCTTAACAGTTTCTTTATTTGTTATCTACTCCCTTCTGGTCCTCAGTGGTGTCATGTGACTCTGATTCTACAACTGACACAGTGTCTTGTGTGGGGACAGGAAGTCAGCTTCTCTATGGGACTTACATCAAGGCTCTCCTAGGAAAAAAAATGGAGAAACTGAAACAGAGTGCATACATAAGACGCTGTCAGTTGATGAGTCAGAGAGTTGGTCACATGACACATCTGAGGACCAGAAGGGAGCTGATAACTTACAAATGCTTATATCTTTCTAACAGGCAAGTGAATACAAATATTTCTGAGAGTGTGTATGACCACCCTTAGAGTAGCAGCATGAACTTTCTGACAGGTTCCCTTTAAGTTTCTATTTAGAATTCCTATGCATCTAGAACTTACTATTAAGTTCCTTGTTGCTTTTTCAGCCGATATCACAAAGGAATTTTTAAGCAGTGATCAACGTGGAATTAGTATGTGGAATATCTGATACAAACATTCATTGCCTACGAGAGTCATTTCCAACTTTTTTCACGCTGACGTCTCAAGGTAGTCGTGGGTTCAGTTCCTCATTTCATTATGCACAATAATTCATGCTTTCCCTTAGGAGGCAATTTTTATTTTTTAGTGAGCTGGCTGTTTGCTGACTGTTCTAAAAAGGAACACTCAGGAGATACGATTAGCAGTCACTTGTTTCAATAAACATTGAATGTAACATATGCCTCTCAAGTAATGTGTATCCAAACATACAATTTACAAATAATTAACATCATGTTAATTAGTTACATTAATTTATGCCACTTTGTGGAATTATTTCTTCAGAGCCCTTAGGAATGATGCCAGACGTTTCAGCCAGAGCCTGCTTGAAGCAGGAGAACTGTTGTGACACACAGCGTGAACACGAGGGATGTGAGGACCAGAAAAGATGATTGCATATCACAGATCCTACTCGCTGTTGTGTTACTGGCAGGACACATACTGTAATACAACGTGGAAACATTCATCTTAATTAGCGCAATTTGTAGATGCCAACAATGGAGCCTTATAAATAATAAATCTGATGATTGTTCCATTCAAAGTAGATTTCCGGTCCTGTCATGTTTGGTGCAGGCTGTGGTGAATATTTCCAACACAAACTGAATAAATTACTTGAATTTTTCAGTTTGATCCCTAAAATACAGATTTTTATTTTTTTTTTTTGGCTTATTGTATGGAATAACTAAGTTCAAACTTTCAGTGGCGCTAAGTATAATCCTGAGTTCATGTGCTAAGAGATCGACTTCTGAAAATTGGAGAATTCTTGATGGAACTGGTTAAATTAGTAGGTTGGCTATTATTATTATTATTATTATTATTAATAATCATTTTTAGAGTGCCATTTATTCCACGGTAATCAACTTAAGAAAAGGGTGTTAAGACCTTGTACAAAGTCAGTAAAACACAAAGCTAACTAGGTGACTGAACATGTATGGTGGGAGAGAATACCATGCTTGCGAAGGCTTACAAGGGAAGGTGGATGGATTGGAGGCAATAGGGAGGGTAGAAGTGGCTCATATGCTAGTGTAGTAGCAGTAGGTTACTGTAGGTTGTAGAATTTCCTGAAGAGATGGGTTTTCAGGTTGCGTTTGAAGGTTTGGGCAAAGGGTGGTGAAATCCATAGTATGGGAGATGAACAGGAGAACCTGATAAGAGGTCAATGTTAGGCTACGTTCACATCTGTGCAAAGAGTCCATCTGGAACAGAGTCTGTCTGATAAATCCTGCAATCCCTACATTTTCATCCAACAATATCATTGAGATAATAATGGATACCCAATGGACCCGTTTATAGTCAATGAGATCCCTCAGGATTCATTGCTGTAAGTTATTAGATGGGCCATTTTTCCATTCTTCTGGGTCTGCAATGGACCAGAAGAAGAGACTAAACAACACACATGTGAATGCACCATTAGTGTTTTCAATTGAATTTGTTGCCTATTTATAATTGCTCTGCTCTTAGCACGGTGGCTGAGCTACGTGTGTGTTGTGTACTAACATACAGTCTCTTCTTATTCTGGTATATGTATGTCCTGTTTTGTAGTTTGGAGTTTTTGTCTGTGTGCATGCATGCTGCTCAGTTGTTTTCTACAGAGTCCTTCTCTGTCTTGTTTTATTCTAGCCCTGTTGTGTATGTTTATATATTCCTGCTGCCTGTGGCTATGTGCCTGCTGCTACCTGTTGGTCCTGTCCTGTTCCCTGTCTGATTTTAGCCTGTTTACCTCTCTATCTTGGTTTCAGTCTTTGTATACATTATGCATTTTATCCTGTTTCTGTTGCTTTATGCACCACAATTCTGTCTACCTGGTCAGCTGCTACCAAATCACAACCACCTCAGGAGGTAGTGGCCTAGAAGACTCCCTGCAGTGAAGACCAGATCCATGTATGGGGGTTAAAGCCTTAAAAGATTATAACTGGGGAGTCTGCTGGAATAACACTATTAGCAGTGCTCCCAAGCCATCCAGCACAGTAGATCCGCAATCTGTTGCCCGTGACACCATACATATCCATCCTAAAGTTGACCCAGTGTGGATGTTTTCTGAGTAGGGAGAAGGGAGTAAGCCCCTGCAAGACACCTCCAGAGATGTTTTATGTCACTTGAAAACAGAGCACTGGCCATGATGCAATTCAATAGATCCTATTCTTTTTTTTTTTGAGCCTGACCTCTACCAAATGAATATTGGCTGAGCATGTAATACGCATTAGATGGTTGACAGATCCTGCTGAAGTTGGCGTTATTGTCCATTACTGTATGAATTATAGTAGTGTATGGAATAATCTTATAAGATAATGTGTTGTATTATAATTGCTCTCATGAATATCTCTATAGTATGTTAATCTGAAATCATTGCAAAGGCATAGAGGCAACCCCTTCAGCTTCTACAAAGACAAGGGAGAAGGAGGTTTAGATGAAGTTGGTCTCGCCCCATGCTTCTAAAGCTTATCAGGCACCAGAAAAAAAAAGTTGGCATCCAATCTTAGTGCTAAACCACTCATCTCCACAGTAACAACAAAGAATAGTCGAAAGCTCTGGAAGCTCCTTTTATGTATACGGTATGGTGGAGTGAACCAACATGACAGCAGGAAGCTATTTCAATTTTGCCCAAGGCATACTCTACCAGCTCTGGCTATTGACAGTGACAAATACCAGAATTACCAAAATCTTTCCTTGTAGACCTGTATGGTCTGGAAATGTTGATAGGGAATATGTTACCAAGTTTCACCTAATTCTCTGTCTTTAAAAGTATTGATCATTTGGTGACATTGTGCTCTGCATGTCTTCTGCTATTTATTTCTAGGACATGAAATCGGCATCTACCATTGTTGATCATATTAGGTCTCATGGAGCTGCTTCTCTGTCACCCAATCAACCAAAGAATCCTGTTTGTCTTAAGTCTCACTGGAAGCACAAGTAGAGAATCACCCACCCTCAGGAGAAAGTAGCTAGCTAGTTAGGAGATTCTGTTATATTGGTCCCCCTTAAAGGCAACATTACAAAGTATTTCTTAAATGGTGCTTGCATACAGCAAATCTACTCAGATGAATCCTGTATGGTAGGTAACACATGGTTAAAATGATTCTTGGGGCCAACCCAGTGTCAGACTGAGGTTCCTTGGGCCCACCAGATAACATGATTCTGAGGCCTAACCTTTGACAGCCCCTCAAATTTGTGTTTCTCTACTGGACCGTTGTTGTCTTAGAGCCTGGGCCCAATGGAGGATCCTCTGGTACTCTAATGGGCCAGTCCAACACTGGCTGTAAACTCCAACATCCCCTAGCAAATAGAGGAACTTTGCGTGTCTTCTGCTTGGACCATTATTGTATTAGAGCTTAGACTCACAGAAGAATTCTCAATGGGTCTAATTGGAAATTGTTCCATTTCCATTTTATATAGCGCCTACTTAATATGACAATATGTTGGAACATACTGTAATAGTTTTCTTCCAGGTTCCATAGCAGATGAGGGGCACTTTACTGTGCAGCTACACAACAGAGATCTGTAGTATAGAAGTATGCATCTTTTTATCCTTCTATGGAACATATGGCATAACCACTGTAGGTACCGAAGCAGAGGGACAGTTTAAAAAAGAAGACTGGATAAAACACACAGACATAGCCGAAGCTAATTTATGCAAAGTTCTCATCAGTAATAAATTAGCTTACATTACTACCCAGAAAATGAAATAAAGGAGCCAAGTGAAATAGTGGAAGGCGAACGTGGGCACCCATTACTTCATCTTAAAATTGGGAATGAGATTGTTTTTCAAAATAATGGGAGATGAAGTTTAATTAGAAACGAAATTTGTATGGCTAATGAAATGACTCCATAAACGCGCTGACACGGGTTCTTTATGTAGTTAATCTCCATATGCTGCTGCTATCTGCGGCTTGCAGGGACTTGTTAAAATTGCTGCCTAAACTGTGGGGATGTGAGCAAAATATTGACAATTTACAAGAGTACATTAGCGCCGAGACAAATAAAAAAAAAAGGTGCGAGAGTGACGAATTTGCAAAATTAAAAAATAAATCCTGATTACTGAGTCCGTACGGACGTCTTTAGAAGCTTTATTGTTTCTTTGCTGTGAGATAACACATGGGCTTATGATATCTCTATGTTTGGGGAGTAACAGAATGGAAAGGTAATGTGTGCCTCAAACGTCAAAAACTTTAAAAATTTTTTTCCAGTTATAGAGAGGTATGTGCTTAACCACTTCATGACCAGGCCATTTTCTGTGGCACATGTGGTTTTGAAGGCTATAACTTTTTGTTGTTCGGTTATTCAAATACTTTTTGAGTTCTTTTTTTGGTGATACGTAGGGTATTTTTATTTTTGAAGGTTTTATTTTTTTTATATCTTTGGAAAGTGGATCTGGAACCTGTGATGTGAGCTTGGAATTGTGTTTATTTTTTTAATCTTAATTTTTTTTAATATTAAAATTTGTGTTCACACTGTACCCCCCAATACGGTCATAATAGATTTTCAGCTGGGGTGATATATTTGCCCCAATTACAGGAGCAATGCAGTGATCTAGTGTACAATTTGGAGTTGATCTGGATCCTCTAGAAGTAAGCAACTCCTACAGTTCTCGTTAATTGAAAGTCACATCATGGGGCTTCTACAGCTCATTGAGCACTGTGTATACAGTGATCCAGAAGGCAGGAATGGTGATAAACCTTGCCTACTCTTTGGGGTATCCAGCTGTTATTAACAGTTGTCCCCTGCTCCTGCAGCTGCATGATCCTGTGCAGATACCTCTGCAAGAATGTACAGAGTTAATTTCGGACCACCGGGACACATATAGTCAATGAACGGTCAGCAAGTGGTTCATTTATGACACATAAACATATCAAGAAACAGAAACAACGACCTTAGAATTATTAGGAAGGGCCTAGTCATAAATAGCTTTTCCTACACCAAAAGCAAAGATTCAATTTGCTTTGGTGGTGCTTTACAGTTTAGTGGTCAGGGGTGTAACTTGAGGGGGTGCATAAGGTGCAGTCGCACTGGGGCCCAGGAGCCTTAGGGGGCCCATAAGCACTGGCATCAGTATTGAGATTGCAGCTTATATCTGGCCCATAAGCCAAGGAGACCCACAGATTACCCAAACCACACTAAGGTTGATTAAACTCCTTAGCACCTTTAACCATCACTATCAAGTATCTGTTGTAGGGATGAGGTAGGGGGCCCCGGACAAAAAATTTCACCGGGGCCCACAAGACTTTAGTTATGCCACTGTTGGTAGTGTTCACTCATCTTGCCCCTTTTCAAAAGCAAATCTGTTGAAAATCAGCTGATCACCAAGGGTCAGACAATTGAACCCCCTGGTGGTAGCTACAGGTAGCTGAAGTAGTAATATTGTATAGCACCCATTCAAATGAATGTTACTACATGGTCACTCTCAGTCCTCCAGCGCAGGAACCACTCTTTACAGCAACTCTCTACTCAACCCAACACTAATATAGCTGATATCCTGTTTGATTCAGGCCTTTTTTCAGTTTGATAAAAATGTCAGGAGGGATGGTGTCCCAATATGGCCATGTGTCTACTGCAGCCAATCCATGGCTACAGGCAACCAGCATTGCATCCAAAGATGATGACTGCAGTGGTCCCATGGCCATGCCTGTAGATCTTCAATGGACCAGGAATTACAGAGACCATCATCAGAACGAGAATGGTAGGGAATTGGTAAGGTGAATTTGTTTCATACTAATTTATAACCTGCTAAACTGTTTGCCTTTAAATTGTCCCGGGCTTGACAACCCCTTTAATATGCTGTTTATACATTTCATAAGGACATTGCCAACACTACTGTATTTCATAATTGCACTAGGACACTAGAATATTTCCCTTTCCGTAAGAAAACATTCCGCTATGCCAAATATATATGGCCTGACATTAAAAATGGCATATCCATATTTTTTCCCTTTCATCTCCAGCACATTTTGTCCATGTTTCTGCCATCTGCTCCCCGCATCATATATGTTTCTGCCTTATACAGGTATTTGTATCTCCATAATTGTACAGTTTTGGCAGATAGCAATGTAACACTTCCAGACAGCCATACAAATACAAACATAAATGTATTCTTGTAAAATAGGAAAATGCAAAAACCCCGCTGCAGGTGGAAGAATATATTATAATATATAATTTGCTGACAGGACCTTGCATTTGTAGACAACATTAGCATGCCGTTAAATTTGCAGACAGCACTAAACTAACACAATGTAGCATATAATTAGAGATGGTACTTTACATATGAAAACACAGCACTCCCGCACCGGAAGACAGCACTAAAGTGTAGACAGCACGTTTGTAGACTACATTACACCACGCAACGACATTCCAAGACAGCCTCATAAATAAGAGAAAAAGTAAGCAACCATAGGGTTACATGCTGCCATGTAACAAGCTTTCTGCAGGTTTCAATTACTGTAGGTTCTTTGGAAAAAAAGTAGAGATTTGTTCTTCTAGATAGAAAAAGTAATACTGAGCTCTTAAAGCCTCCGGTTGCGAGGTAGGAACTTAAAAGTCAATGTCCGCCTTTTTCAGAAGTCTGACATAAGTTAGTATATACGCCAAACCAGAAAAATGTCTCCCAAAAAGAAAAGATACCCATCTGCGGACAACTGTTTTGGGTTCTTGCACCTTTGTCAGTGCAGAGAAGGGCACTGGTTGAATAGGTGAGAGGCCATTGTTTAAGGTCAAGAGTTGTGTCAAGGTCAAAGTTGCTGCATCTACTCATGTAGACTGCCATAAAGGCTAAGGAAGACTTAAAGGAAATCCATGCCCTTATGAAAATTTTGAAAAACAGGTTCAAATTAGTTCTCCTTGATGGAAAAAGGAAAACCGTGCCTTTAGATCCTCCTGTTGGCAGGCAGCAACTCTATAAGTCAATGTATGAATTTTCAACAAGTCTTGCTACATGACTTGGGATATCAGCTAAAATATCTTTCAAAAGGAAAAGTCACCAATCCAAGGGTTCTTGGCCCTTCTTCAGTGTAGATCAGGGTACCTGGTGGGCTAGGTGTGAGGCCACTGATCTTGGTCAGGAGGGGTACTATGTCTACTTGTGGAGAACACAATATAGATAAAGAGAGCGTTAAAGGCTATGCATGCTCCCATAAGAATTTTGGGAAATGGTATGTAAATTAGTTCCCCTTGATGAAAAAAAGGAAACTGTGCCTCTAGAGCCTCCTAGTAGAATGTAGCAAACCCAAGTCAATGTCCACATTTTTAAGAAGTCTTGGGATAAACAGGACTTGGGAGAAAAGCTAAACTAGAAAAATATCTTCCAAAAAATACACCCAATGTTAATTCTGGTCTGTGTATGTGAAGAACAGAAATGTTTTTTAGAAATGTAAGGACATAAATGATCTCCTAAGAAGCCTAAAAAATGTCTTCGGGGGGATATCCTTCCTTAGTTGGTGTCACTCTTTCCATGGACTCCTATTTGGTACCGGGGCTTGGGTCACCTTGCATCCCCATGTAGTACCTTCTGTCGGCATCCATCATATAATGTACAAATAACCATACTATATAGTGCCTAAATAACAGTGCTGTATGATATAGTACACATAGTAATTACCTAAATAACAATGCTACGCAGTGCTGCTATCAGAACTGTGGTGGTTACATGTCTCAGGTCCCAAGCAATGGGTGGTGCTCCCTACATCAGGGGTGTGACCATATAGGTCATACACCCTTTAAAAAGACCTTTCACCTGGTCTGAAAAACCCAATGACATACAGTACATCATTTTATAGGTGCTGTTACCCTAAACATTTTGTTGCTTTGTTTATCCAAATCCACTCAGCCTCTACAAAGATATAAGTCCTGTTAGTATTTATGCAAATTAGGGTATTCTAGCCAAGTGGGCAGTAACACTGTAGTTTCTCTAGGAACAGGGTGTCTCTGCAGTGTTACCGCCCACTTTGCTAGTATACCCTAATGTGTATCACCACTGAAAGGGCTTATAACTTTGGAATGGCTGAATGAATTTGGTGACAGCAGCACCTATCAGATGATGTATGTCATTGGACTTTTCAGACCTGGTGAAAGGACCTCTTTAAGCCAAGTCTGTATGATACATATGGACTGCCTGCATATTATGTACTCTAATAATATACTATATTAGTATACTAAGACTAAAATAGAAGCGGACACATATATATATATATTAGAGACAGGAAGACATCTTCTTTTCCCAATATTTAGTGCCAAATATAATAAACAGCTCAATAAATGTCAAAAAGCTGTCAACAGTTTGGACAGTTTGTCAGTGTTTCTTTCCCCGGCCTGTTGAGAGCCATTCCTATTGTTTCCGTCGTCTCGCACTAGTCTTCCAGTAATCACCCTGAAGAGTCAGAGGAACACTTAGCTCCCGTCTAATTGCTCACAGTTCTGAGATGTTTTGATATCAACTCATTAAGACGTTTACCACATTTTAATCTTGTGAACTTAAAGCACTACGTGAGCGACAGGTTGACAAGTTTACACGCTAATTGAAAAAAAAATTATTAAAAAAGTTTTAATGAATTGAAAGCATGATAGAAATGTCATCTTTTATTTCATTAACACAATTTATTATCCAGGCTTTTGTCTTGTTCTATTGTTATTTTCTGTCTTAGTTTGGTGTAGATGTTTTAGATATTCATTAAAACTGATATATATATCTTTGCATTGAAGTGGGCTCATGTATCAGCCTAGCTAAAGAACATATCCTACAAAGTGACATCACAAGTAGTTACAGTATTAAAATATAGCCAAAATAGCTGACAAGTATACAGAACTAAAAATATGTCCAAAATAGTGGACAAGTATAATAGACTTTTATAAAGTCTACTCTACTGGTACAAAGAATACAGATGTGTTCACCCTTACTTCAGGTCAAATTTTGTTAAGGAGTCCAAATTTTCAATATAATATCACAATATACTAGAAAAGCTGTTGACAGTGTGCTGCAACACACAAGACAACCACTGGGTGGTTGTACATAGACACATTTAATATTTAAAACTTAAAAAACAACTAGATTTGGGTTAAATCTATGCATAGAACTGTGGAAAACCTTTAAGAGGTAAGTCACCAAAAAAAAAAAAAAAAAAAAAAACTTTTGACAGGCTGCAACACACAAGACAACCGCTGGGTATGTTGTTTTGAAAAGCTGGTTGTCCCCTAACATATATATCTTGACATGTTCATTGAAGGTGAAAGGTAAGAAAAGACAAATCTGTATTTACAAATGTAGATGTTTTCAATTTCTCATTTGCTCTTTACGGTTTTAGCATAGTGCCTGTCTAAATTTACATCATGATGTGATGCAGATATACATAAAACTTAACAGACAACTAGATTAGGGTTATATGTATACACAGAGATACGAGAATCCTTTAAGTCACTAAATAAAAACTGTTGACAGGCTGCAACACACAAGACAACCACTGGGTGGTCATGCATAAAACATATCATATTGTGATATTGTAAAACCATGTTGTTTTGAAAAGCTGGTCGTGCCCTGACATAAAACTCTGGAAATGTCCTTCCAAAGAGAAAGGTAATGAAGGACAAATCTGTATTTACAACTGTAGAGGTTTTCAATTTAATTTTTGCTCTTCAGGGTTTTAGCACTTTTCCTAACTATCTAGTGATACATCATGTCATGATGCAGAAATACATAAAACTTAAGACAAATAGATTTGGGTTACATGGTTATACATAGAGCTGCGGGAACCCTTTAAGAGGCAAATCACCAAAGTGAATAATTTCTTTCTGTATTAGGACAATAGTGCTCCCATCTGTATATGTTTGATCAATGGGTGAATTTTACAAATCTATATTTGCCACATTTGCTGAATACTGGAATAATATTTCTTGTTAAATTTTTAAGACTCATTCATCCGTAATTGCTACATTTATTATCTAAAATGTTAAATCTACAGGGGGTGATTTACTCAGAAGATAGAATAAGACAACGTCTGTGTGTCACATAAGGATGGCAAGAACAGTGAAATGAGAACTTATGCATTCCAGATTTTAAGCCCATTCAAACTTGTTTGGATTTGTATTGGTCACCTTAGAGGAGATGCCCAGTTTCGAAAAAACATTCTTATCTACTTTATCAATGACCTATGAATTAATAAAGAGATTTTTAGGATCATCTTTTCTTTGCCATAGTGGACCGGGCTTCTCTTGTTCTGGAGGATCTATTGTGTCCTACATTACACAGATGATCCATTGGTTTATATAGTTACTGTGTAATGTGTAATGCTTAGCTTCCCTCCTGTGGTGACGCTGCAGGGAAGCTGAAGACTTATTGTAATGTCTCTGCCTGTTTGGGTCTCTGCGCAACCCTCCGCTCGCACACTGTGGCGAAGGAGGCGTGTTCAGTTTGATTCCTTGCGTAGGTTTCTTGTTGCTCAGTCTGAACATGGTCCTAGTCAATGTAATGGATTTCCGGCCACGCCCGTGTTCTGAGCATTTCTCTCTGGATTGCATAGAGTTAATCTCTTCCTGGCCTTTGTGATTGACAGCCTGTGTACCTATCAGGTCTGGGGCTGGGCCCAGACTTTCTTTATACAGGATGTCACTTTCTCAGCAAGTTGCCGGATATTGCATTGTCTTTGCCTGCTCTCTTTATTATATCCCTTGCTACTTTGTTACCTGATTCTCTGATCCTTTGGCTTGCCTTTTGAGTATTCTCTTGGATTTTGACTTTGTACTGCATTGCTCGTTTGTTACCGACCCCTTGGCTTCCTGACCTCTCTTTTGTCGTTTGTTTTGTCTTGTCCTGTTCTGTGTGTCACTTACTCAGTATAGGGCTCGTCTTCAGGTTGTCCTTTTACCGTTTAGGGTAACTGAGGCAATAGGAAGGGACAGTGGCTGGGGTGAGATTAGGGCTCACTTGTCCCTGTCCTTCCTCCCAGACCGCTGCAGTAGTGTCAGGGTATTGCTACGGTTGGCAAGACCCTAACACTTATTGCAGGTTTCCCACAGATTATAGCTTTATGATCAGCTTAATGTCATTTGACCTTTCTAACAAATGTGGAATGTCCAAAGGGAACAACCCCTTTAAATGCATGTTTTCAGCAAACATGTCAGTGGATCCAAGCAGAGATAACGTGGACAAACTTCTTGGGGAATGAAGTGAGAATGAGCTTGTACTGTTATGATGCTAAACAGTGATGATGATGATTAATAGTGATGATGATGATGACCAATGTTGACGTTGACTGATGATGATACTGATGAATAATGATGATGATTACCAATGATGAAGACGATGACTGATGATGATGAATAATGATGATGATGACCAATGAAGAAGACAATGACTAATGATGATGAATAATGATGAGGATGACCAATGATGATGATAATGATGAACGATCACTTTCTATATTTGTCCTGTTTATCCTTTTTTTTTTTTTTTTTAATCCTCTAAGTATGTTGAGCTTGTCAATCAAAAATATAACATTTCCCAGCAAAAGCCTGGCCTTATTGTGCCAGAATTTGCAAGTATCATAAATACTATCCAACTTTTCGGAACTGACACTTCATTATCCACTAACACAGGACTATATTAGTAACTCACAAAAATAATACAATACACAATACCATATACAATACAAAAATAAGTTTAATTTCTAATCCCTATTGGCAAAACTATAGCCTAAAGATTTCACATTCATGAATAAGTAATGTAAAACTTAACATTAATTTGTGTATAGATAAAAAACAATTATTAAGGGATGTGGAAGAATTACAATTGCTAACAATTAGAGATGAGTGAATCGAAACTAACGAAGTGGAATTCGATCCGAATTTCAGGAAATATTTGATTCACATTGAATCTAGATTTCCTCACGCTTCGTGGTAATGAATCGAATTTTGTTCAAAATGGCTGCTGCACATGTTAGGACATGGGGCAAGGAACTCTGGGAACGCGGGATCACCCATAATGCCATACGTACAGCCAATCAGCAGCCAGCCCTGTGATGTCACAGCCCTTTAATCCCTTCGTGAGAGACCACGGCATGTTTGACCACTGCATCCAAGGTGCTCAAGCCCCGATCGGTTATGGAGCAGGGTGTTAGCAAACATGACCATGGCATCCAAGAAGTTCCGCCACCATTTTGCCACCCACCCTGGCTCTCTGCAGACAGGAAATAGCTGTTTATTCGCCGCAATTTAATTCGGAAAATTTGGCGAAGTTGCCGAATTTAATTTTTGCAAACTTCCCTCATCTCTACTAACAATGTCTCCAAGATTTGTAAAGTCAGAGGTACTCAAAAGAGCTACATGAACTCTTATTATGAACAAAGAGGCATATGGACAAAATTCTACTGCTAGTGTAATATACTGACACCATAGAGCAAACAGTGACGACTCACATATCCACAGAATGGGGAAATACACCTCAGTGGCTCCCCTTAACTGTAATTGTCTAAATGGACTAGTAGCCAAACTATTTACAGAGCTCCCTGTTTGCTGGTCTAAAACAAACCAATAGTTATGTGCTCTATAGTAAATTTTGCCCTAATACTGTGGTGAAGAGATAATATAGGTAACTAGTCTACAGTACAGGAACCTATAAAGCTCAATGTAAACCTGGATTACCAATGCTTAGTTAAAAGACTAAACACCCCCAACATGCTACCTAGGCGTCTTCAGGGGTAATGGGTTATAAACACTGTCTTAGTATGAATCATTCCTATATAAGATTGGTTAGTGACCTCACAGACGGCGTGTAACAGAAAACAGCCAATTGCTAAAACCATAAGTGAAATAACAAGAATTAAGCAATGTCCACTTCTAAGACTCAAAAACATTAGCCATCTACTTAGAGGTGTAAACTAAAAAAAGCGCCAATCAATAAACCCCTAAAGAATCCCAAAAAGATATTGACAAAAATATTACAAATACTGCATCATATTAAAATTTAGTGTTATTTTACATTTTACAATTGACAAAATTAAAAATTACATGTTGACCCTCAGAGTACATAAACTTTTTTCTATTAAGGTAAACAAAGAAAAGGACAACTTACTATTATAAAAGTTATTATGTGGAAAATATGTAGTATCTTATGACTGGAAGATTTAAAAGACTAATTTCACATATGGCACTGTGCAAAAGTTTTAGGCATGTATGGGAAACATTGATGCAAAGTATGAATGCTTTCAAACATAGAAGGGTTAATAGTTTATTTTTGGCTATTAACAAAATGAAGTGAATGAAGAAAAGAGAAATCTAAATCCTATCAATATTTGATGTGACCTTTGCCCTTTGGAGGAGGAGTCCTGGAAGTGATGATATGGCCCCCACAGAGCCTTGATCTCAACATCCTCTAGTCTGTCTGGGATTACATGAAGAGACAGAAGGATTGGAGAAAGCCTACAATTAACACTTCTACTTTTGAAAGCATTCTTGCTTTACTGAATTTTTCACATACATGTCTAAAACTTTTGCACACTACTGTAGTTTTAGCATTCTGGATACAGTTATTCTAATTTTACTTTTATCTCTGTGTCTACTGTGTTACTATCCTGCCTTATGTGAGTCTCCAGCAGTAGAATACAGCACTAACTAAATCACACGCCCCTTTAATGGTAATGAGATGACTCGACTCATCTTGTCTCATTCTAAACAGCAAAGCTGAACAGTCAGCTGCAGAAAATGTCCATTCAGGGGCCAGTATAATAATTTTAATATTTCAGGATTGTTTTCTTTACATGAATAGTCACTATGAAACCTACCACCATTTTTTAAGGAATTTGCTTAATTTTGTAAATTTTTAAATTAATTTAATGCTTTGTCCTTTCATGTCATTATCAACTACTTTGCCATATGGTTGTTGCACCAAACTTATGAAAAGAAAACACAAATCTAGTAAAATAACATATAAAAAAGTTGAAAATACAGAATGTACAGAAAAGCTGCGGAGGCCTTTGGGGTTTTAATGCAGTATTTATAATGTTTTCCAACCATTACATGAATTCCATAAAGAGTTAATTTCAAACCACCCATCGAAGCATAAGGACTCCAGGTACCTCTGGCACCCCAAGCATATAATATTTATAACATTCATCCAAGTTTAATTTTTTCTTCCTTGCCAAGGAAAGAACACACATTTTTTTCTGCACTGCAGAAAAAGAAAAAAAAAAGTGAATCTCTCATTAGTTGGGAATTTTCCATTACATTCGCCCCTGACTGACAAAATGAATCTGAAAATATAAAGATATCTGTAGACAAAGCAGCAGAAGGAACACAACATTGAGCAGACTATGAGGATGGATTTGACTGCCGTTATTTGGGAAATTTGTATCATTGTAAAATACTGGAATATTAGACTGACGCAGAGGTCAGATGGAGGATCGGTCAATGCACAAGCTTACTGACGTCATCTAAAAACCCACACTATAGGTAGCAGTGGGAAACTAATATTATAACTGACACAGGGTAGGAGGGAACCCTGTTAAAAATTTATTTAGCATTAGAACCCACATTTTATGGGATTCTCCATAAAATGTTAAGTAACTTGTTGTTTGTTATCACTATTGATTTTGCTATACTAATAAGATTCTTATGGTTGCCATTGGAAACAGACTGCAGAATTGTCATGTGACAGAACTTTCCAGGTCTAAGTATTGAATATAATAGTCATATGAGCACCCACACTGCACTATCCTCTAGTTTAAAGGGGTATTCCCATCTCTGTCAAACCTGGTCAACACTGGAATACAGCATTCTTTTTCTTGACATCTGGAATGGGAGTTACAGAAACAGCTGAACGCGGTTTGTCTACACTGTTCCACACTCCTATAGAGGTAAATGGGAGTTATGGAAACAGTGTAGCACACTTTACCCTGTTTCTGTAAATTTCAAATTGACGGAACAGTGTAACTTGCTCTACTATGCTTTTTTCTCGCAACTCCTTTTCAAGGATTTCTGAACTACTATTACCACAATAATTTCTAACTGATTAACCCTTTCACTAAGTGTTAAAGGGAATCTGTCAGGGCAATTTGGGACACTAAACCATCCACACCTCCATATGGACCTGGGGTTTAGTGTCCCAAATCACCCTGTTATAACGCAATCCATGGCAGCATTAAAAATAAAAAAGCTTTATACTCACCCTGTCGCTGCGCTGCCTGCGCAGTTCTTCAGTGAAGCCAGAGGAGTACACCTCAGCTTCAGTGCTCATGCCCCGTACCTCCGGAAATTGCGTAGTGAAGCCTGGGTGTCCATCTTGGCTTCACTGAAGAACAGCGCAGACGCCGGGAGGCATACCAACGAAGAATCTCATGAATAAGCCGGACTGTCCTCAGCTGAACAGTGTCGCTCGGACCCTTCTCTAGGTAAGTATAAAGGTTTTTTATTTTAAATGCACCTGCGGATTGCATTACAACAGGGCGATTTGGGACACTAAACCCCAGGTCTATAAGGACCTGTGGGTGGTTTTGTTTCCCCGATTGACCTGACAGATTCCCTTTAAGTACTGACAAGGCTGCAGCACTCACACGAAAGCAGCAGCCTCTTTAAGTAGCTGATCAGACAGGGGCCCAGATGTCGGAACCCTGACAATCTTTAATTCATGTTCTATACCAAGGATAAGTCATCTATTAATAAGTCCCATCCTGTAGTTCTTTTTTCTCTCTGTAAATGTTCAGAATCCTCCTCAGTCATCACAAAATCCATCTAGTGTGAAACAGTCAATAGAGGAGATGGAGGAGGGGGATGCAGCTGCAGTATCTCTCGTTTTGAGTGTGTGTGAGGATGACTCATTGCTGGTTGACAGCAGGTGGATGACACAGCACGGCTCTTAGATCACACCAAGAAGACCCCACCAAAATATCTATGACTGGCTAAAGAGTGATTTCATAAGTGGTAATAGCTACCCATGGATGTCAAATAGACATATTACGCCACTTCACTGAACTGTGGCATAGTAAGGCTATATACTGTACAGTGTACTATATATTGGGTTACTGTTCCCCGGTTCTGGCTCAGATGAACACTCCTGAGTTTTGGAGGTTTGGCTATGTCTATAGCTAAGTGCTAGTCTAGTTTCATCTTCCTACACCTAAAAAGCATAAAGTACTACAAGCGATATAGCTAATATTCATGCACAGGAATCTGTAGCCTGCATACAGAAATCACTATGTCTGAAGTTACTGTGCAGGTACTGAAGTTCTACTCTTTTATCTATGGAAAAACCCTAAGGTATCTTTTTTTTTCCTTTAGAATTGTTATATATTTTAGGAAATTTAATCTACACAGTGATTAAATATTTTTGATACCTAGGTGTTTCGGCTGTCATACGGCAGCTCATCTTATCATTCTTTAAATGTCTTCTTACATCTATTTGCACGTCAAAGATATTAACTGCCTAAGATGTGTCATGTGCAAATCCACTAGTTAATCACAGTCATCCTCAGTCAATGTGCTATGAGGGCGCCTTCCTGTACCCAAAGGTATCTCCACCAGAATTCAATTAAGAGTACAAGGAAAATATTTTCTATCACTGGTAATCTTCAATTGAGACTGAACACTTGACTTTTGGAATTCTCCAACTATAAGCTGCCCACATGGATACAACACTCCCGTTAACGTCCTATTGTGAGGCCAAGAAAATACCAATCATTGGCTTGGACTACTAAAATCTGGTTCAATAAGTTCTCATGTACACAACCAATTATAGCTCTGAACAACCTCCCGACTGCATGACGCTGTAATACAACACCCATAAAAGTCCACAGAGCCCGACTGTTTTTTTATATGACTTTTATTTGATATGGAATCTTATAGAAAAAAATTACTTGTTTCATAGGATTTATATTAACCTCTTAGCGACCAGGCTATTTTAGGCCATAATGTTCAAGCAATTTATTTTTCGTTTTTCATCATTGCCTTACAAGAACCATACATTTTTATTTTTCTCTTTGACATGGCAATAAAAGGGTTTGCCTTAGTTGTAATTTTTAGTGGCCCCATTTTTAGGTTAATGAAACTAATTGAGTAACTTTTATTTAATTCTTTATTTGGGGTTGGGGGAACAACCAAAAAACACATTCATTTAGCAATAGTTTTTTTGTTATAGACATAGACAGGGATTCTTTACAGTAAGAATAGCGAGGCTATGGAAGTCACTGTCCCAGGAAGTGGTGATGGTGGACTCATTGTACAAGTTCAAAGAGGGCCTGGATGCCTTTCTCAAACAGAAAAATATTACAGGTTATGGGTTCTAGATTTTTGGTAAAGATAAGTGATCCAGGGTTTTATACTCACTGCCAGATTTTTTTCCCTGGACATGAATTGGCATCAGCCTCATGGTTTTTTTTTGCTTCCTCTGTATCAACACTATAGGGTTACAGGTTGGACTTGATGGACCTGTGTCTTCATCCAACCTCATCTATTATGTAACTATGTAACTTTCTTATAGATGTGGCTTTCAGCATAAATAACTTGTTGCCAATATTCCATGAATTAGTATGATTATAGTGATAACAAATACATACAGGCTTTTTTTTCTTTTACTAATGTACATAATAAATTGATTTTAAGAAATCATTTGTTTCAATTCTATATTCTGTTGATGTTTTTACTGATATCTTTGGCTTATAAAGGACATTTTGATTGTTTTTTATTCTTTTTTGGGGAAATAGGTTGAACAACAAAAGCTATTGTGGCATAGTTTTTTTTTTTTTTTTTGCAACTTTCACCATGTGGGTTAATTAATGTGATAATTTTATAGTTCAAGTCATTACAGACATAGAGATTCCACTATTTTCCTTTTTTTGACATTTTTATGGGGGAAAATCTTGTTTGTATTTTTTCCCATTTGTTTTTTTTTTTTATATTTAACATACTTAAAAAATTTTTTTTACTTTTTATTTTAGTCCCATATAGGCAGGGGCAAACTTGACCATAAAGCATTTATGAATTTTTGGGTAAAACTTTAAATAAACTGAACTGATCTGCAAACACATTTCATTAACAGCCCATTCATTCAATTGACACAATGTAATACTTCACTTCACCTGTGGTGGCGCTGCAAAGAAATTTAGCCACTCCTGATTGTTTCTCAATAGTAGGGCACCCTGTGATCAGCTTACTATTAAAGGGATTGTATTAAAAAGAACTTGGCAGGAATTTTTGCATTGAAGCAAGAGTAAGAACAGATTAAAGGACTTTGTTTTTTAACTCGATTTACAGAGAAAATAACGTTGAGAATGATGTAGACTTTTTAGGATGAAGAAATTGCAAAAATAAGAGAATGGTAGAAAGAGACAGAATGAAAATGTGTAACCCTAGAATAGTGATGTCAGAGGCAAGCTGAGACTCTCAGGCCATGAATAGATTGTTAGAATTTTACCATGGAGTTCTATGGACATGTCTGGATGACCTACAGTGCAGTGATGTCACTATTGTCTAAAATCCAAGGTTTTAATAGCCAAATTAAAATCAGACAACAATAAATGTAAAAAGTGATTTTTTTTTTTAAGGATCACACTCTGTGTACAAATACAGAATTAGACTCTTACACATATCAAATATTAAACTTTTCATATTACTTAGAGACATTCTTCAGAAAATGACATTTAGAAATAATGTTCTGAATGATTTATAAATATCTTACAGAAACTTTGTCACTTGCTGTTAAAATATGTCCTGACAGTCCGTTAAATCAAAAAGTTAAAATAATAGAAAACTGTAGCTTTTGGTAAAAAAAAAAAAGCCAAGAGTCAAAGTTATTTATCCAGGTAGACAATTTCTGCAGCAGTTATCATATTAATATGGTAAATGTAAACCAATAGCATGCAGTAAATGAAATTTATACATGCAACTTCAATCTAAGATAGCCGATGTAGAGTGCTTGACTATCTCTCTGTGACAGTTCCTTAGAAATGAACAACTCAGAGACACGTATTTCTGACCACCACCTCCTGCAAAATACCCCCATGTTTGGTGGGGCTCCTAGCAATTTGACCTCCATCAATCTGCAGGTTATCCACTATCCTGTGGATAGGGGTAACTTGTTTTGACTTGAATACCCTTTAACTGACTAAGGCCTTATTCCGTGTGCGGGCTGCTGGTCGTGATTGAATGGCACAGATGGTGGCACATGCGGCACACACATATCATCCATGTGCCGCCCGTGCACCAGCCGTGCTTCCGCGGCCCAATTCATTCAATAAGGCCAAAGGCCTTATTCACATGACATAAATAATGGACATTAAGAATGGATGTACTTGTCCCTTTTTAATGTCCGTTTTAAATCTGTCCCCTTCTGTTTTTTCATTTTTGATCAACGAGTGTCATCCGTTTTGCATCGGTTTTTAACTGGCAGTGAAAAAAAACAGATGAAATTTACTGTTGTGTGAATAAGGCTATGTTCAAACTAACAATGCAGTCATCCGTCATAGGATGACAGCAAATGACATTAATGGTAGCAGGGTAACAGACACAGATGGAACCCCCTCCATTTGTGTCCGTTTCCGTTAACTCTAATGAAAACAACATGGACTTTTTCTTTGTCAGAAAAGTAAAAAACATCACAGAATAAAGCTTCAATCAATTTTTTACACTAGGGTGAATGCAGATGGACACCCAATCTGCATCTGTCTGTCTGTAATGTCAGTAGGGCGGTGTCAGTCAGGGGGCGTGATTCAGAGCTCCAATCACAGGCAGAGAGTGTCAGAGCTCAGAATCACACCCCTTGTCTGCTCCTGCCTGACACCGCCCACCTGACTGTACAGAGACTAAATAGCATATCAGGCACCAAAACTAACAACATTGATTGCTCAGGAACGGTGAGGGATAGAGAAATTATTCCAACTGTGCCAAAATCAGTGGAGCAGCAGCTATTAAATTATGTAAGGCCCTGGACTTGTTGGAGGTGGTGAAAGGTCCTCTTTATCCCCTTAGCGACCTTGGACGTAATAGTAAGTCCTGCATTGCATGGGGATGTATGGAGAGAGCTCAGGAACTGAGCTCTCTCCATACAGGGTGAATTCCAGCTGTATAATTCAGCCAGTACTAACAGCAGCGATCAGTGCCTGTCAAATGGGACAGCAGCATCTAAACTGCGCAGGCGCCACCTGCACCGCCATTTTTCACCGATCACCACCCTCCTGAATGTCATCGGAGGCAGTGTGCAATAGAGAGGTAGGCATTTTGCTATTCACTGCGATACAGTAGTATTTGAGTGAATAGTATGAGCGATAAGACCCCTAGGGTTCAAGGTCCCTAGCGGGGTCTGATCATAAAAGTAAAAGAAGAAAAAAAAAAGTTTTAAAAAAATATAATAAAAAAACATAAAAGTTCAAATCACCCCCCTTTCCCTAGATCAGATATAAAAGTAAATAAACAAAAGTAAGCATAAACACTTTAGGTATCCCCGCGCTCCAAAATGCCCGAACTATTAAAATATTAAAATATTTATCCCATATGGTGAACAGCGTAGCGGCAAAAAAAAAATCAAATTGTCAAATAGCGTTTTTTTCAACACTTTGCCTCCTATAAAAAATTTAATAAAAAGTGATCAAACCATCAGATCTTTCCCCAAATGGTATCAATAAAAACGTCATGTTGTCCTGCATAAAAAGACGCCTTACCCAGCTGCATACATGTAACTATTAAAAAGTTACAGGTGTCACAATATGGCAACACAAATTTTTTTTCTATTTTGCAAAGTTTTTCATTTTTTAAAATGTATCAAAACATTACAAATACTATATAAATTTGGTATCGTCGTTCTGCCTGACCTGCAGAATACAGGTAACATGTTATTTTTACCACACAGTGAACGCTGTAAAAATTAAACCCATATGAAATTGGTGCAAATGCATTTTTTCTCCAATTGCACCTCATTCAGAATTTTTTTCCAGCTTCCCAGTACATTGTACAGCATATTGAATGGTGCCATTACAAAGTACAATTTGTTTTGCAAACAGTAAGCCATCATGTGAGTCTGTGAACTGAGAAATGAAAAAGTTATGGCTCTTGAAATGTGGGGAGGGAGAAAACGAAAATGCAAAAACGAAAATTGGCCCGGTCCGTAAGGGGTTAAATATAGGTAGTGTAAACCTACACTAATACAGAACCTATCATTACAGTAACAATTACAACCATATAGTTGTAGATATACAATAGGTACACAGTAGTGCAGCTAGATAGGCACTACCAATTGGCATTAGTTCAGACATATCCTAAATAAGTGCCAAAAACACTGAAATAAATGTGTTAGAACATGTTTCCTAATTCATGAGTTCTTTTTTTGTCCATATTTAAAGGGTTTTCCAGGTTAAATAATTGATGACCTATCTTTAGGATAGATTATTAGTTACAAATTGGCAGATTTTTCCCATGCCTGCTCCCCCTTTCCTCTTGCAGCAATACAGCATTACAGAAACAGAAAAAAAAGAGAGAAAAGCTGCATCTCCTCCACTCTGTCTCTACCAATTCCAATATGATACCCTTGACTGAATGCCCCCCTTTTTTCCTCTTCTCTCTCTACTATTTACTATATTCCTTTTTACTAAATTAAGCCACATCAGCCTTTTTGAGAAATGGTGGCATTTAGCCCAAAATGCATTGTCACCAGTAAAGAGGATGCTGTGAAGCTACGTGCATATATGCCTACTAAACTAGATTAAAACCTCACATCATATTACATGTAATGTCTCAATATTCTATTCTAAACTGTAGAGATATAGAGATATAGAATAGAGAATAGAGAATATAGAGAGTATAGAGAATAGAGATATACTGTATTCAGCACTCATTAGCATATAAGCCTATTTTCAGCAAACCTATGTATTTATTATTGTTTGTTGTACATGGATTAAAGGGAGTCTGCCAACAGAAAAATTATAAGAGCAGGAGGTCGGCTTCAGATGGTGGCAGCTACAGAGAAAGTGGGAGGTGTCACCCAAGAAATGGGGGCAGAGCTGGACAACAGCTAGTAGTAGTTATCTATAGTAAAGAACAAAGCCCTGGCAGGAGAAGAAATGCACAAAAGCACTTTTTAGCTAATTTGCATATGAATTTAATGCATATTTTCATGAAAATAAAGTGTAGAAGCCACCCTAAAAGGCACTGTCTTTAGTTTGATACCAATTTTACCTTTAAAATGGTTATCCTACAAATCAGGTTCACACACAACTCACATAAGCGGACCTATTACCCCCTGTTCCATTTCCAGTTCCATTTTCATATTTCAACAGGTGCTACTCCAATCATTGCAGCACTGTTGGAATTTTTTTCATTAGCCCCCGCCATT
This sequence comes from Leptodactylus fallax, assembly GCA_947044405.1. NCBI lineage: Eukaryota > Metazoa > Chordata > Amphibia > Anura > Leptodactylidae > Leptodactylus > Leptodactylus fallax. Next base: position 2,368,050 of record CAMRHE010000220.1, on the reverse strand, counting down.
CCTGAGCAATCAGTGCTGTTGGTTTCACCACCCAATATATTAATTTGGCTCCCTGTGGGAGGTCCCTGTGTGTTTACTCTCGCCCCAGACCACCCACCAGATAGTAGATACCATAATTGTGCTAAAATTAACAGAACTGATTGCTCAGGAACAGAGGGGGCTAGAGGAAAACTTCCAACTGTGCCAGAATCATTGAAGCAGCGCCCATTAGAGAATGAAAAGAGATAGAATAGTGGAGATGGTGAAAGGTCCTCTTTAATGTAATTTTAAATTACTTTGCACTAGTTTCACACAAAGAAAATTTACCTTCGCACTATTGCAGGCAGTTCAAAACATAAATTACTGTGCTTTGCCTACAACTCCCAAAGCCCTTGCATGCACTTTATATGTATTATACTCCATGTTGCTCTATATTACCACTGATAACTTTCCTCCCCACTCTGGTAGTTATAAATAGAGTCATATAGTCCCTAGTAAGCTCCCTAATCAGTCTCCTTCCCCATTTGGCAGCTGTAAATATAGTCTCCAGTAAGTTTCCCACTTAGTCTTCTCCCACCTCTGGTAACCATAAATCCCTAGTTATGTTTCTCTGCAAATATTTAGGCAATAATTTTATCACGGAGTCTTGAGCAGTAGAAATATATAGTACTTGCTTGCTGAGAAGCTGTCAACCCTGACAAGTACCATAGGAGCAATTTATATAGGCTGCTTTTCAGCGCATAGAGCAATATCAAGAGCAGGAACAAGGAGATGAGTACTTGGCAGTGGGGAGAGTAATTGAGCTTGCACCCAGGCCTTCAGGACATGCACATTGCTATAATATTGAACACCAGGTGGCGATATACTGCATATGTAAATACAATAACTGATTATTTTATCGTCTCTGCATTAACATGTTCCTGACTATTTTTGTTACAAACATGCTCCCCCACTCCTACATTCTTAATTTATTGTCCCCCTTATCCTTCCAGCAATATGCTTAAACTCTGTTAGATTTAATAAAAATAATATCAATTAAATAAATTAAGAATGTAGGTGGAGTATGAATCACTGTTTAAATACATGGACATAAAAAATTATTATTGCAAAAATAATAATTTAATAAACAAATAATATATATAAACAAGTATTATTATTATTATTAATATTATTATTATTATTATTTTTCATCATCTGTATTATGCTCATACTATTTCTGTTGGAGTAACCTTCTCAATATAAAATGATGTGATAGTCTCAAACATAATAGTAAACAATGTAGCTGCTGATAGTAATCTGCATAAATACATTTTGCACTTAGTGTTTAGTACAACATGGGTGGATTCAGAGAGATTTTCTAATAGGAAACACCAGCCTTGTGGCTTACGTTGCTGGAAGGAAACTTGCAAACAGGATGTCAATCAAGACAGAGAGGAAAGCTGATAATCTGGATAAGAGAGATCTCACAATAAAACTCTCATGCATACTGTTATGTAATGTATTATCTGTATGTTTACTGGCAAACAAGCTGGAAAAGATATTGTTTGGTTATTGCACCCATTATACAATATACTATACCTACACATCATTCCTAAATGAGGAATTATCCCAATGGCACAAGTTTGTAAAGGATAAAAATAACTCACCTTCAGGGCCACAATTGAGTACTAAACTTATCAGAAACAATGTACAAGGACAGTAGGCCACAAGCCAAACCTAAAAATGAGATCCAATGTTACTAACATGAGTGCATCTTCTAGATCCCCGTGCAAGTTCTCACTTCCCATTAAATGGTAACCCACTTGAAGTGAGTCCTCTCTCTCTGAGGGTCCAATAGCACCTGCATGAGCTGTCTGTATTATATACACAACCTCGCCTTTACTTTCATAAGATGAGATCATGCAGTCTCATCGTTATTCATCACAAAACGATATGTGTATTCAGAGAACATGTTCTGTAACATAATAAAATATTCTCCTCTGACAAGTACAATAATCCATGCTTAAAAATATTTAGAAAATTCTGGCAAAATTTGCTACCCAATTGGGATTTTTTTTGCAAAGAAATATTAAGAGACAGCAAATGTCCTACATGTACGTAAGTATATTTGGAAAATCTATTATATATTATTGAAGTGAAGCCTTTCTATATATGTGTTTTACCTGTATGGATAGACAGGTGTAACAACATTTGTCAGCAAGAAATTATGTATATATGTCATGGGATGTTGTATGGGAGACTGAGGACAAGGACTCCTTGGTTGGGTCTGGGAGTGAAGCAGAAGAGGCAAATATTATAAGGGTTTTTTTTTTTTGGATTGGACACAGTTATTGGAAGAGATCTCAGAGTATAATAGTGATTCATGGGCAACGAACCCCAAAAGTATTAGGTCAAGCCCAAACTTTTTGAAAAAGTTGGGTCGAATCTGGTTTGATTTGCTCTGGTTCACTCATCTCTATTATGAAGAACACCCACTATCTGGTTAGTAAATTAGTAATTAGTAAGTTAGTAAATAGTAAAAAAATAAATAAAGGGAATAAACTCCCTTTAAGTTACAGCTGAGTCCCCTTGCCTAAATGTCCAACGCAACTACAATGCCTGATTGTGAATCCCACTGCCAATCGCACAGAATCAAGTGGCTATCAGACAAAATCCTATTCTTTTGATCATAGAGAACAGAGCTGCTTTTTCTCTCCATTCTGCAGCGATCACAGAGATCAGCACAGATACAGGACGTTTCATGTGATCAGACAACGTTTCTGTAACCTTTGAGCTCCTAGAACAATCGTAGTCCGATCACCATTGATTTAACCTGTAGTATATGGATACATACATTTCATCTCACTGGAGGATTTCTCATAATATTTATAGCATAGTCAATGTACAGGAAGGTGGATAATTACAGAGTCCATCATTTTTGCCCCCCCCCCCCCACCCAAGAGAACATACCAGCTAGTTTATAGAGAAAGCATATCCCTGCTTATTCTTAGCACTGACTTATATAAGGGCAGTGAAAACATAATGAGGACCTCTCCGCTCTCCTGACATGGCTTCTGGGAATTTTTGAATTTTTTTTTCCCCCAGCATTCAGATATTACAGGTTAGTCAATAGTAATTCATGACTAGCCCTACATACAGGTGCATCTCAATAAATTTGAATATCTTTATTTATTTCAGTATTTAAATTAAAAAAGTGACCTCCTATATTTTCTAGATTCTTTACACACAGAGTGTTCTATTTCAAGTGTTTTATTTCTGTAAATGTTGATTATGGATTACAGGTAATGAAAACCCAAATCTAAGAAAATTAGAATATTGTAAAAAAGTTCAGTATTGTAAATTCAGTGTCACCTGCCAAGGTTTCCTAAGCCTTTAAATGGTCCCTCAGTCTGGTTCAGTAGGACACACAATCATGGAAGACGCTGATTATGGATTGTATTACTGAATTACTGAAATGAATGAACGTTTCACAGATATTCTAATTTATTGATATGCACCTGTACATTATATTTTTGTCTTGGTGTTTTTTTTTTCAAATTTCCTGATGTTTTTTATTTCCTGCCTTCGTGGTTGTTTTTTCAAAGCTAACATGCTCTGGGTTGGTGTTTTTTCTGACACGCTTTATTTTTTCCTTCGCGTTTTTTGTGCTATAAAAAAAAAAATCCTTAAAGGCCAGTATTAATTGCATTTCTGGGCATTTTGTTGCCTGGGGGTCCCACACTTGGTTCCTGCACTGATCACCTGTTCTGAACATAGTGTATGGATCTGATGGGTCTGTACCTGGCGCTGTGGGTTCACTATAACCACTTGGACACTACACAGTGTATGAAGCTGCCTGTTTCTGGCTCTGTACACTGTAAAGAGAACAGCTTTTTGGGGGTCAGATTTCAGACCCCCACCGATCACAAAAAACAAGTCCTAATACATCTTGGTAGATAAATAAAAAGTCACAAATTTTGACAAAATTGCATCCTAACGGACCAAAATAGCTGTATCCTTAAAGAGGACCTAAGACATCTCCTGTTTCTATAAATCTCCAAGCTTATGACCATAGTTTTTACCTGTAATTCCAGATAAAATTACAGACCCATTAATTTCTATAGGCCCATTCACATAGCCATAGTTTTTACGGATGTGTCTCTGCGCCGAAGTGAAGAGCCGCAAAATATGGAGTAGGTCCTATAACTGTCCGTATTTGCGACTCGGTCCATTTATTTCAATGTATGGGTCAGTGAAAAGTATGGATGGCACATGGATACCAATCCGTGTGTCATCCGTACTGTTTTTACTAATCTGTACATTGCACACGGTCGTGTGCATGAGGCCTTGGTACTTGTACCCCCCAGAAAACGACAATTCTGGGGCATGTTTTCTTAGAATACTGCATTGTGCTGCTCCTCTTGACATACTGACAACTGGGTGTTATCATTTCCCTTTATAAAAGGGGTGTCCCCCCACACATTCTATCATTGTACAATCAAAGGTGACAGTATCAGGCCGGGTAGAGACTCACCACTTCGATAAGGAGAATGATAACACCTTGTTGTCAATTTATTCATACATTTCTAAGGCTGGGTTCACACCAGCGCTTGGTTTCCGTTTGGGGATTCCTTCCCTGAATCCACTTTGAAAAATGCAGAGAGAAAAGTCCTGCAAGCATTTTTTCGGGTGGAAACTGGCCTGAAACCCGGCGATCCCATTATACAGGTGCATTTCAATAAATTAGAATATTTTTGAAATGTTCATTCATTTGTAATCCATAATCAACATTTACAGAAATAAAACACTTGAAATAGAACACTCTGTGTATAAAGAATCTAGAAAATATAGGAGGTCACTTTTTTAATTTAATTACTGAAAGAAATAAACATTTCAAAGGTATTCTAATTTATTGAGATGCACCTGTAGTCTATTTAGTCTGCGAATAACCGCTTTTTAAGCAAATTGGGTTTATGTTTTGGTCCCTGTCATTTGAGTGCCGAACCGCTAAAACAGTGCTATGGCATGGACACTGGCAGACAGAAAAGTCTCTGATTTTCAGCACTTTCTGCAAAAGAGTCGACTCTGGTGCAGATGTGAGCCCATCCTGTTTTGCAGTTGTGAGCCCAGCCTGTTTTGATCTTGCCCTCATACCTCATTGAGACATCTGAACTGTCTATGTCTGGTAGTAGTCACCATGAAAATTATTATAAGCATGAATGAATAATATGAAACAATATGATGTATTATAGGGTGAATAGATAATAATTCAGTTATAGACACTTTTGTTACATTTTCTTTAGAATGGACCTTGAAAAACAACCATTGGAGACATTGTAGTCTCAGTTAATATTATTAATTTATTAGTGTAGCTTATGATTCTGCCATTCAGGATTCATAGATGTTATGTTGTATGTGACCTCGCCTTTGAGAATGAATGCTCCACTCTGAATGGAAGCTCCTCTTTAGATTACAACCCTACATTATATACCTCTCAATGCATGCTAGCTCAAGGTGTCTTATTATTGACACCTCATATATAATGTCATCTTTTATTAATATTGATAGGTACAGAATGAAGAGAATTTTAAGCACTTGTACTATTGCAGAAAAACATGCGAGAAACCCCTAACTTTTCAACAAACTTTGCAGAATTCAACAGTACAAATGAATGAAGTAAGTTTTATAATATATGTTATTAGGGAAAAATTACTTCTTTCTCCATGTATCTGATAGTGTTCCTACTGTCCCCTCCTTCCTAATGTGACGTTCATCTGAAATCTCTGCTGAATTCTGTTTTGGCCTCCTACTACAAACTCACAAAGGTATCAATTAAATAAAAGTCTATGGAGGGGGAAGGAGGGAGAAGGGGCACATGAAAGAAAACTAGAGATACAGACACACAGGTTGTTGTAGCCAGTGGTTTAACTAGGAATGGCTGGGCCCTAAAGCGAACATTTGACATGGGTTTTTTATGTTCCCTCACCTCCCCTGGGCCATCGATCGTTATACTTCGGGGTCTTAAAAGACCCCAGAGTATAATGATAGCAGTGCTTGTGGGGTGCGCGGTAGTGGCTGCAACAGGGCTCCGGGCCCCCTAATGTCCTGGGCCCTGTGGCAGCCGCTACCGCTGCTATCTCGGTATTACATTCCAAGAGACTTATTCACAACAGCACTGTTCATGGCAACAATGTCCTCCATGATATTTCTGAGTGAGTGAGAGTTAAGGAGTAGATTTCGATGTAAAGCTTGCAGAGGGGAAACTGCTAAATTGCTATGGTAAAATCGCTCTGTTACTATTAAGCCCTGCTACAGGTAGAGCTTAATAGCAACTTATTGCTGGCAGGCCTGGGAGTCTTTATAAAGCTTCTGGATGTTAAAGCAACCAACTGGCTCTCACAAACATCGCTGTGGGTTGGGGTGTAGTTGGAGTAAGCCCCCTACCTCAAAATAACCTCTCAGATGCTATGATTGAATATGACCATGACATCTGAATGGCTATATGTACATGAATAGCATTGTCTCCAATCATGGACCTGCTGGCTATGTCACCTGCTCAACTCCTAAGTGTGTACCCTATTTAAAGACCCAATATCCACCGTAAATGTACGCTGAATGTTAGGAAGGGGCTAATGAAACCAATGTCAGACCAAAGTTCCTTAGGTAAGCCAGATTAAGTGATTCAGGGTACCAATCCCTAGTAAGTAAACCATACTACCCTTCACATTTGGGTATCTTCTGCTGGACCATTACTGTCTTAGAGTATTGGAGTTGAGATTTGAAAAACATGGCAGCTCTTTTTCAGAAACTGTGCCACTCTTGACATCAGTCTTTGTCCAATATTACCGTTCATGTGACTGGTGCCGACTTGCAATACCAGGCACAGTTTATGGACAAGAGTGGCACTGTTTTGCTGTATTTGGAAAGCAGCCATTTGTACACTACTGACAAATATCTCCTTTAAGTGAAGCCTGTAGAAATGTTTCAATATACTAGTATACAGTAATGTAACACATATTTCACATAAAAAAATCACATTATCTCAGGAGTCAATGTTTCAGTTCTATAATGTAGTGATAACAGTAATTACAATAATGCTAATTGTTGGAAAACGATATTTGTTATAAAACAGAGTTGCATAGAGCCGGGATGATTAGTTATGGAGGATGAGCATCCGTCTTTAGGATTTGTTGTCAGCTAACACTGGAAATGAAAAAGCGGCTTGTTAAAATTTACAAATGTTAAATATAACTATGTAATCTGCTGCGTTACATTCAGTCTTTAGCATCAAAATCCCAGATCTTCCTTTAAGCTGCAAAACAGATTTGGAAAAAAAAATCCTCCCTGCATGGTTTCTTCATATTATCCTCAGCCAACTGCAAAATAAAATGTAAACCCAGTGATAGAAGCACGGACGTTATTATGATGACCCTGCATTCTCATCCCGAAAATATTATCCTACAGCATAAGCAAGATATCAGTATTTGGTATCTATTTTGGGTGATGCTTCTTATGCTTCACTCAAAAGTGGTTGAGCTGCAGTACCAGACACAGTCTATGGACAATGGTGGCGCTGTTGTTTCAAAAAACAGTTACAGAATTCTATTTCTATATCTATTTCTGGGTGACCCTAACATAATTTGTACAACAGAAACTACAGACGGAACATAAAAACATATGGCACATCTAGAAAATACAGATGGAACTTGATGGATCAGTTGAGTAATTGGGAGCTCACACAAGTTTGATTCAAGTTTGGTTCAAGGAGTTGCACTAAGATATACTAAGATATGAAATTATCCCCTAGCAATATGGTAGCGGATAACATAATGATCAGTAGGGGCCAGGCCCAGCATGAACCCTACTTCTCCATTCATTCTCTTTGAGAGTGCTGAAGATAACTAAGCGCTGTGCTCCCATAAAGAATAAATGGAGTGGCAGAGAACATGCTCGGTTCACTGTTTCATCACTCTAGGAGTCCCCAGGATGAGTGGTGTCCCAGTGGTTAGACCTCCAATGATCACAAATAGTGTTGGGCGAACCTCATAAGATTTGTCTTGTTAATATTCGTGAGGAGACCCGAGAGTATAATAGTGGTTCTTGGGTGGTGAACCCACAAAATTGTGAGTTGAGCTGAACCCGAAATTTTTGGAAAATTTGTAATGAATCTGACTCGTTACTAATTAGTTTGCTCATCTCTAATCAAGAAGTTATCAAATATCCTATTGATAGAGGATAACTTCATAGTTTGGTAAATCCCTTTAAGGTTCCAGTGGCAACCTATTTCCTACATGTTTTTTAAGTACCTTTGTTCCAAACTGCTACTAGTTTCTATAGATGCAATAGAAAGTATCTAAGCACAGCCCTGCCAGGACCTTCCTCCTGAATGAGATCACCATAATACAGGTCAGACACAACTACAGGTCTCTGACCTCCATAGAGTAAGCAGTGAGGACGCTCCTGCATAGTTTGTCTATCGGTATATGTACTTCACAATCTGTACTGTAAATGTTTTGCTGCACCAAAAGGAAGCAAAAAATGCATGACTGTAGGATTGCCAAACTAGTAACTAAGAAAATATAAGAAAATGAAGGGCTGTTGAAACATGTTGTTGTAGTTATACTGTATAGATTTGTAAGCTGAGGAAGAGACCAGGAGACCAGACTGTAGCCCTATGAAATGCCACTGGAAAAGTCACTTTGGGGCAGATTTATTATGGCTTGTATGTAAGTTTTTGGATGTTCACAACATTAAAAGGTCACAATTTTTTGAGCCACCCTTGCCACTTTGCTTAAAGGGAGGAATGGTGAGGGAATGTATAGGGCAGGGCACAGATAAGCTGCCATAGACTTCCTTCAAGGTGCACTGCCCAGTGATGGGTGGAATCTCATTTATCAGGAGGTGTACCCTTCACAAGTGATAGGGCTATGAAGACTGGTGTTAATAATGCCAGTCTTCATAATTCTCCTCCAGTAAGGTGATATTTCATGGTTTCTGCAGCTCACTTGTTAGCTTGTTGTGCAGACTGGGACAGGGTTTTGAATAGACAGAAACTTAGAGTAGAAGATCAATAGATGACATGTAGATTCTATAACAATGTAAAAATGTCATGCCCTTTTAGATAGATGTTTACTGCCAGTGGGTCCCAATGCAAAGCCAAACCAGGACCTCCACCTACCATGTGCCACTTATACATTTTGTTTGTTCAGGGAGACATTTTGGTGCCAGAAATCTCTAGTGCTTTGGGGGCGACTGCTATCTCTTCTCTACCCTGATAACTAGCTCTAGTGTTATATCTGGCCCATTAGTGTGATATAGAGCTGATTAAAAGTCACAGTGTACTTAACGTGTTAAGTGTCAGGTTAATATTTGCTACATTTTTAAATTCTGCACACAATTCGGCCCACACTTGATAATGAACTCTGCAGCAACTGAGCTCATGACAAAGACTAAACCACAGGGATTTTAGCACATTTACATCTATAAGTCAATGAGACAAAATCATATGTTACTCCTGATTTCAGTAATAAAGCTTTTTATTACCCTTCCAAAGGAGATAATGAACTGTGGCGATCAGATATTGTATCTTACTGCATCTCTTGCTAATACATTCTTTCTTATGGGACTTGGGTCTAGTTATTGTGCTTAAAGTTAACATATGCGTTATCATCTATATAGCCCATTCCCATAGAAAATTATGTGCAATAACTATACTGAATATTATGACTCTAGTCTGGAATTCATTTAAAGGGAACCTAAAGGTGGCTATACACATTACTGTAAAGGATTTTTTGGAGCTAAAATATTGATGATCTATCATAAGGATAGCTCCTCAATATCAGATTAGTGGGGGTCCGACACAGCATCCCCATCAATCAGCGGTTCTCAGCAGCTGAAACACTGCTTCTTGCTCCATTCTCTGTGCGTCAGCTGCTGAGAACAGCTGATTGATGGAGGAGTCAGATGTCTGACACCCACAATCTGATATTGATAACAATTTTGGTGGGACCAGACGATCATCTAATATGTTAGTAGGTGTCGATCATTCTCCGATGTCCAGTATAAATCAATATTTTTATATTAAGACCCCCATGCCCCCCTACAACTTTCTAATATATGTTTATTAAACATATTGTATATTTAGACAGTAATATATGTAGGTCATGTGACCTACATATATTACATTTTTAACCTTTCCGCTGACATAACGGGTCATCAGTATAATCCATATCATGATCTGTTACGTCAGGAAAAAAAAGGCCTCGCCCCCACTAGCCCCTTTGTACTTACCTTTTCCTGTAGATACGGACAGACGCGTCATCCCCGCCTCCCCTCTTCCGTATGTGGTCCCCACGCACGCGCAATAGTGCTGGGAAACCGCACACTATACTTACTTGTCTTCTCTTTCTTTCTGGACCATGACGTCACTTCCGGAAGTGACGTCACACTTGGATCCACAAAGAACTGCACCTTGCTACGCCCGCATGACAGCGAAGGCTGGGGGAGATGCTGGCTTGCAAAATCATTATGAGCATGGGCAATAGCCAGCAGTCTCCTCCAGGAAACAGGAAGGGGGAGTGTGTAAAAAAGGGAGGGAGTCAGTGAGTGAGGGAGGTGTGGTGAGAGAGAAATAGGAGTCTAAAGATGGCTGCTGTTGGTGTAGTGGGCGGGCTAGCTAGGGAAACAGGGAGGGGGAGTGTGTGAGAAAGTGTGGGGGTCAGTGAGAGAGGAAGGAGAAGTGAGGCATCATGGAACTTGTAGGGAACAAACCATAGGAAGATAGGGATGTAAGCAAATGCAGAGGATGCCAGGAGCTCACTGAGAACCCCAGAAATTGGTTGCACTTATTAACCTATTAATAGCACTAACAGACCACTAACAAACCTTTTTTGAGAATTTTTTTTTTTTTTTTGCCTGGAAAACCCCTTTAAGGAAAAGAGGATCAGCTGTTAAGATTTCAACATGCCTTTTGTACTGATGGGAGCTTACACCTTTCTGTCCCCATTTAGAGCACTTGCATACTTGGAAGAGCATGGGAATGAAATTTTATGGGCAATGCAGATCAATGAAATCTCTCTATAGTAGATACTACATCTTGCTCTGGATCAACACTATAGGATACTATGTTAAACTTGATGCACGTGGTTTTTTTTTTTTTAGCTTTGTTACCATTATGACAGTATTTATTACAAGGTTCTTATGCACATACTAGTTTTTTATATGTTCTAAAGATTTGCTCATATCAAATAAACACTGTACAAATAGAAAATAATAAAGATCGGAGAATAATTATAAGTTATTGGTGACATTTCTTCTAATGTGGTCTGTGAATGGCAGCTTACAGCACCCTACAGAACATGAAGAGACAATAAAAGAAAATGTGCTGAACAGTGCATTGTACCTAGCAGCCATAAAATACTGCTGGAAATGAAATACGGCTTGAAGGGCTTCTCCTTCAGCTACTTTGCAGTCATTACAATGAGTTGAATTTTTGCTGTGGAAAATACAGGATTAATTGTGACAATTTGGGCTCTGGGTAGACTGTGAATTCTGCCTAATGCTTCCACTTGCATCAAAAATTCAGATATCAATTTTAAGGAAAGGATACAAAAGTCAGCGAACAGGAGAATAATCTAGAGAAATATGAAGCCATGCTCGGATTAACTCTTTATTTAAAAATGCAGGAGCACAGCTTGAAACTCCTGGGACCCAATGCAAAATTTGCAAAAGGGTCTCCACCTACTATACCATGGTGTCAGGTAAACTACTGCTTTTCTCTTCATGCCCTACAATTAGAATTTGTGGTACATAAAGAATAGGTCTGACTACTCTAACTGTGAAGAACTCTTTCTATTTTGTATCTTTTTTTTTTTTAAAGTGGAATGACCCAAGTTTTCCAACCTCTCATTTTAATTTACATTTTCCATACCATTTATTAATATAGCCACACACCTTTGGGCCTTCCTCACTCTCCTGTATTCCTATTTACAATGTGGAGCCCAAAACTAATTTGAAAATGAGGGACCATTTCAAGACTGGACCAGTTTTCGTTTTTTCACTTTAATTTTTTCCTTCCAACCATCCAAGAGCCGTAGCTTTTTACAGTTTTCCATCAACATAAGCTTATTTTTTATAGGACAAGTTGACTTTTGTTATGACACCGCTTACATAAATATATATATATATATATATATATATATATATTTTTTTTTTTGCATTGCCATATTCTAACCTAAACCACTTCCATACCAGATGCTTTACCTCCCTTCCAGACTAGGCACATTTTCAAGTTTTTTGCATTTGCGGTTTTGGGGGCTGCAACATTTATATCATTTACGTTATTCAACTAATTTCTGGGTCTTTTTTCGGTGACACATAGGGCTTTATTTTTATGTTGTTTTTATTTTTTAATGTGTTTTAATTTTCTTTTATATCCGGGAAAATATAAATAAAAGAGAAGAGAAAACGTGTCTGTTTTTCACTTTTCATTTTTTTTATTTAATAACAAAAAGTGCTACTAAAAGACGTTGTAAAATAGTTTTTCCTCTCCATTACGGTAATTTTTATTTTGTATGTGTTGTCGGGGGTGGGGCTATAACCTTTAATAAGGGCATGTTATTGGCGTATTATTTTATTTATTTTTTTAATTATTTTATTTACTTTTTTTTATTTTTCTATACATTTTTTTTTATTTTTTTTACATTGTGTCCCCATAAAGTCATAATAGACCTTTGGGGACATCTGATCACTTTTTTTTGGGGGGGGGGGAGGCTGATTTCCTCTGTAACTGGAGCTGGTACATTTAGCCCCAGTTGCAGGAGGAATACAACCTCCTGCACGTTACTATAAAGCTGATCTGGGTCCTGTAGGAACCAGCAGCTCTAACACATGTTGATCCCGGCGGATCCCATGACTACCGGGTCAGAGGGCAGCCACAAGATGGCGACTCATTCAGTGCTGTATACACAACGATCAGGAAGGCAGGGTAGGTAATAAACCTTCCCTGCTTTCTCTAGGGGAGCTCCGGCTGAAGTTACAACCGACTCCCCGTTTCAGTAGCTGCACGATTTTGTGGAGCTGCTGAATTCTGATTGGACGTTCTGGTTCATCCTTGCAGAAATAGACAACCACCTTCCGGACGTATATAGTATAAAGGGTGGTTAAAGGGATTTTCCAGGCAAAAAATATTTTTTTAAAAAAGGTCTGTTAGTGCTATTAATGGGTTAATAAATGCACCCATATATCTTTAGCAGTGTTTTGAGTGATTTCTGGGTGTCTCTAGGAGCTCCTGTTATCTTCTGCATTTGTTTACATGGTTCAGCTTCCTGCTCTGTAACTTCCACACTAACTACCTCTCACCTCACTCTCCTCCTTCCTCCCTCCCTCCTCCTCTCCCTCCCTCCCATACACCCCCCTCCCTGTGTCTCTAGCTATCCCACCCACTACTAGCTCTTCCCAACCTATTCAGCCCAACCCCCGACCCCATTATATACTTACCTCTCTTCCTTCCAGGCTTCTTCCTGCAGGTTGGCCCATCCTTCTTTTCTGACTGCCGGTGCACACTACAGTCCCAGTGCTGCTCTGTGCTCTGCAGCTGATGATCCATCTCTACTGCGCAGGCGTGGGAGCTGCGCAGTAGAGGTAGATTATTGGCTGCAGAGCACAGAGCAGTCCTGGGACTATAAAGCGCGCTGGCAGTCAGAAAAGAGGGAGGAGCTGTCCCGCTGAAAGAAGCCTGGAAGGAAGATAGACAAGTATGATGGAGTGGATGGGGGGGGTAATAGTGATGTTTTGTTTCCGGAAATGGGGAAACGGATCGTCACCGGATCACCAAAAAATGACCGCCCCAGGGATATGGGTAAATATACCTTTTTGATAAAATATGTTATTTAGAAAGTAGGAGGGGGGAGGGTGTTTAGATTAGTGTAAGGATTTCCATTTATCCCGGACAACCCCTTTAATAACTTGTTTTATCTTTCTGTCTATGGAGCTGTGTAAGGGCTCTTTTTTGCAGGACACATTATAGCTTTTGTTGTTACCATTACAGGTTGCCCATGAGGTGATCAAAAATCTGTTCTGTCTTTTTTTCTTCTTTTTCTTTTACAGCGTTTACCATATGGGATATATAGCTTTACATCTTATTAGTCTGAGCATTTTCGGATGTGGCATTTCCAATTTTTTTAACTTATGTTTTTAGTCCCTATAGGCGAATGTAGAATGGAATAATGTGATTGATCCTACAATAAAATACAATACTCCAGTATTGTATTTTATTACAGTATTACTGGTGTTCTATTAAAGGCTGCCTTAGGTCTGTGAGCCTTTAGTAGGTTTCGGGCTGTGATGAAATGGTGCTGCCTATGATCTCATGGGTGGTGATAATCGGTAAGGTAATTGCTGAATGGTCAGTATACAGCCTTTTAGGTTCTATATTCACAGCATCTAAAAGGTTAACAGCTGCCAAAAGTAAAAAGGGACTAAAAATATTGTCTGTGCTACAGATATTGATGGCATATACGATCGATAGGGATCCGACACACAGCAACCAGTTTCTAATAGCTAATACAGAGAATGGTGCTGGAAGCGTAGCTCCATTCTTTGTGTAGTGGTCAGGCAGGGTTACTGCAGATCTGCTACTATAGAAGTGAGTGGAGAGACTCACCCATGTGTGTCCATATTGGCACCAGGCATGTGGAGGGAATGGGTTCAGGGGACCCCACTTGGGAGATATTGATTTGGGTCCATATACTGGTTAACAAAAAAACCTTATTCAGATGAACTAAACTGTTTTTCAGTTACAGGAATTTTTGTAACAAATTGATAGCAAGTGTAAAATTTACTTTTAATATTTTGTAAAAACATTTTCAAACCTCACAATACTCATGTCCTTCATTCTGTGGGTTACACAAGAATAGGTTACAAAGGACATCTTATGAAAAGGTTTAACCAAAGAATCTAAAACCTAAGTTTGATAAGGACATGTACTGATCATCGCCATTGTTCGAAAATCTACCAAATAAAAATGTTCTCGCTAAAATCCATTCTCCTAGTTAATGACACTGACGTATCACATTCAATAACCTTGTAAATGTAATATGGCACATGTCCAGACTCTAGTCAAGGCAGAAATATGTTTTCTCTCCTGTAAAACCATATTTGTTCTAGATTTTCTTTTCACTCATTATTGTGTTGGGGAGCGGTATATATAATCTATAAAGACGATAGATGTATTGACAGACTCATTAAAGAGATATTCCAGTAATATTATGTTATCCTCTATTCCATACCTGTCTAATGGGTGGGTGTATCTGCTGGGACAGCCATCAATCATGAGAACAGGCAGTGGTGTAACTAAAGTCTGTTGGGCTGAGGTGCAAATTTTGACCAGGGCCCTTTATCCCACCCTTGTGGTGTATTCTTGATAGCCACAGGTATGTGTGCTGCAGCAAGATCCAATAAACTTTAAAGGGATACAGCTATAGTACACAACTATCAATAATATGGTGAGTAGGCAGCGTAGAACCTGACATATAAATGCTGAAAGCTATGGCTTTGGGAAACATCTGATCTGCAGGGGTGCTAACAGATAGACCCCTACAACTAGAAAACTGATCTTAATCATAAGCCATCCATTCACACTGCCGTTGCTAATGTCCATTGCTGTCTTCCATCATAGGATGACAGCATCGGACATTAAACTGTCGCAGAGAATGGTCACAGGCTGATTCTGTCATGTTTGTTTACCTTTGTAACGGAAGATAAAGTCCTGCATGCACAACTTTATTTTCCGTTACAAAGGTAAACAAACATGACATAAGATAGTATCCGTCATGTTGTTTTCATTAGTGTCAATGGGAACAGACACAGAATCAGTCTGTGACCATTCTCTGTGACAGTTTAATGTCCGTTGCTGTCATCCTATGACGGAAGACAGCAACAGACATTAGCAACGGTAGTGTGAACGCCTCCTAAGATGCTGTGCGCCACATTTATCAAGTACAATGGTACATGGCAGTCAATGAAATATACTGCTTGTCACATGGCATCTAGTGTCACATAAAAACTGTCTGCTAATGTAATACCGTGATCAATGTCTGATATTATAAATGTTCCAGGCATCAAGGACTTTTTTTTTCTGAATAAAATAGAGTAAACTTGAACTGCATTATTACAGGTGTCATTTGGTTTTCTGTATAGCCATCTATGACTAAGAGGTAGTAGGCCTGGAAATGAGTTAGTGGAGGTCAATTGTAGATATGATATGATACCTAACTAAAAAAATGTAAGACAACATGTGGTGCTCAATACTATGCATTTTCCATGCTTTGCCCTGCAGTGTTTAACCATTGAGATGATGTTCAGAGTCAACTGATCAGCACTTATTATAATGAAAATGCCATAATTCTATGTAGCAAAGTATTGAATACTAATTGATAACAAGTAATAAAGTTACTCATAGTCATTTATATCCAAATGCTGTAATAATACTTTATGCATATAATATACAGTGGCATGAAAATGTTTGGACACCCCTGGTCAAAATGATTGATATTGTGAACAGTTAAGCAAGTTGAAGATGAAATGATCTTTGAAAGGCATAAAGTTAAAGATTAAACACACTTGTCTATCATTTTAAGCAATATCAGTGTATTATTATGTTTGAGTACAATTTTAGAGTGAAAAAGGGAAAGGAGTACCTTGCTAAAGTTTGGGAACCCTTGTAGATTTGTGTGCTGAGATAACTTTGACCAAGGTCTCAGACTTACATTAGCCAGTTAGGGATATGGCTTGTTCACTATCATGGTTAGGAAAGGCCAAGTGATGCAAATGTTACAGCTTTATAAATACCCAGCCTCCTCTATCCTTGTGCCAAAAAACAGCAGCCATGGGTTCTTCTAAGCAGCTGCCTAGCACTCTGAAAATGACAATGGCGGAGGCCCACAAAGCAGGAGAAGACTATAAGAAGGTAGCAAAGCTTTTTCAAGTTACCCTTTCCTCAGTTCGAAATGTAGTTAAAAAATGGCAGTTACCAGGAACAGTGGAGGTCAAGATAAGGTCTGGAAGACCAAGAAAAATTTCAGAGAAAGCTGCCCGTAGGATTTCCAGAGTGGCAAATCAGATCCCCTGCTTGACTGCAAAAGACCTTCAGGAAGATTTAGCAGACTCTGGAGTTGTGGTACATTGTTCTACTATTCAGCGATACCTGCACAAGTATGGCCTTAATGGAAGAGTCATCAGAAGAAAACCTTTTCTGCGTCCTCACCATAAAATTCAGCATCAGAAGTTTGCAAAAGAACATCTAAACAAGCCTGATGTATTTTGGAAAGCCCTGTGGACCAATGAGGTTACAATAGAACTTTTTGGCCATAATGTTAAAAAGGTATGCATGGAGAAAAAAGGGCAAAGAATTTCAGGAAAAGAACATCTCTCCAACCATTAAGCATGGGGGTGGATCAATCATGCTTTGGGGTTGTGTTACAGCCATTGGCACAGGGAACATTTCACATGTAGAGGGAAGAATGGATTCAATGAAATTTCAGCAAATTCTTAAAGCAAACAGAATACCATCTGTAAAAAAGCCAAAATCCACCACAGACTACCTAAAAAGGCGTAAGCTGAAAGTTTTACCATGGCCCTCACAGTCCCCTGATCTGAACATGATAGAAAATCTGTGGCTAGGCCGCAAAAGAGCAGTATATGCAAGACAAGCCAGGAATCTCACAGAACTGGAAGACTTTTCCAAGGAAGAATGGATGAAAATCCCTCAAACAAGAATTGAAAGACTCTTGGCTGGCTACAATTTACAAGCTGTGATACTTGCCAAAGGGGGTGCTGCTAGGTACTAACCATGCAGGGTGCCCAAACTTTTGCATCGGGCCATTTTCATTTTTTGTTATTTTGAAAATGTAAAATATGATTTTTTTTTCCAAAAAATACATTTGGAATGTGTCATCTTTAATGTTATGCCTTTTGAAGATCATTTTATCTTCCACTTGCTTAACTTTTCACAATAACAGTCATTTTGACCAGGGGTGTCCAAACTTTTGCATGCCATTGTATATATATAGTAATATGTGGTATTTACACCTTAGTGTTAGAAGGAGATATAACTATAACTAAAGATTAAAGGAGCCTGCTTCATCTTATTCCTTTCATGTGTCTTGAGCTGTCAGTCACTTGTCATTTCCTAACACATCAACAACATGCGGCTGACCAGGCTGTCAGGATAACGACTCTCGCTGTCCAAGAAACGGCAACAACTACATCCCTCGATTCCCCAATGAGATGGCTATGATACTGAGCTGAGATGACAATTATTACTCTGGGACACGTTTCCTATACATATTTTCATTTGAAACCTGAAGAAAAAAAAATATTCACGCTTAAGCGGTATCTGTTTTATATTATAGACTTAGCGTACAACGTGTACAATATATGCTTTGTGTTCCTTTCATGACTACAATGTTTAACGTCACTCATGAAGCAAAAACTGTTGCAGCTAGCCATTAACCCATTAGTAACTGACGTATAGAAGAGACCCCAGAGTATAATAATGTCAGACTGAAGCGAACTGAGGGTTTGCTTCGGCCGAACACAGAACGAAACGTGTCTTCTGGGGTTCGCCCATCTTTACTCCTAACGACGGGGTTGGAAAATTGTCTATCTTGATGTTTAACCCTTTAAATGTCACAGTCAATTTCGACCGCGACATTTAAATGGTTTTGGGGGGAGGAGGCCAGGCATGGCCTAATAGTCTGCCTGTCCAGAATTTTTACTGTTGAGAAGCAGCAACTCTGAGACAGCAGGAATACATAAAATATATTTCTCAAGGTCCAATTGCTTATGATGAATAAGTTTCCTGTCAAAAATTCCACCATGAAGACAAGAGAACTCTTCAACAAGGCTGTCCAGAGGTGATGGAAGACAATATCACTGAACAGCTTTCAGAATACCTTAAGGCAGCTGCCCAATGTTGTGGAAACACAGATTTTTTTGAGCCAAAGCCAGGTGTGGATTCAGCAGAAGGTAGAAGTATGAGAGCTTCTTATATATTTCCCATTCCTTTTGTAGCCATTCTTGGCTATGGCTCATAAACGCGCAGCAAAATCTGCAATAAATAAAGCTGCATTTCTGCAACATGGAGCCTCAGCCTAAAGCGGTAATTCTATCACAGCCCTTCATGACTGAGATGAGAATACTTGTCCCTATACCATGGCTTGTAGGCAGGATTATGTCAAGCATGCGTGCTCCATTCAAAGTCCAGCATTTTCAGCGGCAGCCTTTACATACACCTTTATACCTTCATATATATCTTGTGTATGCATCCTCATAAATCCCCCCACGTCATGCACGTGCTCTGAAATCAGGCTAGCATAGAGTTCAGGTGTCATTTATGTAAGTAAACTTGCATAAATGATAATTAATCTGGTTGGATCAGTGGCATCACAGCCCTCACCATGCCCCCTTCCAGGAAACTGACACGGGTGGAAAAAAAAGTGAAAAGCCTGATTTGTGAAAATATTTATGACTGGCATATAAGGCATCATAAATCTCCCCCAAGGAGACTGATGGAGATAATGCCACTTACTATAAATGGAAAAGCACTGTGCATGTTTGGCTGGAAAAATTAATATCAAAAATATATAAGCAGGTATTGAAGTCGGTAGGTCAACAAGTTTATTAAATATGAAAAAAATAAATATTAAAGTCCAATACCTGATACCGATACCTAGGCTATATTATAGG
The DNA here is from genome assembly GCA_947044405.1 of Leptodactylus fallax. Taxonomy (NCBI): domain Eukaryota; kingdom Metazoa; phylum Chordata; class Amphibia; order Anura; family Leptodactylidae; genus Leptodactylus; species Leptodactylus fallax. The sequence goes on along the minus strand of CAMRHE010000220.1, from coordinate 2,348,346 downwards.
CTAGATTCATTTTTGCACCCTGGTTTCAGTCCGTTGAGTATCGGATGTCCATAATATACCAGATCTAGCATAGTGATGTGACACAACTTCTAGATTTATATTAGAAACCGAACTTCCTCAGAAAAAAAACTTTCTCAGTGGTGGAATTTTTTTTTAAGTGCAAAATATTTCTGCAATCTGTAATGTACCAATAGCTGTATAGACTTGAACGCTAGCAATCACTTTTCTCTTTCTGAAATGTCATACAGATCATAAAAAAGTACTTTACTCTGCAGGACGCCACACTGAAGCACAACAGAAAACACCTAGGGTAAAAAGCATATAAACTATGTGTTCCTTGTAAAGGGAAATGTATCAGATTTTCTATTTAGTAAATTTCAATATATTGAAATGAAGTATTATTATTGTTATTATTATTATATTATCTATTTTCTCGATATGTATATTTTTTTTTATTTAACTGATTATGAGGGAAGCCCTCTGATGTAGTAGTGAATATATTGTGAAGAGGAGGAGGTAGGGAGAGCTGTGCAGTCCTCTTTTGTACCTATTGATAGTAGTGTGATCCTGTGTTGTCTGTTTCTAGTCTCTGAGATGTTATCTTTTATTGTAAACCTGTCTGTGAAAATAATGAAAATGCTGTTGCATAAGCTGAAAAGTAGTAGAAAGTGTAAGCCTGTTGTAATATACAGAAACATATAATAATGATAGAATTTTCATTTGATATAAATAATTCCCAAAAATAAATTTTTAAAATGTAGATAATTATAACAGTAGCAACCTTATGTGGTAGTGACAGTTCTGTGAAGAGGGGGCGGTAGGGAGAGCTGTCCAGTCCTCTTTAGTACCTATTGCTAAAAGTGTGATACTGTGTTGTCTGTTTCTAGTCTCTGAGATGTTATCTTTTATTGTAAACCTGCCTGTGAAAATAATGAAAATTCTGTTGCCTAAGCTGAAAAGTAGTAGGAAGTGTAAGCCTGTGGTAAAAGACAGAAACATATAATAATGATAGGATTTTCATTTGATATAAATAATACCCAAAAATAAAAACAAAATACATTTTTAAAATGTAGATAATTATAAGGGTAGCCTTCTTGCGTGGTAGTGTCTGTGCTGAGAAGGGGAGGAGGGAGGAAGAGCTATTCAGCCCGTTTTAGTGACTACTGTTATTGGTGTGATCTTGTGTTATCTGCCTCTAGCCTCAGAGATGTTACCTTTTATTGTAAACCTGCCTGTGATAATAATGAGATGGCTGCTACATAAACTAAAAAATGGTAGGAAGTGTCAGCCTGTTGTAAAAGACAGAAAATAAAAATAATAGAATTTCCATTTGATATAAATAATTTCCAAAAAGTTTGATTCGGCAGTTCGATTTGAAGCTCCAAAAAAATTTGCTTCGATCCGAATTACTTTGCGGCGAATAAACAGTTATTTCCGGGCTGCAGAGAGCTGGGGAGGGCGAGTGGGCGGCAAAATGCCGGAAGCCCTTGGATGCCGTGGTCATGTTTCTCTCTCTCTCTTTCTCCAGCACGGACAACTTTTATTCATGTGGAAGGATCTGCTAACAAGCAAAGACATGCCTACCCAATCACATCACTAGAGAATATCTTGTGACCGTCTGATGTCACAAAGGTCCTAACTAAATATTCGTTACCACGAAACATCAGGAAATCCGGAATCGTGGAGAATCGAAGATTTCCTGAAATTCGAATCGGATTCCACCACTGCAGAGTCGATTTGCTCATCTCTAGCTGCTACATAAACTGAAAAGTAACAGGGAGTTTGAACCTGTTGTAAAAGACAGAATAATATAATAGTGATAATAATAGAATTTTCATTTGATATTAATAATTCACAAAATTAAAAACAAAATATATTTTTTAAATTTAAATAATTATAAGGGAAGCCGCCTTATGTAGTAGTGACTGTTCTGTGAAGGGGAGTAGGGAGGGGGATCTGCCCAGTCCTCTTTATCACCTGTTATTAATTAGTTAATTAGTTTAGTGCAATCCTGTGCCATCTGCCTTTAGTCTCAGAGGTGTTACCTTATATTGTAAACCTGACTACTGCACAAGCTGAAAAACAATAGGAAGTATCAGCCTACTGTAAACGGTAGAGAATAATAATCATATAATTTTATATAAATAATGGCAAAACATTATGTTAAAAACATTTTAACATAATAAAAACCTTTGACATAAGATTCTCTTATGGGAGAAAAATATATATAAAAAATAAAAACTGATATTAATTTTATCCTTCTTGATGTTATTTTAATTTTTAATTTAGTATTAAAATAGCATATATATTATTTTAGGCTTTCTTTTTTATTATCAATGGTGTTGTCCAATTCCAGCAACTCTATTTTAGATTACAGATCACCCTAGGACAAAGGGTTTCGGTGCCAGTCACCACCATTTTCATCCGTTATCTTTAGGGTGACTGCTGTAAAAGTATTTATTTTCCTTGCAGCTCTGCACAGTATCATATCCATTGTTTCCCATAGATGTCCTGTGGTGTCACACTCCAGAACTGAGAACCAGGCTGTATGCTTTACCTAAAACAGGGATTTGACGGATTTTGATGGGTCAGATAAGAAAGGAGCAGACAACCCAGTTTCAACATCCCTAGTGTTTGTGAAAAATACATATTTGAAGAAGAAAATCTCTTCTAGTACACAAAGTTTGATTCATAACAGAAAGAAATGGCTGTGATCATAAGATATAGGTAGGACAACATGAGATGGGATCGCATACATGGCTTCATTCTTCAGACTCATCTCACAGCTGGAGCAAAGATTTCTGTACAGCATCCTAATGAGACAAAAATAACTCAGACACTCACTATAATGTACTGTCACTAATGGGTCAGCAAAGGGAATAGACTTAAAGTACCACGCCTAAATAAAAATATGGACCATCAACAAAGGCTTAGGTTTTGCTTTTTCTTAATCTTTGTTTGGATCTAAGTTGTCCTGACAAACGTTGTAGCCAATTTCTAGTGGCCCATTGTCTTGTTTTGCACTGAACACCAATGTAAAAAAATTGAGTCACATCTTATGACTATTCCTGTTGACCACAGATACATACAATACATAGCACAACCTGTCGTTTACTGTATCCTGGGGCTTAGTTGGAAAGCCATTTCAATTTCGTAGAAAGTAATGTATTTCAATGAAAAAGTTGTGTGAAAAGGGCACAAATGAGGGAAATCTTTGGAGCAGTACATGTTTATTAATTTAATAAACAAGAAAAACTTTTGAGATTTTCACATAATTGTCAAGGTTCCATCAGTAACTAAATGATCAAAAATTTTGTAGAGGCACAGGATGGATTACTAGTGGAGGGACAGTATTATTATTACCATATAGCTATGGGCATGAGCCCTTAGGAAATCCCACCTCATAGCCCATATGCACAAATGAGAGCTAGAAATACTACTCTTTTTACAGTTTAGACTCATTTTAAAGCCTTATCCCTTTAAAAATGAAACCTAGATTGGGTGTTAAGGCTCTTTCTAGTTTTTTTTTTTTTCATTTTTCCATCTCCATATTTCACAAGCCATAACTTTTTTTATTGTTCCACTTATGAGGGCTTATTTTTTGCATGATGAGTTCCATTTTATATGCAAAAAATATTTTGTTTAGGTTTTATTAATGTTTTTGGTGTGATTGCTTGAAAAATTCCATTATTTTAGTTTTTGTTTCACTTTTATGACATTAACTTTACATTATATATATTTTTTTATATATAGGGTTTGTTATGTTTTACCACTTAAAAAACCCCTCCAAAACTACAACCTTTTACTAAAAAGTAAATGACTGGGGGCACCGTATCTGACACCCATAACATTTTTTATTTTTTTGTTGATGGAATAATATGAGACCTCTTTTTTATAGGCCAAGTTGTAGGACTCTGTTTTATTGGTACCATTTCCTAACCAAACAATTTTTTGGTAACTTTTCTTTTTTGGAGGCCGTGAGGAATTTACCTTCAGGTTTACTTTCTACCAGCCATACTGTTTTTTTTCTTTAATTTATTTTTAGGCTATTTTTTGATGGATGACTCATTTATCTTTTGAGAAATTATTTTTGGTTAAATATAGGATAACATATAATGTGTAAAATAATATAGGGTTCAACCAAAAAATTAGGGTATATCTTTAGGTATAGGTTAAAACTGAAATGAGGATATATAATATGTATATCTTTTATATGATTTACATATTTTAGGACTTCTTATGACTGACTAAAAAGTATGATTAACAATATTTTTCTTTTAAAAAAAAAAAAAAAAAAATGTAACATTGCAGCCTGATTTTTAGCCACTTATGGCATTTTGTTTACCTATTTTTTTTTTACATTTGTATTTAGTTGCAGGGACTGACAGTGACCCCCTGCATAGATGGTGTCTGTCAATCACAGTTGTCCTCCAGGGTCTGATCACATGGGCACAGCATCTGGTAAGGGACCCTTCCCATGATATACATCTGCATGATAATGCAGGGATATGAAAGAGGCAATCAGACAGAAAGAACACTTGGAAGAATGTAGTAATTTTCTGAAATAAAAATTGATTTCTAATATTGCAAATATCTGTACAAGAAATTTTGGCGAAATTACTGGAAATAGGGTTCATCTTCCTACATGGTAATTTCTAGCTGAAAGTCGGTCACTTTCCGGCTTATCTACAGTCACAGTTCCAACTGATCTGTATTTTTTCATTATGGCAACAACAAGAGGAAAACTATTTTATGATCACATAAAAATGGAAAGAATATTCTATTTATTAAGTCGATAACTTTTGTGTGTGGTGGAATCTCAGGATGCAGACAAGTGTTATAAAGCCGTGTTCACGGCCGATTCCTCTCCTCTCCTTCCCTTAATTAAGGAAATAACAAATATGTTATGACAAAGAAAACTCCTGTACTGGGAACTGAATGAGTCTGTAGAAACATAATGCAGATAGAGATATGGGGTTAAATGTTCACATTCATCTGATACACCAGCAAAAGATATTACCCAATGAGGGGCACTGTAGTTTATCACTGTACAATTATAGCTCATGGTGAAGTGCATAGAAGTTTCTCTAAGAACACAGCAACAATACTTCAGGAACTTAGTAGAGCTACAGTGGTTGTACATAAGAAAACACCAATACTATAAATGGAACAAGGTAGATTGGACATTGATTAAGCTTTTGCTCTGAGGCCCAAAAGCTTCAAAATCCACATATGCCCAGGGCCCCACATAGCGTTAACGCTGTGGTTTGGCTGTGGCAGAAACACAGCGTAAAAATTTGCGGCGTTTTACAGTCACTGCAGGGTGGATGGGATTCTAGTGAATCCCATCCACACCTTGCGGAAAAATACGCACAGTGGAGATGCTGCAATTTCCAAAACTGCTGCAGTTTAGAAAATCGCAGCATGTCAATTATACCTACGGAAACGCCAGCGGTTTTCCTATAGGTACAATGGAAGCAGAAAGTGAAAAGCGCTGCTTTTTTGCTGCGGCCCGCTACATGTGGCTTTGGAAGTTCATTGCTGCATGGAAGAACCCTGAATGATGCAGTAAAACACAGGGGCTGATTTATTATGGCTTTTGTGCCAAAAATCTGATGGACAAACCACAAAAAACTTCATATATTTTTTTGTGCAAGTCAGACTTTTTGAGCAAAAATTGGGACTTTTTAAGTTCTGTGCCCCACATATAAATTTTCATGATGACAGCAATCTATACCAGCAAGGAACTGGCGCATGGACCCCAGAGGATGTTCCTAATTTATAACAAATTGTCTAGCGGGGCATGGATTATCATTTGGATTATAGACATTATATGGAAACACATTTGCATTATAGACAGGTAGGCACTTCACTTCATGATCTACCTAAATGCTCTAATCATTTATATTATTTTTTTTATTCTGTTATTTTACTTTTGTTATTTTTATTTTTATTTGGTTTAAAGTGGTTTTCCAGGTTATCCCTAGGTCATCAATTAAAGATCAGCAGGGATCCAACACCCAGGCCCCAATCTGATCAGCTGTTAGAAGAAACTGCAGTGTTGGGGTGAGGGCAGCAGCCTTTTTGGCACTAACCATGTTCATTGGTCACATGGTTTGATGATGGTGTCACATGGCTCGTGAAGTGGAAGTGACATTCGTGGGGGTCCCAGTTGTCAGATCCCAAAGGTTTTCAATTAATGACCTACCCTGAACATAGGTCATCAATTAAAAAGTCAATTAAAATTAAACTGCATTTATTTTTTGTTAGCATGAGAATACATGAGATCAGTGCATTACAGTCTATGCATATAAGTACACCATGGGGTCCTTGCCTGGACACCACTGTAATTATAAAGTGCTCACATGGCAGGATGCAATGGTCCAGGTTGACTATTGTGGTAACAATTAATCAAGGCTCAACTTTGTTGCATCTCTGGCACAATGTGGTGCATCTCTGAATCTAATTTGTTCTATTATTTTTCAACATGCTAGATATGTGGGTATGGAATACCAGAAAAGGGTGTAGCTTAACTATGACATTATGCGCCAAAAGAGTGTCAAAAAATTCTGCCACAAAGTAAGCCAACTATAAGGTGGTATAAATGCAGAATAGACAATCTAAAGGCAAACCAGATTTATCATTCAGCTTCAGCTACTGTGATAAATCTGGCATATTTTCAGACTGGCTGTCTAAGTTTGCACTAACTAAAAGTAAATCTGGGCCAATGAGTGTTAAGGCATAGTTGGCAATGCTGCACATGCTGCAGGGTGAATGGGGTTAAAAGTATTCAATATGAAAAAAGCTTTCCTTGCTGGCACAGACCATGAGAGGCACAAACTCTTAACAGAAACCATAAATCGGTCCATCCATAATCAAAATTAGCATCTGAAAGACCTCACAGCGTCCTTGTATCAAGTATACATTTTGGCTGCATTCACACATCAGTATAGAATCAGTATTTTTCATCAGTTTTTTTTTTTTTTTAAGCAAAAGCCAGGACTGGATTCTAAACATAGAAAAAATATAATATAAAGAATAGATTTAGATTTATTCTGTTCGTTAAAACCACACCTGACCTTGATGTAATATTCAGACCAGATACTGAAGTGTGAACAAGGCCAAACATAGCTTTGTGCAATAAATCACTTTCCTCAGCAGCAGTTACTGAGGGAAATCTGTGTTCAAGCTTCTAAGAAGCAGATGAGACCCCTGTCCAATGATCTTTGCCTGGCAGATTATATTATGCTCTGGAAAACATGATGGAAATGTTGCATTTTTAATGACTAATGAGATAATGTTTCCCAACAATATAATCTTATATTCTGTGCCTGACAAGAAATATATTCTGTTGCTGTCCAAAGACTAAATATTATGGCAGTCGATCATGTGTATGAGTTTTTAGGTTTATCTCAGGATGAGGGTAGTCTTGTAGAATGAGATCTTAAAATTAGTTTTTAGACCTTTAGAACACCTCCGCCAAGTCCGACACATTTGGAACTTTTTCTCTAGCCCCCGCTGTTCCTGAGCAATTGTTGCTACTAGATTTAGCAGCCAATATGCTAATTAGACTTTTTTTCTGTCAAGTTGGGTGTCCACATAGTTTGCCCACCTAAGAGTACAGAACCTAATTAGCATATTGGGTCCTGAAAAATCAGCACTGATTGCTCAGGAATGGTGGTGGCTAAAGAAGAAATTCAGTACAGTGGTACCTATTGAAGAATGTAAAGATTAGTGGTTGGTGGAGGTGGTGAAAGGTGCTCTTTAAGATCTTAATACTAAATGTACTCACAGTATGTATCATCACAGGTCGCTTTGCTGCAGATCAGTGGGCACGGGAGACAACTTCTTAGAGCCCTCCTCCAGAAACTAGAGCAGGTTATTAGTCACGGATTGGCTCATGAATGGGGCTAATCCTTCACCAGATCTGCAGCACATCTAACTGTAAAATCATAGGAGTATGTAGTTCAATTTAAGAATTATGGGTTCCTCCAAATTTTTGTCCATTAGCCTATATCTACCATGGAAAAGTGAAATACATCGCTACTTCTAGGACCTTATTCATTCTTTTCATGGACAGTACCTCACCCTGGTCATGTGCGAGTGGTGTACTGTCCAAGGCTGATCAATTTTTTTATTGTTCGTTCAAAATGGATGACATGCGGATCTTTTTTTTTTTTCACGGATCCATGCATATGTGATGCATCAGTGAAAAAAAGGATGTACTTCTGTTGTTTTTTTTCACAAACCTAGTCTTCAAAAAACATATCTTAATAAACACAGTGAAACGAATGTGAAATAAATGGATTTTCTTCTTTCAGTAGACAATAGTGTTTCAGAAAAATAAATCAATAAATTATATATCTATATATATATGTCAGTATATGAAATCAGATGCATGGGTAGGTAAAGTATGGTTCCGTAGACTTCCATGGGTGTAATAATTAAGCTTCCTGTAACTGCAGAGCGACTTTTCTAGACACTGAGGTTTAAGAGTAATATTGCTGTTCCTTTTTATAGCACCTTTATCACTGTGCAGCTGTTCATGTGTGACAGCTGGGGAAGGTGGCGAAGGTGTTTGCCAGCATTGTTCTTTATCTACTGATGTTGTAACTGGCACACCTCATGTTTTTACACTTCATAGATTAGCCTTATTAGTTAGATACCTATAAAATAAGTCCAACATCATTAAATTGAGGATATTCATTGGATTATAATGAGCGCATGTGTTGGACATTGTGGCCTATTAGTACTGTTGTATTTGTAATATAAAAGGGAATGACATACAATATTTGCTATAGTAAAAGTAAATGTACAAGCCACATGTATTGTACAAAATAAAATAATACACAAAACTGGAATCTCCACAATCATAAGGCCCTAAACTATAATAACAAATATGCTATCACTGTAAAAAAGAATATTCAGATGTGTCCAGCTTTAATTGATCTCCAGATTAGTTAAGAAATCCAAATTCTAATTAAACCAATTCTACACAATTTCATGACATGCAAGCAAGATAAAAAATCCACAACCTGTGCATTTAGTGTAAATGACTAGTGGATTAAATAAAAGAAATACTCATTACAGGCCACAAGATAACCTATTAAGGTTCTGGTGTCACTGGCACTTGACAATGGTGACTTGGCACTACTGGTCATGGTTTTTGGAATTTTTGGAAACTGCATTGCTACTAGAAAATACTGTAACTTTGGTGAACTCATTTAAAGGCCATGGGGTCTGTAAGTATTCAAAAACATATAGCAGAAGCATTTCTAACATCATTATAAATGATAGCTAAAAAATACCAAAAAATCATTTTCTGGCAGTATGTGTTAGTAAATTTTTGCTCCTTTCTGTGAAATACTGCATTTCTTTATTCTTTCCCTAGTTTCTCTTTTGAGAGCTGTCCCCTAGCTTCTTGCTGCGTATAGAGTACAGGCTTGTGTGTAATGAAGATAAAATGAGTGTGGAGGGAAGGTCATTTAGCTTGCAGTTCTACTTATTTTCTTTCCAGAGATATCACTGGTTGAAAATACAGTCAGAATTTGGATATTTTTATGCAGCTGCAATTGTAACATTAGTGTCATATGAAAGATAAGATTCTCCTCTTTCATATGACACCAGAACAAGTTTCTATGTTTTATAGTTCATGAGCTATATCAGTTTGAAGTGACTATCCCAGTCTCATTTTCTCTTCAATACACAAGTCCGTACACCATACATAGTGAGGGAAGCAGGGAACAGCTCTTAATAGAGAAGAAATGTAAAGAATAAAGAAATTCAAGATTTCGCAAAAAGGAGCCAAAATGTATTAATAAATTAGATTACAAAATGTATTAATGACACACATTCTGTCAGTTTCTGTAGTTACGATTTAAACATTCAGAGTCACTTGAAATTTATATTGGAAAGGCAAACTGGCTAACTATAAAACTATATAAAAGTGCTTAAAAAATCCTAGTACTTCTGAGAAATATACTATATAAAGAAACTATCTTTATGTATTCTAGGAGCTCAGCCATATCCCCCACTTCTAATATCCCTATGTCTATCTATAAGACAACCAGCTGCAGTAGGAGCCTCCCCCCTCTGCTCTGTTTGCAGAAGGGTGCAAAAATTAGTAAGATTTTCCTTCCTAGCCTCACACTTTGGGACGATCATCAGTCCAAAATGGAATGGATCAGTAGGCAATGTTCAGGATTTCCACAAGGCTATTTGTTTCAGGAGCATGGGGGCAAGGTTATCTGCTGTTTACTGGTTTAGCTTTTTTTTTTTTTTTTTTTTTTTAATGAAAGTTCCAGTAATTGTTTTAGTTCTACAATCTAAATATTGTGGTTTACTATAGAAGAGGAAATAATTTATTTCACATAGATGCACATAATCACACTGCATGCATAGTGGAAAATATCATGCTCACGTGAATCATTCCTGCTTTTGGCAAAAAGCCCAGAGGGTCACAATAAGTTCATTAATATATAATGCTTACTGTGCAGTATATGATGCTCTAAAAATTATTTAAAAAAATGCCCACAATAAAAATCTGCATTTCTATATAACAAAGTATGCTAGCATTTCTATATAAATTTGATAAAATTGTTCTTCACATGCTGCATCTTATTATTATTCTATTTGGCACAAACAATTGCAAACAATTTAGAGGTTCTCAAAAATTCGATTGGTAGTAATAGTATAGAATACAATAGTACAGAATATAAAGTATTATAAAATAAAAAAGAAAGGAAAGAGAGTCAATAATACAATAAAATAGCTGTTAAAGAAATTTTTTATGATGTTCTATATAAAAAGTTTATTTATGCATTATTTTTGTATTACGTTGAAGCAAATTTTGATAGCATAATGGTTATTTTCTGCCAGTTATTATAGTGTAGCATAAAATAATTTTCATATCTCTTTTTTTTTAATCATCCATAATACTAGAAATTTTGAGAACTATTGATTATATATGTAGGGGTTTTTTTTGTCAGGGTTTGGTTATGCACATATGGCCAGGATGGCAAATACATAAGCGCTCACCCTTAATTTAGATTGAATTTGGTTAAGCAACCTAATTTCTTATAAAACCAATTTAAAACAAGATCAGAAAAACCTTGACAGGCAGCAACTGCCACTGTACACTTGTCTTCTATGTGATTTTATGGATTACTAATAAAGCAGAAGGTTCTTGGTTTTAGAAAGATTTGACTCTGTTCAAAAGATCACTGCCACAGTATTGCTCCATGCCCCTGGCTGGATCAACCTACAAGAACCAGTGAGCTGGAGTTGTTTTGTATGTAATTTACAACCTACCCACTGAAGAGTCACACATAGTCACTTAGAGCATATAACTTTGTGACGCCATGTCTTGTAGTTGTTTTGTCTTGAAAAGCTGGTCATCTCGTGACACATATCTGGACATGTCCAGTGAAGAAGAAAGGAACATCTGTACATACAGAATAATAAAGTATATATAAAATATAGAAAGCTTACTGTATCTCTTTGGTCCATCTTCTAAGCAAAATGACAGTGTTAATGTTGCATCATCTTCAAAAAATTCTGTAGTAAAGGCATCCCACCAAAGATTGTCACTATCCTAGCAAAGAAAACAGAAATATGTATTTATTACATAGACTCCCAAAAGTTTCCTACTCCAGCTATTTACTATAAACTGGGCAGCAAATGGAAATGCCATAGTGAAAAAAATGTATAAACCTCTAGAACAATCATTTTAGAATCTATTGATGTGTAATAGTATATGTAAAATAATTGCAACAAAATTATTTTCAACAAAACTATTTTTTATTTTTATTTTTTGCTACCTAGTTTTCATGATATCCTGCCAAAAGTTGTTAAAACGCTGCACTAAAATTAAATTTTTGGCTAATAAAACCTGCTCCTTGAAAAAGAATCTTACTCTTTAAGTAGAGAGGGGCAAACCTCGAAAGATTCGTTTTGACTCAGGTTCGGACCTGATTTATTTTGGTCTGAACTTGTTCAGATAAAACTGGAAGTGAAATTATTATAATCTGGGGTCTCTTCAGACCCCAGAGTATAATAAGTGGAAGTCTAGGTAGATGTAAAAAAAATAACTTTCCCTCAACTCTTCTAGGCCTCTCTCTCAACTTCCTGGGTGATGTCATGCACCCGGGTCACTGCTAAGGCCTGTGATTGAGCCGTTCTAATGGGGCAATTGGCTACAACCTCATGGGGAGTTTTTGCCTGCCGCTGGATCAGCTTGGTATGTTTTTAGATTGGACTTGATGGACTTGTGTCTTCATCCAATCTCATCTACTATGTTACTATATCACTTTTTTGGAATAGTGTAGGACAGAATTATCTTGCTTTTTGCTCAGCAAGTTCTTAATAATTCTGATTATAAGGAAAGACAACATTGCCATACCCTGCTGGAAAGCAAAAATAGTTGAATGTTTTTATATGATTGATATGTGAGTGATTAGTTATAAACTATCATCTAGATAAAAAAAGTAAAAAAATTACAAAAAATGCCTGAGTTTGTCTGCTTTTGATTATGGATAAATTGAGCCTATTAAAACTACACTTCCCAGTTACCAGCCATGACTAATCCCCCCAAAAATTGAATTTTTTAAATGATATTTTCTTTTCTATTTGTACATAAAGCACACAAATAACTTAATTAAACAACTCAGTTGTTGCTTCTGACTTTTACTAAGCGGGACAAAAGCAAAGAACTTTATGTTGAAAAAGTGAACACAAAATTGCTTTTTTGGCAAAGATTTCTAAAGTCCAACTTAGCGGAAAATTTAATTCAAAAGATCTGCTCAGCTAGAAATGCAGAAATCAGAACTGGAGAAAAAGTGCTTCGTTCTCTATGAGGAGGAAAAAAAAAAGGAAACAAAAGATTAAAAACTGAAATTCGAGAACTGCCCTAGGCAGGTTTAAGTTATGGACTGACAGGTAGTGTGGAGTTCTACCAGACTAATTATTTTCCTATTCAACAGTAATGAGAAATTGCCATGGCAACTAAGTTCTCCCCTGGCAGACGGTATATGCACACCACACACAGAGTCATGTGAAGGGAACAAGTAACACGGCGCATATATACACAATGTTGACTCATTTTCTTTATGATGCTCCCCACTTACATTAGGTAATTGACCTAATATGGATAATGGGAACAGGAAGACCATAAAACACCGTACATGAAGCCTATTAATGGAACATTATAAAGAATTCATTAAACGTCATGGTGCAATTTAAAAATATACCAATATGTGGCGATATTAATGATCTTTTACATGTATACAGTAGGGTGTAATAAAGTCTCCTAGGACTAGGAGGTAATATGGCTAATTGGTTTTCATTGAACATGGATGAGAAACAATGGAAGACAATGAAACTATTAGAGGGATCATCAGAAAGTGACATATTATGTTAATCATATTTTTATTCTAAACATTTTTTGTTGTTTCTTTATGCGGCTATACATTTAAAAAAAATTCTAAACTTTTCCAGTTTTTACAATAGTCACTGGAGCATACACAATAGACTAACATTTCTTGCAACTCTTGTGCCAGCTTTGCTGAGTAGACTGGGGTAAGGTCATCAGAGTCATCTTATTATTGTTAGAGAGCAGGGGTTTTAACAACAGAAGATATCTGTATTGTGCTGCCTAAGGTCCAGATATGGCAAGTTAACAACCTTACATACACAGATATGGCTTTGTATGCATCTCCTCTGCTATTCCTTGGCTTCTTAGGAAGTTGGCTGTACTCCATCTCTTTCAGGAGACTGTATTAGTCCTTAGCTCCCTTTCTGTCCCTTAGCGGCCATTTATTGTGATTGCCATGACGTGCCTATTCTACTACACTGTCCATATAGACAAGGCAGAAGGGAAAGCTTAAATGGGGCCACCCTGGGGAAGTTTTTAGAAATAAATACACAGCTGTGCAAAAAGTTTTAGGCATGTGTGAAAAAAGGAAGAATACTTTACAAGAAAAATAGAAGAGTGAATAGTTTATTTTTGTCAATTAAGAAAATTATTTGAATGAACAAGAGAAATCTAAATCAAATCAATATTTGGTGTGACCTTTGTCTTCCATAAATCCTTCTTGGTACACTTGCAGACAGTTTTTGAAGGGACCTGACAGGGAGGTTGTTCCTGCCATCTTGGAGAACTAAGCACAGATCTTCTGTGGTTGTAGGCTTGCTCCAATCCTTCTGTCTCTTCATGTAATCCCAGACAGACTGGAGGATGTTAAGATCAGGGATCTGTGGAGGCCATATCATCACTTCCAGGACTTCTCTGCCAAAGATTGGTTATGCCAAATACTGATTTTATTTAGATTTATCTTTTGTTCATTCACTTCATTTTGGTAACTGACAAAAATAACCTATTAAGACTTCTGTAAAACTATTCTTACTTTGCATCATTTTTCTATAACTGCCTAAAACTTTTAAACAGTACCGTACATTTAAACATACATACTATACTGAAAACTTTCAAAGGAGATTTACTAAGCAAAATGTGCCAGAATTTTGGCTTAATTTGCAACAGTTGTAGGTACAGCAAACACCTATATAACATGTGAAATGTTGAAAGTTCATTCAGTCAAGCAATTTATCTACTGAATACTTTTATTAGAGTAAAGAGGCAATGGTCAAGTATAATGTCTGATGAGGTGAGAAAAAGCTTCTTGTCATCTCTGGTTAATGGTCAAGGCCCCGCCCCTCCAATGAATAAAACAAAAAGGTGAAATTATTTATGCCCAGCAAGCCAGAATTTTGTCATCAAAAAGTCATAAAATATGATTTAACTATTTTTAGGTTTATTTGTGAAAAAACTTTGCAACATTTCACAATTTTAATCCAGTCACTCCACTTTGAAAACTGGCTAGTAAAATGGGCATGGTTAGTCTGTCATGCTGACGTTCTCCAGATTTATCAAATGCAACTAGGCAGGTAGAGATAAGTTTCCATACACTGCACACAGAGCGTATCTACTGAATAACTCTCTCTATGTCACTCAGAATCAGCTCCGGGATTATGCAGAACAACTACTGATACTGACCTTTATTGATGTGGATAAATTATCTAGGAAATTTGTAATACAAATCAATAAAATGCTTACAGTCTCCGACTGTGTGTCTGTCCCTCACCTGCTGCTGACTCTTCCTCCTCCCCTTTCTATAGACTTCTATAGATACATGTAATCTGATAAAAGTGACCTGCAGTCCATTTGAAGGTGCATCATAGATTTCAGAGTGAAAGTCAGTTCAGTAGTGAGGAGTGGCAGGAAAACAGCCTGATAAGAGGAGAATAAAGCATTTTTCTCTGATAAGATTTATTAAAAAGTTCCTTATATTCCCTTATAATACTGATTTATGCAAAGTTTACAGCAACAGAGACCACAACAAAACAAATGACTTTAACCCCTAAACACACAGCAATTTTCCAATTTTGCTTTTTACCTCCCAAGCCTAAACTTTTTTATTTTTTTGTTCACAGAAACATATGAGGGCTTGTTTTTTGGGGGATAAATTGTAATTCATAATGACACTATCTAATAGTCTGTACAATGTACTAGGAAGCTGTAAACAAAATCAGAATAGAGTGGAATTAAAGAAAAAAACTATTGCACAATTTCCTATAAATGTTATTTTTAGAGCGTTTGCCACATGATAAAAATGATATACTCTGAAAAATGTTTATTTTTTTTTCCCGTTACTATAGTGTGATACCTGTAACTTTGTAATATTTCCACACACTTTGTAAAGACTCTTTTCTAGCAGGGCAAGTTGTATTTTTTTTAATAACATTTTGAGGAATGTTTAATGTTTTGGTCACTATTTATTCCATTTTGGGGGGGTCAAATGACAAAGAAATGTCAATTCGTACATTAGGTATGGGTATACCTAATTTGTATATGTTACGTATTAATTTATTGTTATATGTAATCTAGGGAAAGAGGATTTAAACTTTTATATTTTTAAAAACCTTTTTATTTTTTTACCCTTTCTTTATAATTCCACTAGGGGACTGAAAATCTAGGAGATCTGATCACCCATACAATATACTGCAGTACTAATGTATTACAGCATATTGTGAAATCCATTAACTTCTATTGCAATGAAAGACTAGGGAGCCTTCATTTGGCTCCAGAGTGTTATAATATCCTATTGGCGCCCTCCAATGATATTTTTGGGGGTTGATGACTGACAGTGTCGCCCACATGCTGCTGACATTTACTGTATCAGTACCAATTGACCAAGGCATTAAAAGTGGCTTTTAGCGGTGTGTGCTTGCTTTATAATATAGCTGGTACCTGTTGGTTATGAAGAGGCCACAACTCCTAAACTCTCTCCATGCCACCTTAGCGACACCATGGTATAATAGTACAATATACGTATTAAAAAGTCTCCTCATGATAAATCTCCTCAACGGAATACTAATGGAATTCACATGAAAATATGAATAACAAAAATACTGTACTGCTATAGTTTAAAAAAAAACCCCTAGATATCTGAATGGCCGCCATTGACTTCCATTGGTGAACCATTAGGTTCTCTATACTCAATGCAGCACTGACAGTGACATTCTCTTTTTTTTTCTTTGAAAATTACATTTTTACTGGTATGCCAAAAAATGAAGGAAGCAATCCTCTCCATATGCCCTACTAGGCCATATGTCGCACCTCTCCTTTATTAGCCAGTCACAGACAGTCAACTCTTCTCAGTCTGGTTGTTATGTAATAATACATTTCCTCCAGCAAAGTCAATTGTATGCTGAGGAGCTTACAAGTCAAACCCATGCCACTCAGCTGACCACCATAGTCCCTCACATTAGTATTCCATTTAACTCCTGCAAAAAATATCAAAAAATTGTCCTATAATAAAAACGAATAGCAAAATCCAATACATAGTATTTCTAAGTGTCAGTGATCATTTTGTACGATTTCCATTGCACTCATCGTATTAAATATCCTTTTGCAATGTATATCCATATCTAAAAATGTTCAAAACTATCATTTAAGGGTTACGGTCAACTGTGTGGCTACCCTACACAATCGCCATGAATGTTTCTGTCTCCCATTCCTAAATGCAATGATCTCAATTAAAAGAATCTGTCAGAGCGAGTCAGTATCAGAAGGCACAGGAGCCAGTTACACTGCTCAAATGTCACCCATGCTTCACATGTCATCAGATGCAGCCTAGATGCCAATTAGTTTAGCAAAATGTCTATTTGTTTAAAGTTTTAAAGGCTACTGTACAGCTGACATCTGCCTGTGCAGGGTGCGATATTGCATTTCACACTTCATCAGAGTAGACAAGTTGACAATTCACATCTAATTAGGAAAAAAAAGGTCTCAAATATGTTAATAGATTCCGTAGTGAGTTTGGGACCAGTTTTGGCTCATATAAAAATATCTTATTATAGTTACAGGGCTGCCTACGTTTCAATTTTGTCAAACATTGGAATAAGTCAAAGAGCTATTCTGGGAAGCCCCAATAGACAGAGTTGTAGGTAGGTTTTTCTTCACCTGGGGCAAAGACATGATTTGCTGCCCTTGTCCAGTGTCTAAATACTCTAGCCAAGGTTTAGGGTTGGGCGAACATTGAATGATTCGTCTCACGAAAAATCATGAGGTTCACCCTTGCAGTTTCGTTTCAGGTCGAACTTGTGCGGGACTCCTATTATTATACTCTGAGTGTCATGATGTCAATGTGATTGCTGAGACCAAATCATAGACCTCAGCGGGCCCTTCGGGGCCACTGACATCATTCAGGAAGTTGGAAGAGGCCTGAAAAGGACAGGGACCTGCACCGGATACCACGACAGAGCCCTGGAGAGGTGAGTATGAGTTTGTTATATTGCCTCAGCTCCCTTTGGGCCTCCACTTATATACTCTAGGGTATAAAGAGACACCAGAGTATAATGGTGGTTTGTGGGTAATAGACCCCAAAAATTTCAGGTTGGGCTAAACCCAAAATTTTTGGAAAATTTGCAACAAACCTGGCTTATTAAAAATTGGTTTGGTCATCCCTACCAAGGTTAAATGGCTTGATGGTGCTCCCCCATGGCACTAAGCACTTGGGGCACATGCCTCATTGGGCCCTGCTTCAAGTCCCCTCTCTAGTTACTCCCCACAAGCAGCATTATTTACTGACAATAGTTTTGGAAGAAGATCCTGAGTGGGTTCTACAGCACAGTTCATCCTGAAGTTTATTTTTCATGAATATAATGTCAAACTACATTGACTGCACAGAAAAGGGGTAAAGGTCAATCCACACAGCATTTGCAGGGCACATTGTAAGCTCTGTGTGCATTGGAATCATTTCTTATCCTATATCTCTGATAGGAGCCTCTGATATACACATCTGTCCAACCTTACATGTCCTCTTGATTGGACATATCCAAATATGTGTTTAAGCAATATTATCTTCTGATAGTCAATAGGATATAACTATTTGTGTATTTATTTGGCCACTCTATGGATTGTTAGTGGAAGGTGTGAATTGCAAGATATTAAGACTTTTGGTTAGAATGCTGTGATATTGTGCTTTCATGAGAAATTACATTAGTTGTCTAAACTGAAAATTAGATAAGTCTGGTCTTACAGTTTGTCACCCATGGGATCCCATGTGAAAAAATGTATACTGTATGTTTATTGCAGGATGTCTCTGCATGGAATAGTGAAGCAGACTAAACTACTATATCCATTACAGGTTAAAAAAGTACACTGATATGCAGTATTGTGCAAAAGTTTTAGGCAGGTGTGGGGGAAATACTGTAAAGAATGCTTTCAAAAATAGAAGTGTTAATAGTTTATTTTTGGCAATTAACAAAATGAAGTGAATGAACAAAAGAGAAATCTAAATCTCATCAATATTTTGTGTGACCTTTGCCTTCCATCAATTCTTCTAGGTACACTTGCAGACAGTGTTTGAAGGAACTCGGCAGGGAGGCTGTTCCCGCCATCTTGGAGAACTAAGCACAGACCTTCTGTGGATGTAGGCTTGCTCCAATCCTTCTGTATCTTCATGTCATCCCAGACAGACTGGATGATGTTGAGATCAGGGGTCTATGGTGACCATACCATCACTTCCAGGACTCCTCCTCCAAAGGGCAAACATCACACCAAATATTCATTTGGTGAGGATAAGTCAGGGAAGTATTGATCCCTACCGCTGACTCTATGCTTAATTTAATACATAATTTAAGGAACAAATTATAGAATGGGTATGAATAAAAACATCTGAAATATTTATTTTACTTTTTAGCATGTAGTTTTACTTTCTTGCTGGAAATTAATTGGTATATGCGTGATAGTGGAAAAAAAAGCATGTATGACCCACAATGGTTAATTTAGGTTGCATGTACTCACGGTGCTTACTGCTACATCTACTATCATTTCAGCACTGCTCAGTCATGTAGATCCTTAAGCCTTCAAACTTGCATTTCAGGAAATATTGCTTATTCTACAGTGGCTGGAAACTACTGGTGCAGAACTAAACATGGCTTTGAAAGTGTCACTGTAATGCGGGATCTGCTTTAAAATGCCATTGATATACACAACTGTATCTGGAAAGTCTATGATACTGATCATTAAAAACATGCAGTAGAACCGTTTTATCTTAATCCTTGAATAAGAATTTGGCTCATTAAATGTTGCTATTTTATTACAAGGTTTACATCCTCACTGCACTAGTTGTAATGTGGGTACTGTCAGATATCAGGCTTCTAATCCAAATTGCAATAAAATATATATATATATAAGAATAATAAAGTATAAAGCTATGGAAACAGCTATAATACAGCATAATAAAGTAGTCAGAATAAATAAATAAATCATTCATTAAATCAAGTTATCACACAAATAATTTGAAAAAGCAAAATTCTCAACAAAAACATAAAAATATTTACAAGAAAATGTAATATATAAAAACTGATGTACGTGTATGCTCATACGCTTACACTAGGTTCACACCTGCGTTCGGGTTTTCAATCGGGGGGTTCACTTGGGGACCCCACCAAAGAGAAACCTAATCCGCTTAAAAAAGTGGTTTCGTACGGAAACCTGCGGACCCCATAGACTATAATGGTGTCCGCCTGGTTTCCCGTCCGAAAAGGGCAGAAAAGGCGTACAGAAAAGCGCTGCTTGCAGGACTTTTCTCTCCGCATTTTTAGAGCGGAATGGAGAATGGAATTCCCAGGCGGAGACTGGGCACAGGTGTGAACCTAGCCTTAGTTCACATCTGCATCAGGTTTTCGTCTTCTGGCCTGTCAAAGGACTAGAAGAACTTACAAATGGCCTGCGCCAATGGAGCATGAGAGACCCTATTGACTATAATGGGGTGTTTATGGGATGTCCATTGTTTTCAAATTAAAATCGCCAGACCAAAATGTTGGGCTTGCAGGATTTATCTCAAGCTCTATTGTTCAGCTGAAATGTTGATGTTTGGGTGGATAAAGATACCATCTTTTCTCCATTTTTCACAATTTGCTGCCTATTTTTTTGTGTTTTTTATTGGAAAGCTTTGGTCTGATTTGGGAATAGCGCCCACATTTTGTTTTCACTTTGATTATATATTTCTTTTATTATATATCTACCTAGATATTTGTATTGTATATCCTCTTTATGATATAAGGGAAGACAATGATCTTCTTTTATTAAATAATTTTATTTAATCTTTACATGGAGAGCTAAATAAATGGTAATAGCATTTATGGACAAAGCCAGTGAGTCCTGTATGCATGGAGTGTCTGACAACCTACATGGATGAGGGACTCGCAGTTCTTGCAAACAGAAAATGCTAAATTAAAGAGGACCTTTCATGTCCTTATGCACATGAGGTTCTATATATCACTAGAAAGCCCGGTATGTGTCCCGGAGCTGGAGATATTGGTGTCATTAATTAGTTAGCACCGATCTCTGCCCACTGTCAGAAGGGCATTACTGACAGTCAAGCTTAGCTGTGAGGAACAACCCCCCCAACAGTACTCATCCATAGACTTGTACTGAGAGGGGGCGTTCCTTACCGCTCAGCGCCATCGCTAGGGCGGTAAGGAACACCACCTCTGACAGTGGGCAGAAATCGGTATCTCCAGCCCCGGGGCACATAACAGGAAAGCTGACAGTGCACTGAATTCAGCACACTGTTGCCTTTCTAGCGGTATATAAAACCGCATGTGCATGAGGACATGAAAGGTCCTCTTTAAATAAAATAAAATTATACATCCCTGAGCTCCGTGTCTCCTTCTCCATAATGAATTTTTAAAGGCAACCTGTACACTTGCTTTGCCCTCAAGTTACTGTACAATATTACTTGGTTCTGGGACGACGATTGTAAGTTGAAACCATCCTAATTTGAGAGCCAAAAATGTCACCAAAATATGAGAAAAAGAAAATCAAAATCAAAATATAGCTAATATACATACAGCAAATCTTTACACATAAAAGTAAAAATAATATACTTAGAAGCTATAGATCACTTTCTATGAGCTTTTTCAGGGTCTTGAAAGGTATACACTGTGCACCCGAAAAACAACATGGAGATGCTCTCTACTGGTGTCCAAATAAGAAATTCATCCTGGCATAGGTAAAGACCATTACAGAATATGTGGTACTGCACGATACTGTAGAGTATGTGGTACTGCACGATACTGTGGAGTGGCGCTACTAGTCAGCCAGTCAGTGCATGCTCTTCACCAATGGAGGGGTTTACCACGTAATGTCCTCGCTAATTTCTTGGAACCTCCAGTTAAGCATTGCATTTTGGGTTCACAATACAATGATCCAGAAGAGACTTTTTGTAGCTTGTAAATATTGCATCTTGAAGCCATTTTAACTTGAGGGACCACTGTACTGAGCTTCATGCTGCCCGATCCAAGAGATATAGACAGGGTGCCTTGTTACAGTCATGTTCTACTCTAAACACAAACCAGAAGAGACCTATAAGACAAGCTAAGATGGGCAGGGGGAAGCCAACGGGGGTCATCCTGATATCTTTTATCTCATTCTCTGCTTATTTTTAAACCTTGTTTCTTTTAATGCTGCAGCTCTACAGGGTAAAATGTTGCTCTTTACTGGAGGGAATCTGTCAGCTTCTAAGCTCCTGACAAGTGCACTTTAGTTACATGTAGTGATCCTGATTTTCCATTGGCAGGCTTTAGCCCATATTTGCAAAAATCAAAAAGTGCATTTTGCTAACTGAGTTGTCAAAAACCAATTCCGTTCATGACACTAAACAATGCAATGGTCATTCCAGCAAACTGATATAAGGTATTTCTTTTTGGAACATATTTTTACATTCATTCGAATAAAGATCCTTCATATCATTTTACTATCAATGAATAATGGACATGAGATCTTTTATTGTCCTAGCTTAGACCACATACGCTCATACTATTAATCTCCAAGTCTCCAGATGTCATAGGGACTCATTCTACAGATCATCTTTATCCAGTAGAAGTCTAGAAGTTGCGTTTTTCATTAAACCAAGCAGATGAGGAAATTGCTTACACATCATCTTAAGACATCTTCTTGATACTTTTAAGGACAAAGTCCATGGCTCGAGTTACCAAGCACCTTCAGCCTGTCTGATTTCATGGGAATTCCTGATGAACTAATATTGATTTTCACATATCATTCTTGTCAAAGGGATTTATCGACGTGTCATGTTTTCCAGAAGTCTCAGCAAGGTAGCTTGAAAGGAATGATTAGGAATCCACACTCCTGAATACAAGGTGGTAAATAACTAACAGCAGCTAGTGACATTGATCCTGGTGGAATGGTCAATGAAATCTTTAGCCTACTAATTGTCGACATTGACAAACAGTTCATGATCTAAATGAACAGCTGGAAGTCATTTCGAAATGGAAATGTTCCAAGTAGGTTTAGAAAGCGAGCTTTGTGAAGCTGTTACTTTTTATTGTTAGGAACTGTGCCTCACAGCATGACTGGCGCATTGCCTAGACAGGGACTTTATACCACAGCAAGCGGCTTAATTTGCTTCTCTCGACAGCGCTATAATGACGAGTCAAGGTAAATAAAGGTAAATGAATTACTGAGGTCATGTCAATTCAACAACAGCTTACAATGTGATGCGTCATAATCCCTTATTTACTTCACTCACCGTTTAACCCCTTAAAACGTCTTTTTATGTCGGTCATTAAGGGGTCTTATTCTACAGTGCTGTGTTTTTATGGTGCTGTAGAATAAAATCTATACTGATGTCCCATACTGCCCTGCATTGGGTGCTAATGATAGCCTGGCTGCTGCTCTAATGGTCGGGATTGGTGTAAACTCTGAGTCACTTGACCAGAGTGAGCAAAGCTTCCCCTCTCGATAAGGTCATCATGTTTCCTGCTGATGCAAGACTAGAAAACCCCTGTGTAGTCAGCCTTGGTATAAATAGAAGATTCCAATACGCATGGGGGCAGATAGACTAAAACAGACTTAGAAAATTTTGGAAGGGGCGCCACAATTAAAGCCACATTTTTGTACCACAATTTTGTTACATACTGAACCAATTGATATGTGGTGGAAAGTTAGACTAGACAGTCTTAAACTGTGCCAGATTTTCCAAAGTTTCTAATGTCTAATCTAACTTTACACCACATATCAATTGGTTCAGTATAGAACAAAATTGTGGCACAAAAATGTGGCTGAAATTGTGGCGCCACTTCCATTATTGTGGCACAATATCTGGCCCAAAGTTTAGCACATTAAACCAGACCCCTTTTAAATAAGCTCCGTCCAAACTTCACACATGGTGTACTATTTGTTAGAAAGTGACTAAGGCTGTAGTCAAATTAGCGTTGTGCGACCATTCTGGGACTCCCTTCCCCATTCCGCTTTAAAAATGCAAGTAGGACTTTTCTCTCCGCTGATTTGGCCAGAAACCAGGCAGACCCCATTATAGTCTATGGGGTATGTGGGTTTCCATGGGTAACAGCTTTTTAAGAGGATAGGGTTTCCGTTTTTCGGGTTCCCAAGTGGACCTGAAGAATAGAGACCCCAACGCTAGAGTGAACCTAGCATCAAACACATTGAAAATTAGGCGTTTTTTTTGTTGAAAATTACGCCAGAATTCTGGTGCATATTTTTTAGTTTATCTGCCCCATGGTCTCTAGCAGTGGAGTGCTGTGTTACTTTTTGTTGTAGTCACTCCAGAGAACCTAAAAAGAACACCTGAGCTGTATGAATCAGTCTGCTGGTGGCTACACTAACAGCTAGGCTTGGAGAAACCTCAGATCTTGGCCTTTTAATCTCTTGATCACTGTGGTCAAAAGTGGCCTTTACATGATCAAAAGAACGGACTCCAGGGTTGTTGTACAGTCTAAATTCTGCAAGGACACACTAGGGTACGTATTGCCCTAACATCAACCTGTTCATAGTGACACAGATTATAATGTATTAGCATACAGAAAATCATAAATGTTCAATAAAGATAAAAAACAGTAATTCTTTAATGGGATTAAAAAATGCTGTTAAGAATACTTTAAAAAAATCCCACAGCATGATTATTTAATATAAAGTATATATTATTGTATATACATTAAATAATATATCCATTTAGGTTTATTAAGTATCCACATAGCTATGTGACCTGATTTAGTAATTTAACAGGTTATTTAGCGTAAATTGTTCACCCTAAACATAAATTTTACATAATTGAAAAAAATAATAATTTTTCTCTATCCATGTCTCATAAACAATAATTCATATGTATGCGTAGAGCACCAAAAATACAATTTGGCCCTTATAAAGAAGGCCTTATACAGCAGTAACAGTGATTTAAAAAAATTAAAAATAAATAATATATATATATATATATATATATATATACAGTATACAGTAATATATCTACTGAAAAAATATAACAATAAAAACTAAAATTTAAGTGGAACACAAAGACTCAAACAGGACTGTCATTGAGGGGTTAAATTAGCTCTTACCCAAAAATACACATAGAGTATTATGGTGTCATGGCAGAAAGCTGATTACATCTATTAATCTAGAATTTATCACACAACAATTTTGTGTCAGCAATAAATCACCCATCCTTGTTATTGTGCTTCTAAGATTATAGTTACACAACAGATTATTCATGTCATGAGTTTAACGTATAAAAACAAATGGATTTTCTCTAAAAGGATTAAAGGGGTTGTCCTGTTCACAATGTGGATGCTGGAGTGATCAGCGGATTGCCCCGCTTCACGAACCTGGTATACTACCCTTTACAAATGTGGCAACTGGAATGATCAGTTCATTGCTCTGGTTCACTTTGATTTGAGGATACAAGAAGCGGATGTGATAAAAATGTAATATTACATGGTGGCGATTCACATGTAATCTGGGGATGGTTTAAAGAGAATGTGTTACCTGAAAATGATCAATTTTTTAAACCAAGCTTTTACTTTAAATACATATTTTTAAGAATTTTTGAGAATTTTGTAATTTTCCATGTCACTATATATAAAAAAAAGTACTAAATGCTTTTCACTCTGACCACTAATCATAATAATAGACAGACACTTACCAATTCTATATTGGTTTTCTGGTCAGTAGTCACCTCATTTATATCAGAAATAGGACTACAATAGAAGATAACCCCTCTATAGATAACACCACTGACCCATCGTTACATCCACTACTGACAATAGATGATGTTACAGCTTATCTACTCCCTCTCCCTGCATAGAGCATGTCTAGAAAACTTTCCCACAGACCTCAATGAATTGGCTTCAGACTATTGCTGCCTATGGCATGTCATTAAATGCTGTTAACAGAGCAAAGGAAAAGCTCAGGCATGATGGTAGCCCCTATAATCATATACAGAAAATAGAATACAAAAAATCTGCAAGCATAAAATAAAGGCAAATTAGAATTAAGTGATATATTTCACTATCTGGTTTTAATATATACTGTAGATAAAAAAAATTGGCAACACATTCCTTTTAAGTCTACTGGAGTCCCTTAGATGCATGCACAATGTATTATGTTTCCATATTCTCACTGTAGATCCAGCCCCCTATTCACACATTGAAAAGTGGGAGCTTTAGCGAGCCATACAATTTCTCAATAGTAGCCACTACTGACTAGAAGTAGAAATACATCGATGAGCCAGGTCTACCAGAGTTAAATCTGCTTTTACACAGAGTTTCCCCGGTACTTTAATAGGTACTTTAATACCTTTCTATATAACTTTCTTTCTAATGACTTTGTAGAAATTTGGTTCTAGTGCAGACTTGTGCATGAGAATAGAATGTAAGCTCCATTTGGACCATGGCAGTGGCGTAACTAGGAATGGCTGGGCCCCAAGGCGAACATTTGACATGGGCCCCCCCCAAGCCGCCGCCCCCAACCCCCCCCAAACTGCCGCCCCCAACCCCCCCCACACACAAACCGCATTCCTGCGCACACTATTATGCCCCACAGTGGCCCCTGCACACGGTATTATGTCCCATAGTGGCCCCTGCACACGGTATTATGCCCCATAGCGGCCCCTGGACACGGTATTATGCAGCATAGTGGCCCCTGCACACAATATTATGCCCCATAGTGGCCCCTGCACACAGTAGTTTGCCCCATAGTGGCCCCAGCACACAGTAGTTTGCCCAATAGTGGCCCCGACATACAGTAGTTTGCCCCATAGTGGCCCCTGCACACAGTAGTTTGCCCCATAGTAGCCCCTGCACACAGTAGTTTCCCCATAGTAGCCCCTGCACACAGTAGTTTGCCCCATAGTAGCCCCTGCACACAGTAGTTTGCCCCATAGTGGCCCCTGCACACAGTAGTTTGCCCCATAGTAGCCCCTGCACACAGTAGTTTGCCCCATAGTAGCCCCTGCACACAGTAGTTTGCCCCATAGTAGCCCCTGCACACAGTAGTTTGCCCCATAGTGGCCCCTGCACACAGTAGTTTGCCCCATAGTGGTCCCTGCACACAGTAGTTTGCCCCATAGTAGCCCCTGCACACAGTAGTTTGCCCGATAGTGGCCCCTGCACACAGTAGTTTGCCCCATAGTGGCCCCTGCACACAGTAGTTTGCCCCATAGTGGCCCCTGCACACAGTATTATGCCCCATAGTGGACCACCCATGAACGATTATTATACTCTGGGGTCTTTTCAGACCCCAGAGTATAATGATCGGAGACCCAGGGGAGGATAGAAACATTGAAAACACTGCAACTTACCTCTTCCTCGCTCCGTTGCACTCCCGTGCGCTACTTCGGCCATCTTCAATGTCGGACCGGATCTCGCGTGATCCAGGCCGACGTCGCGACGCATAATGACGTCGGCTGACGTCTGGGACGTCACCAAACAGGCCCGAAGCCTGCGGAGCGGCGGATAGGTGAGTTACAGTGTTTTTTATGTTCGCTCACCTCCCCTGGGCCCCCGATCGTTATACTCCGGGGTCTCAAAAAACCCCGGAGTATAACGATAGCAGTGATTGTGGGGTTCGCGGTAGCAACTGCCACAGGGCTCCGGGCCCCGTAATGTTCCGGGCCCTGTGGCAGTCGCTACCACTGCTACCCCGATAGTTACGCCCCTGGACCATGGTAATGTGAATGTTTCCAATTTCTGTCCAATGTTGGGGTATATGTAGGCTCTATGTAATCAGAAAAAAATGAGTATTTTCATATTTTATCCATTTGAAAGAAAAGTGTTACTATGAACTCAGTGTTATATAATAGAGAGCTCCACATGTCCTAGCATGTCCTATTTTTGGATGTTTTTGTTGTGTTCTAGTCATTGAAATATTTTGAGCCTGGATAAGCGAGCTCTCTTATTTGCATATGTATATGTATATTTGTGGTTGAGCTAATTGCTTACACATCATGATAAAGATAGTGTAGATATAAATATACAGTAGATTAAATATTTTTATTTTTTTGTCTGTAGAAACTTTCTAGCACATGTAACTATACAAAACTTTGTAATATACCTAATATGTAATATATCTAATATGTAATATTAGGGAAATCTGTTTTCTTCTCCATTTATTAGGCTGCTTTCCTCTAACTTATCCTCATTCAGGAATCCATCTCTCAGTCACACATAGAAGTCTATGGAGCAGAGAAGGGGAGGAGGAGGCTATTAATTGATTTATTGCCTCATTCTGTGCAGTGCTACACCCTTATCTTGAAAGATAGTAGTGCCCATCAGTTTGATGGGCTGAGGTATCCCTACCTCACTCCGCCCCACTTTCTTAAAAAGTGGTGAGTGGGGCATAGAAAAAGCAAATTGTTACATCTCAATAAAGAGCCATGTGCCAATGATGTTCCACATCTACAACAATTTTCTGGGTAGGATAGTAAATTCCCCCCACTATTTCTGGATTGACTTGGATTCTGTATTTTAATGTTTTTCCCCTCTGCAGGCTCAATTTCTAATTTTCAGTTCTCCTTAGCTGGTGGGTAGAGACTAGTTGCTATGATGTCTGCCATAGACTACCCACAGAAAGGAGAGAATCTGCTTATCTAAGTCTGTCTCTCTCACTCAGAAGCATTAAACATAATATTGCTGACTTGGGATGTGATAAACTTCATATTTATCTGAAGCAGTCTCTGTCTGTATATGTCTCTCCCCTCTTACTTGAATACTGTTCGCTACCAACTCCATAGACCTCTATGTACAAGGTCGGTTTTAGGCAAACTGTGGCCCTGGGCAAAATTAAAAGCGGGGCCCCAAATGCTGATATAACAACAACGTCATCATATCATAATAGGTCACCTTATAAATAATAGTCCACATTATCAATATTAGCCCTCTTATAAATATTAGCCCTCTTAGCAATAATACCCCCTTATAAATAAAAGCGACCACATTATAATAGCCGCCTCTATATATATATATATATATATATATACTGTATATAATGGCCCCTCTTATTATAGGCCTATTATAAATAGTTCTTCCCTTATAAATAATATCCCGCCTTATATGTTTCCCCCTTATAATAGCCCCCCCTTATATATAATTTCCTCTTTTAATAGCCCCCTTATATTTAATAGTTACCTCCCTTATACATAATAGCCCCCTTATATATAACAGTCTCCCCCTTATAACAATCTACCTTACTGTATATATAATAGTTACTCTCCTATAATAGCCCCCTTATATATACACCAGTCCCCCTTATAATAGCCCCCCTTATATATAATTCCTCTCTTACAATAGCGCTCCTTAAATATAATAGTTCCTCTCCTATAGTAGCCCCCCTTATATATAACGGTCCCCCCTTATAATAGACTACTTATATTTAATAGCCCCCCATATATATAACAGTCTCTCTCTTATAACAACCCCTTTATATATAAGAGATCCTCTCCTATAATAGCCCCCCCTTATATATAACAGTCTCTCCCTTATAACAACCCCTTTATATATAAGAGATCCTCTCCTATAATAGCCCCCCTTATATATAACAGTCTCCCCCTTATAATAGCACCCTTATAGATAATAATTCCTCTCTTATAATAGTGTCACTTATGTATAATAATTCTTCCCACTATAAATATTAGCTCCCCCTATAAATAATAGTTTGCCCCCCTTAGCAGGTAATCCCTTTCCTTTGCCAGAAAACAATAAATCTGTTACTCACCTTACCGCACTCCCACGATGAGCGGAGCAGCCGAAGATTCTCCCTGTAGTAGTGGCACAGGTGGCGCGATGCAGTGACGTCATCACACCACCTGCGCCGCAACGTCTTGTGCGCTACCAGTGGTCCTCTATTGCAGAGAAGGGACTTTTCACAGCACGCCGATATACCTGTGGAGCTCCCGGGATTCAAGCCATCAGGCTAAAAGCCTAATGCTCTGAATCCAGGGGGCCCTTTGGGGACAGGGGCCCTATGCAATTGCCCAATTTACCCCCCCTAACGCCTATGTGAGTTTAGTCCACCAAGACAGTTTCAGAAGATATTTCAGAGTGAATGTCAATTTAGAGGAAGGAAAAGGAGAATCCAGAGCCAGATAAGTGGAAAAAGAAGCATTTTTCTTTCATTAGAGATACAGTATAAAAGAGTTTAATGTATTTTCTTGTGCTATGTAAAGTTTAGTGAAAAGTTAGTGACCCTTTAAACTCTTGGTGATCCTGCAGTTGGGATGAGTTCACCTGCCCCTGTTGACTCCACAGAGAGACTTCTAATATAGTTATCAGTGTAGTCCCTGAAGGTAGTGTTCAGATTGCTGCTTCCCATGGATATTTTTCCCATGAGTGGTTCTTCAATAAAATGTAATTAATGAAGGATTTCTATTGGAACTTGACTATCATGTAGCTTCTACATTATTTGTTCTCCCCAGGATCATGGTTGTCAGTCATTGTCAGACTGGGGTTCCTCAAGTTCACCAAAAGAAATGAGCCTGAGAACCAATCTTACATCTATACAGAAATTTTGCAGGTCTACTTAAATTTCATCATAACCTTATATGTTATCATTGCACATATATTGTACAGTATAATCAATAAAACCTAATAAATAAGATATAGATCCTAAAGATATGGTATGATATTCAACGGGGGTGACAAAAAGTCAAAAGGTATCTCAGGTTCTGCGAAGTATTGGGTGATTTCTATTAAATCACCAAAAACAGCACTATGTCATATACATAAAGTATCCTTCATGCTTCTTGATACCAAACCACTACTAATACAGTATATACATGCAAAAAACAAAGGTATGGGTCCTTTCATAAAAACTAATTCCTACTTGATCTTTCTTTTTACAAATGTAACCACAAGGTCATATAGTAAATGGAATATTCCAGTTAATCAGCTACAATGTTTCCACTAAAACAACTTCAAGTACCTACCTTGTTGCCGATAATTCAAGCAGAAGTGAGTGTGCAGTGCAGCTATTATTCCAAGGTAATCCTCCGCACACTTGCAGCCTAACGCTAGGTTCACACTAGAGTCAGAAAAACGGAAACCCAATCTGCTTAAAAAAAAGTTAATCGTGGACCCCATAGACTATACTGGGGATTCTGCCCTAAAAATGCAGAGAGAAAAGTCCTGCAAGCAATGGGGAACAGAATCCCTGAATGGAGACTGAGCGCTAATGTAAACCTAGCCTAACTTACATCTTATCTAATACCATGTTGTGCTGGTGTGTCTCAGGTCCTTTCTGTGCTCTGACTAGGATCAGTTTGAGCCAATAAAGTCCACAGTGTACTGCGGGAAGTAGACCTTCTGCTGCTGGTAGCAGGTTCCGGCTCCAAAGTGAAAGAACAAGTCCTTCAGCATGAATGGATAAGGAGTAGTGTTGAGTGAACCCGAACTGCACAGTTCGGGTCCGTGCCGAACTTTGTGTGTTTGGGTACCCGACCCCGACCCCAAACGTCAGCGCTGAAGTTTGGGTCTGGGTTCGGTTCATCCCTAAAGCTGGTTGATTGACTGCTGAGTAGCCAATCAACCAGCTTTAACCCCCGACTATCACTGTGGGAGCCCAGCTGTATCTGACAGCCAGGCTCCCGCTGCAACAGCGGGGACGGTGATAACACCGATCCCCACTGTTTAACCCTTAAGATGCCACAGTCAATAGCGACTGCAGCATCTTCAGTGTCTGTCAGGGAACTGAATGCCGTGGGCGGCATCGGGAGTGGGTATTAGCTGTAACTGACAGCTAACACCCTGCACCTTAACCCCTGATCAGAGCTGACCTCTGATCAGGGGTTTTAACCCCTTGGATGCCGCGGTCAAACATGACCGTGGCATCCGAGGGGTTCCGTCATGCTAAATGTTCCCATTGGCAAACCCGTGGCGAGATCAGGGGTGCTCATATGCATCTTCTGCAGCCCAGGATCTGGCCAGTGACCCCAGCCCCAGGCTGCAAGTAGCCCCCAGTACCTGGTTGATCCTGCCGAGACTGAGGAAGTCAGCCTATGCGTCTCTATAGACTGTAATACACGTGTATTGCAGTCTATAGTGCTGATCCAGCGATCAGTGTATCGCTGGTTCGGGTACCATAGTGGGACATCACTAAAAAGTCACAAAGTTCGGGTCCCCAAATAAAAAAAAAAAAAAAAAGTTCGGGTCCCCATTGATTTCCATGGAGTTCAGGTTCAGGTACCCGAACCGAACTTTTGGGCAAAGTTCGTCGGAACGCATCGAACCCGAACTTCGATGGGTTTGGTCAACACTAATATGGAGACTTGTAGGATACAAGATATAGATCCTAGTGACTGTAAATGGTGGTCTCTAAATGGTGGGAGTCTGAGATACCATCTGCTCACTCTTGTGGCTCATTATTGTATCAGAAACCAAGACCCACTGGAGGATTCTCTGGTATTCTGATGGTTTGTGGGGGTTCTATTGATCTATATATTATATAGATATCAATATATGACATAAAGAGACAAATTACAAATACATTACTTCATATCTTTAGCATCCATCATATTATACAGGTCGATAAACCATCCACATTTTATATCACTATTTATAGCCTAACTGTTCCACTTCTTGGAGCTCTTAAGTTCCAAAGTTAGGGTAAGTTTACGTCTGCATCAGAGACTCCATTCAGAGCCTCCAGTGCAGGGGTCAGTCTAAAATTGTGGACAAAAAGGTACTGAAGGCATGACGTTTTTTCATACATGAAGTGATGGAGAAAAGAATGGATACCAGATAGACCTTATTATAGTCAATGGGTTCCCTCAGTTGTTGTCCATCATTAGACAGATCCATTTTAATTTTTAGGCTACAACAAAACAGAAGAATGAAGGAAAACAACACAATTGTGAAAGCACCCTTATCTGGGTCTTCAAGGCTGTGAAAGTGCATTCAGAGTGCAGCATATGAGACTCTACAGTTCTGTGTCTTGCAGGAATCTAATTACATCATTAAGCATGCACAAGATGTAGAACTTGAAGGTTTTACATCTTGCAATCTGGATGAAGTCCCAAGTGTGAACATAATGTAATACAAGTTCTGATATATTGTACATGGTAAGGAGAGGAAAACAAACCCTACAGAAAAAATCCATTTTAAAAATCTAACAGTACCTGATGAAATGTCACCAACTAACACAAAAAACTCTCACTAGTCTTACCAAACAGCCCCGAATCAATCATCGACTAAGTGACTGGCTTACTGCTTTTAACAAAAATACTTCCCATTATACAAGCACAGTTTTTCCAATTTTGCATCTGAAGGGCCCTCCAGTATACATCCTAACGTTCTCCTAGTCTCTTTATAGTCTGAAAATATTTGACCTTAATAGTGTGGTGAATGACAAATCTAAAATGATGCACAACACTATGTGCAAGTGCACTGTACGGAAAGTGCCCTCATATGGTGTCTTTGTAAGGCTCCATATTCTAAAAGGAATATCTTCATAATATACATACACAATATACCATAATTTTTTATACATTCATTTCATACAAATCCGTTTGAGAAAAGATCTATGGGGGAATTCATTAAGACTGGCATTCTGTAAGCCAGTCTTAATCCTTTTCCACGTTGACAGTATCTGCACCTGAATTATTAAGAGACTCCACCCTGTTAATCAATCTGTGTGCCAGAACTAAAATCTATGCCAGTAAGGAACTAGTGTACCTTTCAGGTATAACTCATGACAAGTTGTAGTAAATTTGTTGGGTTAAAGTGTCTTGTTCTCTGCCCTGCTCCGGCTCTTTCATAAAAAGTGGCGTTTGGAGTTGAGAAGTAACTATGTGGCACATGCTCCGCCTGCCTCTACTCATCTACGGTACAAACTGGAGTAGATAGGTTTATAAATTTACCAATGTGTCTTGGTATAGAATCAGAAACACATGGAGGTACTGTGTAAGCCCAAAGCAGCCTGTTAAGTGCCATATTATAGATACTATGACTATAAGACAGATTTATAATATAGCCATGTGCAGACCTTAGGCAGAAAACATGACATGGTGGAAACCAAATGCTAACTACAGTACTTCCCATTTCAGTTACTTAGATGAGATGTACAGATATAGCAAAGTTTAACTTCTGTACTTAACATGTGTCAACCCTTGCAGATCTTGGGCACCGATGCAGTATCTGTAAGGGGTCACCTACTTAGGACGTGGCATTTGTAGTATTAATGTTCTCTTCTGAGGAAACTGCTAGCTCTGGCAAAAAAGCTCACTAAAATACTTTTTTTTTTTATAAATATATATATATATATATATATATATATATATATATATAAAAAAGATAATTATGTAGTATCTTAAAAGGTGTCTACCACCACAAAAATCACTTCTAAACCACTTATATGCTGCTTTAGGTGGTTGGTATCGGCATGGTGAACATACTATTTTTTGTGTCAACGTGCAATCTTGATGTCAAGAAAATCAATGTTCAATCTATATGCAAATGAGCTGCTCACTTGTGAGGGGCCACATCTGCCTGAGCACCCATTTTCATTGCTACCCATCTCCGCCCCCTAAAGTAAACTTTAATATAAAGATCTCTGCTGCTGCATTTATAGTGTATGAGGCATAGGAGATACATTAGGCCTCATACATTAGAAAAATGGCAACAGGGATCGGTAATTGCCCCTGCTGCCTGCAGAGTATACATGACTATTGTCCAGGTAGCAGGGACAAGTGCTGATCCCTGCTCCCGCTAGAGTCTGAAGAGCTGGCAGCCTCCGTCCACATTCAGACGCGGTCCACCATATGCACTATGGAGAGTGCAGTTTCCTCGTAGTGGGGCAGAGAGGGAGAGAGCTGGGCAGACGCACAGCTCAAACTGATCGGGAAAACGTGCTTTATCAGCTTGATCATTAAAGCGGACTTCGGACTATAAGACTCAGGACCTTTTTAGCAGGGTTTTTTCTTCCTAAAATGTGCATCCTTAGTCCAAAAAATTCGGTATGTTCAATATGTCATTAACAGACCCAACCGCGGCATATAAGTGGTTTAGAAGTGAATTTATTGGTGGTAGTCTCCCTTTAAATGTTACTCCGATTTATCTAGAGGCAATGCTCTATAGATAACGGACCTTGCACGTAAAAGTGATGCATGCTACATCAAAATTTACACATACTGTAACTAATGATGTCAATGTTGGAGACAGAGTGGGATGTCATATATGATATTTGTGGTCACTCAGGGAAGAGGAAGGATATCATAAACCATAGATTACAGAAGGCAGAAACTCCATGAAACTGCAGAGTGGATTTTGATTTACTGCGGTTGTCCATTAGTGATTCGCATCTTCGCTCCGTCCATGTTCTACCATTGGTAGCGCTCTAAAGTACGTGAAAGACCATAGGAAGAAAAAAACTGTTTATGTGCACACTGAAGCGTGTTAATATTACAAAATAACTATCAGGAGAATTTCTGGCTAGATGTTTAGGAATAAAGCTCTTGTTAACTGAGGCGATAAAAAAGATTGAAAGGTAGTCAGACTGTCAAGCTGAAGTGGGCTTTAAGTTGTGACAGAATAAAACATGTACTGGTCACTCTCTGCTGCATTGTCAGGGCTAGTCGGTTTCCATCAATAATCACAACAAGCTCGGCTCTGGAAATTGTAAAGCGCCGTATTTCTGATTAAGGATGGGGAGGGGGCTAAAATGACTACATAACTTGCTGCTCCGTTCAAAGTCTGACTCAAGAAAATTTACCTAACATCTAAGATTCTCTCAACCACATGCAAAGATTAAGATTTCTGTCCTAACCCTGTATTTAAATACTCATAAAAAGCCACACCCCCGAGGTACGCCCTTGCTTAAAGTATCCATATTGCATATGTTATCTTTTGATGTGGTGACATAACAACAAACTGGTAAAGATGGCCATAGATATAGTGATGCTTAGGCCAATATGGCCTTGTGATCAGTGAAAAAAATCTTGGATTGGGTCTGGGCTTTGGAAACTAATTTACTAATTAAAAATCTATACAGAAACTAAAATATTCCCCTTGTCTTGTGGGCTTGGACACCAAATAAACCCTATTTGGAGTGACTATATTACTGTGAGAGCTAAGTAGTGAGTGCTCCACTATGCCATTACCTAGCAGATCCATAAATGATGTTCAGAAAGTCATACAGGAGTTACATCGCTGCCCTCAGCTCTATTCACTACATGGAAAAAAATATTTTTTCCAATCTGTTTTTATTTTCTGACTGTATGGCCTTATTCCATTTTCTTTTACATGATTATAGAGGCAGCTATCTTGCCTGACCTGCTGCAACAGTAGCTGAAAAGATTTACCTTACAGCAGGCACCTGGACATAACAAACCATAGTTATAAACTGATTTATTGACCTCTATGAGAGAGTGTTGTGGGCATGCCCTATGACATGTACAGAGGACAAAGTGCAGGGAGGAGGGGAGCGGTGAGATGTTTTCTCCAGCTTTATAGAAAATGTGTTACAGTATCTATCTTTGAAATCCACAATAAATTTTAAAAATAAAGATGTGTCCTCCCTTAGTTTACCTTAAAGGCTAAGGCCCCACATAGCAAGACACTGCAAAAAAAATGCTGCGGAAAAAACGTGGTGGAAGAGCATTGTGTTTTTTCTGCAGTATTTTTTACAGAAAGTCTGCAGAGTCTGGACTTTCTGCCCCTATTATACCTATACAGAAAATGCCAGTATTTCCGTAGGTATAATTGACATGCTGCGATTTTCCAAAATGCAAGCGTTTCTGATATCGCAGCTTTTCCACTACAGATTTTTTTCTGCAATGTGTGAATGGGATAAGCCAGAATCCCATCCACTTTGCAGGTAATGTAAAATGCAGCGTTTTTTTGCGACCGTGTTTCCACCATAGCCAAACTGATGCATTTTCACAATGTGGGGCCCCGGCCTGAATATGGTTAAAGACTTCAATTTTCTCATAAAACCAATATAATATCATAACCTGTTAACAAAACCCTTAGCAGGTTACAATACACCCCATAACCATTGGGTGGCCACCCATAGACACACATAAGATATCACTTTGTGCCAGAATATCCTAAAACTATATTGTCAAGAAAAACTAATCATCTCGTGACACACATACAGTACAGTGGGGGAAAAAAGTATTTAGTCAGTCACCAATTGTGCAAGTTCTCCCACTTAAAAAGATGAGGCCGGCCTGTAATTGTCATCATAGGTAGCCCTCAACTATGAGAGACAAAATGAGAAAACAAATCCAGAAAATCACATTGTCTGATTTTTAAAGAATTTATTTGCAAATTATGGTGGAAAATAAGTATTTGGTCACCTACAAACAAGCAAGATTTCTGGCTCTCACAGACCTGTAACTTCTTCTTTAAGAGGCTCCTCTGTCCTCCACTCATTACCTGTAGTAATGGCTCCTGTTTGACATTGTTATCAGTATAAAAGACACCTGTCCACAACCTCAAACAGTCACACTCCAAACTCCACTATGGTGCAGACCAAAGAGCTGTGGAAGGACACCAGAAACAAAATGGTAGACCTGCACCAGGCTGGGAAGACTGAATCTGCAATAGGCAAGCAGCTTGGTGTGAAGAAATCAAGTGTGGGAGCAATAATTAGAAAATGGAAGACATACAAGACCACTGATAATCTCCCTCCATCAGGGGCTCCACGCAAGATCTCACCTCGTGGGGTCAAAATGATCACAAGAATGGTGAGCAAAAATCCCAGAACCACACGGGGGGACCCAGTGAATGACCTGCAGAAAGCTGGGACTAACGTAACAAAGGCTACCGTCAGTAACACACTACAGTCATGGCCAAAAGTTTTGAGAATGACACAAATATTATATTTTCACATGATCTGCTGCCCTCTGGTTTTTCTGTGTGTTTGTCAGATGTCTTTATCACATACAGAAATATAATTGCATTCATATTATGAGTAACAGAAGCTTATATTGACAGTTAGAATGAGTTAATGCAGCAAGTCAATATTTGCAGTGTTGACCCTTCTTCTTCAGGACCTCTGCAATTCTCCCTGGCATGCTCTCAATCAACTTCTGGACCAAATCCTGACTGATAGCAGTCCATTCTTGCAGAATCAATGCTTTAATTTTGTCTGAATTTGTTGGTTTTTGTTTGTCCACCCGTCTCTTGATGGTTGACCACAAGTTCTCAATGGGATTAAGATCTGGGGAGTTTCCAGGCCATGGACCCAAAATCTCTATGTTTTGTTCCCTGAGCCATTTAGTTATCACATTTGCTTTATGGCAAGGTGCTCCATCATGCTGGAAAAGGCATTGTTGAGCGCCAAACTGCTCTTGGACGGTTGGGAGAAGTTGCTCTTGGAGGACATTCTGGTACCATTCTTTATTCATGGCTGTGTTTTTAGGCAAGACTGTGAGAGAGCCGATTCCCTTGGCTGAGAAGCAACCCCACACATGAATGGTTTCAGGATGCTTTACAGTTGACATGAGACAAGACTGGTGGTAGCGCTCACCTCTTCTTCTCCGAATAAGCTGTTTTCCAGATGTTCCAAACAATCGAAAAGGGGATTCATCAGAGAAAATGACTTTACCCCAGTCCTCAGCAGTCCACTCCCTGTACCTTTTGCAGAATATCAGTCTGTCCCTGATGTTTTTTCTGGAGAGAAGTGGCTTCTTTGCTGCCCTCCTTGAGACCAGGCCTTGCTCCAAGAGTCTCCGCCTCACAGTGCGTGCAGATGCACTCACACCTGCCTGCTGCCATTCCTCAGCAAGCTCTGCACTGCTGGTAGCCCGATCCCGCAGCTGAAACACTTTTAAGAGACGGTCCTGCCACTTGCTGGTCTTTCTTGGGCGCCCTGGAGCCTTTTTGGCACCAATGGAACCTCTCTCCTTGAAGTTCTTGATGATGCGATAGATTGTTGACTGAGGTGCAATCTTTCTAGCTGCAATACTCTTCCCAGTTAGGCCATTTTTGTGCAGTGCAATGATGACTGCACGTGTTTCTTTAGAGATAACCATGGTTAACAGAAGAGAAACAATGATGGCAAGCACCAGCCTCCTTTTAAAGTGTCCAGTGGTGTCATTCTTACTTAATCATGACAGATTGATCTCCAGCCCTGTCCTCATCAACACCCACACCTGTGTTAATGGAGCAATCACTGAAACGATGTTAGGTGGTCCTTTTAAGGCAGGGCTGCAATGATGTTGAAATGTGTTTTGGGGGATAAAGTTCATTTTCTAGGCAAATATTGACTTTGCAAGTAATTGCTGTTAAGCTGATCACTCTTTATAACATTCTGGAGTATATGCAAATTGCCATTAGAAAAACTGAAGCAGTAGACTTTGTAAATTTTAATATTTGTATCATTCTCAAAACTTTTGGCCATGACTGTACGCCGCCAGGGACTCAGATCCTGCAGTGCCAGACGTGTCCCCCTGCTTAAGCCAGTACATATCCGGGCCCGTCTGAAGTTTGTTAGAGAGCATTTGGATGTTCCAGAAGAGTATTGGGAGAATGTCATATGGTCAGATGAAACCAAAGTAGAATTGTTTGGTAGAAACACAACTCGTCATGTTTGGAGGAGAGTGAATGCTGAGTTGCATCCAAAGAACACCCTACCTACTGTGAAGCATGGGGGTGGCAACATCATGCTTTGGGGCTGTTTCTCTGCAAAGGGACCAGGACGACTGATCCGTGTACATGAAAGAATGGATGGGGCCATGTATCGTGAGATTTTGAGTGCAAACCTCCTCCCATCAGCAAGGGCATTGAAGATGAAACGTGGCTGGGTCTTTCAGCATGACAGTGATCCCAAGCACACCAACAGGGCAACAAAGGAGTGACTTCGTAAGAAACATTTCAAGGTATTGGAGTGGCCTAGCCAGTCTTCAGAAAGTCCGTGTTGCCCAGTGACAGCCCCAAAACATCACTGCTCTAGAGGAGATCTGCATGGAGGAATGGGCCAACATACCAGCAAAAGTAAATACAAAAAACAAAAGCACAGCAGGCACTACCAGAACATATGAATTGAATGATATGGCTTTGTTACTTAGCTGAATTGCTGGTGCAGCAGAGGATACACGGGGGCACGCTGTAGAAACACATCCAAAATATAGTGGGAAAAAGCAGGACAGCGGCAGTCACATCCGGATAAAAAACCTCTTTATTTCAATAAGTTACAGGCAGGTTTTAGCTGTGGACTCACAAGCAACGGGCCGTTTCGTGCTACTGCACTTCTACAGAGTGTGCCAACCTTGTGAAGACTTACAGAAAACGTTTGACCTCTGTCATTACCAACAAAGGATATAGAACAAAGTATTGAGATGAACTTTTGTTATTGACCAAATACTTATTTTCCACCATAATTTGCAAATAAATTCTTAAAAAAATCAGACAATGTGATTTTCTAGATATGTTTTCTCATTTTGTCTCTCATAGTTGAGGTCTACCTATGATGACAATTACAGGCCGGCCTCATCTTTTTAAGTGGGAGAATTTGCACAATTGGTGGCTGACTAAATACTTTTTTCCCCACTGTATATGGACATGCCGAGCCAAGGGAGATGGTAGGAAAGGACACATATGTAGGTTTACCAAAAAATATAATGAGAGCAAATTAAATTTAAAAAAAAAAATATATATATATATTATGGTCAAGGTCACTAATGGCCTCTCGGTCGGCAGTGAAAACTTTAATATTTTCTATGTTTACGGTACAAACTTTTTATCCTCTAGACGTAGACAATGCCTTTTTGGATATAAAGAGATCATTGTAAAGATTTATGTCCTGTCCATTCATATACTTGTACATAGGTCACCCCTAAGTTTTGATAACCTTGCAGTTTTATATAGAAGAGACCAACCTAGGCAATGTTAGGAAGTCTAACATAATCACATTCTTCTTCCTATGCCAAAAATAAGAAAAAACTTGTTATATTGACCTGTGTTCCATTAAAAGTCAGCTAAAAAAATCCCATCATTTGACAACAATTTGACCAGCTTCCTATTGACCAACATGGAACACAAGGTTTCACAACTTAAGGCGGCTGACGGAGAAGAGAACCTTTCAGTAATGAATCTATAACTTTATCAGACAGGCTCCGATATGCTTCTTATCAAATCCTGGAGGATAAACAAATATGAGTATCATCAGCAAACACACGGAGCGGAGGTGTGTTTACAAAGATCTGCGCTTCCATTCTTGTGTTCTTGTAATGAGACTCCATTGATCCTTATGTGCACTGTACTTAACTTGTGTATACACAGCCATCAGCAGTTTCAATTTATCACTTCTGCAGCCTTCACAATGCCTGTGTCATACAACTTCTTAATATATCTGTCCAAAAACCCAGTCTATACTCTCACAATACCTTATAAGACCCATTTACACAAGCTGATGATAGGTCGCATGAATGTTCCTACGTCACCCAAGGTAAACATGTCCAGTGATCAGCCAACCAACAAGCAATCGCTCATTTCTCATCTTTGGTTGGCATAAATTTGTTCATTGGCAGCACATAT
The DNA here is from genome assembly GCA_947044405.1 of Leptodactylus fallax. Lineage (NCBI taxonomy): Eukaryota > Metazoa > Chordata > Amphibia > Anura > Leptodactylidae > Leptodactylus > Leptodactylus fallax. The sequence goes on along the minus strand of CAMRHE010000220.1, from coordinate 2,306,997 downwards.
TGCCATGTAAACAGAAGATGTGCTGGCGATAATAATGTCATTTCTATGGAGACAAACAATTGCATTACGCATTGTTCACCTCCATACTGTTTTCATACTCACAATCATGTCTGCAAGTTAAACAAGTGTCAATTGACCAATTGCCAAGATGTAGCAAACAGTAATGGGGTTTTACATAGTGAAATAGTTAGGACAGTTGAAAAAAGACATATGCCAATCAAGTTTAACCAGGAGATGGAAAACATTGTGATATTCTATACATTTCTATAAGCATCAATGCTATTTTTCTTTAAAAAGGCACCTAATCCTTTTTTGAAGCTGTCGGCTGTTGATGCTGTGACCAACTCCTGGGGTAGGCTATTCCACAGATTCACAGTCCTTATAGTCAAGAAGCCTTGTCGGCTCTTAAGATTAAACCTTTTCTCCAGATGGAGGGAGTGTCCCCTTATCTTTTGATGGGATTTAACATAGAACAGTTTTTCTGCTCCCTAGTCATTTTTCATACTTAAGACCTATACACAGGATAGGTCATCAGTATCTGTTTGGTGGGGGTCCGACTCCCGGACCCCGCATTGATCAGCTGAACTAGCTGCCTCCAAAGCCATAATGAAGCATAGGGCCAGAAGCAGCTTTGCTCCCATTCAAGGGCCAGAGCTGCAATACCATGGTTCCACCACTATACAGTGGACAGGGCCTGCAGCTCCAGCTAATAGGAATAGAGCTACTTCTGTCCAATGCTATAGCTTCCTGCTGGGCCCTCATTGATTAGGTGACCTATCCTACAATGACAATATTACGTTTGCACAAGAAACTTTTTTTCTAGAATCACACTTCAACTGAAGTCAATATAAAAATATACATAATATAATAGGTATAGTATAATAGTTGGAGGCCCAGGGGAGGTGTAAAAAAAAATAACATTTATACTCACCTTCCCTCACCTCTTCTGGGAACTCTCTCTCATCCTCTTGGGTAATATCATGTGCCCGGGGTCACCACTAAGGCCTGTTATTGGGCCTTAGTGGTCACATGGGACATGCCGATCGTCGAGATCCCAGAGTATAACAATTTCACTTCCGGTTCTATTTGAACAAGTTTGTACCTAAACATATTGGAGGATTGATTCGTCCGAACTAAAGACATAACGAATCTTCAGAGGTTCGGCCACCTCTAGTTGAAATCAGATATCTTGCTGTTTCTGGAGTTTCTATACATGAACAATAAAGATCTGGGCCACGCTGGAGAATATAGTTATAGCTGAATATCCCAAAAATCTAAAGAGATTGTAGAAATTTGACATGAAAGCTTTAGAATCATGGGAATAGCAATACTGTCAAAGAAATGTCAAACATGTAGGGTGACATGTTTGGGCAGAAAAGGAACATGACATGCCATATGTGCAATTTGTGAGCTGAATAGGTCCTACGGGCAAGGAGGCCAGTGTTACCTACAAACAGAAGATAGTATTCCCAATTATATATAAGGTAGCAGTCTTGGTCCACTCCTGCGCTATACAGTAGATCACTTTACTGTGCGAGCAGAGATGCTCAAGGTTTTGGTATTGTCTGCATCGATATGAGGTTTCCAAGTGAAGAGCACAAACAAGGGTCACAGAAAAATAGTCGTAGTTGATACTAAGGTAGGACATCTAGGTCTCGTATTTTCTTGGAGCCCTATTATTATATCACTGGTATGGTTTTACTGCTATTGTTTTACTGTTTGCCTTTAGTGGGTTAGAAAAATATAGCAGCGTTCTATATTTGTAGTTGATGCATCGACCAATCCAGGCCAACAAGAGTTTCATTTTATCGTCAAAAAAAATTTTGACTATAGGCAATTTTCACCACGGTGATCTAGAAATTTATGTCACAGTTTACATAAGTAAGTGTGAAAGAAATGTTCTGTAAAATGCAGCGATGCAGATGGAATTGAAGCAGAAGTTTAATTTATTACATAAAATGAAAGCTCTTTGTCTTATATCTAAGAAACAACTTCTGAAATGACTCACTGTAAAGACTACAAGTATACAAGGACACTGGGAATGAATCAGCAAATGGTAATAACAAAAATCTATTGGGGAGGGGGACTGCGATATTTTTCTTGACGAACCTGAAGTAAAAATGTATAACTATCTGGCTGACTAGAGTTGTCGCTAAAGAGCTTTATTGCTTCAAATTTTTATCATTTAGCATAATCTCAGAGTGTTTCCTATACAGTGTAAGTCAATATCCAGTACTTTATAAGAGCCTGACTTGGGTCAGTGAAGCCAAAGATACCCAATTTCTCTCTTCCCCTTGCTGGATCCATAGTGTTTGTTAATTACTCTTCTGTAATAGAATAATATACAAAACAAGCCTTCAATAGGCTCCCGGCTGTCAAGGTAATGGATCGCCACCCCCAAATCTCATTCCAGGAGACGATGATCCTCTCCAGAAAGGTGCCATCAGGAACATGGCACCACGGTCAGGTTTGCCATTCAGGGTTTTAATGTAGTAGGGGGCTCTGTGCAAACTTTTTGAAAGTGCCCCCCATAATTTAATTTCCCCTGCCCCCTCAACCTCAAATGTTACAAAAAAAAAAAAAAAAAAGAATATTCACCAAACCTCGTTCCCACAGATCTGCAGACTCTGACTGTAATGAAACCCGGGCTCGGCGTTCATTGCACTTCCCTGCCGCAGGCATCATCAGCCGAAGGCTGAATAATGGAGCACGGGGTTGATAGTCCATGCTCCACTATTGTATTAAACCTCTATCTGTGTTCTAAGGACACAGATAGAATTAAAACTACTGCCTGCCGCCCAGAACAGTGAGACAGCACCCAAAATATGGGACTGTCCAGCTTGATCCAGGATGGCTGAGGGGGTCCCCGCAACCATAGGGCGCGGTGGGACTGCACCATTGACCCTGTGGTTGAAATGGCCCTGTTGCCATTGTGCCTCTGCTATATAATAAACCTGGCAGCTATGGCGGAGCCCCAGTAGACCCAGAGGCTATGACTGGGCTGCCATGTTTACAGACAGTGGATACAAGAAAAAGGATTAAATATGGTTATATTCATGGGGAAAAAAAATCCCTTTATCAGGAGGAATAAGAGAGGAATGGTGCAATGCAGAATAATTACAAAAAGAGCTTCAGAATTTCTCCAGTATTTATTAAGCCAGACAAATTGATAATGCTAAGAGGCGCACTTAAGATAGATTTCTTGGTATCTGGGAATCTTTTGCATGCAATCCTCATTTCTTGTCTATTAAATGCACTATGAAACAATGTTCATGTACACATTTTAATATTAATCCAAAATCACTGCAGCCCATGGGGAATGATGACAATCCAGGAGCTGTAAATTTTGTGTGCTTTTCAATAAGTTATTACATAAGGTTTATTTAATATGATTAAGATTCATGGGCATCATTCTGGAGATAAATTACGCTCTGCAGTAAAAGATGAGCAGCGATATAGCTTGTGTGTGGAGTTCAGCCTCTTTTATTGAACTAGGCATAAAAGCAGTTCAGCGGCGGGGCTGTGTGTAATGAATGTGCAGCTCGTGTGTATAATTAATGTATGCAGCGCCGCTGCACAAAGACCTTTCTGCAGAAACAACACATTACATAAAATGCAACGTAAGTAAATATTATGGAACAGTGGGCAGCAAGTGTTTCCCATTGCAGCAAGCTGTGGCCCTGTAGGATGAAAGGTTACTGTAAATTAATCATATTTAAGGGAGACCGTCAGGGTTTTCTAACCTTTTAGGAGTTCGTAGGCGGTTTTTATTTTGCTTAACCTGCATATATCAATCACACGCTTGTCCAGGATTTGGTAGAAGGAGTCAAGAAGTACAAATCTTGTATTTTAATATTTTATTAATATAAAAACCTATGGGTTTTGTTGTTTTACAAGAACTAGAAATGGAGTAAACTAATCAGAAGACTGTAGTAGTTAAAGAGGATCTTTCCGCTCACCTGACATATCTGTTTTAGGCTACGTTCACACCTGCGACGGAAAATCTGGTACAGTGTCCGTCAAAAATTGGCAAAGAAAAAGTCCTGCATGGAGGACTTTTTCCTCTGCCAGTTTCAGTTTTAAAAGGGTGGACACTCAATGGACCCCATTATAGTCAATGGGGACTGCCAGGCTCTATGTCAAACCGCTCTTTTAGCCAGCCGCCCAATGGACCAGAACAACAGAGATGCAATGGTAGTGTGAATCTAGTGTCAGTAAATACTTGTATTTACTCTGGAGTACCTTATAATATTGTGTTGTGCTCCTCCTCTTTTATTCCTACTGAATAGTTATGAAAAATTGGCAACTGGGTGTTAACCATGCCCCTTGTTAAAATGATGTGTCCCTACACAATGTCACTTTACCTGAAACAATGGACAGCACTTCAGGGATATATTTAGTTTGCTATTATGTTTATTGCATGTGAATTTTGGACTCCATATAGTTAGAAAGAGCCACTTAGAAATTGATAAAAAGTCCATGGTTTATGAGTAAACGTCCCTCCTCCGGCAGGACCATGGGCACATTGCTACCTAGCACATATGCGCCAACCTTTGGTGAGCACATCATTGGACTGAGAGAAGCAGGATGGTTGTTTTGATGAATTGCCAATCATCTAAACCATTCTGACCTAGCTGTTAGGAGGTCTTTAAGGACCCAGCATCCGCCGTAAACGCACGGCAGATTTTGGGAAGGGGTTAAACTAGCTAGGGCTTATTTTTGGAGTAGGGCTTATATTTCAAACCTACTCCAAAAAACCTGGAAAATCTAGCTAGGGCTTATTTTTGGAGAAACATGGTATATATATATATATATATATATATATATATATATATATATATATATAATTTATTTATTTTATTTATTGTAAATGGGCTTTAAAATAACATTTCTGATGGCTCCCGTTTAAGGACATATTGAAATTTCTAGCAATATTTTACCCTTCCATCTACTCTCCTCCTTCAAAATCTTAGTCTGCTTAAAAAAGTTGATCTCATAAATATCCAACACCATTCTAATTTTCTATCGCATGTTTACTTTTCAATGCTACACTCTCAGAATGAAGAAATCGTTTAGTGGAAAATACATCTGCTGAAATCTAAACCACAATTTTCATTTCAAGAGAATAAGAAATGTGGACGCCGGCGAGGACCACACTGAACTTATGATATTTTAAAAGAAAAGGAAAAATAAAATACCAGATGATTCATTCACCTTTCCGAAATGCTAGAGGGCTCAATTGTCATCTCATTTTTTTTTTCTCTAGGAAAATGTAAATATAGAAAGCTTTATTATGTTAATATGAATATTCAGAAGGAATGAAGGGAGTCGATTTGTTATTCAAGGTACACCAGCAATTACATGATTCTGAATATCTATTGCCTCCCTGGAGTCCAACTAAATTAAAAAGTAGCTGTTTCACAGGGAAAGTTCTAGCCTTGAATGTTCTCCTCACTTGTAACTAAATTATTGAAGTAAAAAAAAAGTTATTTGCGCACTTGGATAGTGGACTGTGACTGGAAATGGATGACTTTCTCTTCAATTTGTAAGAAAAAAAAAACCATGGCCTATCCTATGTATGTTAGGGCTTGTGCCAATGGAACTGACTCATACACGTGTGTACATACCTGTAGGCAGTGCTGGCTGTCATATTGTGTCAGCATATTCTCCTCTTAAACCAGAGCCATCATCAATTTATGGTATACCATTTTTTTCTCGATTCTCACAGAATGTAACAAAACTAGCATGGGTGCTGAACTACGGATCTGTACAACACAGATTTATACATTATGTGCATGTTCTCTTTGTTCAGATGCTCTAGAATTTTGTCTCTGTTGCAAAAACATACAAAATATTACATATGCATATTGCTGAGGATCTGCCACAAATGTCACGCATTGCATGTATGAGCTGTATTATGTGCAAATGTTTTCTGCTACATGTGAATTTACATCATTCTATTCTTGTGTATTTTCTATGCAGAATCTGCACCAAAAATCAACAATGAATTCACTACATCTGAATGTAGCTAATGCCAGTCGTACAACTTAAAGCAGTCCATGGTCATGTGAAGGACACACAGGTGCACAGCTCGTTACAAGACAGGACACTGTGATGGACGCTGTGCACCTGTGTCCATCACATGACCATGAACTGTATATCACATGACCATGGACTGTATATCACATGACCTTGGACTGTATATCACATGATCATGGCCTGTATATCACATGACCATGGACTGTATATCACATGACCCTGGACTGTATATCACATGACCATGGCCTGTATATCACATGACCATGGACTGTATATCACATGATCATGGATTGTATATCACATGACCTTGGACTGTATATCACATGACCATGGACTGTATATCACATGATCATGGATTGTATATCACATGACCTTGGACTGTATATCACATGACCTTGGACTGTATATCACATGACCATGGCCTGTATATCACATGACCATGGACTGTATATCACATGACCTTGGACTGTATATCACATGACCATGGACTGAATATCACATGACCTTGGACTGATTTGTATCCACTGGGAGTAAGCAGAATGAATGACAGCAAGCAGAGATCTAGAAAGCCATGAGGAATTGATACAGTAAGTATATTAGGAAATTTATAACTTTTCGTTATACAAATAATAACATTTATTTGCTGAAACTGGACAACCCCTTAAAGTAGCAGACATTTGGGTACTTGTGCAGCCAATAACTAATCCTTCCAAACTTCTCCATACATGTGCATGCTTGGCTTGGCCAAGGTTAAATGTGTACTCATTTGGGAAAGAGGGGTAGTCTGCTGGTAGACTTTTCTGGTGGGAACTTAGGTCCCATAAGAACATAGGATTGGGCATGTTGGAATTTAGAGTCAGCACCCCCTGGTACAAGTTCAGTATCTTGACCGTTCTTTCCAAAATTGGAGGGTTTAGTAAACTTTGCTTTGATTTATATGGGCACATTACAACTAAGTCCCCACATATTTGGTCCACTCACGGATATCCACCACAGACATCCAGCAGCTTACTTGCCCATTGCAAAAAATTGCAAAAACAAACTGCTTTCATCTGTGGCTTTCAGTGGCAATTCAGGGACGGCTGGCTCTGGCTTTCATCCTTCGTGCAGCAATAATTCACATGCTAAATGTTCGAAATCCACAGCACAAGACACTTTTTTTGTTTTTGCAGTGTATATATGTGATTTCTTTACATGCTACTATACTTCGCAGAAGGTTAGCCAGCAATTTTACAGCAGCCAACCCACTGTGAGTACACAATGTTTGCCCCCCGAGTAACTCACAGGACTAAATTCAGGCCAGGAACTTGATTTGTGTGTCAGCTGGATTTACAACCCAACCCAACTCAGCACATCATTTCAGTTCAGCTGAGATGCTTGGCCGATACACGGACCTTGTTTCCTGTCCCAAACTCTGCCATGTGAAACTGGCCTTAGGCTAGGACTTCACTTAGGCACCATGAACATGACTGTAGTCGTTTTACGTATATTGTCCGCTATTGTGGACCAATTCACTTTTATGGCCCCATACACAAGTCTGTAGTTTTTACTAGTAAGTGTCCAGGCTGTAGAAACTATTCACAAATTATGGAGCATGTTCTATTCTTGTCCGTATTTGCAGCACAGACTTATAGATACAAGTGTAGGGGATCACACAAGTTCTTTGCAGATCCGTTATTGCTGATGACATATTGATGCAATGCGGACATGTTTTTTGACATACTGATACGGATCAGTATTTGTGGACAGAAAGACCCATACGGTTGTATGCGTGTAGCCTTAGACATTTCTGTAGAATTACAAAGATTTGCTGTACATAGAAAATGCTTGAAAATCTCTTCCAAATCTCTACTAGTGAGTAACTCAGGTTTAGCTCCAGAGATTTAATGGCTAGAAATAGAATCGCTGCAAAAATCCTGCTTTATTTGCAATAGATTTACATGTTACCCTGTGGAGGAAAAAAAAATCCCTGCATGTGCATGTAACAGTTACAAATTATCGAAAGCTCATTACAGTCAATGCACAGTAATCAGACCACTGTCTAGTAATGAGCTGTGCACCTGTGTGTCCATCACATGACCATGGACTGTATATCACATGACCATGGACTGGATATCACATGGACCATGGACTGTATATCACATGACCATGGACTGTATATCACATGACCATGGACTGTATATCACATGGACTGTATATCACATGACCATGGAATGTATATCACATGACCATGGACTGTATATCACATGGACCATGGACTGATTTTTATTCAATGGGAGTAAGCAGAATGAATGACAGCAAGCAGAGATCTAGAAAACTGTGAGATACACAGAAAGTATATGGGAAAATTGTATAATTTTTTATTATGCAAACAATAACATTTGTCTCTCAATATTGGTCTGAAAGTGGACTACCCCTTTATGGCTGAGGCCCCACAATGCGGAAAAGCAGCTTTTTTTATTGCAGATTTTGCTGTCAGAACACTAAACCCGAATAGGGAAAGCATTTGGGACTTGGCAGTGTGTTATATGGGGGGCCATGATCTCCTTATGCTCTTCCCTTCCATGTATATTCATAGGGGTTTTTACAGTCTAGCCATTGAGGTAGTGGTGTGTGCCATTTAAGTTTAAGAGGTTACACCTGCGTTATTCCTGTAAGGTCCTCCCTACTCCCCTCCTATAGCACATGGCAGAAATTGTGGTATCTCCCAAAGATATATGTTTGCTCGCGCCCACAAGCCAGCCTCTTTCCAGCTCTCCAGCAGCGAATCTCCTGCCCCCCCCCCCCCCATTGTTATGAGCATCCCGAAGCGTTGTTGTTAATTTTGGTGGTGATATGCGGGTCTCAGCATGAGGGGTGGTACACTCCAGGTGTTTTTTGTTCTAATTATTTTTTCTCTTTCTAGAGTTCTGTCGAAGATCATTATTAAGTCACAGTTGGCGGTACAAACCAAGTTTGGTGGGAATGAAGGCGGACTTGCCCGCCGATGAGCTGCGGCCGGCATACCGTGTCATTTGCACAATCTGTATTTTTTTTTTAGCCAAAGCCAAGAATAGCTAGAAAAGGAATGGGAAATATATAGGAAGTTCTTATACTTCTACCTTCTGCTCAATCCACTCCTGGCTTTGGCTCAAAAAACTTCAGCAAAATCTGCAATGAGAAAAGCAGCTTTTCTGCAATGTGAGGCCTCAGCCTTAAGATGCAATACCAAACACAGTCTATAGAAAACAGTGGAGCTGTCTTATAGCTTGGATATGAAGCATAAGCATATATATACACTGTGATCATTGAATGAAACTGAACAGATGGCTGTAGAGGATGCTTCAACAATCATTTCATAAAGCTCATTAAGAAGTTAGAAAAATGTATACCTCGGTGGAAATACTGCCGTAAACAAATTAGCTTATACATTAGCAGGCCGAAACGGAGAAAAACAGCAGGATCCTAAGGTATAACGTGAGGCCTCTGCGGATAGGAATGGATGGGATCAGTGCAGAACATTGCAGAGATCTTTTAGAATGAGGTTGAGAGGTATTGCTCCATCTAAATCCCTTAAAGAGGTTGTCCAGTTTCAGCAAATAAATGTTATTCTTTGTATAATAAAAAGTTCTACAATTCTCCAATATATTTTCTGTATCAATTTTTCAAGGTTTTCTAGATCTCTGCTTGCTGTCAATCTTTGTTTACTTCCATTGGATAAAAATCAGTCCACATAGGTGTGTCCATCACATGACCATGGACGGTATATCACATGACCATGGATGGTATATCACATGACCATAGACTGTATATCACATGACCATGGACGGTATATCACATGACCATGGACAGTATATCACATGACCATTCACTGTATATCACATGACCATGGACTGATGCTTGACAGCAAGCAGAGATCTAAAAAACCATTAAGAATTTATACAGAAAGTATATTGGAAAATTGTATCAATTTTCATTTATAAATGTTTACCTATATAATATGCTGTATAACATTTTAATAAATGTGCATATTTGGGGAGACATTATTCTTCTTATTGTAAGGATGACATCGTAACTATAGACTCATCTTATAATTAAATATTCACTCGAATATTCACACGATTTCACCACAGAATCCATTCTGCCCATTGGCGGTCCACAGTAATGAGAATGACCTGAAGGTCCTTCTCATTATTGTATTCAGTCTCCCCTATGTCGCCATGCTGGGCTACACTTCCTTACACTGCCCTCAATAAGTATTTTAAATTCACCTTTAGCAAATATAAAATTGTTCACCATCCGTGGGTCATGGTAAATGTCTTCTAAACTTTATTGGGTAACCCTAACCATAGCAAGATTTAACTTCATTTGATAAAGGGGTCCAATGATACAAGACTGCGGAGCTATTAGAGGACATAAAGGATCAGACGTATAGCAACATCTTATAGAAGGAGGATTTTCTAATTTACTTTAAAGGGTTATTCTTCTTGTGATGGTAAATTGCAAGGATATGTCTCAACCTAGATCTTTGAGAAAGGAGAATAAAGAAGATGCAGTGCTGTGTAATGCAGCCATGCAGGGAATGGCAGAAAAGCACTGTTTGAAATATATAATACCAACTCACCAACAATATAGAGCCATATATTTTGAACTATATTTTGAATCCGAGTCTGACAACTAGACAAGACCTTGCTCTGCTGTGTAGATCAAAAGTCCCATGTGTAGTTGATTTACTCTATACTACTATAACAGACAGCAGAGTGTAGATCAACTGTGCCACCTATACAGTTTGACTTTGGACTACTCCTGAGGTCGTTGTCTAAGTAGTCTCTTGTTTTTCACCCTTTAACCCCTATACAGGGATCTGATCTTGGTGCAGGGGTCGATACCTCTAGGAGTAGTCCTGGTATAGGTGGCAGCTGGCCCAAAGGCCAGAGAGGCGTCAGTGCGAAGCACCAGAGGGTCAAATGAAAACACAGTCAAGTCCGGCTGAAAATCAGGAGCAGGCAGCGGAGAAGTAGAAATGCCAAATGATCATACACAGGAACAAGAATTGGGTCAATAACACAGTCCAAGGTCAGTACATGGATAATCAATCAGGATCACAATCACAGGCACTGAACCCTCACAGGAACAGAGGAATCAAAAACATAAGTTGCTCAGACGTAGTTCAAAGGGCTAAAAAAGGGTTAAATAGACATTTGCTGCTTGGGATTGGCTGGGCAGGGCTCATAGGTTGCCCAGGTGTATTAGCAGCAAGTGGACAGCTAGATGAAGAAGCACGGGCTGCACTGCAAGAAACCTAGGTAACTAGGGGTTGATGCTTGCTAGGAGTAGTGTGATGGCGAGTGTTGACCGTTGTCATTATTGTAGGAATACAGGGTAATCCATCAAATGCACTCCAGACAACTAACACTCTCTTTCCCACCAAGCTCTACTCGCTAGTTTCTTAGTATGCCCTCCTTTATAGAGTGCTGCTGAATTTCTCCCTTCTGGCTTATGAAAAAAAAAATCAGAAGAACAATTAGTTACAAGGTAAAAAAAAATTCTCCTGACTCACACTGCTTGTTTCTACTTTCAATGTGTACTGTGTGCAGAATCTACAGTGTATTCCTATGAGATTAAACTTCACACTGCTCTCCCCTGACAAATCAGGAACAGGAAGCAGAAGAGATAGGCTGCAGCTTAATTTCATAATAATACACAGAAACTCTGCATGTTTTGTGCAATGAGCAGGTGCAAAGTTTACTATTGCTTTTTTTTTTTTGTCAAGAATACCGTCACCGGCCACACCAAACTGGACATGTTAAAGGAATGACTTATCCCACAGAGGAAGATCTACCAAACATAATCTACCGGGATGGTAGAGCTCCACATTTCCATTTGGATGTTCGCCGATACCTGAAATGAAACTTTGACACAGTTCTGCTCTAAGTGAATTAGGTCACCTTCAGTTCCCCACATAGTCAAGTGACTAGGAGCACCGCCATTCAAGGGAAATCGTAGAAACGGAAGCAGCTCTGTCTCTCCTTCATTCTCAGGAAAGGTGGGGGCTCCCAGAGGTCAGACCCCATCAACCATATAGTGATAGAATATCCTGGGGGTGTATAGTAAGATGGAAAAACTGTTTTAGGCCCCACGGGGCATAAATGCTGCGGTTTGGCCGCGGCGGAAACACCACATAAAAAAATGCGGCTTTTTACAGTCACTGTATAGTGGATGGAATTCTAGTGAATCCCATCCCCACACTGCGGGAAAATACGCACAGCGGATATGCTGCGATTTCGAAAACTGTTGCGGAAAGGCCCCATGTTGCAGAAAAGCAGCTTTTTTTTTTGCTGAAGATTTGCTGCAGTTTTTTGAGCCAAAGCCAAGAGTGGCTACAAAAGGAATGGGAAATATATAGGAAGAACTTATACTTCTCCTTTCTGCCCAACCCACTTAGGCTATGGCTAAATATTATGCTGAAAATAATGCAGCAAAAATGCTTGCGTTTCTCAATGTTTTTCTGCTGAATTTTTTTCTCTAAGTCTCTGGATATGAAAACACAGCATTTCCAAAGGTAAAATTAACATATTGCATTTTTTTTCGAGCAAATTGTGGATGAGATTAAATGAAATCTCATTCACTTTGCTGGGACTGTAAAATGCTGTGTTTTCTAAGCAAAAGCCAAAAAATGCTGCACTTCCGCAACGTATAGCTTCAGCCTAAAACTAAGATTTTAAAATACAATGATGCATTACAATCTCGAAAATAAGAAATATCAAAATGCGTATAATAGTGAATAAAGCAAAGATTAACACAGACGTTCATGCTCAGCGGGTTTCTGTGCCAGTGACTATGTGTGACTCACTTAAGAACTTCAAGCCTGGAGTTCTTATTTCTGCGGGCAAGAACTGTACAGTACATAGGACATAACCAATGACTTTAATCTCCTGCAAGGAAAATCTTTTCTAATTACAGAGACCATTCACCTACAACTGAGTCAAATAAGCCAGAAGTGGAAGAGCAGTTTTAATATATTGCACGGAATATACAGCAATGACAATACATGATGGTTAGTTCCATTATATATGGGAAGTCAACATTAATATAACATAAAAAAATGAAGTACTGCCATATAATGTACATATAATATACAGTATACAGAAACATGCAGAGAAAAAAAAACTAAAATGGATAGGGCAGCACTAATACGGCACAGAGTAGGATAGGGATAGTTTGGGAAGGTGTGGATAGGTTGGCGAATATATGAATATTATGTCTCACTTTTCTAGCCTACAATAATGTTAAAGGGTTTTTCCGGTCCCAAACTGATTTTTCATACTGATGACCTATCCAAAGGTTAGGTCATCAGTATATGATACGTCGGGGGTTGACCCCTGGACTCTGTACTGACCAGCTATTCTAGCAGTCTCCGGGTGCCAGAAGCTGCTAGTGGACGTGGAGCACATGCAATACTGCTCCTATTCAAGTAATAGGAGCGGCCCAGCATTTCCCCAGACCACCACTATGAATAGAAGTGGTGCTGCATCTGCTTCCCATCCATTAACAGCTTCCGGCACCGGGAGGCTGCTAGAACGGCCAATCTGTGTTGGCTGTAGGAGTCTGACATATCATGTACTAATGACCTATCCAAAAACTCAGTTTAGGGCTTGAAAACCCCTTTGTAATAATCCAAGGCTGATATAAAACACTTGGAGTTATATGACCAGCTAGTAGAGACTGTAAATTACCCCCTAAATATTGGTGGATGTGCAAAACCCTACAACTTAGTTTTTGTCTAGTACAGTATTACACACGTCCCAAAAAGTACCAATACTTAGACCAGTTTGAATTGCAATTTGATGCAAGGAAATCGACATTGACGCCAAGGAAACATCAGTACTTGGATCAGTGAGCATGACAATTTGCTGGTGTAGAATTGGGTGTACACCTATGTGCATGAAGAAAATACAATAAGCCATGGGTGTGCACTACTAATACACACCTACTGTGATAGTGCTGATCCTATACATGTATATAAGTGTCTCATACACAAAACAGTTATTGGCTACATGAAATTTTAATAAAGTTAACAACTGTTTCAATGAATAATAATAAAAAGTGTTTTCAGGAATTTTTTAATGTATCCCATTTTTTGTTCCCCTTTTAATGTTCCCCATTTCTTTTTCCCCATTTAATTTGCCTCATTTGCATTGTTTATATAGTATTTATAGTGTCCATAACAGTACCTGTAAAAAATATTTCTGAAATACAAAATGTGGGTTATATCAGAAGGACTTATGATTTCAAATAAAAGACTAAAAATTCATTGACGTCTTCAAAAAAGGTAGCTACAGGAAAAACACAGAATATTTGCATCAGCTGTCAGTGTCCGTGTCTCTGTCCTGAAGGCGTCATGTTAAAGGTCAGGCACCCCTCCCCAGGCCTCTGTGTGTGTCTCTCCGGTGGGCCTGTCCCCTCTATGTCTATCATTGTCAGTCATTTATTCTAAAAGTATAGGCGTGTCTTAGATAGTTAGATGTTCTTGTCTCTATAAATAGAAAACTTCCAATATAAGGTGTACATATATACTGCAGATAGGTGCATATAGATAGTATATGTCAGTACCAGTACTTTATGTCCCATTCACATGAATATTGTAACCCATGCCAGACACAGTGCACCCATAACACTGACAGTTTTTCCATAAAAGAAAGAACAATGATACTTCCATACTGGTATCAGCCCCATTACCTATTAAGACTACCTAACAGAACCAGCCTCGGAGTCAGCAGCAATACCTCCATAGCACCCACATTCACTACATAACAGTGCCTGCAGCAGTGGCCCCATCATAGAGCCAGTCACTGATCCACAGAATACCAGAAATCCAGCAACAAGGATCTGAAAATTTCTACTAAACTTCTGTTCCGCACTTAAGTGTCATTATTAATCATAGTCCATTGTTCGGAAACTAGTAAGAGACGCCTCGTGTCTTCAGTGGTTACCACCTTCTCAATTTATTCTTATTATGTTGGCCTTCACAAGTAATGGAGGTTACTGAGCTCCCACTTACAGCCTATTACTCTATGTTTAATCTGTCATTTTCAGACTACTTGACAACTTATATTATGTTTCAATGCAAATGTTATGACATATTTGTGGATATGTAGTAGGCCTAAATCCTAACTGCAGTAAAATTCCTTTTATCTACTATCTGATAATCTAGAAACTTTAAGAATTGCAGTTCATTTAGGTAGCATGAAGGGGTTAAATTAGAAACTGACATTTCAATATAATAAAATTCCTTTAATCGGATTTTCCAGAAATCCTGAAAACCTGATACAATATAACAAAATTGACCTAATGAGAATGGTATGAAAGGGATTTTCCAGACTAAAAAATATGGATGACCTCTATCCTAAGGATAGAGACTAGAAGGGGTCTGACACCTGACACCCCCTTAGATCAACTGTTCTCAGCAGCTTATACACAGAGAATGAAGCAGAAAGCAGACAGTGCTGTTCTGTGTAGTGAACTGAGCTCGGGTGCAAGAGAATGGGAGCTGATCTGCAGTACCTGGTCTGGCCACTACACAGAGAACAGAGCTGTCTGCTTCCTGCTCCATTCCCTGTGTGTTCCATTCTGTGGACATTGATGAGCTATCCCTAGGAAATATTATGCAAGATCTCTGCTTGCTGTTAGCAAACAGACGGGTATTTTAAAAGCTTAGTAGAAAACACATATGAAGAAAACACCAGCCACAAATAGAGCAGACAGTCTGTGACCACCCACCTGACGGTAGAGAGCCTCATTAGCATATTAGGTGCTGAAACTATGTGCACTGATTGCTCAGGACTACTGTATGGGGAGTATAGAAAAAAATGTGGAGCAGCGCCTATTGAAGTTGCAGTTGGTGGAGGCGGTGAAAGGTCCTCTTTAAAGTTACAACAAATGTAGTACATCAAACAGCATAGGAACATGCTAATGTACATAAAAACAGTAAAATACTTAATAAGTCTTTTGGTAGTGATCCCACTGGGACATTACACAATATTAGGTTGATAAACAGATGGCCTCATTCTTCTGTCACAGTGTGATTCTCTTCTGTTGTCACATCACTGTGTGAAAGGTCCAGGAAGGGTTATAGTGAAGCTTTTCTTATTACAGTGCCCGCAGAAATGAATGTATCATAGGCCCTTGAGTATTTAAACAAAGCTTTTACTGTATACTGTGTGGCACATTATCACTGGAGTTTTCTTATTATAGCCATTTTTACAACTCATTGTTTACACCATGCCATTGGGAACAACTACTGTATTACTCGCTCTCATAGTTACTTTGATGTAAACACTATTACGGTATGTCACTTCAGTATAATGAGTACAGTTTCATCACACATAAGACCACGCAACAACTCAAATATCTATTAATGGAGGAAAAACAGCTTGGAGGGTATATAATGCCGTAGATATATCAGATTAAAAAGCACTAGTTGTACTCCTCCTCTTCCCCTCCGCTCTCTCCAGGCTGTTTGACTTGTCCTACTAGATAACCTGCCATATCACCACTTACATCTAAGACAAAACTTGATAGTCAAAAATACAGCTAATAACAAATGATATAAAATTATCATAAAATACCCATGTACATGTAATAATTCTACACATTTTCAATTCAGACTTTATACTCATTCATTCCGTATGCCAGGGTGTTACATTTCTTGGATTGTTTCCCATGCCTGACTGAATTTTTTTGAGAAAATGTGAAACTGAATATTTTTAGTTCCGAGAATGGAGACTTCTGGATTTTATGTATGAATGGAAGAGGTTCACCTATTGTGACTAAGCCGAGAGTCTATATTAGACCTATTGTATGGATTAGCGTATTGTGTCAATCAAACTATAGATGACTAAGATCCCTGAATATATGACTGTATACTCTATAGACTACATATACTCAAATGTGTAGCAACCTGTAATAATCTGACAGTAAGGTATATAGTAGTGTAATGTAAAAATCTGACTTAGTTACTAAAGATTTCACATACTAAGGTTTATATTTAATTTCAGAGGGGGACTATTGTCTATTTTCCAGAGTGGAGAGACTATAAAGAGTACCTCTTTCTGTTGAAGACGTGAACCATCCGTGTAATGCATGGTCAGACATTGGTTTGAATGGTTGACATGTAATGCAACAATTCACCTGTAGTGGCCACTGCAGGGGGAATGTATGGCCAGGAAAGGCTTCCAACTTCATAGGTGTCATAGTGTGGCAACCCCTATCAATCTGGTTTCTATGCCCAAAATGTATCATATAAGTTATGTCTGTCTTCAGTTATATAGGTTGATATAATTGTGTTACCTCTACTGGGATTAAATCAAGTTTTAGTAGAAATTTAAAAAAAAAATGGAGAAGTGTGAAGCGGTAGTGGGAGTTCTTTTCAATTGGCTATTAATATCTTTATATTTAAAGGGGTTGACCAAGATTGAATAAAATCAAGTGAAAGGAGAGAAATGCTGTAAAGAGAGGACCAAAGACTGAATGCTAACCCATCCAAGTACCGCTAAGGCCATTTATCGGCTGTAGTGGTCATGTGTTGTAGACTATAGCCATGTAAATATAAACCATCAGGGTGGACCATACTGGTGGAACCAGAATGACAGGGGATTTAGTGGTTAAGGGTATTTAGTATTTTTCATGGCATTTGCCCTTAACTAAATTTTGTCCAGACATCCCCTTTAATTATAGAACAGAATGTACACTGTATAGTAGCACAAGAGGCCATTATTATTCATTAAGACAACCATCATTGCTTTGTTAAAGGGGCTGTACAGGATTAGGAAAATATAACTGGGGGGAAACATAAGGGAGCATTATACTATTGGGGGAATGGGACCCATTGTATTTATTAATTTAAATTCGCCAATGACCATGAGTAACTGTTCCTAGTTTAGTGACTCCTGTGTCCCTTTGTTTGGTAGACAACTAGGTGAATGGCCAATAATTATGGGGGTTGAACAGGATTAGGAAAATATGACTCGGGGGTCACAGAGTGAGACATTACACTATAGGGTGCATATCACTTGATGATTATGAGTAACCCTGACTCATGAATCCCTTCACTAGGGGTAAACACAGTAATAGTCACCTAGGTCGAGCAACTAGGACGAATCACATGGTCCAGCATATACTTCCCCACCCCTCACCCCCAACACTACTATTCACTGAAGAACTGATGCTTGCGAGGGGGAATAGGAATCATGCTGCAGGTGCATTAGTTCACACAAAATAGTGAACCTGAGGTTCTGTTGGTGATGGCTACATCTGTATGGTTGCTTTTTTCAAAATGGCGCCACTACTGTTTATAGGTTATGTGTGGTATTGCAGCTTGACCTCATTTTACTTCAATCAAGTGAAGCTGCAACTCTTGACACAACCACATGGAGCTCCTGGGCACCATGTTGCAGTGCCCAGTCAAGCAAGCAGGCACTACAAATCCAAGAAGTGCCTGCTACACATGCACAGTACACGAGGACTCACTACAGGCATTTCAGTATAGTATAAGTGTGTTACGACACGTCAAGATTCTTTTATTACTTGCTGTAAGAACTTTCTACAGGCACAATAAGACATTTCCCTGACATGGCATTGTTGTTATTACAGTAGATTGCCTCGTACCATGGCTCAGACTTCATAAAGAAGTCTCTAAGAAATGGAAATTGATTGCATTAGCCGGCAATTAATGCGCTGTCCGGAGGACTGGAGACCCGCAGAGAGGTCATCTAGTGCCCACTCTCAGAGTAATTAACGCTAATCTAAAATTGTTTATCCGCCATTCCCTAAATATTTCATCATCCATACCACATGTTTAAGAAGACAGAGTGCCCCCCCCATAATGGATATTTACTGGCAGTAAATAGCGATTATGAAAACAATCCATTGCCGCATCTATAATTTACCTTGACACTTTTATATTCACTTGTACTCTATTGACTGAAGCCATAAAGTACATTACATTTCCATATCCATTAGAAGGCTGTGAATTGATAGAAACATGTCTTACATAAGAATGTAGCGATGTACTTGTATCCTTCACATTATAGGTTTAATAGGACTTCTAGTGGCTAACAAGAAATAAATTTATTTACTGTGTGAGTCTAATATTGTAAGTTGCCTGTTCACTCATAGAATATATAATATACATATATTGAAGGTCGTTCCTGTTTAGATACATAATAGTTTACTTTTCAATGCAGAAGTTTAAGCTATTAGTTGACAGGAAGTTGCAATGATAAGCAGCCATATTGGATTCTATAGAGAGGTGCTGACCGTTACCTGTTCTTTCCTCCTTCTGGTGTATTTTCCATACAGACTAGTCGCATTCTATCATCTTCTGTACCTACTAGACTTAGCATACAAGGGGACACAATATTATGATGAGCAAATATCAAAAATTGCAGGATCTGGCTGAAAATAGAGAGTTGTAGAAATAGAATAAACTATCTAAATCTCACGCAGTGCTGAGAGATAGATCCTGGGCATCTAAACATCTTCCCCAGAGCCAGCTGCAAAGCCAGATGGACTTGCACTCAATTTATCACCACAGAAACTGGTATAAAAAATAAACACTCTACAAGCTGAAGTCAAATCAGAACCCACAACAAACTCACAAGAGATGTATCAGAAGAGTGAACGTGTCAAATACAAAAGGTCAATCCGAGAGGTATCGTCAAAGCCAAAATCAGAAGACAATAAAATTTCTAGTAAGAGGTGAATGGTCA
This sequence comes from Leptodactylus fallax, assembly GCA_947044405.1. NCBI lineage: Eukaryota > Metazoa > Chordata > Amphibia > Anura > Leptodactylidae > Leptodactylus > Leptodactylus fallax. The sequence goes on along the minus strand of CAMRHE010000220.1, from coordinate 2,287,210 downwards.
GTAATACAGCAATCTAGCAGAGTTCAGAAACCTCACTAAAGTGCACACTAATAGCAGGCACTTGGATAGGGAGGAATAGAGTTTAAATATCCCTCCTCAGCTGCTGATTGAATCAGCATAGCAGAGCTCTGAAGCTGCAGAAGCACAGTAACCTTAAGGCAATAGCAGCTGCACTGAAATTCCTTACACATAAGAGTTAAGCCTGCTTTACACAGGCGTATTCAGTCCATGAACACTGAACCAGAATTTGATCTCCCAGGATCATAGTCATCTGCTGAGAACTTGACTATGGAATAGGTCAGTAGTCCCATGGAGGGGCAGAAACTCCTAGCATTATAGATAACTATGATGCTAGGAATCTGGGTCTTGGCTCAATGTATGGTCTGGAAAATGTGTTCAGCTGACATTCAGTCCATATAACATGGACTGAATATACCCATGTGAAGCTAAGCGTATGTCGACATGGAATGGTAATGCAACAGATCTAACCTACAAATTTGTGAGAGTAAATTTTGCAGTGGATTACATGGAAATGGATGGTAAATTACAAACCTTAGCCACATGTTGTGGATATTTTTGTCCAGGAATTAACCTCTGTTGTGGAATGAGCTCAGTTTTTATGTGAATGTAATACAGGAGACAGAAATTATAATCTAATGCTCAGCTAATATTTTGCTGTAGATTATGGCTTCATGCACACAAAGGTGTGCTTTGTCAGTGTGCTGTGTTTTTAAAGGCTAGGACACTGACCTATTATTTTCTATGGTCCCAGTGTAGAGGACCAAAAGTGGGGGCAAAAGTCAGGACAGGTCCTATTCCTATCCATTTTGTGGCCCAGTTTCAATGAAATGAATGGGTCAATGGAAGGTACAGATGACACACGAGTATCATCCATGTGTTGTCCGTGCTGTTTTCTCATAGACCTGTATAAGTTTGTGTGCATGTAGCCTCACTCATGGATTTACAGCAAAGTTTGCAAGCGTGGATTTTAAATGAATTAATTTTTTTGTTTTTCTTTTGGTTTTTAAAACAGCAAATCTGTATGATTTGATATGGATTTGTATGCAGACTTGTGTGGTTTGCTGCTGAAATAATATCCTACACTGAAATAGAAACCACAGTTACTCACACCTAGGGAGTCAGTAATGAAAACTGATTATCTGAAGACTTTCATTCATTTCAGTAGAGTGAGACAGCCATCCTGGGGAACCTCTGCTCCTAGTACTACTTAAAGGTTATGTTCATACAGCAGATTTTTTTAGTTGGGACAATACAACACAGAATCTGTGTCATAAATCTGAGGCTGACCCTAGATTTCTAAAACAGATTTCCTGTCGATCCATACATGAATTAGTCCCACTCAATGGAATGAAGCAAGACATAGGAATGGTTAATGCATTCTATAATTATATATTCTGGCTGGGATGTGTTGCCTTGACCTCTTACTAAATCTATGAGCAAGCAGCCAAAATAAGATTACCTTCCTTAATGTAAACGTAACATCTTGTTGTTGCTTTCTTTTGGGGAACCCTTGGCAAGGTTTTGGGGGATAAGTATATCCTGGGAGAGAGCAGCTATAATAGCTATTATGGTTAAGAGGACCTGTTACCAGGACTGAATAGCCCAATGACATACATCTTCTGATAAGAGTATTTTTGTCTTTTGTTAATCCAAATCTGTTTAGCAATTCCAAAGATATAAACCCTGTTGGTCATGATGCAGATTAGGGTCTACTAGCCAAGTGGGCGGTAACACTGCATGACATGCAGCACACAGACCCTGCCCCCAGTTTTACCACCCAATTGACTAGTATATCCTAATATGTATTAGCAGTAAGGGCTTATATCTTTGGAATGGCTGAATTGGTTGGAATAAACAGAACACCAAAATGGTCAGATGATGTATGTCAGACCTGGTGCTTCATATAGAAATGTGAGGTGTTAATAGGTTGACCAATATTTTAATATGGAAATCAGAATGATCCCTAGCAGTTTACCGACTTTTTGGCTTATTATTATTTAGAAGGCTTATTTTGTAGTTTTGGTTTTTTTGTCTGTATAGTTCACCCCAGTGAAGATGATAATTCTTTTTAGGTTTGGCTATGTCCTTGGTTTAGAACAGTGTGTGCTAGAAACTACTGCAGCTTCATCTTCATTGTTCTGAAGTTCAGAAATTGCTTGCTTGGGAACACATTGTGAGTTCATCTCGTAAAACTGTAATCTTATTACTGCACATCGGCTCAAACTTATAAGGCAGCGATTGCTCAGTGACCATCATTCTAACAAGCCCATGACAAATAAATATAAATTCAATCGAATTGTTAATGTTATAGCAGCTATGCCAGATTTAACATCATGCTTGGAATTGTTTCAGTCACATCTTTCACTATATCAAATTTAGGAAGAAAAGAGTTAAAAAGGCTTCCTGGTTTGACCAGTCCCTTCTTGTTAGAATGGTTCCCCGATAGCAAACTAATCACATGTCCCATTAGTGGGGCAGCATGGTGGCTCAGTGGTGAGCACTGCTGCCTTGCAACACCTGGGTTCGAGTCTGACCAAGGGCAACATCTACATGAAGTTTGTATGTTGTTTTAAACCATGCACCTTTTTAGTAGAAGCCATGCCCACCTAACTAGAATGTCAGAAAAATGTAGCCCAAACTAGATTTGCCACATTGCACCAAAGATGCTCCACATTTGCCAGTCACGAGTCATAACTACAATAGTAAATCTGGGCCATAGTTGACAAAGCAAATCAATAGCCATATAATGAATGGACAGTCTTTGTCCTCCAGACACTCTTTTAGTTGCTCTTCACTCTAGATATTTGATGATGGTCCAGAATAAGGGAGTCCCCCGAATTAACAAAATGTTACAGCACACAAAAGATACAAACAACTTTTTCTTCCTCTATTATTTTGTTAAAAGGAAACTGTAAATGCAGTCTAATCTGTAGGCTGCATGTTATAGAGCAGGAGGAGCTGAGCAGACTGATGTATAGATTTAGTATAACTCATCATTTATCCATTGAAATTTCTGCTCTTTCTATGCTTAGAAGCGTTCATCTAGGCATGGGGGCGGTCCTATCAGTGATTGGCAGCTGATATGAAGAGTCACACGTAGAGAGCTGTCAATCACCGATAGGACCGCCCCCATGACCAGATGACTGCTTCTAATCATAGAAAGAGCAAAGATGTAAACAAATAAATGACATGTTATACTGAATCTTCTCCCACAAAACTATATATCAGTGCTGCCTGAAAATTGCACTCCCATTTCCATAAGAAAAATTCCCTTTAAGGGGAATATATGAACTATATTTTTTCTTTACTATATTTTTTATTTATTAGACCCCCTAGAACCCCAGTTCGGTCACTAACACAATACATTACAATGTATTGTATTGCAGGTTGCATAGAGCAGCCTGTAATACAAGTTGATGAGAGGCAAGCCTGGGAAACTTCAATAGGCTCCCGGCTGTCATAGCAACTGATCACCGGCTCCGGATCTTGTTCCGGGCTCCAGCCATCAACAAAAAGATAGCGGCGCCTATGTGCCACTACAAAAAAGGTGTCTCTGTCAGCATTGACCGAGGTCGTCGGGTGCATTAATGTCCCCGATAAAGGGGTTAATTAAAAATGAGGTTACTTTTTGCCTGAAAAACCTCTCTAAAGTTCCTGCCATTGAGTGTCTCCCTTCTAGCTAATTTGTAGGTCACTTCCTGTTGCTAGGCTACATTCATCAACATAGATGTAAGACAGCTAACAGTGAGTGAAAGAAGAAGGAGGTGATCTCTTCACACAAATTGGAGGGGTTGATTCCCTCACAGCCTCACACACCTTTACAAACTGCTCTGTGCAAAGGACTGAACATTCTACACATCTCACAGCTTACAATGTAAGAAAAGTTGACTTATGTACTTGTACCTACTTCTGGCTGCTTGTATGATTACAGACGGCATATTATTCACAGAAAGCAAGCAGCTCTCCTGACTGTGCCCATAGATTGCTCATTTTCAATGCCATGCCTGCATGAAAAAAGCTAGAATGGAGTGGGTACCTGCATGTATCTGCCCCACATTTCCAGTTCAGTGTTACTGGATCTCCTTGGGCTTTTCTCAGCTATTTGTTTGCTAATGTACAGTTACTCCTGTTAGAATTACATGTAAACTAACCAAGCCAGTTATAATGGATGGGGAGGGGTTAGCCTACTTCTTTTGTACAAGCCCACAGCCTCAGAGACAAATGTAAAATGTGCTACAGCCATAATTTGATTATTAGCAGCAGAAAAACTATCACCATGTATGAAGGCTTATACAGCCATAGAACAGACTGCCCATCAGGACCTTGCACAAATTTCTACTTTTCATGAAAACTTAAATACCCTTTAAGGAATTCCCTAAAGATAATGGGGTTGCTAATTACAGTAAAGAGAAACATTCACCAGCTCCAACAAAAGTCCAGTTCTTAACATGAATTAATAGGCACTAATTCTGGCACAGTTGGAATTTTTCTCTAGCCCCGACCATTCCTGAGCAATCAATGCTGTTAGTTTTGGTGTCTGATATGCTATTTAGTCTCTGTACTGTCAGGAGGGCGGTGTCAGGCAGGAACAGACAAGGGGTGTGATTCTGAGCTCTGACACTGGCTGCCTCTGATTGGAGCTCTGAGTCACACCCCCAAGCCTGACATTACAGAGCTTAAATAGCACATCAGGCATAAAAACTACCTGTGCATGTTGCTTGGGAACTAGGGGCTAGAGAAAAAAAAATCCAACTGTGCTGGAATCACTGGAGCACCTGTTAACACATACTAAGAACTTGAGTTGGTGCAGGTGGTGAAAACTCCTCTTTAAACAATTCCCTCATATGCAGCAGGTAACTGGCAGGACCAGCAGACAGCACATAGGCTAAAAATAATCAAACTACGCTCTGTCTAAGGTCCTCCCAATGTATTCACTAGAGCAGTGATTCCCAAAGTGGTTCAGGTGGACCCCCAGGGGTCCACGGGAGACTTGACGGGGGTCTATGTTAGATCTAATCTTCACATTTTTTGACGAGTTTTGGGAACATAGTAGAAATGTAGCACCAGTAAAATTTTGAAAGTGGTCTACGAGAAAAAAAAAGTTTGGGAACCTCTGCACTAGAGTAAACAGCAAGGCAGGATGGACCACAGTTGCAACCACAAAACAAGGAGTTTTCCCATCTCAGAATTTCAGCTACCCTCCTGTCTCCAGTCTAGCAGTGTGCTTGCCTGTTGTAAACTGCACAGTTATCTCTGGATTTACATACACAGATTACAGAGGATCTTTTCTAGCCCTTATCAGGGCTCAGCAGCTGAAAGCAATATGCAGAGAGAGGGAGAGAAGAGAATATAGATGGCCAGAAGCAGGGACTGAGTCATCAGTCTGACCAGAGAGGTGGTCTGTAACCTACACATTTTTAGCTACATCTGGCAGAACAGAACAAGATAAAGCATCTCAAAGCTCTGACTGGCTGAGCAGACCCATCCAGAGTTTGGAGGGCATACAATGACTGTGAGCAGTGTCGTACTGAAGAGAACTATAGATGCAGGGTGGAAAAGCAAGAGCACAGAGATTCCTAATAATATTCTTGCCTAATGAGATAACTACTGAAAAGTAATCTCTACAGAACAGGAAGTGTCAGTGAGGCTCAGTTGGCAGTATGAAACCTGTATACTTTTAATATATGGTAAAATAGAAAATGAAAGAAATCACCAAAATATCTTAAAAATGTGTTTAACAATAGGCCACTTTCTTATGACACATTCCCTTTAACCCATTATTATTTGTAATCAGTAGGTCTACCGGTTACATATTACTCACAGTCACAGTCGAGTCTCATACTTATTATACTATTCCAATTTCTAAGGGTGACAGCCATTACATTACTCACAATTTGTCACAGTCTGTATAATTTTCCATCATAAATGAGGGGTAAATGCTCAGAATTTTTATTGTGATAATTTATGGATATTTATTTCCCTTTATTTATATACTGCTAACACATTCTGTAGGTCTGTACACAGAAGGCATTGATCAGTCCTTGTCCTTTGTGGCCTACCGGCATTGATTCCATGGCCAAATTCTTAGGAACACACATGCAAGTACTGGAAGAACATACAAGCTCCATGTAGGCGTTAGCATGGTCATATTCTGATGCAGAGCTACAATGCACAGCACAAGCCACTGAGTCACCATGCCCATTGTTATTATTTCCTAAGCATCAAAATCTCGTGTTGGTTTATACATTGCATTACAGGTGACACATTTATAATACACATCAGTGAAAATTTTGTATTTACACGTCAATACACGTAAATCATACATAAACATTATACACAGATGTGGGACGCTACATATTCTAGATATTGCAAATCTCTTCCTGCAGAAACAATCTGTCACAAATTGCTTTTGTATTGAGATCCTTCTTCTGTCCCACCTCTGATTGACTGACATGCAGTGCTCCGTAAAAATGAAGTTCTTCAGCAGCTGCAGCATGTATTATACATCATTGTGCACCAGCAGCTTCAGAACATCATAGTACGTCAAAACATAATGGGAATTCATAGTAATGAAATAATCAGTATTATATGGGATTCTCCCTCATAGGGCACCATACATATTAGAGCAATGTATATGGGATTCTCCCTCTTAGGGCACCATACATATTAGAGCAATGTATAAGGGATTTTCCCTCATAGGGCACCATACACATTAGAGCAATGTATAAGGGATTTTCCCTCTTAGGGCACCATACACATTAGAGCAATGTATATGGGATTCTCCCTCATAGGGCACCATACACATTAGAGCAATGTATATGGGATTCTCCCTCATAGGGCACCATACATATTAGAGCAATGTATATGGGATTCTCCCTCATAGGGCACCATACATATTAGAGCAATGTATATGGGATTTTCCCTCATAGGGCACCATACATATTAGAGCAATGTATAAGGGATTTTCCCTCATAGGGCACCATACACATTAGAGCAATGTATAAGGGATTTTCCCTCTTAGGGCACCATACACATTAGAGCAATGTATATGGGATTCTCCCTCTTAGGGCAGCATACACATTAGAGCAATGTATATGGGATTCTCCCTCTTAGGGCACCATACACATTAGAGCAATGTATATGGGATTCTCCCTCTTAGGGCACCATACACATTAGAGCAATGTATATGGGATTCTCCCTCATAGGGCGCCATACATATTAGAGCAATGTCATCCAAAGCTGACTAGCCAATTATCTTATATGTATAGGGGTCTCTGGACTCTCTGCTGACATATGAAAGAAGAATTGGATATGTTGAATTTTAACATGGCAGCTTTCACAAGCATGTTTGACTGAGCCTAGTGTGAATGTGTATGTGGGATTGGCAGGAGGAATATTTTTGCTTAAAGTATTTGACCTACAGCTACTGTAGGTATATGGGTATGGCTGCTTTACAAGCAAAAAGTACCCTCGTAACCTTTTGGTTCTATATCCTGTATACATGTACTTGACCTGCAATCTCATGCTTTTACATGTTCCTGGACTTGTGCATTCCAATTTCCTTATAGTTTTCTTAAAGAGGACCTTTCATTACCTCCACCAACACCCGTTCTTTGCACCATTTTAATAGATGTTGCTCCTCTGATTCTGGACACAGTTGGACTTTTTGTCTCTAGCCTCCACCATTCCTGAGCAATCAGTACAATCAGTTTTGTTGTCTGATGTGTTAATTAGGCTTTGCACTGTCAAGTGGGTGGTGTCAGGCAGGAGCAGGCAAGGGGGTGTGATTCACAGCTCTAACAATGTTCGTAACTAATTTGAGAGTGTCAAAGCTCTGATTCACACTGCTGCCTGATACCACCCACTTGACGGTAGAGAATCTAATTAGCATATCAGTCACTGAAAATAACTGCTTTTATTGCTTGGAAATATGGGAGGCTAGAGAAAAAAATGTAACTTTGCCAGAATCAGTGGTTACTAAAAGGATGCAAAGAGCTGTAGTTGGTACAGGTCCTTCTTAAAGTAGCGTAATACATTATCCCATATACAGTAATGTGCAAAAGTGTTAGGCAGTCATACGCAAAGTAAGAATTCTTTCAGAAATAGAAGTGTTCATCTCTTATATACAGTACAGACCAAAAGTTTGGACACACCTTCTCATTCCAAGAGTTTTCTGTATTTTCATGACTATAAAAATTGTAGATTCACACTGAAGGCATCAAAACTATGAATTAACACATGTGGAATTATATACTTAACAAAAAAGTGTGAAACAACTGAAAATATGTCTTATATTCTAGGTTCTTCAAAGTAGCCACGTTTTGCTTGCTTGGTCTCAGCTCTAAAGGATGTACCGTTCCTGAGATACAGTATTCCCAAAAAATGACCAACATTAGCTAATACAAGCCTGCAAGTCTTTCAGTCATATTCCAACTGCCATACACACGGTCACATGTCCCTTATCAGCCAATAGAAGCTCGCAGGCGCTTAATCTCCCCAGGCACACAGGTTTCCATAGTAACCAAGCTATTTATGACCTGTATTAGTCAATAGCAGTTCGCAGGTCCTTAAATATTCAGTCATATCACGTGTATCAGCCAATATAAGTCCACATTTAATTTACCAGGTTTCCATAACAACACAGCCATAAATAGACTGTACCTATACTGGACTCAGTGGCGTAGGAATGGCTGAGCCCCAAGGCGAACATTTGACATGGGACCCCCCCCCCTCCCCCAGCAACCGCCCCCCTGCACAAACTGCATTCCTACACACACTATTATGCCCCATAGTGGCCCCTGCACACACTATTATCCCCCATAGTGGCCCTTGCACACAGTATTCTGCCCCATAGTGGCCCCTGCACACAGTATTATGTGTGCAGGGGCCACTATGGGGCAGAATGGTGGCCCCATAGTGGCCCCTGCACACAGTATTATGCCCCATAGTGGCCCCTTCATATAGTATTATGCGCACTTCCCGCTACCTCTTCAATGTTTGACCAGATGACACGTGAGCCAGGCATGCATCGCAACGCATAATGACGTTGGACTGGCCCACCGACTCACCAAGGAGGCCCGAAGCCTGCTGGAGTGCAGAAGAGGTAAGTAACAGTGTTTTTTATGTTCCCTCAACTCCTCGGGGCCTCTGATCATTATACTCTGGGGTCTGAAACACTGATAGCATTGTTTGTGGGGTTCATGGCCCGCAGGCCTTACTTACCGATCCCCGCTTCTGCTCACAGCCGCCTCCGCAGAAGGTGAAGTTGTAAGAGACAGCCAATGTTGTCCTAAGCTTTATTTGTCTGTATAAACTGTTAATGTTGAATGTATTTCTGTGATTCTGTTCCTTTAAGACAGCAGCCATTGTAATTGTGACATGATGCTGGAGTGACTTCCCCCCCTTTTATGTCAGTTTGCCTGTTCTGCAGACAGAATGTGAGCAGAGAAGCAGGAAGTGACGAGACAGAGAGCAGCAGCCATCTTAGCAAGTGTTGTATTGAACTGGTGTGGAGATTTTTCTGTACAGCTAAGCTGTATCTTGGTCCAGAGACAAACAGAGTGTAAAGAGACAACAGGACTAGTGAGTCCACGTGAAAGGAACTGTGCTCAGTGGCTGATCAGTGAGACTGACATTGTGACTGTGTATATGGATACCACAGATAGAGACTCGCAGTGCTGTTGATGTACTGGACAGCACCTGCTAAACCCCGGCTTACATCCCAGCTCAGTGTATGGATTCGGCAGGACTGTCAGTGTGCTGAGTGGAATCTGCTGTTGGATTACATTGCATTCATTGGGTTTCCCTGTTAAAGAGGACTTCATTTCTCCCAAGATCCTGATAACCGTGAGGAGAGGACGTTTCGCTATAAAAAGAAAGGAACGACTTTGGGCCCCACCGCGCGCTTCTACAGACTGTAAGCGGTCCACCTGGACCACTGGGGAAAAGGGGGTGCACCCAAATGTGATGTCAGGGTCAGTTAGGGATAGTTTTGAGTATATTGTTCATTCAGTGTCCATACTGCAGAATTGGACAGAGTAAAAGTAGAAACCATTGCAGAATTTGCCTTGAAATTGTTCATGCTATATTGTATATTTTGCTTGTCTTTATCCCTGTCATTTTACCTTCAAATAGCCTTTATTAACTTATAGTAAATATATATTCTTTTCTTGAACTACCGCGTGTGCGTTCATTTCTGGTTGCGGAGACCAAACCACCTGCCTTGCTCTCGGTTCACAAAGTGCAGGCGGCCATGAGCAGGAGCGGGGATCGGTAAGTAAATGGCTTATTAAACAAAAAAACATCAGGGTCCTGCCGGGACCCCTAATGTCCCCGGCCCTGTGGCAGCCGCTACCACTGCTACCCCAGTATTTACGCCACTGACTGGACTGCCATACTGGATTTCAGCATTCTTATAAATTGAAACGTTTTTAAACTACTCATGCCCCCTGCAGCAAAACGCATGGCTGCTGCTTGAGCTAATGAAAACTCTCAGCAGACTCAAGCCCGTCTCCAATCTGAAAAGGTATGTCACAGACAACAGCGAGCTGCTGAAACAACCCAGCAGACCCAAACCCGTCTCCAATCTGACAAGGCATTGTCAGCCACATGTACACAGCTGCACTCCAAGTTTCCATAACAACCCAGCCATTTTTATTCACTGCTGTAGGTCAGCTTTAAAGGGACAGAGCGCTATAGATGACACAGTTACACAAGGTCACGTACACACAGCTTTACTCCAGGTTTTCCATAACAACCGATCGCAGATCTTTCACTGATATCCAAACTGAGATACACATGATCACATGACGGTTATGGACCAATGGAAAATCGCAGGTTCTTCAGTCTTGACATACATACCGCTTTACACCAGGTTTCCATAGCAACCAAGCTATTTATGACCTGTATGAGTCAATAGCAGTTTGCAGGTCCTTAAATATTCAGTCATATGACGTGCATGAGCCAATATAAGTTCACATTTCATTTACCAGGTTTCCATAGCAACACAGCCATAAATAGACTATACCTATTCTGGACTGCCATACTGGGTGTCAAGTGCAAAACTGGCCAATTCTTATGGGGCCACTACACAAACAAAAAATGAAATGTACCCGTGAAAGCCGGGTCCTTCTGCTAGTAGTTTATATTTGGCAACTAGCAAAATAAAGCAAATGAACAAAAGAGAAATCTAAATCCCATCAATATTTGGTGTGTCCTTTGCCCTTTGGAGGAGGACTCCTGGAAGTGATGATATGGCCCCCACAGAGCCCTGATCTCAACATTATCCAATCTGTCTGGTATTATATGAAGAGAGAGAAGGATTGGATCAAGCCTACATCCACAGATCTGTGCTGGAACAAGCATATGTCCATTACTCTACTACCATTAATGTCCGTTGTTCTCATTCTATGACGGATGAGAGCAACGGACTGTAATAACAGTAGTGTGAACATACCCTAACCTTCTATCATATTGGACAGAAAATTTAAGAATTCTACAGATGTAGCAGAGCAGAATAGCAGAGCGGTATGGTTTCATTCTTGCATTATAACTCACTGACCTAAGATAATGCAGCAGTTTTACCAGCAGTCCCATGTAAACCAGTAGTAATACATGATGATATTACAATGTACACTGTGATTCCTTTCTTATCTATTAGCCAGAATTGCTGCGACTCACACTTGTCTATCCTGAATTCATCTATTGAAAATGGAACGTCGCAGGCAGCAGTGATCACAAAGAGTTAAATCCACGCTGGATAATAATAAGTCACATGAAATCTTCGCCTCCTGAAATCTAAGGCCAATTTTCAATCAGATAAGATGTCACAATGCAGCATATCCTCTTTTTTTTCATTGGCATTCAGCTGATTCCATGGTAATATCAGTTATCTGTGTCGCCTGGAAGGAACTCTGGGTAAGTCACAGGAAAAAGGTGGGAGTATTGTTGGTGTTTCCTGCTGGCCAAAAAAACTCTAGTATTGTTCACTTTTATTTTTGTAAGTCTGTTGCATCACATCACGACCATTCCTGTTACATCCTCTTTCCATCCAGGGACTGAAAGAATATTTATTGACTTGGGCAAAATGCGTCAACAGGTTGGAATATGCGGGGAGTAAAAGCTCGCTGACAGAAATATGGCGAGCGTTCTATACATAGGAGCCGCGGCTAACAAGGACAAAGGGATGTGGGGAGTCATTGAAATGTTTTAGAAATGTTTCTACCCAAAATCCACTGACTCATTTTTATATATTACACAATTTTCTTGCAAAGAAGCAAATTGATCAGATGTGCATTTAGGCTGGCCATATACTATTATCTCCACTGTACACATGCACACTTGGCCAAGCATTCTCCGTATGGAGGGTGGAGTAAGCTGCTGCCAGACACTTAAAAACAAAAGGATTGAGCACGTTGAAATCAAACATGCCTGATCCTTCATTTCCCCAACATCTTCACTTTTTTCCCCTCTAGCTGAAAAAATCAGCTAAAGGAAAAAAGATCTGCTACTGTCTCCCACTGAAATGAATGGGAGGCGTTTTCTGAGGCAGATTTTGAGGTTGATTCTGCCTCAAAATTAACCTGCAAAAAACTCCATGTGAATGTACTTGCTTGTGCTATGTCTTCAATGTTTCCCTGTAGAAAAAAAATGTCAAACTCATGATCGTGACTATGACAAAATCCAAAAATCGAGGTTGTGGTAGCTCTGGGATGTTACTGTGGCTCGCTGGTGGTGCTGTGTCCCTGTGGCACACTGGCCTATAACTGCTCCATTGGTTTGATAGAGTTATGTCCTGACTGTCAGATATATTTATTTCTATGAAGTAGGAGGAGGAGCTAGCTACTTCCTTCCATTACTAAAAGCGCTTCTTATTTTCAGATTAATTTGAAAAATAAAAAACACATTACTTGAATGGGAACTGAGCTGCAATAGTGCAACACAGCCACAACACAGTGTGAGGAGCTGCCTGCTTCCAGTTCCATATACTGTGCTCCGACTAATAGGGTTGCCTGATGTCGGACCCACACCAATCTTATATTGATAATTTATTCCAAGGCTAGGGCAGGGTCCCCATGTGGCGTAAGTGCCGCAGTTCGGCTGCGGTGGAAACTCTGTGGAAAAAAATGTGGCATTTTACAGTCCCTGCATAGTGGATGGGATTCTAGCGCATCCCATTCACACACTGCGGAAAAATACGTGCAGCGGAGACGCTGCGATTTCCAAAACTGTTGTGGTTTTGGAAATCACAGCATGTGAATTATACCTACGGAAACACGGGCGGTTTCCCTATATGTATAATGGAAGCAGAAGGTCCACATAGGAAATCTCTGTGGTCTTTCTGTGAAAAGTGCTGCGGGAAAAACCACGATGAGTTGCTGCCTGCTACGTGGGGCTTTAGCCTAAATCAGGATTTAGGAACACAGAGAAGTTTTCATCTTTTTGATGGTATGGTACAGTACATGTGTGAGACAAAGACAATAAGCAAATAAATATGATCTTTTTAAAAATTACTTCTTAAATTGCGGATATCGGCATCGATGTAGCAGAGCTAAAACTGTCCTTCAGAGTTTTCATGCTGGAATAAATGAGGCAGATTTGTTATCAAGCTTAAAAGAAACATGGTCTTTGTTGCTCGTAGCAACCAATCACAGCACAGCTTTCATTTTTTAAAGTCAATATACAAAATGAAAGCTGCGCTGTCATTGGTTGCTACGGGCAACTTAGACATTTTCTTTTAGACAATTTATGGGTGATATTTTACGGTCTTGGGGTAAAATAAGGAGTAACATGGAAGTAGCATTGTGGTCACCCTGTCATGTCACTGTAATTGGCCGAATTGGAAACCTAAGATAAATTGCTCTCTTATGCTCTATTCACACTACCGAGCCATGTCTTGGCCATGTGTTTACTGGATTCATGTGGGATACATTTTTTTTCACTGACCCATTTTCACCAAAGAGTGACCCAATAGTCCGATGTGCTGTATTTTTTCACAGATCACGGAGAGCACATCGCCATGAAAATGATTCGTGTGAATAGGCTCTTATTGGGAGAGACAAAGTTGGCAAAATTGGTTATGGTTATAAGCTGTAATACTAGACAGAGCCTATGAATAAGAATGGCACAATGTTGGAGGGAAAAAAATGTGACATTTTTTTCTAACCTTATGGACATGACAGTGACGTTTTTGATGGATCCAATGGCCATGAATTGTCTGTTTTTGACAGTCGTTTTGCATTCATTCCATTTAGTTTTTCCGTTTTTTGAGTGTCATCCATTTTACAACAGTTTTCATCAGTGAAAAAAAACTAATGAATTTCATTGGTCTTTCTTTTTTGACCCAACCCACTGATCTGTTTTTAACAGAAGTCATATGGACATCAATCTATTTAAAAATCCTTTAAAAATGGATCCATTGATTTCTATTGGATCCATGTATCTGTGAAAACGGACAAAGACAGAGCAAATCAGTTATTTGACAGCCGTTAAAAATGGTCAGTCAAAAAAAACGGATAGAATGTGAATAGACACATTGAAAGCAATGTGTTGTGAAATGGCCGTGTGATGGACATTGCAAAAACGGCCGTCATTCATACATTTTTCACTGTTGTGCAAATAAGGCCTTAAAGTCTACTTTACTACTGAAGCCCAAAATAAAACACAGCTTTATCGTGTCATGCTAGTACAAAGTTCCCCATCATAAGAGTATAATAAAAATGAGAAGCCATTCCTTTAGGCCCACCGGCCCCTTTCATGTGCTGAGCCCCCAGGCTAATAACCGCCAGCCCTTCCACATGCAGATAGCTTACCGGCCTGACACACCAATGTCTTAGAGCAAACTAAAACAAACATGGTGATAATGCTGATCTCCGCATTCCCTAAAATCCACTGTAATACATCTCTGATATTGGAAAGCTGCTGTATTTATTTGGATAAGACATGCTTATACCTGCTTGACTGGGTCACCGCGTTACACTGTAAAATCGGATTTGCTTTTTTATTATATAATCCACTAACCATGTATTTTATTTATCGGAAATGTTCAGAAGTAGATTTCACTGCCATGGAGAAGACTTCAGGTCTTATTTGTACATAGTGCAGTATAACAAGGAGATGCTATTATTCTACACTCAGCCTATCTAATTCATTAGTGAGGAGGATTTACTAAGCTCAAGGAGGCAAATCCCGTTTTTGCACTACTGGATCACCCTAAGCTTTATTGTTCACCTCTGCTCTCAATACAGATTGAAGAAACTAGGTTAGAGATTAGTTCATGGGTTAGAGCAGCAGCATCAGCAGCAGCAGCGAGGTCTCTGCCGATACCCTAAGCCGTGAAAGTATTCATGAGCCAGGACTAAATTCCTTTCTTAATGTCTCCCTTGGATGGGCAGCGCTATCAGTAAAGGTCAGGGACGCTACATTAGTTTGATAGGAACCTTACATTATTATTATTATTATCCTATTATATAGTTATTTATTTCATACTTTTACAGTAACTTGTTGGACTGATTTTCTGGTACGTTCAGCAGTTTTTGCTCCAGACATCTACCATTATCAATTTTATAGAGCTATCATTGTCATCCATATTAGTTCTAAAAGACATGTATTTTCTGTCACCAAACAGGGTACTGTGAAGGTCCAGGAGAGGTGAGGAAATATAATAAACACTTATACTCACCTTCCCTCACCTCTCCTGGGCATTCTTGCAGCATCTGGCGCTCCATCTCAGTCCTCTTCAGTTGTCTTTTCAGCCTCTTGGGTGACGCCACAGGCCCAGTCACAGGGGGTTTGCTGAGGCCCAATAACAGGAGGTACACCATCATGATACTTGAATTAAAGCACCATGACATCACTGATCCCCATATGGCCACAATCACAAGCCTCAGTGATCCTGCTGGGCCATAGCATCATCCAGAAGGCTGGAAGAACACCAAGGAGGACTGCAATGGAGCACCGATCACAGCAAAACAGGAGTCCAGGAGAGGTGAAGGAAGGTGAGTATCAGTGTTTATTATGTTTTCGCAGCTCCCTTGAGCCTTTGCTCAGTGCTAATGATAGCACTTCAGGCTTGGACACAACAAGTGTGGTCCAGAACAAAACTAGCCATGGATATCAGACTCCCTCACTGATATGCTAGTGGACATATATGGATACAAAAGCAGGTTTCTTCTGAAAACTATGTCCTATGATGTGGGACAGCATGACTTGGCCTAACTATCACTAACTAACCTAGAGAGCAGAAGGTGCAGACACCCTTGCACCTGTCCATAACTAACTATAACAAGCATAAACTGGTATTGTTGGACAATATAGATGGGAAAACTGAGCTGGGTTCAACCTGAATATTCCAAATTGTTAGTTTTTTTTTACAAAACCGAAAAAAAATGGAGTTTCATCTCTGGCAAACTTAAATGGATGCTGAGTTAATACTATAGTCTGTATATTACCTCCTATAATAGGTTGACGGCCAGGGAAGGTGACAAAAATAAAAAAACATTCAAACTCACTTTCTGTTATTTTGAGCCAGAACCACTCATACCCGAAAAAAATTAATCCTGAGAGACTCGCCCATCTCTAGTGGCAAAGCATCTTGATAGGTATTTTTGACGCTTGTCTGTTCCTTACATCACGTCTTGGTGTGCATACTTTAGAAAGTAAATCTACATGTAAAATCGGAGGCCTACAGAGGTGCGGAATGGGCCCATAGATTTCCCAATACAGCCATACGCTTCAGACTGAGGGTATGCTTACTATGCAAGACATAACTTTTTTTTTTTAATCTATTACATACTATTTGTCAGGAGAATGAAACAAATCCCATAAAGCATGACACTAATCTAACAGATTCTATGTATTGTATTGATTTACTTTGTGATGTGTTCTGTACTGAAGCCAGGCTGTAAGTTTCTATACTTTTAGACTATAGGTAACTGCTGGAGGGAATTTATTCTTGGTTAATTTTGTCTATGTTATTCATTACAGATGTTGAATGCAGAACATACCAAAGTTCAACCTCAACCTAAGATGGAGTTTATTAAGCGCCGCATATTGATTCACACACTAATGCAGGGAAGGGAAATCCTCGGGTGAATTCGGATAATTAAGTCCGCGAGCCTCTTGTCTTTGTCACAATATTTAAATGTATTGGAAAAAGTTTCTTGTTCGGGTTTACGAAGACCCAATGCATATAAGGTAGTAGACAGGTCTGGCCGACTTTTCTCTTATGGGCAGGGTTGTAGCTACAGCGAGTGCAGAGGTAGCAGTTGGAGATTGAGGGGACCAAAAGGGGGGCCCCATTACACAATATTAAGGCACCAGTATTTTACATAGTACATGGTAAATGGGGCCCTGTTACAGATTTTGCACTGGGGCCCAGGAGCTTCAAGTTACACCTCTTATGTGAATGGATGAGTTAAGCCAAATTCATATGATACGATGCCCAGAAGTCAACCAATAATACCATACATTATGCCAGGGATTGTGAGGACGTTCATAATACCCACTGCTAGCTATTCAGAAACCAGTAGCCAATTTCCACACCATTCAGTAGAGTTTTGTATACTGGTCAGGTCTAGCCACTGTATAGACACAGATACAGGTGTATACCAATGGATCTGATGAATGAATGAATGAATGAATGAAGGGAACGATGAATGAAATACAGACTATATGGATGGACCGATGGCTAAATGAATGAATTAATCTATGTCTTACACATAGAAATATACGGTAACTTTTGATGATTTTAATATGGTGTGACTTACAGTTTCAATAACAGGATTAACAATTCATATCTTCATAACCTTTCACATAACCCTCTAGTTTTATAGCATTTAGCTTGTTAACCTAAAGTTACAGCAGAGCAATGTCTTCCAGATTCTCATAACAGGGAGCAGGTGCTAAGCGTCTGCTGCGTCCTTTCATACCTTGTAAATATACGCCATAAGTAGCTCATTGCCTTGATACAATTGACTATGTAATAAATGGACACTGCTTTAATAATATGTATACCCAACACTTCATTACTTCCACATTGTCTTGAAAGCGTACAACCTGCTATCAGTAACTAGAAACTTCTCGACAAAATAGAATTCAGCCAGAAACGGCATATAAGGTAATTGCATAAATCTTTTTGTGTGAATTGATTTGTGTGTATAAAGACGTTTATATATATTGGCTGACATATAGATATATGTAATCTAGAAACAGTGCCTGTGTATTCAATAGACAGGGTTCTAGGTGGATATTCTGGAAGGGTTTCGTTATAATCCCAAAAGGTTTACAAAGGTAAAAGTCACAATAGGAATAATACTCATATTTACCATTCCCCTGGTCTACAATGGTCAATGCTTCCCTGGTCTATGAGGCAATATATGACTGCTGCTGTTAGTCAATGGACGCATTGGTGTCAACATGTCACTGCTATAGCCAGTGACTGGCTGAAACTCTTCTGTGCTGACAGACTAATTCATTATTGGAACCCAAGAAAAGGGAGCATTGGCACCAAAGCAGCAGGGGATTGATAACGTGAGTGGCAATCCAGCGTGCAATGCTACCCCTTTGTTGCCTACTAAACACAACACTATACATTTGGTTGTGGCTGTCCCTGGTACTGCAGTTCACAACAGTTTAGTTTAGACGAATTCATGTACTGAGTACTGAGGTGCAGTACCAGGCACAGCCAGAGCTAAATGTGTGCCACTGCACCTGATAAACAATGAACAGGACACTAAGTGCTTTAGCCACATTTTTCAGCTGATCTAAGGATAGACAACCAATACTGCAGTCACAGAAAACCTCTTGTGTATGTAGAAAATGGCATAGTGGAGTAGCTGTATCATTGAATTAAAGGGAATGCGTCATGAGAAAGTGACTTATTGTTTAAATCAGGTTTTTATGATAAACATATTTTTAAAGAACCTTTGTCGATGATGTTTTTAATTTTTCATGTAATTAAAAATCCAAAAAATTTAGCAATTTCAACTATTTCCACCAAGCCTAAAACTGTCTGTTATTTCCTGTGTACTGGATCACGGGACATAGACACATGGTCTGGAGCAGAGTGCAAACCCTGCTGACTTCTATGGTCGTTTTCTAGGCATGCTCTGTGACCTGTGCTCTGTGAGCTTTGAAATTACCTATTGTGACTGGTGGATTCTGTTTCTTGTCTACATATACATGCAAAGAAAGCTAAAGAAAACAGGAAGTGTCAGCATATTATTTGGATTAGTGGCCAGAGTGAGGATTGTGGGATTTTAGGACTTTAAAAATAAATAATAATAGATAAATCTTTAAAAAACTCCAACAAAAATTTTTAAAAGTATGTTTAACATATAACTTGATTTAAAAATAGGTGGCATTTTTCTAAAGCCCTTGCAGTACTTTTGGCTAATTTTTAATTTTTTTTAAATGAAGTTGTTCAGAAGCATGTGGTATATTATAGGGGTTGTACCATTAAGGACACTTATCTCCTATCCACAGGATAGAGGATAGGTGTCAGATCGCTACAGGGTCGGCTGCCAAGTTTCCCAGCGATCAGGTGAATAGGGAATTGAAAGTCCCCGTGCCTACTCCTTGTGAGTGGAATGCCAGCGCACTTGCGTGACTGACACTCCGTTCACTTCTATGATGCAGTCTGACAGCCGCCTAGGAGTGAATGGAGAGCCAGTCATGCAAGAACATTGGTGCTCCCTTCACAAGGAGTAGGATTGGGGGACGTTCGGTCCATCATTCTCCTGATCGTTGTGGTACCCTGTGAACCACAAGCAATCTGACTCTTATGCCCTATCCTGTGAATAGGGAATAAGTGTCCTTAATAGCACATCCCCCTTAAATTGATAGATGAGCCACATTGAGGAAGATGTTGGACACTGCACTGCTCACATAGACTGCTGTACCACTTGGACAGTACCCTAATCTAAGTAAATGTCCCCCATCTGCAGGTCTTACACACGTGGACAAAATTGTTGGTACCCCTCGTTTAATGGAAGAAAAACCCACAATGGTCACAGAAATAACTTGAATCTGACAAAAGTAATTTGCCAAACTACATGTTGACAAGCCACAAAGCTTCTGGGAGAATGTCCTATGGACAGATGAGACAAAGATCGAAATTTTTGGCAAGGCACATCAGCTTTATGTTCTCAGACGGAAAAATGAAGCATATCTTGAAAAGAACACTGTCCCTACTGTGAAACATGGAGGAGGCTCTGTTATGTTCTGGGGCTGCTTTGATGCATCTGGCACATGCTGTTTTGAATCTGTGCAGGGTACAATGAAATCTCAAGACTATCAAGGGATTCTAGAGAGAAATGTGCTGCCCAGTGTCAGAAAGCTTGGTCTCAGTCGCAGGTCATGGGTCTTGCAACAGGATAATGACCCAAAAGACACAGCTAAAAACACCCAAGAATGGCTAAGAGGAAAACATTGGACTATTCTGAAGTGGCCTTCTATGAGCCCTGACCTAAATCCTATTGAGCATCTTTGGAAGGAGCTGAAACATGCCGTCTGGAAAAGGCACCCTTCATACCCGAGACAACTGGAGCAGTTTGCTCATGAGGAGTGGCCAAAATACCTGTTGAGAGGTGCAGAAGTCTCATTGACAGTTACAGGAATCGTTTGATTGCAGTGATTGCCTCAAAAGGTTGTGCAACAAAATATTAAGTTAAGGGAACCATCATTTCTGTCCAGGCCTGTTTCATGAGTTTTCTTTTTAAAAAATCCTGCTGAAGCATGGATGAAAAGCAATGTCTGACTTTCATTTGTTCATTTTCATAGAATTTTTATATATTATTACTTTTGTCAGATTCAAGTTATTTCTGTGACCTTTGTGGGTTTTTCTTTCATTAAACGAGGGGTACCAACAATTTTGTCCATGTGTGTAAGTTCTGGCCTTGTGTTCACGAAACCAGAAGCTGAGGGTGACCAGCGCTATCAGGTATCTTCTGCAGAAATATTGTACATGCAAATGTAGAATCTCATATTAAATAGTGAATGTATCTAGTAAGATGAATACATTTTGTAATAAAAATGAGATTGTGATTGCCATGTGTAAGCAGGAGGCATCTACAGCTGCAGTGTACGGCATTGGCATCCTGAAATAGCTCTTGAAATGGATAAGTGTATTGAAGAGAAATTACTATCTATAACAGGGAGAGGGTGAATGCAAGATGGGACTTTTCTAAATTTGATCTGTGCCTCTCATCAAATGTTAATACCTTCACCCACATCTAGACTTACGTCTCAATAAGGGGTGATCACAAAATATGGAGATAATGGTATTTTGTGCAGAGACGTAACATGAAGCTCCTCGCTCCTAGGTCCGGGTGTGACTGCACCCCCTGCACTTCTTAAAGTTACACTAATGTTTCTGTGAATGATTGGGATACAGGAGGGCAAAACTTTTTAGCTTTTTGTAAAGTTTGCCCATTAGACGTTAGGTTTGTGTGCATTGACAATGAACATAATCAGAGCCTTTTTAACACATTGCTTGGCCCAGTGCAAAGGTTTCATAAATGGGCCTCCCCATCACCACCCCTTAGAAATTCCTGACCCGCACAAATTATAATGCCCAGTCAGTGACTCCCACATGGTATTATGCCCCTTAGTGGCCCTCATACAATATAATCCCCCTCAGTGGCCCATCACACTATCAAATACCCCTGCAGAGGTATCAGACATTAACAGGTCCCCCCAGTGGCCCCTCATTAACCTGTCCCACCCTGATGGCCCCTCAGACATTATATTTTAATGTCCCCCTCCGCTTTGCACCCACAGTTTAACATCCCCTTTCCAGGTTGCCATCCCAGTATAATGTCCCCTTTCCAGGTTGGCCCCACAGTATCATGGGAGCAAAGACAGCGGAGCGGCCAAATGTGATGCAGGGAGCAGATGAGCCTCTGCATCATCATTATACTCCACTCATCTGCGCCAGACACAGACGAGTTGGAGTTATGACATAGCTGAGCAACCCGAAACAGCGGGACAGCACTCTAAATGCAGGACTATCCTGCTGTCCCAAGGGGGTCCCTGCTACCATAGGGCTCGGTGCAAGTCCACCGTTGGCCCTATGATTAAAGTGGCCCTGAACATAGTGATATGATGTTCTTGTGTAACTTTCTTTGGCATGATTTCTAAAGCAAGATTACCAGCACTTCCCAATTCCCTACAACCCTTCCCAAACGCTCGTAGTAGCATGCTTATTGAACACCTACCAACATTTCATTTCCAAATTCTGGGTACTTAAGCTCTATCCCCTGCAGAGTACCCCAAAACACATGTAAAGTGGCCACTTAGGAAGAACATTTGTATAAACTCTGCCCTTTTTGCATTACGGTTTGAAGGGATTGTCCTGTCAAAATCTTGGCTATTATAATGCACTTTTGTTTCCATAGGCAGGGGGATCAACCATCTCACAACTAACCTCCTGGCTGAAGAAATGATCAGGCATATTAAATACAACATGCCCACCCTTGTTTTCTCCATCATCATAGAGTTGGGGAAATCTGACCTTCCATTTAGTACTGTAGACTGTTGTCAGATCTTGGTGACATTGGTAGGATATGCAGACAACTGGTCAATATGTTTATTACTTATCCATATGTTTCACTTCAATGCTAGTGGGTAAAAGGTCCCCCACCAATTTTTTGTCAAGATGCCTCATCTAAACTTCATATGGACCTGATGATACTCAAGAACTTCAAAGATAAGTAATAAGAAATCTTGTTGTTTATTGGAAACATTTTTGTCAATACTGTTAGACATGATGACATGCCACATTTGATAAAACCTCTGTACTTCATGGGTGGATTGAGAGTGGCCTGGGCACTAGACTAGGCAATAATATCTATGGGCCCCTCACCAACAACCATTGTTATATTACCCTTGAGCAGGGTTAAAAGAGTGGCTTTGAGAATTGTTTCTCTTCACTGTTCTGAGGACCAGTTCTGGCCATGGGCCAATGGGCACTGCCCCAATGACCGAATGCTCAGTCCACCCCTGCTGTACTTGTAACTGTTCTAATATCTTTCGTCATTGTAGGTGTTCCTCATTAGAGTGGTTAGTCCGGTATGTCAAAAATGTTCAGCATGTTCCACATTTTATAGAATAGTTTCTAGAGAATAATGTACAATTACAGAACAAGAAAAGGTCACAATGGAAAGGTTTTTAGGAAAGATGACTGTAGACTGACCAAAAACATTTTTCTTTCCATTTCATATATAGTAAAAGCTTATTTCTGCCTCACCACAGCTTGTTAAAGGTCATAAACTTCTTGTCAGCATTTTACAGGCCCCAAAAGAGTTATAAATATATCAGGAACTCGACTCAAAAACAAAACATGAAAATAAATTTCACTTTACAAAAGAAAAAAAATGAACAGAAAACATTTACAGCTTTATTAGATTTAAAGAAGACTTGACATTAAATCCAGGGCTCTACTGCTTTGCTTTTCTACACGGTATACAGTCATGGCCAAAAGTTTTGAGAATGACACAAATACTATATTTTCACATGATCTGCTGCCCTCTGGTTTTTATGTGTGTTTGTCAGATGTTTTTATCACATACAGAAATAGAATTGCATTCATATTATGAGTAACAGAAGCTTATATTGACAGTTAGAATGAGTTAATGCAGCAAGTCAATATTTGCAGTGTTGACCCTTCTTCTTCAGGACCTCTGCAATTCTCCCTGGCATGCTCTCAATCAACTTCTGGACCAAATCCTGACTGATAGCAGTCTATTCTTGCAGAATCAATGCTTTAATTTTGTCTGAATTTGTTGGTTTTTGTTTGTCCACCCGTCTCTTGATGATTGACCACAAGTTCTCAATGGGATTAAGATCTGGGGAGTTTCCAGGCCATGGACCCAAAATCTCTATGTTTTGTTCCCTGAGCCATTTAGTTATCACCTTTGCTTTATGGCAAGGTGCTCCATCATGCTGGAAAAGGCATTGTTGAGCGCCAAACTGCTCTTGGACGGTTGGGAGAAGTTGCTCTTGGAGGACATTCTGGTACCATTCTTTATTCATGGCTGTGTTTTTAGGCAAGACTGTGAGAGAGCCGATTCCCTTGGCTGAGAAGCAACCCCACACATGAATGGTTTCAGGATGCTTTACAGTTGGCATGAGACAAGACTGGTGGTAGCGCTCACCTCTTCTTCTCCGAATAAGCTGTTTTCCAGATGTTCCAAACAATCGAAAAGGGGATTCATCAGAGAAAATGACTTTACCCCAGTCCTCAGCAGTCCACTCCCTGTACCTTTTGCAGAATATCAGTCTGTCCCTGATGTTTTTTCTGGAGAGAAGTGGCTTCTTTGCTGCCCTCCTTGAGACCAGGCCTTGCTCCAAGAGTCTCCGCCTCACAGTGTGTGCAGATGCACTCACACCTGCCTGCTGCCATTCCTCAGCAAGCTCTGCACTGCTGGTAGCCCGATCCCACAGCTGAAACACTTTTAAGAGACGGTCCTGCCGCTTGCTGGTCTTTCTTGGGCGCCCTGGAGCCTTTTTGGCACCAATGGAACCTCTCTCCTTGAAGTTCTTGATGATGCGATAGATTGTTGACTGAGGTGCAATCTTTCTAGCTGCAATACTCTTCCCAGTTAGGACATTTTTTGTGCAGTGCAATGATGACTGCACGTGTTTCTTTAGAGATAACCATGGTTAACAGAAGAGAAACAATGATGGCAAGCACCAGCCTCCTTTTAAAGTGTCCAGTGGTGTCATTCTTACTTAATCATGACAGATTGATCTCCAGCCCTGTCCTCATCAACACCCACACCTGTGTTAATGGAGCAATCACTGAAACGATGTTAGGTGGTCCTTTTAAGGCAGGGCTGCAATGATGTTGAAATGTGTTTTGGGGGATAAAGTTCATTTTCTAGGCAAATATTGACTTTGAAAGTAATTGCTGTTAAGCTGATCACTCTTTATAACATTCTGGAGTATATGCAAATTGCCATTAGAAAAACTGAAGCAGTAGACTTTGTAAAAATTAATATTTGTATCATTCTCAAAACTTATGGCCATGACTGTAAATTGGGTGTTATAAAAAATCTAAAACGAAAATCACCATAGAGAAATTATTTTCATTTACTTCCCTTTCTAACTCACAGACTAGGACATTGAAGAGATGCATACTCTACACGATATAGTTTTTATATGTATTTGTTACATTTTTTGTCTGATGTCTTTCTCCTTTTTGAAACCAAAAACTAAGAGATGGCACACACAAATACTGGTGTATCAATTAAAGGGGAACTTTCATGTCCTCATGAAAGTGCGGTTTTATATACCGCTAGAAAGCCGACAGTGCCCTGAATTCACCAATCTATCCCCACTGTCAGAAGGGCGTACCTCATAGCACAGCGTCATCACTGGGCTGTGAGGAACGCCCCCCCCCCGACAGTACTTGTCCATAGACTTGTACTGGGGGGGGTGTTTCTCACAGCTCAGCATTATCGCTGGGCGGTAAGAAACGCCCCCTCTGACAGTACAAGGCTATGTTAGAGTGCAGTCGGGGGGGGGGCATTCCTTACAGCCCAGCGCTGACGCTGAGCTATGAGGTACGCCCTTCTGACAGTGGGGAGATATCGGTGCCGAAAATAACTACATCGATATCTCCTCCTTTGGGCACATCCCAGGAAAGTTGACAGTGCGCTGAACTCAGCGAACTGTCTGCTTTCTAGTCGTATATAAAACCGCACTTTCATGAGGACATGAAAGGTCCTCTTTAAGTACCAGACAATATTCAACACATTACCGCAACATGCCAACAAAACTCTTGAAAGGCTGCTAATCAATCACAAACACAAGGTGGCAACATATAGACACATACAGGTATGAGTATCGCAAAATCATGTTTTTTCCAAAGCTGGTCATCTCAAAATATCTATAGCCTAGAGGAAAGATAAGGAAAAACACATAGAGCATGTAAATTATTATTTTTTTGGTTTTACAATGCTGTATGTTTGTCTTTCATTTCTATATATATTTTAGTTACCTAAAAACAGACTTGGACTCAACTTTCAAAACAGATCTTTTGAGATCTGTCCTTTTTTAGAATATGCATGTGCGGAGAACTCAGAGGACAGACATATAATAAAGCCTATACATATACATACAGTACATGACATAACTTTAGGAGATGGGAATGATTCCACTGTGTAGGACCGATCATTATCTTGGGGACAGCAACTGTACCTTCTGCATTTACCTCCTGAGGACCAACAGGACTTACTAGCAAACAGTAAATGTAAGTGTTTTCTTTATTAGCATATTGGATGATGCTGAAAGTATAGGCTGTTACCTAAGAACATAGAACAATGTACACAAAAAAGTAAGGGGTCATTCATTCATTTTTTATTTCATTTTTTGGTATTATGCCAATAAAAACAGGACTATGCTGTAATATGGAGACATATAGAACATTTGCAGCTGCCCCTTGCTGTTCACGGAAGTAACAAAGAAGCCTCAAACCACTACGTGTATATGTGATTAAGTATTGCCCAAAGCGTTGCCAAAATAAATACATAAAATATAATAACTTTCCAAAGTATTTGGGTACAAGCTTTTCTGTTTCTTCATCCCCTGTGGATAACATTTCTAGCAGAACAAGAAGTTTGTTGGAGCTGATATTTTTGTACATAAATTACTTTATTTTGCCTCATTGGCTAAAGTACTTGGGTCTCCTTTGTTTTCATGGCTGTGTTTTAACCTTTTTTTTTTTTTGCATTGAAGTCTTCTAGACTGAAACCTTTTCTTGTTTCCAGGCTTATAGTAATGATGCTTATTTTCTTATGTTTTTTAAATATTTTATATATTGTACAATATTATACAGACATTACAGATGTTTCCACACTTAATTGGTCTCTAATTTGGTTATAGGGGTTTTCCCATGAACATAACCATATTTGCTTTTGTAGATATTAAAAGCTAAACATTTCTGCAAATATACTGTACTATATTCTGCAAATATAGTAATGTAAAATATTTGAAGCATTTTAAAGATTTTTCTCTCAGGCTAGGTTCACATCTGGGTAGGAGACTCCGCCGCAGAGTCTGCTTAAAATTGTTGTAGAGAAAAGTCCTGCATTATAGTCTATGGGGTCTGAGGTTTTCGGCAGGTAACCGCTTTTTAAGTGAACAGGATCTCCATCTGTCGGGTCCACATGGAGACGGAGACCTGAATGCTAGTGTGAACCTAGCATCACCCTTGTTTTGGTGACAGTCTTTTGTCTTGATAGGATAACCATTGGATATGACCATAAAAACAGGAACTTTCTGTGGTCTGGTGCATGTCAAAAACCCAGCCATGAAACCTTTTTTTTCTAACAGTATCTCTAAAAGTCATGGCTCCGCACCATTTTTCAACGTTTTTACGTTCAAGTGCGACATAAAATTATCTCCTTCTATAGAATTGTTGAAGTTGTTACAGATGCAACAATTACAAAGAGCTAATAACTGATATCATTCATCAATATTTAAAGAGATTGTCTGCTTTCAGACCAATATTGAGAGGCAAATGTTATTGTTTGAATAATAAAGAAATTGTACAATTTTTCAATATACTTTATGTATCCATTATTTATGGTTTTCTAGATCTCTGCTTGCTGTCATTCATTCTGCTTACTTCCAGTGGATAAAAATCAGTCTATGGTCATGTGATAAATGGTCCATGGTCATGTGATATACAGTCCATGGTCATGTAATGGATACACAGGTACACGGCTCATTACCATGCAGATGTCTGATTACTGAGCTGTGACTATAATAAGCTGTGCACCTGTGTGTCCATCACATGACCATGGACCATATATAGCATGTCCATGGGCTGATTTTTATCAACAGGGAGTAAGCAGAATGAATGACAGCAAGTAGAGATCTAGAAAACCGAGATGAATTGATACATGAAGTATATTGGAAAATTGTATCACTTTTCATTGTACAAACAATAACATCCCTTTAAAGTGTTTCTGGAAATTCAGTAAAATGAATCTATATGAGATATAGTAGTGGGTTTTGAAAATTTTCTGGATATTTTGAAAATAGCTTTTCTGTTAACGAAATCGAACAATTTGGGATTCATTTAAGATTAACTAAAATGTCTGCCATGACATGCATTGTGGTAAATTATTATCTCTTCAGACCAAAAAGTATAGTAGATAGAGGCCCAGGGGAGGTTTATAAAAAACAAACATTCATACCTTTTATTATCTCTTTTAAGCCTCTTTGCAGTGTCTGGGGCAAGGAAGCAGAGACGCCACGTGGAGCCCAAAAAGAGGTAACAGAAGGTCAATATAAATGTTTTTTTATTTTTGTCACCTCCCCTGGGCCTCCAGCTATTATACTCTACAGTCTGAAGAGACCCCAAAGTATACTGACGAGCAAAAGGGTAACAATGTTTTGAACTTTTGGCTTTCAGGCTCCATATCTCACCATCCACTTTAGCTTCATATATGAGACTACCATCATTTTATAGACAATCATCTTGGCTATCTCATACATATATTTGACTTGCAACTATTTAGCATATGATTAGTTATGCAGATTCTTGTCATATTACTGTATTACTGTTTTGCTCCTGGTGGTGGAAAAATCTTTTTCTTCTTGTATACTACAAATTACAAACTGTTCTCACATTCCCTAATAGCTCACTGTATTATTAGGTTGATTCCCAAGCAAAAGGTCACTGGTTCAAATTGAGGATCATCCATGAAGAAGATTTCCCAAGAAAAGAGAAACAGCATCATCCAGCTCATCGATAGCAGCATCTCGGCCAAGAAAATTGCCAAATTGAATCATGTGTGTGCCATGACAGTTGGAGGAATACAAAATGAAGGCCATCAATCCATTCAAAAGCCAAGAGGTGGACGTCCAGGCAAAATATCATAGTCAACAAGTTTGCTCATCACAAGGTCTATCAGTTCTGGTCTCACAAACACGGCAGTGGAGGTGGCTTGCATGCTTCATAATAGTGGGATCACAGACGTCCATGCAAGCACCGTGTGACAAGCGTTACACAAGTCCGGAATGGTGGCCCAAAAAAAGGTGAAGAAGCTTGAACTTCGATATCGTCATAAGAAACGTTGGCTCAAGTTTGCAAAAAAAGTACGAAAAGTGGACAATAGAAGAATGGAAACAGGTGATTTGAAGCGATGAGACAAGAATGAATAGTCTGGGCTCTGATGGATATAAATGGGTCTGGAAGAAACAAGGAAAAAGGGGGCTAATTGATTGAGAAATTGAAAGAACTGTCAAGTTTGGTGGATGAAACCTGATGATATGGCATTATTTCACATCCAAAGACATTGGATACTTGACCATGATCGATGGTGGTCTCAATGCTGAGCTATATGTGAGTATCCTACAAGACGAGTTACTTTGTACACTCAAGTACTATGGGTATGAAAAGGGTGACATAGTGGACAATGACCCAAAGCATACATCAAGATTGGCGAACAAATGGTTCAGTGACAATGAAGTAGAGGTGCTAGATTGGCCCCCATAGTCCCAAGAACTCAACCCAATCGAACACTTGTGGGTAGAGTTGAAGCTGTATTCGTACCCAAGTGAGTCGACCAGTATGCACCAACATTGAGACCTGTGATCAGATTTCAGTCGAGACACGCTTGAATCTGATCAAGAGCATGCCCAGAGGGATTCAGGCTGTGTTGAAAGCCAAAGGTGGATTTACAAAATAATTAAAATTAAAATTTTGATTTTTAGTAACAAAACACTAACAATGCAGTTACATGACAGGAATCTGCATAACTAGTCATATGCTAAATAGTTGCAAGTCAAATGTATGTATGAGATAGCCAAGATGATTGTCTATAAAATGATGGTAGTCTCACATTGGACGCTGTAGTGGATGGTGAGATATGGAGCCTGAAAGTCAAAAGTTCAAAACATTGTTACCCTTTTGCTAGTCAGAGTAATAATTTCCCTTATGGTTCTATTTGACCGAACTGAACCAAGGAATTGCTTCGTCCAAACACAGGACAAAATAAATCTTTTGAAGTTCGCCTGTCTTTAGCCACTACTTTATGTTTCTCAAGATCAGAAAACCACCATATAGGGAATGTGTACTAATGAACTTTGGCAGAATATATAGAGCTTCTAAATCTCCATTGATAACCAATATAAGATTTTAATATTTTGCCCTCCATAAATGTAATCCAGTTGTATGAGGTGGATCTTGACTCTGCCAATCACACTTGGTTTCTCAGTTTCCTATTTTTGTGGCTACCATGTCCACTCATTACCCCATTCAGGATGAAATTCAATCACTGAGCAAGCAAGTCCTTGGACAAATTATCCCATTAAATCATCTCGGTGTTATGTCCGACGTAAAGGCATTTGCAAATTGTCTGCCAGACTGCTCCATCATCTACATTACATACATCTGCTAAATGTCTTATCACTTTAACATGGAAATCCTGGATCAAGGATGTTTGTAATATGGAATATGTGTTAGCTAGTTTGGATAATCCATTGCTTTTTGCTATTTAGGCTATTGGGATAATTTTTGGTCAAAATACCTCTGACTCCATATTCTGCTGTTGCCTATAACTGTTACACCCTGGTAATGCCAATCCTTTACTCATCGCCCTCCTCACCCGTTCTTCATTCCTCTCCCTTTCCTACAACATCTTTCTTGTACTAGACTTTTATTCGCACATTTTACTTTTTTTTTGTTTTTCCTTTCTTGCTAACTTTTTAAGTTTTGAAAATTCTGTTTTCTATTTTGCTGCATTTTATACACTTTGTGATTTGGATGTACATTAATATTCCATCCTGTCCTAATGTATAGTTTCTTGAATAGGCGTTGCAACACCACTATTTGATTATGTGCATATGTATTATTATGCATTTATGTCATAAATAAAACAATTCAAAAATGGAATATCATTCGAATCTACTTTTTTTGCATTAAGTATATTTTAAAAATATTTTTTTTCTGTTATTTTTTGTTACTATGGAAATTAAAATAAATCCAGTTCTGGAGAGATAACATTTCAACAATCATCTAATTTTCGTCATAGGGCAGGAGTACTATAAAGCTGGAGGCAAAAAACACTATGGGTAGTGTGGACAGCTCAGCTTCTCCTCCCTCCTCCCTCTCACTGCACAGTAACCTCTACACATATCCCAGAATGCCCAGAGCACTCTTTTAAATCCATGAGTCATTTTCATGTCAATATTGCTGCTTTAAAGCAAATTGCTCAGATCAGAGCTACAGTTCAGGCAAGTTGGCCACCCCATTGTCACTTACAAAATAAAACAAAAATAGAGAGTAAGAAAATAAATAGAATAGAGGAAAAAGAATATGATTCAATATGTTGTTTTAAATACTAACAAGTATAGGTGATACAATCCTTTCACAGGGTACATGGCAGTTCTATTTGGTATACTAAACCACCCTCAGTTTCTTATAGACTGGTATTTTAGTATCCCAAATAGCCAACTCCTATCCCTGGTTCTGTAGTCCTGGCACCTGCACACTTCACTGAAACCAGAGAGGTACATTAAGCTCATCTCTAGATAAATATAAAGGTCTATTTTATTCATAGTGCCCATTGACTATAACCAGTCCATAAAGATTTGTGAATGGTTTAGTGTCCCTATAGACTTGAGAGGTTCCCTTTAAGTCTTACATAAACATAGCTAAGCCATAAAGTAGGCTTTAGGTTGCCATTAAGGAGAACACAGATCACTGTGGCCTACACAGAAGAGAGAGGCCATAGCAAAGATCAAAATAAGCTCATATTATTGTAGCATCCCAATGCAAACACCAATAAAAGACTGCATAACTGCATTTATATTACACTGTTATTTTACGTAATATAAGGCAACTGTGCCTTTAAATGGAACCTACCATTTTGGCTGGTCTGAGAAAAGGTACTACCCTTAACTAGTGCATGTTAGTAAGGGGGAGGAGAAAAGTAGTCTTCTCTTTCCCTGCTTAGACATATGATATAGAGAGATTCTTCCTCAATTGAGATCTCTCTTCCATGTTAGGGAGACGTAATAGAGCTTAGTTCCAGGTCAGGCTGAAGACCATGTCAGTCAAATTAGCTCCAGTGTTGTTCTGTACTCAGGAGATGAGAGATATCCCTGCTCACTTTTGAAGACTGTGAGGACCTCACGGCTACGACACTGACTCTTAACCTCAGGTCAGACAGGGCACCCTTTCTTGATCTGCAACCATCAGCCAGGATACTGCAAATATTTTGTGGACAAGAGAAAGATTAGTGCAGGAGGAAGCCTTCTCCTGCATGGTATACACTGACCAACCCAAGGAGTACCATCATCCAGGATCAGCTGCAGCCAAAGTGGACATTTCCAAGCAATATGCCTCCATTATAGAGTTGCTGTTCTCTACAGTACGGCCTCCACTTTATCCTGCATTCTCCATCAAGGGCACTCCAATCACTATCAGGCTCACAACTAGGATGTGCCCTGGGGGAAATAATAATACAACAACCACCCTCTGCACTGCACCAGTCCTTGAGGAACGCCACTGTGACTATATCACTACTAATCCCAATCTTCTGGCCTTCTTCCAATGAGGCTGCTGCATTATAATGTCAGGTTTTACCACCCATGCAGAATGGTTCTTTGTTTTGCTTTTTGGGCCAATTTATATCCCCTTATTCAGTAACAATAAAGGAAATACCCAATTTAAAAAGAAAATGCTGAAGCACATAGAAACATGTAACACTATTTAACAAGTAGCGGAAAGTCATGTTTTCGTGCTTTATCAGATTGCAAAATGTAATACATTAGTTGAAGTTGAAAGGAAACTGCTTCTATTTGGCAAGTTGTGCCAGGCAAGAATAATCATGATGGCCAACATTTTATTATACCCAGGTGATGAGTCTGCAGGGAGTGATAGTAAACTGCTGAATAAACCAAAGCCGAGCATATTTATATCTATTGCTTTTATAATACAGGCGGTTTCTTTTTTTAAGTTACATGTAAATAATGCTTGACCTACAGAACTCTAGTGACAAAAAATTAGAGCAGTATTAAGAAAAGAGAAGATTTATATGCCATTCAGGCTCAGTGGAAAGCTGGGTGACAATCTGGAGATTCTGCAAATGATTCCTAATCATTGCTAGCATCAAAATATAATGGTTTTAGTATTAATATAAAGGCTCACGCATGTTAGAATAGTTGATGTGACCTTAAGGCCGGGGCCCCATATGGCGTAAACGCCTTGGTTTGCCTGCGGTGTAAACACTGCGGAAAAAAAACACAGCATTTTACAATCCCTGCAAAGTGAATGGGATTCTAGTGAATCCCATCAGCACATTGCAGAAAAATACTCGCAGCAGACATGCTGCGATTTCAAAAACCGTTGTGGTTTTGGAAATCACAGCATGTCAATTATACCTACGGAAACGGCGGCGGTTTCCCTATAGGTATAATTGAAGCAGAAAGTCTATGAAAAGCGCTGCAGGAAAAACTGCGATGCGTTGCCGCTACGTGGGGCCTTAGCCTAAAAGAATATATATTTTCTTGATGAAATACAGATTGGCCTTGTTTTTCTACTACACTATGAGTCAGGAAGCTCTTTTGGACACTGTTATATCTTCAATAAAAGATTCACTGCCCTGAATGAGGCAATAAATCAATTAACTGCCCCCTCTTCATAGACCTCTGTATGTGAGCAGGATATGAATATGGACTCTATATAAATAAACAGTCTGAATGAAAATAAGGAGGAGAAGAGCAGCCTAATAAGTGGAGAAGGAAACAGATTTCTTTAATAAGATATATTACAAAGTTTCTTATATTCACCTGTACTATTCATTTATGTAATGTTGTTTTATATTTGGAGATACACTTTAACCACTTCCATATCGCCCATAAACTATATACTTCCAATGGGTGGTTGTCTAGTTCTGCAGGGACATACCGGTACGTCCAAGCAGAACTCAGTAGCTGCACAAAATCGTGCAGCTACTGAAACTGGGAGCCGACTCTAACTTCAGCCGGAGCTCCCAGAGAGAAGACAGGGAAGGTTTATTACCTTCCCTGCCTTCCCGATCACTGTGTATACAGCACTCAATGAATGCTGTATACAGCGCTATGGGTGCCGCCATCTTGCGGCCACCCTCTGACCTGGAGGTCATGTGATCCGCCGATATCAGAGTCTGCAAGAGCTGCTGAGTCCTACAGGATCCAGATCAGCTCTATAGTAACGTGCAGGAGGCTGTATTCCTCCTGCAACTGGGGCTAAAACAGGGGAAATCAGCCTCCCCAACAAAAAAAAACTGTGATCAGATGTCCCCAAAGGTCTATTATGGCCTTATGGGGACACAATGTAAAAAAAAAAAAAAAATAGAAAAGTAAAAAAAAATGTAAATAAAATAATTTAAAAAATAAATAAAATAATACGCCATTTAAATGGCCTTATTACAGGTTATAGCCCCACCCACGACGACACCATAAAAAATAAAAAATACTGTAACGGAGAGAAAAAACTATTTTATAAAGTGAAAAACAGACACGTTTTCCCTCCTCTTTTGTTTATATTTTCCCAGATATAAAAACAAATTAAAACACATGCAAAAATAAAAACATAAAAATAAAGCCTTGTGTGTCACCGAAAAAAGACGCAGAAATTAGTTGAATGATGCAAATGATAAAAATGTTACAGCCTTCAAAACCGCACAAAAAAACCCGAAAATGTGTCTGGTTCTGGACCAGAAATTGGCCCAGTACTGAAGTGGTTAAGTACCAGCTAAAAGTTAATTACATATGCTGTTGCCAAATGGCCCACATAAGTGTCTGCCACACTTCCTCAATAGTTTTCTGCCACATAATACTCATTAATGTTAGCCACATGGCCCCCAATATACAGTGCAAACCACAGCAACCCTCTCTCTCCCACAAGAATCTCTATTAGTAATAGCCAGCATCAATATGTAGTATTGTTACCTGCCAGCACCACCGATTATGTCTTCTAATTATTTTAGGTTTCCGCATCCTGTTGAGGTTTGTACAGTATTCACTTCAACATGATATATGCATATGGGAAGACTAACAATATTTTTGTAAGAATGTAGCCATGTTTTCTATGCAACCTCTTTAAGGAGCACTAAACATAGCAAATACACTGAAACAGAATCCAACATTTCCTTCCCCAATCTTCTCTCCTTTTATCCTATTCTGTCTTACTTTTCTATTAGGAACACTAGCTGCAACAGGAGCCTCCCATCCCCATCTTGTCTGCAATAGGATAAAAAGACTGTTAAAAAAAATGGCCTCAGGCAAGGGATGGGTCATAAAAACGACAACACAATACTACCCCCCCCAATCCCCCACTGCTGCAGCGGTCAGTCTCCATTGCTCACCATTGGTGATTGTCAGGGCTGCAGCAGTGATATCAGCCACTAACTTGCCTCTCTCATGTACCAGCAACATGTCGTCACTGCTGCGGCCTGGTCAAAAAACACTAGAGGGTTGCACTGGACACTGAGCCCTGGAGTGGTGCAGAATTCAGGAGGTATTGGTTTGTTTTTTAACCCCTTCACTATCTGTAGCCAATTTTTTTAAAAATGAAATCAGAGAACCGCTTTAAGTCACACCAGCTGGAAAAAAATGCATGATATTAAATAGACAGTGTAGTGTAAACAAACTTTGCCTACATGCATAGTACTGGAAATAATAAGAAACTTTTTAATATATCTTATCACAGAAAAATGCCTGATAATGCCTGTTTCCCTGCTCCCCTCCCTCTGCTAAAATGATTTTCACTATGAAAATCCCTTGTATATCTGTCTTGAGACAGATGGCAGGTCATAGGACACAGATCACTCAATTCTACAGAAGTCTATGGAGGAGTGAGCAGGAAGTGCAGGGGATAAGAAAATAAAGATGCTTGAAAAGAAGTTTTATATTACAACTAAAGTATTTTATGCACATCAAAATAAGTTAGTGCTTCTTTATATATGTCCTGCATGTTCCTGGGGCTGAGTGAAAGACAGTTATACTGCAGATTCTCCTTTACATACTGTGGGCAGTGTATAACAGCTAGTCTTTACCCACCAATTCAGTGCGGAAAAAAATTAGGGGAAAACTGCTAAAAAATTGCAAAATATAAGTCATACAATGAGCAGATGTAATGTTACTTCTCATGTACACGCACATGACAACTTTTTCTAAAAAAAGTTAAAAGAAATGACAGGTATGCTTTAACTCTAATGCAAGATTTCTACAACACTGGAACATATCAAAATTTGCACCGGGGGCAAGTGCATCTCCTATTTACATCCTTCATTTGTTTTTAGGTTTAGTGTTTAGACTGATTTTCTTATTAATATATACACACGTGGACAAAATTGTTGGTACCCCTCGTTTAATGAAAGAAAAACCTACAATGGTCACAGAAATAACTTAAATCTGACAAAAGTAATAATATATAAAAATTCTATGAAAATGAACAAATGAAAGTCAGACATTGCTTTTCAACCATGCTTCAACAGAATTTTTTTAAAAAGAAAACTCATGAAACAGGCCTGGACAGAAATGATGGTTCCCTTAACTTAATATTTTGTTGCACAACCTTTTGAGGCAATCACTGCAATCAAACGATTCCTGTAACTGTCAATGAGACTTCTGCACCTCTCAACAGGTATTTTGACCACTCCTCATGAGCAAACAGTTGTCTCGGGTTTGAAGGGTGCCTTTTCCAGACGGCATGTTTCAGCTCCTTCCAAAGATGCTCAATAGAATTTAGGTCAGGCACTTCAGAATAGTCTAGTGTTTTCCTCTTAGCCATTCTTAGGTGTTTTTAGCTGTGTGTTTTGGGTCATTATCCTGTTGCAAGACCCATGACCAGCGACTGAGGCCAAGCTTTCTGATACTGGGCAGCACATTTCTCTCTAGAATCCCTTTATAGTCTTGAGATTTCATTGTATCCTGCACAGATTCAAGACACCCTGTGCCAGATGCAGCAAAGCAGCCCCAGAACATAGCAGAGCCTCCTCCATGTTTCAAAGTAGGGACAGTGTTCTTTTCAAGATATGTTTCATTTTTCCGTCTGTGAACATAGAGCCGATGTACTTTGCCAAAAATTTAGATTTTTGTCTCATCTGTCCATAGCACATTCTCCCAGAAGCTTGGTGGCTTGTCATAGAATTTTTTTATATTATTACTTTTGTCAGATTCAAGTTTTTTCTGTGACCATTGTGGGTTTTTCTTTCATTAAACGAGGGGTACCAACCTGTGTCGAGACCTGCAGGAAGCAGGGAGACTGGGAACCAGGTGGGGGACAGACAAGGCTGTCTGTCCCAAGAGGACTGAGGTCCTGAAAAGACTGAGCATGAGCCAAGCTGCTTGTTGCCCCAGAGGCTAGATAGGGGTCAAGTAGTAAGTTAGTGCCCTAAATGTGGCCCAGGCTGATTATTGTTTTTGTTTATGTTCCACTCTTAATGCTGAAATAAAGCCATTTACTTTACACGAGCACCGTCCGAATGCTGCTTCCCCGGCGCCCAGTACCACCAACACCGCTGTCGGATCCAGGAGTCTGCCGCCTTTGAGGCTAATCCCCCCAAATTGTCACATAAGGTGAAGGATGCGGGCATCCCATAGGTGTAGCTGAGGACCTTTTCAGGCCTGTTCCTGGGTCGCTCACTAGCGCCCTCTGGGTTCCTACTCTCACAATATATATGTATATATATATATATACACATTTTATATAAACACACACACATATATATATATATATATATATATATATATATATTTATTTATTTTTATTTATTTATTTTTTTTACAGAATAAAGAAATTCTTACAAATTCTTGTTAAATATATATATATATATATATATATATATATATATATATAAATTTTATTAACAAGAAATATGTATATATATATATATATATATATATATATATATATATGTGTGTGTGTGTGTGTGTGTTTAAATGATATTGATGCTGGTAGCATGCCTTGCCTTTGGATATATAGGCGGCTGGTGCCTCTTTGTGACATGTATTTTTCTCTCAGCTGCAGAAATCCTAAGCCCGGCAAAGGCTCTGAAGATCATTTTTAGAAAAAAATAAGTAGGCCCCGCTGACTGAGCGCTCGACTGCTGCTGGTGCCTGTGTGTGCTGATATGCTCTCATTATTTCACATTTAACTACTGCTGGCACACGGTCATTTGCAATACTCATAACTTATGTTTTGTGTATATTAAATGAGCGCCCGAATCACAGTAGTCTCACCCATCCATCATATTATTACGGTCAGAGCTGATTTCAGATAAGTGCGCGCAGTATTGTGGCACACAGGGTTATTTTTAAGGTTCACACTGAGAATCATAAAGCTAGAAACCAGCATTGATTATAATTCAGAAGTCGGCTGAACAATCCATGCCACTTTAAATATTGCTGAATTATGTAATGTTAGGCATGTCTGTATGAAATAAAGCTGGGCATAATGTATTTCATACGGCGATCGCGTGTGCTATAAATCATTGCTGCATTGTATATGAGAAACCCATTCAGTATAATCCCAAATTTCTGAATTTTCAGTATTTCATAATAGAAAAATTGGAACTAAAATATTATCAGAAATTATTTTATCATCTGAAAATATTATATTATTATTATTTCTGTCTGTATAGTAATAATAAATAAAGCCATAAAATAATCTAATTTATAATAATCATAACCATCAATGAAGGGGTTGCTGCTTTAGGAAATCCAATTTCAGATGATCTATTTTGGAAATCTGAGTTAATACAGAGGGCCCCCCATTTTGGCCCCCCATTTATTAGTCATAAAATCATCAAGCGCATCTCTCACTTAGGCTAAATTCACATCTACGTCGGAGTCTTCCTTGGTGGATCCACTGCAGAAACCGCCAAAAATCAGCAGAGAGAAAAGTCCTGAACGGAGGACTTTTCTCTCCGTCGTTTTCAGTATGAAAATGGAGGACACCCAGCGAACCCCATTATAGTCAATGGGATCCGCCGGTGTCCGTGTGATAACACTGTTTTAGCGGTCCAGCTCTCTGTCGTTCAGGTTTAATGGCGGACCCAAACGATGGAGAGCCCGGCGCAGATGTGAACCTAGCCTATCGAGGACTCAGAATCTTTATGTATTACACATAACACATGTAGTTTTATGTTATGCTTCATTTCACCTCTAGGAGTGCTGCTGTGAAATGGAACACTTTTGAAGTAAACAGCTTAACTTTCCTTGCGCTAAGCGTTGCCGATAATTCGAGCTTGTGTCCAGCACAAAGAGAGGGGTTTAGGGCTGACTGGGGAGATACAGTGATAGGTGGTGCTTAGCCAAGCCCCCTGTACTTTGGCACCTCATTTACATAAAGAATAAAACACAGAATCTGTATCAAATTCTAAAGCACAGGTTTGCAATTAATTCACTTGCCGCACACTATACTTTATTAGCCATGTGAAATTACTCTTGGTTGAAGCTTTTTAGAAAAGAAACTTTGAATTCATACACGCTGAAAACATGTAATAAAAATAATAATAGTAATAATAAAAATCTCTATTTATAATGGTGACATATTCTGCCGTGCTTTACAAATCAAAGGGTACAGGTAAAGACAAAAACAGAAATTACAGACTAACAAAATAAACCATTCGCTTAATAGGAGTATCATTATACTGAGCTTCCCACTTCCCAGTGTTTTGTGAAGTCTACCGTGAGAATGAATAAGACAAGGACATCAAGAAAACGCTCCTGTTATCAGGAAAATGTAAGGGGCTGTTCACATGGAGGAATTCATAGCTGATTTTGAGGCGGATTCCACCGAATTCCAGCTAGAATCTGCCTCTCATTATTGTCAATGGAAGGCAGTGACAAATGCTGAAAAAAAAGAAGTGTCCTGCTCGATCTTGCCATGGATATCGCATCTATTTCATCCATAGAATCCATGGTGCGAGAATGCTGCTGATAAACACCATTGTTTCTGAGGTAATCAGCGAGCAAATGTGTAGCGGGTTACAGGGCCGGAATTTAGACTGGAATCTAAGGCAGAAGACCACCTCAACTTCTTCTCCAAATGCCTAATACTTATTCACACAATTCAAACATAAAACAGCCATGAAGGATTGTTTGTAATGGCTGTTTTGCATCCATTTTGCACCCGTTCCATTTTTACATTTTTGATAGTGTCACCCATTTTGCATCCATTTTTAATACGCCTTTAAAAAAAAGTCATTGTTTTTTCTTTTTTCACCCACCCCAACAGACGTAACTCAGACATCAATCCGTTTTATATCCGTTAATATCGAATCCATTCTTTTCTATTGTGTCTGAGTGTCCGTAAAAACGGACAAAAGTAGAGCATGCCCATTTTTTTTAACTGACGCTCATTCACTCTCATTGTTTTTAAAATGGCCGTGTGGCTGTTTTCATTGTCATGTGAATAAGGCCTAAGAGTCACAGAAAGAGGAAGAATACAATGCTCCACGCTGGAGATGCGATTCCAAGCTTTCCAAGCCTCCCAGCTAGTTCTGCCTTAGGGCGCATTCACACGAGTTTCAGCCAGGAAACTTGGTCCATTTGTTGGCTGGATTTATCAGCCTGAATTGTAGGTCGGACTCCTAGCAGTATAGTTATGCATTATGTTAGGAGTCCCTGCCTCCTAGTGACATACTGTCCTGTAGTGTCATCAGTATGGGAGAGGATGTCGCTGGGAGGCAGGGACTCCTAGCAGCATAGATAACTATAATACTAGGAATCCCTCTACCAGTATAAGGTGCAGGCTGGTGAATCTGGCCAACACATGGACCAAATTTCACAGCTGATACTTGGTCGTATGAATGCGCCCTAACTCCTGTCTTGGCACTTATGCTATAATTATGTTAGAAATATCTACTGCCCCTTTCTCTCGCGCCTATCTTTGTCAGCTGTAAAGGTGTCTAAAATTTTTAGTGCTTTACTGAAGAAAA
Source organism: Leptodactylus fallax (assembly GCA_947044405.1). NCBI lineage: Eukaryota > Metazoa > Chordata > Amphibia > Anura > Leptodactylidae > Leptodactylus > Leptodactylus fallax. The sequence goes on along the minus strand of CAMRHE010000220.1, from coordinate 2,246,246 downwards.
CAAGCAAGAAAACAAGAAAAAGAGAGAGAATATTCTAAAATAATAACTAACATTAAAATAAATAATACAGTTGCAGGAAAGATAACAAAATTAAACATTTACAATTGTGAGTAATAGGAAACATTTATAATTGTTCAAATTTTTTCATAATCCAAATGTATAACAGAAATAAAAAATAAAAACCTCTAAAATTTTAAGTCCTAAATTCAGTGGAATTAATTTTATACAACCTTGCAGCAGTCAGAGCTCTGGTTTACTGATGTAGAGCTCCAGAACCCCTGCATAGACATAGAGCTATCTGAACCATGTTTATACATTACAGTGTCGTAAGCGCACAGGCTCCCCCTGCTGGTGGCGGACAGTGCACCGCTACAGTATATAGATATATTAAAGGGGCTTTCCCAATATTTCTACCCTTAGTGTCAAATCTTACCAGACAGCCCTGCTGTGCAGCACATATATTGTAGCAATAATTTCTATGTGTGGATATGCAGTATATAATATATATAAACTGTCCATAGACATTTATACAGTATAAATACTAAGACTACATTTCTGAACTCCTGCTAACATTCCACTTCTCACTCCCATTATATAATTCATGTCATCACATTAGATGTAGGCTTTGATACACATCATATAAGTTACACAACACCTACATCTACTGAATCAGTAGTAACAGCTTGTGAAACTCCATACCATTGTCTGTTCTATAGAAGGAAATAGATGTTTCCTTTCACCAATGTCGCCCTATTGTACTCTCTGTAAGTCACAGCAAAGCTAGTTACAGTACAGCATCTCTACATCCCGATGTGACAGAGCTTAATCTGTCCTCTTAACTATCTATCTATCTATCTATCTATCTATCTATCTATCTATCTATCTCATATCTATCTATCTATCTATCTATCTATCTATCTATCTATCTATCTCATATCTATCTATCATCTATCTATCTATCTATCTATCTCATATCTATCTATCTATCTATCTATCTATCTCATATCTATCTATCTATCTATCTATCTATCTATCTATCTATCTATCTAATAAATGCCATCTATCATTATGTATCAAATCAATCTATCATCTATCTATCTATCTATATATCTCATACCTAACTATTTCAAATCTATCTATCTATCTATCTATCTATCTATCTATCTATCCATCTCATATCTATCTAATAAATATCATCTATCATTATGTATCAAATCAATCTATCATCTATCTATCTATCTATCTATCTATCTATCTATCTATCTATCTATCTATCTCTTTATCTATGTCATATCAATCTATCTATAACACTAAAAAGTAGGTAGCACAATATAAGGAGCAGTTGGGTGTTATCCCCAGGATATGGGGATGAAACTTTATTCCTTTTTGTTGGGAAACACACATTGGTGCATATTTTTACTAGCATTGTGATAAATTAGTATTGAGACTAATATTGTGATAAATTTATCAAAATGTCTTGCGCTGGTTCATAAATTTGTCACAATTCTCTAGGGGGAGGGCTCCAGATTTCACTAAGGATTTTTGGTGCATTGTTTGAAGCCAAGTTAGAATTATAGTGTATTTCCATAAAAATTCAGCAACTTTTTAAAAAGAAACATATAATGACCTAAGCATGCAACTATGTACCGTCTAAACCTTTCCCACAAGACACGTTTGAAAAAAAAGGTGCAAATCACTCAAAATTTAAAGGAGTTCCTGGCCCTTAATGCATGTTTGATACTGACGACCTGCCCACAGGATAGGTCATGAGTATGTGGTCTGTGGGCGGTCTGAGACCCTCACCCCGCATATATCAGCTGTTCCGGCAGACTCTGGGTGCTAGAAGCTGTGCAGTGGATGGAAAGTTCAAGCAGTCTGCAACTAGTCAAGTAATAGCTCTGCAGCCCCGCTTATTCTATAGTGATGACGCCGGGGAACTGCAGTTCTTCTCCTGTTACTTTATTAGCAGCAGACTGCATCCCCTTTCCATCCATTGTAGCAGTTTCCAGCACCCCAACCACAGGGTGATGAGACCGATGTCCCCCTTCCAACTATACAGAACAGGTGCAAGCCCCTTCAATTGTGTTGTAAACTCTACTGGACCTCATGTTTTCATGTAGATGTGCCCATTGGTATGTATATAAGAGCCCTGGTCCACTAGAACATTCTCCTGCCCTCTGGTGGGATAGTCTGACCCTACAAATTGCATATACCATATGCTGGTGCCCCTCCTGCCCATATGGCATATATCCACAATACAAGCTCTGACCATATCTCATATTCTCTCTCATTTCCTCCTCTTGCCCTTATAGTAATTGAAACCTGTACAGTATATGGTAATAATCTTCTTGCGCATGCAAATTAGTCCTCATATTCTCTTTCACATTTTTATTTTTGTAAACATTATTAACATAATAATCTATTAACATAATAATCTATTAACACGGTGACCCTTTATGCTTCTTCTTACTCATCCATTTCAGCTTAAAGGTTTAAAATTGTCTTCTTATTTGTAGATTCCTGTAGTTTACTGATCTCTAATTGGGTAACAATAAAACCACATCATACTCTTTCCCTGTATACAATATTACTATGCCATGCTATGGATATGAATGTAGCACAGAGCTCCTAGTTTTAGAATTAAAAGAGTTAATGTGACTACCCTTTGGAGGAGGAGTCCTGGAAGTGATGATATGGCCCCCACAGATATAGACCTGATCTCAACATCATCCAGTCTGTCTGGGATGACATAAAGAGCCAGAAGGATTGGAGCAAGCCTACATCCTCAGAAGACCTGTGCTTAGTTCTCCAAGATGGCGGGAACAACCTCCCTGCCAAGTTACTTCAAGGACTGTCTGACAAAAATAAACTATTAACCCTTCTTGAAAATATTCTTACTTTGTAGCATTTTTTGCACACAATCCTAAAACTTTTCACAGCATTGTAGACTGAAGAGTTTATACTGTAGAGATGTGTCCTTCCTTCCCTATACTCTTCGGTTTAACATATCCCAAGATGTCTAACAAGAGAAAAAATACACTGATGTATATTTATATAGCGCCAACACGTGCCACAGCGTTCTCCACACATTGCAATCACTCCCATTAGTTTCTGCCCCCACTGTATTCACAATCAAATATCCTAGTCCAAGACATATAACATTGGAATAGCAACTCCCATGATAAAGGTTTCAAGAAAAGTTTCTGTACTTGTTATATTATCTATAATAAATTGTCTCCTAGAAGTTTTGGTTGGATGTGTTTTTCTTAACAGAAAACTAATTTGCCCCCTGTGTTTCAGTATAATACACTGTGTACAGTAACTTCTGATGCACAATTTATTGTCTGAAGCCAACAATGAATCTGGGCCAACACTGCAAATAGTTTGTACTATCTATCTATCTATCTATCTATCTATCAATCATCTATCTATGTATCTATAAATCTATCTATCTATCTATCATTATCTATCTATCTATCTATCTATCTATCTATCTATCAATCATCTATCTATCTATCTATCTATCAATCATCTATCTATCTATCTATCATCTATCTATCTATCTATCTATCTATCATCTATCTATGTATCTATAAATCTATCTATCTATCATCTATCTATCTATCTATCTATCTATCTATCATCTATCTATCTATCTATCTATCTATCATCTATCTATGTATCTATAAATCTATCTATCTATCTATCATTATCTATCTATCTATCATTATCTATCTATCATTATCTATCTATCTACACCTCTTATCTCTAATTCTATCTATTTACAGTGTCTATCTATCTATCTATCTATCTATCTATAATATATGTATATATATAGTATGTATATTTAGTGGATTTATCATTATGTTCTATTGAATTTAAAAGGGAGCAGCACAAACAAACACAGTGACACCTAGTGGTAAATCATAATGAGGACACACAAATAATAAAGGGGCAGTGCGGTATCATTCAATCTACTGTACTATAAGTGGATTATTTAGGACTTGGACGAGAAGCCTGATCTCTACCATACATTTATATACTTGCGTTGTGTTTTACCATAGTGACTAGTTACTTTGTGTATCTGTAAGTAATAAGTGATCTTGGCAAGTGTCCCAAAGACATGCAAAGTTAAAAATATCCATGTCAGCAACAATCAGGAGTCACTGTAGCTTTATAGCCCCTCTTGAGGGCTAATTTTCAGAAAATATTGAATTGTGAATTTCTTAAAGCGGCAGTGTAGCAAAAACACGTTTCCATCCCTGCACGCCTCGCCTGTCTTTCACACTCTGCTTTTCTTTAATGTATATTGTACTTATATCCCTGCCATTCATTCATTTGATTTTTATACTTCACTTTCTATGTATTTTACTATCAATCCAATGATCCCTAAGTGCAGCATCACATAGGCAGCTAGAAACAGTACCATCTGTGCCTGCTGGGGGCAGTGTAGTTATCCTTATCTCTTCATTCTCCAACAAAAAAAAATCTAAGAGACAAAGGCGTAATTTGAGGGGGTGCAGAGGGTGCAGTCGCACCGGGTCCCAAGAGCCTTAGGGGGCCCATAAGCACTGGCATCAGTATTGAGATTGCAGCTTCCATCTAGCCCATAAGCCAAGGAGACCCACAGATTACCCTGAGCACAATAAGGTTGATTAAACTCCTTAGCAGCCGTTACCATCACTATCAAGAATTCGCTGTAGAGATGAGGTAGGGGGCCCACAAGACTTTAGTTACGCCACTGCTAAGAGACTAAACTTTAAGTATACACTTTAAGGAGAATGAACTGTCATCTTCTTCCTATTGCTGTGTCTAGGAGTTTGTGTCTCCCCTCCGGAGATCCTGCATGGAACAGCCCATGCAGTTTTGCCATACAGATTGTTTGCACCGAACAGAACGACTTGTAATTCCTAGCAGGTCAGAATTAAATCAGGAAAGAAGAATCCCACAAATTTTCAGATAAAAAGCAATAACTACATAAAATACTAGCTAAATTATATATTTTGGGGAGATAGGTATACAATGAAAGAAAAACCAATTTACAACTGTAACATATTCATAGGTTCTAAATGGTGTCTATGAAAGCAGAAAGCACTTGTTACCAATGTGGAATCTATTTCCAATTGCAATTTGGACTTTTATGTATTTGCTGCAAGTTATGTATTGAATAAACTATATTATCCATCAAAAGGTAAAAGTACCTATCAAAGTATCACTTTTAAAGGGTTGTCAGATTTGAAACAGACTATGTCTTTTAATACAGCTCAACCCTTCTGAAATGAATAGAGTTGAGATTCAATACCGCAGAGAGCCAATGGAAAAGAGTGGCGCTATTTCAAAGAAAAAAGGAAGCAGTTAATATGGTAAAAAAAAAAGTGTAACTGTTGTCTTAGAACTATATCTTTAGTTTCTTCCACTTTTTCTCCACTTTATTTTTTGTAGACTATGGAAAAAAATTAATTGCTACTGTACCTGGAAACTGTCAACAATTAGGTTGTTTTTACTTATAATAGCCTTATTAAAATTCTAATTATGTCTCAGGACAACTTGACTCATTAGTACATTAAAACTGCAATAGTTTGATAAACTGTCCATATACTATCTATACATATAATTTAGCTAGATAGTTGGGTATTGATGAATATTTTGTATATCAGAGACCCTCCAGGGCTCTCCTTACTAGGCTTCCTTTACCTCAGCAGTCACCTGCTGAGGTAAAGGAAGCAGGGTTCTCAATGGTGGTTTAGTCATTTCTACTTTATTATTTTCTCTTGTTATTCTAGAAATCCACAGTAAGCAATGTGAGGAGGCAGAGCTGCAGACTGAAACATGATAAGACAGGAGGCGTGTCTCCGACTACCTTAGACTCCCTATGAACACTGTAGTACTCGATAACAGGTAACAGCTAAGCAATGCAGCCAAGCAATACAATCTGGGGAAAATAAATAGCAATAGAAACTTTACATATCACCTTCAAGCCCCTGACTGGAGAGTTAAGGCTGAGGCCCCACATTGCGGAAAAGCTGCTTTTTTGTTGCAGATTTTGCTGCGTTTTTTGAGCCAAAGATAGGAATGGATTTAGCAGCAGGTAGAAGTATAAGAGCTTATTATATATTTCCCATTCCTTCTGTCGCCATTATTAGGTTTGGCTCAAAAAATGTAGCAAAATCTGCATGAAAAAAGCAGCATTTCCGCAGTCTAAAGCTGAGGCCCCACGTTGTGGAAACGCAGCTTGATTTTGTTGCGGTTTTTGAGCCAAAGCCAAGAATGGCTACAAAAGGAATGGTAAATATATAGGAAGCTCTTATATTTCTATCTTCTGCTCAATCCACTCCTGGCTTTGGCTCAAAAAACCGCAACAAAATCTGCGACAAAAAAAGCTGCGTTTCCGCAACGTGGGGCCTTAGTCTAAAGGGGTTCTCTTTTTGTTTGTTAGATCCTCCAATGACAACTTAAATTCTCTGCAGTGCCACCACAGGATAATGGAAGTATTACACAACTTCTATTTAAATCACATTGTGTGTCCCCTAGATAGAGTAGCAGCTCCTTTGTGTGACTGATAGATTAGGCTGCCAGATACAGAAATCCTTGCCTATTAACTCAGAACCACATAAAAATGTATTTAGAATAAATGCTCCACACCAATTCATGCTTTAGTCAGTCAATGGGACACACAATAAAGGCACAAGATAAGAATAACAGATCAGTCAATAGCAGCCTATTGACAGTTTTCAACAACAAATTTCTAGGTAGCAAAAAGAGAAAGGCAATAAAGATTTACTACAAAGATGGTAATGGTAGGTAGAGCTTCCCTTTAGTTCAATCAGTTTTATATTACCTCAGGGGAAAAGTATAATTAAAGGTAGCGCATTTTAAGGCTGAGAAAACACAGGGCAAACACACTGCAAAATTCTGTGGTGTGTTCCCCCTTAGAGGAAACTCCAGTCATTTTTTCTAATAGTCCATCCACTCAATAGTAATAGTTGTCTACTGACAGTCTAATTCTTTATCCTGCTCTAATCTTCTCCAATAAGTCAAATAATCACAGTGTGACCTTTCTTTTCTACCATGACTTGCTGTGTAAACTGGAGGTCTCTCTCTGCTGTCTGCAGATACTATTGAGAACCACCATTTGACCTTTGTTATCAGAGTCCCACTCCTTGTTCTTCTATCCTACCTCTTCTGTGGAGATATCTCCATTGCTCCTTCTACCACTCACATAATCTCTTCCTATACCCCTCACTCATATAATCTGCTCCCTCTCTCCCTATGCTCCCGTTACCTTCCCCAGTTTTATCAGCAGTAGTTGATGTGCAGTTTGCAGGACCTCTGACATAATCTTTACATTGTAAGTTTCTGGCAGGTTTATACAATTATGAGTTCTGCAGTGTTTTGTAAAAAGAGGAAATAGACCTGGGTATAGCTACTAGATATGGGTATAGCTATTAGACCTGGGTATAGCTACTAGACATGGGTACAGCTATTAGACCTGGGTATAGCTACTAGACATGGGTACAGCTATTAGACTTGGGTATAGCTACTAGACATGGGTATAGCTATTAGACTTGGGTACAGCTATTAGATCTGGGTATAGCTACTAGACATGGGTACAGCTACTAGACATGGGTACAGCTACTAGACATGGGTATAGCTACTAGACATGGGTACAGCTACTAGACATGGGTATAGCTACTAGACTTGGGTACAGCTACTAGACATGGGTATAGCTACTAGACATGGGTATAGCTACTAGACATGGGTATAGCTACTAGACATGGGTACAGCTACTAGACATGGGTATAGCTACTAGACATGGGTACAGCTATTAGATCTGGGTACAGCTACTAGACATGGGTACAGCTACTAGACATGGGTATAGCTACTAGACATGGGTATAGCTACTAGACATGGGTATAGCTACTAGACATGGGTATAGCTACTAGACATAGGTATAGCTACTAGACATGGGTATAGCTACTAGACTTGGGTACAGCTACTAGACATGGGTATAGCTACTAGACATGGGTATAGCTACTAGACATGGGCATAGCTACTAGACATAGGTATAGCTACTAGACATGGGTATAGCTACTAGACATGGGTACAGCTACTAGACATGGGTATAGCTACTAGACATGGGTACAGCTATTAGATCTGGGTACAGCTACTAGACATGGGTACAGCTATTAGATCTGGGTATAGCTACTAGACATGGGTATAGCTACTAAACATGGGTATAGCTATAAGACTTGGGTATAGCTTCTAGACATGGGTACAGCTATTAGATCTGGGTATAGCTTCTAGACATGGGTATAGCTATTAGACTTGGGTACAGCTACTAGACATGGGTATAGCTATTAGACTTGGGTATAGCTACTAGACATGGGTATAGCTATTAGACTTGGGTACAGCTACTAGACATGGGTACAGCTATTAGACTTGGGTACAGCTATTAGATCTGGGTATAGCTACTAGACATGGGTACAGCTACTAGACATGGGTACAGCTACTAGACATGGGTATAGCTACTAGACATGGGTACAGCTACTAGACATGGGTATAGCTACTAGACTTGGGTACAGCTACTAGACATGCGTATAGCTACTAGACATGGGTATAGCTACTAGACATAGGTATAGCTACTAGACATGGGTATAGCTACTAGACATGGGTATAGCTACTAGACATGGGTATAGCTACTAGACATGGGTACAGCTACTAGACATGGGTATAGCTACTAGACATGGGTACAGCTATTAGATCTGGGTACAGCTACTAGACATGGGTACAGCTACTAGACATGGGTATAGCTACTAGACATGGGTATAGCTACTAGACATGGGTATAGCTACTAGACATAGGTATAGCTACTAGACATGGGTATAGCTACTAGACATAGGTATAGCTACTAGACATGGGTATAGCTACTAGACTTGGGTACAGCTACTAGACATGGGTATAGCTACTAGACATGGGTATAGCTACTAGACATGGGTATAGCTACTAGACATAGGTATAGCTACTAGACATGGGTATAGCTACTAGACATGGGTACAGCTACTAGACATGGGTATAGCTACTAGACATGGGTATAGCTACTAGACATGGGTATAGCTACTAGACATGGGTATAGCTACTAGACTTGGGTACAGCTACTAGACATGGGTATAGCTACTAGACATGGGTATAGCTACTAGACATGGGTATAGCTACTAGACTTGGGTACAGCTACTAGACATGGGTATAGCTACTAGACATGGGTATAGCTACTAGACATGGGTATAGCTACTAGACATAGGTATAGCTACTAGACATGGGTATAGCTACTAGACATGGGTACAGCTATTAGATCTGGGTACAGCTACTAGACATGGGTACAGCTATTAGATCTGGGTACAGCTACTAGACATGGGTATAGCTACTAAACATGGGTATAGCTATAAGACTTGGGTATAGCTACTAGACATGGGTACAGCTATTAGATCTGGGTATAGCTTCTAGACATGGGTATAGCTATTAGACTTGGGTACAGCTACTAGACATGGGTATAGCTATTAGACTTGGGTATAGCTACTAGACATGGGTATAGCTATTAGACTTGGGTACAGCTACTAGACATGGGTACAGCTATTAGACTTGGGTACAGCTATTAGATCTGGGTATAGCTACTAGACATGGGTACAGCTATTAGACTTGGGTATAGCTACTAGACATGGGTATAGCTATAAGACTTGGGTATAGCTACAAGACATGGGTATAGCTACTAGACATGGGTATAGCTATAAGACTTGGTTATAGCTACAAGACATGGGTATAGCTTCTAGACATGGGTATAGCTATAAGACTTGGGTATAACTACAAGACATGGGTATAGCTACTAGACATGGGTATAGCTATTAGACTTGGGTACAGCTACTAGACATGGGTACAGCTATTAGACATGGGTACAACTACTAGATATGAACGAAGGTACTGAATATGGTTACTGATACTAGACATGGGTGATAGCACCAGCAGCACCAGATTTTGTAACTTATTCAATGACTACCTTGTATAACTAAAAAAATGTTGGAGTGTTGCTTTGAGATGCTGCAGAAAACAACACTGGGTAGTTTTTGCCGTGATTCACCTGAAGGAATCGATGTGGGTCTCCCACAGAATTCAGTCTTTGAAACTTTTATAAAACCCGCAGCAATAATTGACACGCTGCAGGTTTATAACTGTCAGTGCAAGACACTTTTCGTTGCAGGTTTTAGTTACAGCATGTGGATGAGATTTACTGGAATCTTATGCTCTATGCCTCTATTATAGATTGCAGCAGGTTGGCAGCCAGCCAGTTTGCGGTGGCTAACCCTCTGCATTTACTGCCCGCTCACAGCCCACTATGTGAGTAGTTGACAACCTGCTGCTGACAGAATAGTAATCAATAATGATGATTATACTGATTATTGGCAGTCTGAAGCCAGTATAGATTGTAAGCCTTATCTACTGTGTGAATTCCATTTTTCTGTCCATTTTAAAGGGGTTATCCAGGATTAGAAAACACGTCTGCTTTCATCTTCTCAGGAAGTGACATCACGTCCGTTGGTCATATTTGAATGGGACTGAGCTGTATCATTGCCATGTGACCAACAGATGTGATGTCACTTCCTGAGAGAGCAGAAAAACTAAATAAAGGCAGAGACAGATCCATCCTATGATAGACACAGTTGACACTCTTTGACTTATAATAATGTCTGTTGGGTTCTACTAAGGTGCCAGTTTTACTCCAATGTATCTGTGTTTTTTCAATTAAATTTGTTTCGTTTTTTTTGTTTTCAATGTGAGGCAGAGATTGCAAAAGGACATTAAAAAAATGTCCATCCTCATCAACCTTACCGCAGTTGCCGCACCTGGAGACTCTGCGATGGAAAGCTGATGGCCAGGAGCTGGCGGCCATAAAATGGTGGTCAAAAAATGAAGAGGAATTCCTCTTCATTTACTGCCGTGTGAACAGCTCCTTACTTTGCCGACAAATGCATTATGACCATAATATGTATACTCAACCTTAGGATGCATGCATATGCAGACTGTGTCACCATTGATGAACTTCTCACAATGGCGGCCATGGCTTTCAATACACTTTTAAAGAGAACCTGTTACATTGAATATGGTGTCTTATCTCAGCCAGCCCGTTATAGAGTAGGAGGGGTTAAACAGATTGATACATACATTTATAGGGAAAGAGTTAGCATAACTTGTATTTTTTTATGTATGTCTATTCTTGGTATGCTTAAGAGTCCAGTGGGTGGTTCTACTTAATGACTGACAGCCTTCCCTGTATGACTGTTCATACCCAGAGCTGTCAATTACTAAGTAGGGCCGCCCACTGGACTCCTAAACCGAGAATGACATACAAAATAAAATAAAAATTTATAGTGACTCTTTTCCCATAATAATAGTTATGAATCTGTTCAGCTCCTCCTGCTCACTAAAATGCTGCCTCCTTACTATGACATGTCCCCTTTAAATAAGCAGGAAACCCATTATAACCACCACATATAAGTGCATGCAGTTTTAGCTGTAGCTTTTATGTGATAATGATAGTGCTATGTGAATATATCTTTAAGTACTATAACAATGGGTAATTTTTAGCGTTCCAAGTAGCATTACAGCTGAAATTAATATTCTACTTTTGGCTTATTTTCTTTTTACTTATTTTAAATTTTTGGATTTTATGAATTTTTACATTAATGTCCTTCCATGTAACTCCAGAATATCAAAAGTTTTTTTTTTTTTTTTTAAATAAATATAAAGAGAATCTTTATAAACTAAGTAACATTTAAATAGAAACACATCATAAGACAAACTTCATAAGGAAAACTTCTTATGCCACATATGTATACAATACATGCTTGTATTCCAGGGAAGCGACTAGGACTAACATTTGAGTCAGAAGCTAGCTGTGCCCTTCATGTAAAGTGTCTTTTCTGACCAAGTGAAAATGTTTTCATAAACTATCCCTGTATCTAGTAGTCTAGTAATCCTATAAGATTAAGTGCTTATTCACACCACAGGTTTTCAAGGCCGTGTGATAGCCGTTTTTTTATCGGATAGCACGCGCCCCCATAGAAAAGAATGGATCTATTCACAGGATTGGGTTTTTAACAGTCCATGTGATCGATCTGTTACGTAATAGAACATGTCATGTCTCCGGCCGTTTACACGGATCCCTCGATAGACTCAAGTCTATGAGGGATCCGTGTAAACGGATTACCCTTGGGTGTACAGTCGACCGAGAAAAATTTACTGTTTGACCACCGAGTACATGACCCTAAACAAAAGGGGTCTTGTGTGTTGTAGTTTATTTCTTTCTCACTTTACTTTCTATCATTGAGTATCCTATTGGCGTTGCTGCTCTCTGTTCACCCGGTAGAACTTCAATTCTTAGCGTCATGTCTAAGAGGCTGTGGGGTTTGTCATCATGTACTATGCACGTGTACAGTTTGGAGATGCATGTATGTATGTGCACATATATATCCTTGTGTGTGAACACAGACATGCTGTTTTTAGCGTAATGTTTTCTCTAACCCTAGATAGAAACTTATGAAATCCAACTTACTACTTATAGATATAGCAGAGTTCAGTTCCTCCTATATCATAAACCACATATTACTGATATTTTACATAGGACTTCAGAAAATAAAGAGTTGAAGGACAATTTCGGCTCTGCCCCATACAAATGAAACTTCTTTCAGAAAACCAACTATATTCCACTGAAAAGTGGTCTTCTAGGGGTGGTCTTTTTAGTAATATTGATAATAGGTTATAGCACCTTGAACATGTGTACATAATACAAACAGATCTGTAAGATTAGACAGATGTGTGGTCACTACGCAAGTTCTGCGTCACTAAAAAAGTACTATAAAAAGTGGTCTTCTAGGGGTGGTCTTCTCAAAGAAGATTGTCAATATGCATAATCTATGGTGAAAGTGGAAATCTGATTCTGATTCAGGGGTGCACTTATCAAAGAGGTGGTCTTCTTAGTAATATTGATAATAGGGTATAGCACCTTGAGCACGTGTACATAATACAAACAGATCTGTAAGATTAGACAGATGTGTGCTCGCTATGCAAGTTCTGCGTCACTAGGAAAGTACTATAAAAAGTGGTCTTCTAGGGGCGGTCTTCTCAAAAAAGATGGCCAGCATGCATCATCTATGGTCAAAGTGTCACAAGTAATTTGGTCCTAATAAGGGGACGCACTTATTAAAGAGGTGGTCTTTGTGAGAGATTTCACTTTCTTTGTCATATTGAGATAATAGCATGTGTACATAACACACCCAGATCTATACAAGTACTGAGTCACTATGAAAGTACTATAATATATACTATATGTCATATATACTGAAATTGTTATACTAAGTAGCAAAAGATCATAGAAAGAGTGACATAAGTAAATATTATGCTGCAAGACAATGTCAGCTCTGCTACATCTAGATAGAACGCAATGTTGTACTTATTATTAATTTGTATGCAAACTTCCAGTAAGGGTAAAATATATTGGGGTTATATATATATACAGGATATGAGGGTGCACATGCGTCTTGGCAGGGTTACCACCACTTTAGCCCTCTCTAAGTAACAATAGACTTGCATGTCTGTGCATCAGCTCAGTGAGCCTCTTATTTCACACTTCTGTGAAATAACTCCACACATGTGAACCATGTTGACATCATACAGCTGTGCAGTGGCATGCACGCCAGGGTGGCGACAGAACACATTTGGAGATACAGGTGTTATAGGGCGCCTGGCATGCATCCAGTTCACACACTTTTCGACACTTTACAAAAGTGAGTTGCACAGACGGCCTGAACTTCTACCTACTGAATATTCATCACCTCCAGTTCATGACAGTGTCTTCCCAGTTTACCAAACTCAAAGTAACACAATATTCCATAAGTTTACAAGTCCTGGGCATAGGTTGCCCCTTCCTAGCTTAGAATCAACTTCATATGTGTCTCCGAATAAGCCAACATCGAATAAAATGAGTCAAATCGAAGAAGAATTTTTGACTCTTTAGAGTCAATCTTAACTTTGCCCCAGCCCTTCAGTGAAACATTGTGACACAAGTCAACATTCCACTGTTTCCTTATAGAACCCTTTGACAGGAGAGGATAGTAGACAATACAGATATTGACGGAGAGCTTGGACTATGCATGGTGCAGGTTATAGGAGACTATATGACGGTCTATAGGCAAAGGTTGGAAGGACTTACCTCTGTACGAGACTGCAGCCTCTTGTTCAGCTCATATATGCGATACTCTGGCTGCACCATGTATGGAGTATGCCTTCTGTAGAAAGGACCAAAGGGAGAAGAATAGAAAGGGTCATGCTGAGAGCTGGACATATTCTTTTTTGCTTCCAGAGAATCAGAGTAGCAACAGCATCCATATAGAGCTCATGGACTGTATGTTCTCCCCAGCATAAACTACCAGTATGCAAACACAGATCACACTGCCTGGGAACTGCTTGTAAAGCCCTCTATGGCAAGACACAGAGAGAAAGAGAGGGAGAGATTGGAGAGAGAGAGAGAGAGAGAGAGAGAGAGAGGGGGAGAGCACCAGAGCGAGCGAGAGAGGCTGGATAGCTTCAGGCTACACTGCCTGTTTTTAAAGAAGCAGTATGCCAATAGGGTCACTTCCTGTCCACACAGTGGGCTGCCGCACATACACCATTCAAGAATTTGTTTTCATTTCATCCGGCAATGTCCCATAGGGAGCATGGATACTTTTTATGCCGCGTATCTATCCCATTTCTTTAGATTCTGCCTCATTTTTATTCAATCTATGTAGGTGCGTTATTTATTATTAATAAAAAAGCTTGGTGCGGCGATTAAAATGTGAGGCTCAAATGTGAGGCTAGGGGATGCAAACATTTGCTAAGAAATAAGGAGAGTTCAAAGGGAAAAGGAGAGTAAAATGTGGACCAGGAATCATTGTGGTGGCACACAGAAGAGTTTGTGAAGAGAAATTTGCAAGATTATTAGAAAGTTTCATATCATCTATTTATCTCATATCTATCTATCTATCTATCTATCTATCTATCTATCTATCTATCTACATCTACCCCATATGTAGCATCTGTCTATCTATGTATCTATCCCATATGTAGCCTTAATCAATCTTCCTATCCC
Organism: Leptodactylus fallax; assembly: GCA_947044405.1. Lineage (NCBI taxonomy): Eukaryota > Metazoa > Chordata > Amphibia > Anura > Leptodactylidae > Leptodactylus > Leptodactylus fallax. Next base: position 2,231,071 of record CAMRHE010000220.1, on the reverse strand, counting down.
ATATACAGCATCTATCTATCTATCTATCTATCTATCTATCTATCTCTCCCTCTCATATATATATATTTATCTACTCACATTGAATTTTTTCTGGGTTAATAAAGTACCCACACCTTTTTCACTAAATTGGAGTGCTGCCTAAAGTTTTGTGGATAATTTTTAGGACTATAGCCTGTGGCTGGCACCACAACTATAACCGTTGCAGTATTCGTTTTGATTTTTCTATCTATCTATCTATCTATCTATCTATCTATCTATGTATCTACCTATCCCAAATGTAGTATATATCTATTTATCTATCTACCCATCTATCCATATCACAATTATATCTTCCATATCTATCTATTTATCTATCTTGCTAATATCTATCTGTTTCATCTATTTATGCATCTAAAATCTATTTCATATCTATCTATCTATCTATCTATCTATCTATTTATCTATCTATCCCATACGCAGTGTCTATCTATCTATTATCTATCTGCTTCATCTATCTATCTATCAATCTATCTAATATCTATCTATTTCATATTTACAGTATCTATCTACATATACAGCATCTATCTGTCTATCTATCTATCTATCTATCTATCTATCTACCATATATCAATCAAATATATACCTATCTATGCAGCATCTGTCTATCTACCCCAAATGAAGCATCTATCTATCTACCAACAAAAATCCAAAAACGGACAGCACACCAGTTTAGTGTAAAAAAAATTAGTGGAAATTTATTCCAAGCTGCGACATTTCAGTCCTAATCCAAATAGACCTTTCTAATGTGGGGTTAATGCCAGATCTTTATGGACTTGCACCCATGTCCTATAAGGATTAGAAGGTAGGGTGCTGCTCTTTTCCTTTTTGTTTTTTATCTATCTATCTATCTATCTATCTATCCTTCTGTCTATCTCACATCTAGCATCTATCTAATATCCATCTGTTTCATTTATCTACGTATCTGTATCTAATATCTATCTATTTCATAGCTATCTATCTACATATACAGCATCTATCTATGTAAAATAAAAGCAATTGTAGCAGCACCAGCAAATTGGGATATTACCCCATAAATTCCATGGCAGAAACCCCTCTCCAGCAAAAAGGGTTCCTAATAGAAAAATAAATTCAATCTGCCAGCAACTTGTGTACATAGAAAATGTCTTTTTATTGTAAAAGCAGTACTCTATCTATCTATCTATCTATCTATCTATCCATCCATCTATCTATCTATATGTCTCATATCTTTCTATATATCTATCTATGCACTATCTATCTCATATCTATCTATCATCTATTTATCTATCTACCCATCTTTCCATCTCACAATTATATCTCCCATATTTATCTCTCTATTTATCTATATAACTAATAAATATATCTGTTTCATATATTTATGCATCTAAAATCTATCTATTTCATATCTCTCTCTCTATCTATCTACATATACAGCCTCTATCTATCTATCTATCTATCTATCTATCTATCTATCTATCTGATCTCTATATATATCTATATATGCAGCATCTATCTATCTATCTATCTATCTCATATGTTGCAGCATTTATGCCATTAATACATTTTGTGATATACTTTATTAACACATTTTGCCTCCTTTCTGTGAAATCCTGCATTTCCTTGCTTCTTTAATGAGAGATGTACTCTGCTTCTCACTGTGTACAGTGTATGGGCTTGTGTGTGTAATGCAGAGAACATTAGGCTGGGGGAGACACTTCAAACAGTTATATGTCAGGTATTATAAAATGAAGAAACTTTCTTCTGGTGTCATATGAAAGAAGAGATTCTTTTTTTATTTTACATGTCACTAAGATTTATGTTCTATCTTGGGATCCTTACACAGTCAGGATTGACACAGTGGGATATTTATATGAATCTCTCCTTTAGACAACACAAGATGATGTTTATACATTATAGAATGTTGGAGATATAACTGTTTTAAGTGACCCTCCCCCACCCTTATTTTCCCTGCATTACACACACAAGCTCTCAATAGAGAAGCCAGGGAAGGAATAAAGAAATGCAAGATTTCACAGAAAGGAGCCAAAATTTCTTGGTAAAGTATATTACAAAATGTATCGATGACACAAACACTGCCAGAAAATCAAAAGTTGTTCAAAAATTTAGTTACGCTTTAATGATAAAAATGTATACATTTCATTCAAAACTAAAACATACAAAAATAGTACCCTAAGCAAAATTATGGCAAGTACAGATAACTCACACCTCTTAGTGGGTTCTGTTAGATTCACTGCCCTGTAACTCAATAGATCAGCTGTAGAATGCAGAGATTCACCTATACAGTATTTCACATATGTCAGCTCAGTGTAGAATGTATTAATACAATGACAGTACTATATGTACAACACTATTAGTGCTCCTTCACTACCAGAATTCTGGCTGAAATTGCACAATAGTAACTTGTCTACATGTGTTTTAGCCACTTTTTATACCAGAATAGATAGAAAAGGGAATGTAGCTATGTGGAGTTGTATACTGTGCCAAATGTATTCATGTCATGCAGCATTATTCTGGTGCAACATTTTGGTGTAAGTTGCAGTAAGCCTTCTAACAAATGACATAAGCAAAATTGTCTAAAATGTTTAGCAAGATGTGCCAAATCTAAAGTATCCAAAGTATGAATCACTAATACATTTGCTACAATGTCTGCTGTTGGATCAAATGTTTTGCTGTTAGGACAACATTAATACATTTGCTCATAAGTTTAAGGCTCTGTTCACACTGGCATCAAGTCCTCCAATTGTAAATAAACCATGTAAAATTTAAATGGTCACTAAATTCTCAAAAAATGTTGCATAAATCAACAGTACAAGTGAGTATAAGAAACTTGTCTTATCAGACAAAAATTACTCTTTTTTTTGCTTATAAGGCTCTTTTCCTGCTACTTTTCTCCCTGTAAAACTGACTTTCACTCTGAAATATCTGCTGGATTTGTCTTTATCACATGGACTGTCAGCTCACTGAAATAATAGATTAAATGTGATCTTAGAAGTCCCTGGAGAAAAGAAGAGAGGAGGTGACCAGGGAGAGAGAAGCAAACAGAGGCTGCTGCAGCTAGTAAGCTTTGTATCTCACTCCAAGTGCTTTATTCACATCACTTCTATCCTAATGTTTCTTACTGAGTGAGAAGGAGACGAATTCTCTTGTGCAGTCTATGGAAGATATCATATCATCTAGTCTCCACCCACTAAGTCATGGACAATTGAGAATTGCAGAGGGGGAACACTACTAAACATGCAGAATACAAGTCATATAATGGTCAGAAATCATGGTGTATGTCATCCAAAAGGTTAGAAATATTTCATATATGTGAAGATTATTTACAATGGTAGCTGTTGTATCCAGATCCATTATATAAAAATATACATCTATTTTTTTTTTTTTGCTTGGTAGTGGAACTTCTGGATGATTGAAGCTAAATTTTTGTATTAAATCATACTTAACCCTATAAACTCCATTCCGGATATACTAATGGTCATCTTCTGGGTATCAGGATACCATTCAGTGTAGTTCTGTGTCTAGAAATATATAGCTTTTATTTCTAATTTAACCTCTCAGTGGTCCAGTTACTTAAAGTTTACCTGGACTCTTTAGTAGGACTCTTTGGGTCTTGAAGACAAAGACAGTACCTATTGATATCAGTGAATCATCTATGTAATGCACCCTTTAAACCACCAGGGGGTGCCACTCTCTTACATACATACAGTATTCCCTAATAGTGTATATAGATAGGTAACATCTAGTTTGATGGTGAAGTATAATAAATATACAGAAATGGCCTTAGGTTATTTGCTGCCCTGTGCATTACTCTACCATCTGTGCACGCCCCATGGTAGTGTACTATATAATGCCCAAATGATATGATCATATGACATACAAGTAGCATTGCTATATTCAAAATAATATTACACAATCAATAATCTAGAGAAAATGCAGGGGTACAGGCTTTTAGTGCTCAGACCATCAGAGCTATATTTCCACATGATAGTCTCTGTTGGCAAACTGTAAAGTGGATAATTTCTTTTATCGCTATGTTATGCCGTTCATCTGTTATTTCTTCTACTACTCTGTCTCCTCTTACTAAACTCTCCCCTCTACAATCTATTCTGAATGTGGCGGCCAGGCTCTTCTATCAGTCTAGACGCTACAGCGATGCCTCCAGTCTGTGCCAGTCACTACATTGGCTGCCTATTCAATACAGAATACAATATAAACTTATCACCCTCATCCACAAAGCTCTTCATTATGATGCACCTCTCTACATTTACTCCCTCATTTTATTGTCTAGCACCCTGCCCATTCTCTCAACTCTGCCAGTGATTTAAGACTATCATTCTCTATTATCAGAACCTCCCACTCCTGTGTTCAAAACTTCTCCGAAGTTGCACCACTTCTCTGAAATGCATTACCCCTGATCAGATTATCAGATTAACACCCAACTTCTACAGCTTCAAGCACATCCTAAAAACACATCTCATAAGACAAACCTATTTGGCCAGAATTTTTTTTAATCTATTTATGGCCTAATGTGGATCAGCTGTTCGGGCCATTATACACAGCATGGAGCCGGAGGAAGTTAAGTCTGTGCCCTGTCTAGTGGCTAGGTGCCGTCACTGCAGCTCAGCTTCCATTGACTTCAATAGTAATTGAGCTGCTGTACTAACACCTGGCCACTATACAGGGACCAGAGCCAACTTCTTCTGGCTGTGAATAATATGGGAGTCGGAAGCAGCCCCAAACAGCTGTTGCCCCCCCAATGACCAGATATTTATGGCTTATCCCAAAGATAGGCCATAAATTTTTGTTCAAAATTTCTGGCCAACTCTTTTAATTCCCCCCATTTGTAGCCCTTTTTATTTTTTTGTGCTGGAAAATTCCTTTACCGTTTTATTTTTTAGTTAGGTATTTGTTGCTTCATTGAACTATTAAAGTGAGACTTGGACACTATTTGTGGTAAATCCATGCAAAAATGTGTTTCAAAAATGTCCGCAGTGTCCATAAATCCCATACATAGAATGTATTGTCCTTAAATCTGATTTACTAATCATGACCAAATGAATATATCCTGCAGTAAGTCATTACCACTCATCACGTACATACTGTAGGTCAGGTGATGTTGCCCTTTTATGTCATTATGAGGGGTCACACTTATGGTAATAGTATTGCAGATCACGCTACTCTTTCCAAATGGAAAAACAAATTAGGGTCCTGTCCTGAAAAGGGTCTCCCATAGATTGCCAGAATTTACATTTGGCTCTTAAAAAACATAACATCAAACTCAACACATTACAGATACCGCAGCTATCCGGAGGTTAGGATGAAAGTTAAGAGCATATGATCCACAATTACACAATGCTGCTGATCATCGGCAGAAATACACCAAGTGACGTCACTGTGGAGGCTGAGTCATCTCCCAAGGTCCCATCCATATCTGTTTGCTGTCTTCTATCCTAGATCAGCCGCTGCCTTCATTAAAAACTTGGATACAAATTCAATATTGCAAATCTAAGTATGGTTTTACTAAGGACCGGAAAATATGCAATATACATAAAAAAATTGCTATGATACAAGAACATGACTCAGATTTTAAAAAGCGTTTCTCCTTAAATATATAAAAATTCAGTTAAAACATAAATCACATAAATTTGTCTGAAAGGTTTTAAAATTCTGTTCAATATTCCTTAGGGTAAGTTCACACGGAGGAATTTGCCGTGGATTTGGGGGTGGATTCTACCACCAAATTCACAGCAAATTCCGCCCAGATTCTGCCTTCCATTGTTTTGGAGCATGCTGAAAAAGTAAGTGTCTTGCTTGATCCTGCAGCAGATTCCGAGGCTCAAGACTCCCTGCTTTATTAGGACCTTTCATCTGGGCCTAATCGGTGGTGGAAAGCCACGACAGAATGCTGATGCTGAAGAGGAACTCCTCTTCATTTTCTGTTGTGTGATCTTAGTCTTACACTCCAAGGCATAGAAGGGTAAAATATTCAGCAGACCTTTGTGTCCTGGGTAGTAAAATCTGCCACAATAAGAAGATTCATTTTGACAACGGGTTTAATTGTTAACTAAAATGAAGTACATACAAGTTCATCTCAATAAATTAGAATATCATCAAAAAGTTATTTTTTTTTAGTAATTCAATTGAAAAAGTGAAACACATATATATTATATTGAGTCTTTACAAACAGAGTGAACTTTTTTAAGTGTTTATTTCTGTTAATGTTGATGATTATGGCTTATAGCCAAGGAAAACCCAAAAGTCATTATCTCAGAAAACTAGAATATTATATAAGACCAGCTGTAAAAAAAAAAAAAATATTTAACACAGAAATGTTGGCCAAATGAAAAGTATGTACAGTAAATTCACTCAATACTTGGTCGGGGCTCCTTTTGCATGAATGACTGCATCAATGTGGCATGGCATGGAGGCGATCAGCCTGTGGCACTGCAGAGATGTTATGGAAGCCCAGGTTGTTTTGATAGCAGCCTTCAGCTCGTCTGCATTGTTGGGTCTGGTGTCTCTCATCTTCCTCTTGACAATACCTCTTAGATTCTCTATGGGGTTAAGATCAGGTGAGTTTGCTGGCCAATCAAGCACAGTGATACTGTGGTTATTAAACCAGGTATTGGTACTTTGGCAGCGTGGACAGGTGCCAAATCCTGTTGGAAAATGAAAATTCCATCTCCAAAAAGCTTGTCAGCAGAGGGAACCATGAAGTGCTCTAGAATTTCCTGGTAGACGGCTGCACTGACTTTGGTCTTGATAAAACACAGTGGACCTACACCAGCAGATGACATGGCTCCCCAAACCATCACTGATTGTGGAAACTTCACACTAGACCTCAAGCAGCTAGGATTGTGCGCCTCTCCACTCTTCCTCCAGACTCTGGGACCTTGATTTCCAAATGAAATGCAAAATTTACTTTAATCTGAAAACAACACCTTTGACCACTGAGCAACAGTCCAGTTCTTACTCTCCTTGGCCCAGGTAAGACGCTTCTGGAGTTGTCTATTGGTCATGAGTGGCTTGACACATGGAATGCGACACTTGTAGACCATGTCCTGGATTCGTCTGTCTGTGTTGGCTCTTGAAGCACTGACTCCAGTAGCAGTCCACTCCTTGTGAATCTCCCCCAAATTTCGAATGGCCTTTTCTTAACAACCCTATTAAGGCTGCAGTTATCCCGGTTGCTTGTGCACCTTTTTCTACCACACTTTTTCCTTCCACTCAACTTTCCATTAATATGCTTTGATACAGCACCCTGTGAACAGCCAGCTTCTTTAGCAATGACCTTTTGTGGCTTATCCTCCTTGTGGAGTGTGTCAGTGACTGCCTTCTGGACATCTGTCAAGTCAGCAGTCTTCCCCATGATTGTGTCGCCTACTGAACCAGACTAAGGGACCTTTTTAAACACTTAGGAAGCCTTTGCAGCTGTTTTGGGTTAATTATTCTAATTTTCTGAAATAATGACTTTTGGGTTTTCCTTGACTGTAAGCCATAATAAACATTAACATAAATAAACACTTGAAAAAGTTCACTCTGTTTGTAATGACTCAATATGATATATGTGTTTCACTTTTTCAATTGAATTACTAAAAAAAAAAAATAACTTTTTGATGATGTTCTAATTTATTGAGATGCACTTGTATAGATTACTTTATGGTGAGAGTCAAACATCCTTAAAATGTACCTCCAATTATAAAGCCACTTTTCATAAAGGAATAGTGCCTGTGAATATAAGAAACTGCATTATATCTTATTAAGAAAATATGTTTCCTTCTCCACTTATCAGTTGCTGCTCTCCTCCTTATCTTCACTCAGCCTGTTTGTTTACATAGAGTCCATTTTCACACTTAGCCTCACACACAGAACTCTATGGAGAAGAAGCCTGTTCATTGATTTATTGCCACATTCTTTGTAGTCTTCAGTTGAAACATAGTATTAGAAGGGTTCCCTCAGTCACAGACTAGCAGAGTATAGCAGCTGCAACTTTTAAGTGTGCCTTTTCCAGCAGTGTCCTTCTCCCCCGTCAACTCTCCATGGACTAATATGTAAAAAAATAGCTCAGCTTGATAAGTGGAGAAGGAAATATATTTGTGGCATACAGTAATAGTACAAAATCGTATTAAAGTATTAAGCCCTGCCCCAGTATATCAAATAAGAGCCTAGAATTCCATCTTAAACACTGAAATAATGCCTTATGGGGTACAGTTCCTGGCACTGTCCCATGAACATAAAAATTTACTCCATCAAAAACTTCCCACCCTGTATCATAAAAGTATGCTGCTGGTAGCTGGTACTGCAGCATGAATTTTCATGAAAGGTTGTAATATCTGCAGGGTCTTGTTGGGCAGTCTGTTCAATACCTATATAAGCCTTCATACATGGTGTTCTATCAGTTTTTCTGCTGCTCATATTCCCATTATGGCTGCAGAACATGTACAATAAGGAGCAGCCTGCCCCCTTCTCTATCCATTATAACTACTACTGGTTTGTTCACATGTAATTCTGACAGGAGTAACTGTACAATAGCAAACAAACAGGTGAGAAAACGGAATATATTATAGGAGATCCAGGAACACTGAATTTCAAATACCAAGTAAATGTATTCAGGCATGCAGCTTAAAAGGTCACTGACACAGGAAAAGAAAAATCTATGAACAAAATGAGGAAAGCTGCTCACTGTCTGTGGCAAATATCCCATCAACAATAACACAAGCAGATAGAAGTAGATACAAGTACATAGGAAGACTTTTCTTACATTGTAAGCGGTAAGATGTGCAGAATGTTCACCCCATTGCACAGAGAAAGCCATTTGCAGATGTGTGTGAAGGCTGTGATGAGAATCAGCTTCTCTTCTCTCCCTTCACTGTGTGAAGAGAGAACAGACCCTCCTCCTTCTACTCACTATGAAGCCGTCTTGCATCTATGGACAGGAATCCTTAGTAACAGGAAGTAAACAGTAAATTAGCAAGAATGGAGACATCTAGTGGTATGAACTTTAGAGAGCTTTTCAGGCAGAAAGCAGCAACATTTTTAATTAAAGTGCATTACATGTGGGTTCAGAATCACACGCTCTATTAAATTGTCAGACTAAGTTGTCTGAAAAGTTAGTGACCATTTAACTCCTAAACTGTACATCTACAGTGCTGTGATTGTGTTTACACAGGCACTACAGTGGCTGTATACAGTCACCCATAAAAATGTATGTTAGAGCTTACATAAGGTGAGCCTTTATAGTTGCATGTACAAGACATGTCACAATAAAAAAAATTTCAACTTCAGAATTTCAAAAGTCATAACATACAACCATACAATAAATGTGCATATAATTTAGAATTTTTCAATAATGGTGTACTGTAAATAAAAAATGGCTACATTTGCCAATAAAAATATCAATATAAATTATATACTATTTTTTTACAGACCGAAACAACTACTGTACTTTCAAAAAAAAATAATAATAAAGAAAAACAAATGTATGAAGTCAAAAACAGCTTCTTTAAAGAGTTAAAGAGTTAAATGTGGCTGCCAAGTCAGCCTATACCTGATGACATCACCTGACTTGGCCTCTGCCAAGGATGATGTAAACTCACAGACCTTCTTATTTTATTTTTGGGATATTGTAAGGTAGACAGGGTTTTACATCAACTTCTTATCTTCTTCCATTGACAATTCACTTACTAGAGGAATGTTCAGATCTGCCAGAAGGATATGTTACTGCTATGTTACTAACAGATAGACTAGGCAAGAGGTTGCATCACACCAAGGAGCAGCCAAGAAGTGAAAATGTGGTTACAAACATGTGTGGTTTGTTAGCTTTACACAGATAGGCAATACAGAAATAATGCTAGTTTAAAGTGAATCTGTCACCTGTTTTGACCCCCTACCCCCAAAGACCACTAGATAGGTAGATAGGTGATAATACTTCATGTGTAAGTTACCCATGTTGCTGATCACACAAAACTGGGAAAATGAAGTTTCAATCACTAACTTGTGAAGATGCCAAGTGTACGATAGCCAGGGAAGTGTCCTGGCTTCCTTCCCCATCCCTTCTGGTATTGAGTTATGGCTCTGTGTTATCAGGGCTGTGGGGTCGGTAGGCCAAAGAACCAACTCTGTCTATTTCATTGTTTCACAGCCATCATCAGACAAAGGCAGTAAAGACCTTCTAATTCATTAAAATGCTAGTAAATGAACTCCTGTGAAAGTAAATATGTAACAAGCTATATATCTAATGAATTATACAATATTAATAATTGTGTAATAAAAACTTAAAATAATCAATTTAATTTAAAGTAGGCAACTTTTTCTGACTACGACTACTGACTACAACTCCCCAACTCCAACTCTAACTCCACATCTCTGCTTGTTATGACAAAGTGGACCATCACAGCCATAACTGAAGAGCAAAGGTAAAGGGAAGCCAGGACACATTCCGCCCACTGGCATCTCAAAAATGCAAACATGAGCAATTGAAACTTCTTTTAACTACTCTTCTGGTTATGCCAGATGAAATAGCTATTTTTACATTTGTTTTATCATCACTTATCTAGTGTTTAAAACTTTGGGGGTCCAAACTGATAGAAACTGAGACAAATTATATAGATATCATGAATACTCATATAATGCAGGCCTTTCTACCTGTCAAGTGTAATTTAATGAGTCATGTACTCAACAGAGGGCATTGTATGTTTTCTGTACATATATAGAATATAGGGTTAACTTAAAACGTATCTACAATTATAAAACCACTTTTCAGAAATGAATAGTATCAATGAATATAAAAAAACTTTGTAATATATCTTATTAAAGGGATTGTCCAGGACCGGAAGGTAATTGATTTTGATGACCTATCCACAGGAGCTCTGTACACTATAGTGGTGGTGCATGGAATTGCAGCCCCCATTCCCAAACACTTGAATAAGAGTATACCTAGTAGATGGCTTCCGGTGGCTGAAACACCTGATTAGGATGGGGCCCAGCTGTCGGACCACTGCCAATCTGATACTCATGACCTATCCTATTGATTTTTCATCAGTACCAATTGCCTTCATGTCCTGGACAACCCCTTTAAAGAAATTAGTTTCCTCCTTCACTTAGTTTTCTTGCTTCCTCCTTCCTTCACTATTATCTCTTTTTTTTGGATTAGATATCTCTATTAAGGTTTTTATAAAATGGACAACCACGTCAGTGCAACATTTATCAATATGTTATAGCACAGGATAAAATAATGTGGAGTCTGTCCATCGAACAAATAAAATCTGTGCAGCAGCACACAGATCTTATCTCTTATAGAGATCCAGGCTCTCACACAGAAGTCTATGGTAAGGGATGGGGGAAAAGGTGGCTGCTGCTGGTTACTTAAGAGGAGCTCTCTCACAGTTTAGCAGAGCCCGGCAGCTGTAGTATATGTATATCTTTTCCAGCAACCTCCTCCTCCCCTCCCCTCTCCATAGACTACTATTTAGAAAGTAAATCAGTCCATTAAGTAGAGAATACATTTCCAATGCTGTGTATCAATTCCTCATGATTTTCAAGATGTTTGCTTATTGTCTTTCAATAAGAACCTTCATTGTATACTCCCATGTTTTAGGTAAAAATGTGTCCTGGTCATGTGATTGACACACGGGTGCATGGCTCCTTACAATTACAGTACAGATATCAGATGTTTGGTGTAAAGAGTCATGCACTGGGGTATCATTGACATGATCAAGACAGATTGTTATCGGGAGAGATGGGCGAACATTGCGAGATACGTTTTGCAAATATTCACGCGGTTCACATGCGAGTTTAGTTTTGGACCAAACAAACCAGAAATTCTATTATTATATTCTGGGGTTGCTTCAGACCCCATACTATAATAAATTAAGGCCCAGGGGAGGTGCGTCATGATGTCAATGTACCCCACATGGCCACTGAAACCCAATCACAGGTATCAGCAGTCCACCGATCTGCTGCTGATGTCACCCATTGGGGTTAGAAGAGGCTGAAAGTGGACCAAAAATGGAGCACTGGATGCCGCGATGGAGCCCAGGACAGTTGAAATATGATAAGTGTGACTGTTTATTATTTTTCCTCATCTTCCTAGGGCCTCTGCTTATTATACTGTGGGGTCTAAGGAGACTGCAGAGTATAATAATGATTGATTTTTAGAGTATTTGTAACAAACCCTTGTTACGAGTCGGTTTGCTCATCTCATCGGTTCTTATTGTATGACAGCTAGTAGAAATCTGTAAGATATTGATACAAGCTACTAAAAATGTATATATTATACAAATAATATTCTGTATAAACTACAGAATACCCCTTTACTTATTTTTTCTAGCATATAGTAACATTGACTTCGTATTTATAATTGGACAGAAAATGTAAAATATAGGAGCAGAACACAAAAGGGGAATAACAAAGGGAACACAGAGGATTTTATAATCGCCTTGCCTCCCTATGAGGCCACATCTGTGATCCTGAAAGGTCTGGAAATTTTAACCTTTTCAGTTACAAAATGTGCATTTATTTGGTGTTAAGATATAGAGCCATTATACTGGTAACACGAAACCACGAGGAACTTTCCTTTGCCCAAATCATCTTCATGAGGTACTAAGAAATCAGTCCTGACAATGAGCAGATAAAATATTTTTTTTCGTGTAAAAATTACAGATGGAAAATAATAGCAATTAAAGCTAAAAGCATTTGTACATAAAAATATAATAGAAATTGCAAGGCTGTCATCTGTCACTGATTTCCAGATGTGTAACTAGAAATGGCCCTTCGAAGATGACGTTATCAAAAAATATTAAAATCAGGGTTTAAAAAAAAATAAAATAAAAATTAATCTTGCTTATGCGAGTATCAACATGAAAAATCTTGAAATCTTGCTATTTTCACAATGTCCACTAGAGCAGTTAATGGCGGCTCTATTGTGCTACTAGTAGCCTAGAATAGCAACACAACACACCCAGATAAAGCTCTGTATACAGCTCTTGGGGAGTGAATACTGCTCCATCACTTCCTGGAGATTGTAAAAATTTATGCGATCTCTCTGTCCATTGACTCCTATTCATTTTGAGCTGCCATAAAGCACACACTGTATGTACTATAAAGAAAGTACCAGAATAAAGTGTTTTCTACAATATAGCTGCCCCTAAGATAGCTTTTATAATTAAGAAATAAATTGTTACAACACTTAAAAAATAGATCAAACTCATTATTTATCATCTATATACCTAAAATGACTCAATAAAAACAATTTTAAAAAAATCACAATAACTGCATAATGCATAGTTAAAATCACCGGTGCCCTTCTTGAACCCCTCCCGCCGCACCCATTTTTCGATTTTTTATTTTTGTTTTTACTCCCCTCATTCGAAAAGCCATAACTTTTTTATTTTTCTGTTCACAGAGCTGTGAGAGGGTTTATTTTTTGTGGGACAAATTGAACTTCCCAGTGGTACCATTGGATACCATGTATGAAAAATTCAGAATGGCCTGGAATTAGAGACATTTACAGTCTTACACACTTTGTTTATACAGAATTCACTGCATAAACAAAATGACGTGTCACCTGTATTATGTGTATTGGTCTGATCATGGAGATACCAAATTTATATCTATTTTTTTTAAGTTTTCACCCATCCAAAACTTTGAGAAAATAAATGTCTTGGTCGCGATATTCTGACACCTCTAATTTTTTTTTATATTTCTGTGTGTGGGGCTGCATAAGGCATCTTTTTTTGCGGGGCCAGATGTACTTTTTACTTATACCATTTTGTTTATTGTTTTAATCACTTGTTATTCAAATTATGAAGGCAAAAGAGCGAAAAAAACGGTAGTTCTGCTTTTTTGATTTTCCCTCTATGGCGTTCACCACAAGAGAAAAATATTTTTATAAGTGTGTAGACCAGGTGTTTTTAGACACAGGGATACCTAAAGGCGTGGTTTACTTTATTTACTTTTATATACAGTATGTTATAGGGAAAGGTGTTAATTTTTTTTAATTTTTAGTACTTTTTAAGGGGACTTTTCTGTTTTTGGGGGGATTTTTTTTTTTTTTTTTTTTTTTTTTTAGACCACTAGGGGAAGTTTGTGAGATTCATGTTTGCAATGTTCACAGTTTCATTTTGGACCATCAGTTTTGTTTTGCTCTCCAGCTTCATTTCCTAATCCAGAAGTGCTATTATTATACGCTAGGGGCTTTGGAGACCCCAGAGTATAATAATCAGAGGTGAGGGAAGGGGGAGTATAACTGTTTAGTATTTTTCTGCACCTCCCCTGGACCACTGATTATTATACTCTGGGGTCTCTTTCGGGTTCAGTTCAAACCAAAATTTTTAGGAAAATTTGTAACAAACCCAAGTCCTTACAAACCAGTTTAGTCAGTTCTACAAATAAAAAGAAATTGTAAATTGGAAGAGCTGCACCAGAAATAATTATAAGGAGGGTACCAGGTATTTTATCTATGACACTTATATTTTAACTTTTTTATTGTCAACTGGTGGATCCCTTTAATTCAAATCAATAAAACTAAAATAAATACATTATACATTCCTTTTACTTGTATTCTCCTACAGCTATGCAGAATATTTTATTATCATTTTTTTCAAGTTTTTAAGGTAATATTTATTGAATAAGACTAAATATTGTATAGTACAGTCTGATGCACCAGCAGCGCATTGTCCATGGAAATTATTCTGTAATGAAATTCAGTAATCGCTCCCTGGTTCTCGGAGTCAGTATCACACATGATAGGACAAGACACACTGCTTCAGCATCACATTGTTCATGGAAATTATTTAAAATGTTGGCAAACATGTAATTTTCCGCTCTTTACATTTATACATCATCCCTATCTTAATGCTATTTCCATCTTTCTGTTCCATAATTGTTTGTCCCTCCTTTACATCATTCCATGAGCAGTATTTTTTCTCTGCACACTTAAAGTGTCCCTTCACATTTCAGGAATGGCTCAAAGTGCAGTTATCTAATATGATGCTATTAAGGGGATTGTCTACTTTAGATAACTCATAATTTAGTGGCTATAGATAGTCTATGAATGAACTTCATGTTATGCTCCATGTGACCTGTGGAGCAGCCCAATCTCTCTTCTCAGCTGCTCCACCATCTTCTGGTATTAGCACAGTCAAGGGCAATGCCTCAGATACACAGCCAGAGCAGAAACCACTGTGTTAAAGAGAGTTTATCATTGGGGAAATGTGTTTTTAACTGAAGCAATGTTGGAATAACCGTTATAACGGCTATTCTACTCCTACCTTTACTTTTCTTCTCCCCCCCCCCCCCCCACAACAAAATTAATATATTTTATTTTTATTTTTATTTTTTTTTGGGGGGGGGGGGGGGGGTTTTGTCTTTCGCTCCGCGCCCCCCCCCCCCCCGCCCCACCCCCCCCCTCCCTCTCCTCTTTTTCTCCCTCTTTTTTTTTTTTTTTTTCTTCTCCTCCCCTCTCCTCCCCCCCCCCCCCTTCCCGGGGGGGGGGGTTTTAAAAAAAAATAAAAATGGTTTTTTTTTTTTTTTTTTTTTTTTGGGGGGCGGCGCTGTTTTGTGAGAGGTGGGGAGCTTTTTTAGAAAATATTTTTTTATAATAAAATTATAAAATGTTTTTTTTTTAAGGGTTATTTGGGGCCACCCAGTGGCTGTGTTTTAAATAGCGACTTTTCAAGGATTTTTTTGCAATATTGTAGTGAATTGGTTTTATGAGAAATGTGAGTCCTTATCCAAATTTCAGCTGTCAAGGGTAGGTACAGCTGTATGTAGAAGTGTTCTTGGAATGCATTATACAGATTTTAGCCTTTATACACCATGTTGCATACAGTACAGTATGGGATATTTACAGTCATATGAAAAAGTTTGGGCACCCCTATTAATCTTAATCATTTTTAGTTCTAAATATTTGGGTGTTTGCAACAGCCATTTCAATTTGATATATCTAATAACTGATGGACACAGTAATATTTCAGGATTAAAATGAGGTTTATTGTACTAACAGAAAATGTGCAATATGCATTAAGCCAAAATTTGACCGGTGCAAAAATGTGGGTACCCTTATCATTTTATTGATTTGAATACTCCTAACTACTTTTTACTGACTTACTGAAGCACAAAATTGGTTTTGTAACCTCACTGAGCTTTGAACTTCATAGCCAGGTGTATCCAATCATGAGAAAAGGTATTTAAGGTGGCCAATTGCAAGTTGTTCTCCTATTTGAATCTCCTCTGAGAGTGGCATCATGGGCTCCTCAAAACAACTCTCAAATGATCTGAAAACAAAGATTGTTCAACATAGTTGTTCAGGGGAAGGATACAAAAAGTTATCTCAGAGAATTAACCTGTCAGTTTCCACTGTGAGGAACATAGTAAGGAAATGGAAGACCACAGGGACAGTTCTTGTTAAGCCCAGAAGTGGCAGGCCAAGAAAAATATCAGAAAGGCAGAGAAGAAGAATGGTGAGAACAGTCAAGGACAATCCACAGACCACCTCCAAAGAGCTGCAGCATCATCTTGCTGCAGATGGTGTCACTGTGCATCGGTCAACAATACAGCACACTTAGCACAAGGAGAAGCTGTATGGGAGAGTGATGCGAAAGAAGCCGTTTCTGAAAGCACGCCACAAACAGAGTCGCCTGAGGTATGCAAAAGAACATTTGGACAAGCCAGCTTCATTTTGGAAGAAGGTCCTGTGGACTGATGAAACAAAGATTGAGTTGTTTGGTCATACAAAAAGGCATTATGCATGGCGTCCAAAAAACACAGCATTCCAAGAAAAACACTTGCTACCCACTGTAAAATTTGGTGGAGGTTCCATCATGCTTTGGGGCTGTGTGGCCAATGCCGGCACTGGGAATCTTGTTAAAGTTGAGGGTCGCATGGATTCAACTCAGTATCAGCAGATTCTTGAGAATAATGTACAAGAATCAGTGACGAATTTGAAGTTACGCTGGGGATGGATATTTCAGCAAGACAATGATCCAAAACACAGCTCCAAATCTACTCAGGCATTCATGCAGAGGAACAATTACAATGTTCTGGAATGGCCATCCCAGTCCCCAGACCTGAATATCATTGAACATCTGTGGGATAATTTGAAGCGGGCTGTCCATGCTCGGCGACCATCAAACTTAACTGAACTGGAATTGTTTTGTAAAGAGGAATGGTCAAAAATACCTTCATCCAGGATCCAGGAACTGATTAAAAGCTACAGGAAGCCACTAGAGGCTGTTATTTTTGCAAAAGGAGGATCTACTAAATATTAATGTCACTTTTCAGTTGAGGTGCCCATACTTTTGCACCGGTCAAATTTTGGTTTAATGCATATTGCACATTTTCTGTTAGTACAATAAACCTCATTTCAATCCTGAAATATTACTGTGTCCATCAGTTATTAGATATATCAAATTGAAATGGCTGTTGCAAACACCCAAATATTTAGAACTAAAAATGATTAAGATTAATAGGGGTGCCCAAACTTTTTCATATGACTGTATATCATATATATTATTCAGCTAATCCCGACTGTGTTTTCAACCAGTGATATCTTCGGAAATAATATAGATAGCACTGCAACCTTAGTGTCAATCTATTCTTTCATATGACACCAAAAGCAAGTTTCTATGTTCATTTTCTCTACATTTTACACAGCCCCATACGCCAGTCACAGTAACATTCAGTGAGAGGCAGAAACAGCTCTCAATGCAGGATTTCACAGAAAGCATCCAAAATCTGTTAATAATGTATATTACAAAATTTATTTGTGGCACAAATACTGCCCGAAAATCTAAAGTGCCCGAAGGTTTATTTACGCTTTAATCCCTCATATGGCTCTGTGAACGGAAAAATAAAAAAGTTATGAGGTTTGGAAGGTGAGGAGTCAAAAATGGCAATCGAAAAATGCCTGCAATGGGAAAGGGTTAAAAATGTTCATCTGTTGTATGTACAGTATATACACTGCTTTATAGTATATTATTTACTATACTCTTTGCTCCTCAAAATTCTTCTCCCTAACCTATACAGATGATATAATAGCAGTTCTGTGCTTTACCTACTCAGCCTTGAAGGAATGGTCATCTCTGTCAGTGTCAAATATATGACAACACAGCCGCCGAGAGGCAGAGGAAGCAGAGTCATACCAATTACTATAGGACATAGAAATATATTTAGAAAATGACATTGAAATCATGATTATTGGACACAATGTCACAAAATTCTCCAGGACTGTTCTGTTCCTTAGTTTTTATATACCATGTTATATATCCCTTGGGATCAATCCAGTCCACTTGTCATCTTATTAGAGTCTGTCACTTTGGTATTCATTGTGGATGAATCTAGTTAGTTATATATGGCAGTAGATTGTACTTATGCATAGAAATATGTGGATACCTTAATCTTCCGCATACAGACTTTTATAAACACCTGAGGATTTGCCACTTCTTCCAAAACCCAAACCCCTTAATAATATCAGCTAAAGATGATCTTTTCCAATTATGGTCACTCCACCAAAGTCTCAGCCAAATTAAAAGCGATATACTATATGGTAGGCAGCAAAAATAATTTTACTACACTGATACCGTTTATTGTCTGGGAGAAAGAATTGGGAACATTCTCTACTACAAGCTGACATTTTTGATTGAAGTTTATTTCTCCGAATTTCACATGTTCCTCTCACTATGAAGCATGCTCTAAAACTTATCTTAGATGTTATTTTCCTGATAAATTAAGTCATATTTTCCCAGAAATCTCACCCTTCTACTGGAGAGGTTGCCAACACAGAGGAACCCTACTCCATATCCTATGGTCTTACCCGTTATTATCTACCTTCTGCCAAAAAGTATTCCAACTGGCTAGAAAAATGTCTGGCTCCTTTGTGTTGCCTTAAGCCACATTACGCTAAGTTCATAATAGCGTTTGAGTCTCTGTACGAGACTCCGTCCTATATTCTGCTTAAAGTCGAAGGAGAGAAAAGTCCTGCAAGGAGGATTTTTTTCTCTGCCGTTTTCGGTGGAAACCTGGTGGACCCCATTATAGTCTATGAGGTCCGCGGGTTTCCACGTGTAACTGCTTCTTAAGCAGATAGGGTTTCTGTCTTTTGGGTCACTGAGCGCACCCGAAGGAAAATCCAAAGGCTAGTGTGAACCAAGCACTAGTGATTTTATTTAATGGCTTGGAAGATTTCTCCACTCAACTACGGACAGTACTATCACATATTTTACTGTCATTCTAGACCTAAAACAAGTCATCCAAATGGTTCAGGCAACATATACCTACAAGAAGATGATAGCCCTCAAAAATAACACTTATCAGAAATTTTTGAAAAAGTGGTTTATTTGGTCCTCACTAGGAAATCCTCAACCTTAGCTGCTAAGCCCTAATGAGTCCCATGATAATTTAGACAATTTTACCATTTACTACTATTCACTTTTTCTACGTTTTATGTTTGTTAGCTCTTTACTGGTATTTTTATAATGTGTTTTATCAATTTGATTAGAATATCTGTTTGACATTCACCTTGGCAATTACAGATGCAACAGCTATGTCTATAACAGTAATCTCTCTGTGTATAACATGAGTTGTGCAATTGCCTTCCATTAATTGTTCTAACATAACATCCATGAATAACATCCAAAAAAGAAATATGTGAATACTTTATGAAAAACCATAGTTAGGTCCCAGGCTCCATAGAGACAATTACTAAGAGAAGAAAAGTCCTTTCCATAGAGCATTGGAGGAGCTTTGTACAATTATGTCAATTGGGTTGTGCCAACACTGACTCTACTGGATGCTTGGATTTGGCTTAGGACTGAACCAAGGGGAGGAGTGTAAGGGAAAAGTCATGGAAATCTGTGGAATCTGCTAGTGGGAAAAAGAAGCATCCTGCCATATCTTCGGGTGGATTTCACTTTAAACCTTCCATTCAAGTGAATGGAAGTATAAATCATGAAGATTTTTGCAGCAGATTTTGCATAGTAGATCCTGCTGCAAAGTTTTTCATGAGAACTTACCGGATGGATTTTTGAGTTCTTCACCCTTAATTCCTGAATAAGATATAGACTTCCCCATAGAGAATCCTTATGTTACTAGCCCCAGAGTAGTTTCTGTTAGCAACATGTAAGGGAGGGGAGTTTAGGCCAAGAAGAGGATGTCAGGTACCTGCTGCAGTACAGTGACATTTCATTACAGGTTGGACTTTGAGTGTGGCTCTGTGATAAACACCCCCTGCCCCCCCCCCTGTGGGGGTCAGACACTAAGCTTTTCAGCACAGACAGCTCTATACACTGTGCAGTGGCCAAACCACCCTATTACAGTTCAGGTTATATTCATTTGTATAGAAGCTCATTTGCAATAGTGCCCTGGGCCACTACACAGTGTACAGAGCCATCTGCTTCCGGATACATACTCTATGCTCAGGACAGCTGATTGGTGCAGGAGTCAGGTGTCAAACCCCCACTGATATCAAATTATTCACCTATCCTAGCCCTATATTCATATGACTGTGGTACAAAATATACACTTTTCTTTGCTGTTTTTTTGCCCAAGGGCACCCGTTTTCACAGATTCCTTGTACATTTCAGTGTATTGAGGAATCCGTGAAAACAGGTAAAAATAGGACATGACCTATTTTTGATGGTCTGAAAATTGGTCATATGAATAGCTTCCATTCACATTCATTGAATTTAATGCAGCCATGTAAAAGTAAAAAAAAAAACCTCCGTCAAACCTTCGATTATCACTGTCAAGTGAATTTAGTTTAAGGGGGATTGTTAAAATATGAAAAAGAATTTGAAATCAAAATACAAAGAAAAGAACTGAAAATGATGGGAATCTGATTTTGTACAGAATTTTCCATGTGTATTCAGTAGAAATAGAATAATCAAAAAGAATTTGTGAAAAGCTTTAGAATGGCCAAAAAATAGCACATCAGAAGCTAAAGTGATTCCAAAGCTTGTTCGTAATATTTAGATGAGTAGATGAGCAACATTTTGTCTCTTTTTATATGAGAGATGAACCAAGACCCACCAAGGGGGCAAAGGCAGGGGCATGATAGAACAGAGTCAGAGTCTCTTGATTTCACTGATTGGCTGATGGAGCAGTCCATAGAATACAATGCAAGAATCAACTCACTTATTACTCTTGTTAATTCTCAAATTAAAATTTAAATCTATCCACCAAATACATAACACCTAATGTCTTGTGACTGCTAATCTATTACAAAATTTAGAAAATTCTAAAGTATTGATACCTACTGTATGTTCAGGGACTGCCTGTTTATTGCTGTTTTTCCTACCTATAAGTGACCATTGGAATTAATGTGAGCTATAATATTCCAGCACTGATTAACCCCTTAACAACAAGGCCTGTTTGTCATGTAATGACTAAGCAATTTTAATTTTTGAGCCTCACATTCCACATTATTTTTGACTCAATGTAGCCAAATGAGGTCTTGTTTTTTTACAGGATGAGTTGTATTTTTCAATGGAACCATTTTGGGGTACATATAATGTGTTAATCGACTTTATTTCATTTGTTTGAGAAGGGATTGCAATAAAATGGATAAATTATGCCTTCTTTTGAATTTTTTTTTCTGTATGTGTACCATATGATAAAACTTTATTAAGTTACCTTTATTCTATAGGTCAGTATGAATACAGCAATATCATATACAGTGCTGGCCAAAAGTATTGGCACCCCTGCAATTCTGTCAGATAATACTCAATTTCTTCCAGAAAATGATTGCAATCACAAATGCTTTGGTAATAATATCTTCATTTATTTTGCTTGCAATGAAAAAACACAAAAGAGAATGAAAAAAAGTCAAATCATTGATCATTTTACACAAAACTCCAAAAATGGGCCGGACAAAAGTATTGGCACCCTCAGCCTAATACTTGGTAGCACAACCTTTAGACAAAATAACTGCGAACAACCGCTTCCGGTAACCATCAATAAGTTTCTTACAATGCTCTGCTGGAATTTTAGACCATTCTTCTTTGGCAAATTTCTCCAGGTCCCTGAGATTTGAAGGGTGCCTTCTCCAAACTGCCAATTTGAGATCTCTCCACAGGTGTTCTATGGGATTCAGGTCTGGACTCATTGCTGGCCACTTTAGAAGTCTCCAGTGCTTTCTCTCAAACCATTTTCTAGTGCTTTTTGAAGTGTGTTTTGGGTTATTGTCCTGCTGGAAGACCCATGACCTCTGAGGGAGACCCAGCTTTCTCACACTGGGCCTTACATTATGCTGCAAAATTTGTTGATAGTCTTCAGACTTCATAATGCCATGCACACGGTCAAGCAGTCCAGTGCCAGAGGCAGCAAAGCAACCCCAAAACATCAGGGCACCCCCGCCATGTTTGACTGTAGGGACCGTGTTCTTTTCTTTGAAGGCCTCTTTTTTTTTCCTGTAAACTCTAAGTTGATGCCTTTTCCCAAAAAGCTCTACTTTTGTCTCATCTGACCAGAGAACATTCTTCCAAAAAGTTTTTGGCTTTCTCAGGTAAGTTTTGGCAAACTCCAGCTTGGCTTTTTTATGTCTCTGGGTCAGAAGTGGGGTCTTCCTGGGTATCCTACCATAGAGTCCCTTTTCATTCAGACGCCGACGGATAGTACGGGTTGACACTGTTGTACCCTCTGACTGCAGGGCGGCTAGAACTTGTTTGGATGTTAGTCGAGGTTCTTTAGCCACCATCCACACAATCTTTCGTTGAAATCTCTCGTCAGTTTTTCTTTTCCGTCCACATCTAGGGAGGTTAGCCACAGTGCCATGGGCTTTAAACTTCTTGATGACACTGCACACGGTAGACACAGGAACATTCAGGTCTTTGGAGATGGACTTGTAGCCTTGAGATTGCTCATGCTTCCTCACAATTTTGCTTCTCAAGTCCTCAGACAGTTCTTTGGTCTTCTTTCTTTTCTCCATGCTCAATGTGGTACACACAAGGACACAGGACAGAGGTTGAGTCAACTTTAATCCATTTCAACTGGCTGCAAGTGTGATTTAGTTATTGCCACCACCTGTTATGTGCCACAGGTAAGTAACAGGTGCTGTTAATTACACAAATTAGAGAAGCAACACATGATTTTTCAAAGGGTGCCAATACTTTTGTCCACCCCCTTTTTTATGTTTGGTGTGGAATTATATCCAATTTGGCTTTTTGACAATTCTTTTTGTGGTTTTCCATTGACGACAAATTAAATGAAGATATTATTACCAAAGCATTTGTGATTGCAATCATTTTCTGGAAGAAATTGAGTATTATCTGACAGAATTGCAGGGGTGCCAATACTTTTGGCCAGCACTGTATGTATAGATTAGTTCATGTTTTTATTGTGCAAAAGTTTTAGTACATTTGCACAATAAAAACGAGTTTTATGGAAAACAAGTCTTACCTAAGTTGCGGCATGACGTCATCAAGAAGACCAAGAGAGCATGCCGGATGCCATGAGGAAGCCCATAACAGGTGAAGGAAGGACAGTATAAATGTTTTTTTTTTTTTTTATTTTCAACACATGCCCTGGGCCTCCACCTATTATACTTTGGGGTCTGAGGAAACCCCAGAATATAATAATTTTACTTCCGGTTCTATCTGAACTTATTCGACCTGAAGCGAATCAGGAACCTGATCCACAAGAAGCTGAAATAAATCTTGGGAGGTTCACCCATCTCTAGTTGCAAATAGGTGTTTAGTTTTTTAGGATGCAGATTGCCCAACTAAAAGATAATTAAACTTTAATTTTTGGGGCTGAATTTCAGCAGGATATGCAATATTTTGAAAGTTTAAAACATTTAATTTCCATATTTTTTGTCTAAAATTGTGGTGAGTCTCCTATCCAAACTTCTTCCAGCTTTTATGCTTGAATGCCTATTGTGGTTACTATGAGAAATCTGTACACCATTTTTAAGCACGGTATGTGGTGTAAGACTACACTGGATGTGTGTAGGGGGAGTTGCTTGCTCAGGCTGCCTGTTTCCGAGACTGAGGCTATGTGATAGCATTCCAGTATTTACCACTGTGCTTGCTCCTGCAGTTCCCAGCAAAATCTCTGTTTCAGAAGTGTACACACTGAGCAGATAACTCAGCTATACACACGGCCAGTGCAATCCATACACCTCATACTTAGAAGGAGTATATGGATATCTCATAGCAACAGCAATAGGCATTCAAGTACAAAACAGGATGACGTGGCTTGGGTGGAAGTTTGGCTACAATTTGACACAAAGGAGGCAAAATATGACAATTAAGTAAATTGAAAGTTTTGTTTTTAAATTGTGGTTTTCCTATTAGAAATTAAAGTGGTTGTTAGAAAAGATAAAGTTTTATTAAAATGATGACTTATGTCCTAAGGGTAGGACATTAAGTGAAGATAAAGCTTCTACTCTCACCTACTGTCTCTATCCCATTTCCCTCATAATTTGTAAACACCTTGCAGGCAGGGCCCTCTATCCCGCTGTACCAGTTGGTCACTGTTAGTATTGTACTTGTTTTGTGTATTTTGTGCATTGTATGTAAACCATTAAGTGCACAACACCATGGAATTAATAGAATATCCAGCACCATGGAATTAATATAATAAATCGCAGCACCATGGAATTAATATAATAATGTACAGAGCACCATGGAATTAATATAATAATGTACAGCACCATGGAATTAATGGTGTTTGAAAACTAAATAATAATAATAATAATAATAATAATAATAATAATAATCGGCAGGGGTCTGATACCCAGGACCTCTGCCCAGCTCTTCAGGTGAGTGCCGAAGCCTCTTCACTACTTATCAAGCACAGTGCTGTGCATTTGCATAATAATAGCAAATGTCATGATGAATACATACCTACATCCCGGACTCAGTGGGACAGTCCTGGTTTCAGGTTCTATCCTGCTGTCCTGGGTGGTGGGTGATATGTTCCATCTCACGAGAGATAGAATTGAGTACAAGGGGGAAGCAGGAGCTGTCAGCATCTTGGATACATGCAGGTGTGATGTAAAGTTTACTTTTATAAATACTTTTTACTCTTTGTCACAAGAAGGAGGCATTACAATGCATTGGAACCACAAAGAGGGGGTATTATAATGCGTTGGGTCCACAAGGGGAAATACACAGATGGAAAAATTGTTGGTACTCCTCATTTAATGAAAGAAAAATCCACAATGGTCACAGAAATAAGTTGAATCTGACAAAAGTAATTTGCCAAACTACATGTTGACAAGCAACAAAGCTTCTGGGAGAATGTCCTATGGACAGATGAGACAAAAATCAAAATTTTTGGCAAGGCACATCAGCTCTATGTTCACAGATGGAAAAATGAAGCATATCTTGAAAAGAACACTGTCCCTACTGTGAAACATGGAGGAGGCTCTGTTATGTTCTGGGGCTGCTTTGCTGCATCTGGCACAGGGTGTCTTGAATCTGTGCAGGGTACAATGAAATCTCAAGACTATCAAGGGATTCTAGAGAGAAATGTGCTGCCCAGTGTCAGAAAGCTTGGTCTCAGTCGCAGGCCATGGGTATTGCAACAGGATAATGACCCAAAACACACAGCTAAAAACACCCAAGAATGGCTAAGAGGAAAACATTGGACTATTCTGAAGTGGCCTTCTATGAGCCCTGACCTAAATCCTATTGAGCATCTTTGGAAGGAGCTGAAACATGCCGTCTGGAAAAGGCACCCTTCAAACCCGAGACAACTGGAGCAGTTTGCTCATGAGGAGTGGCCAAAATACCTGTTGAGAGGTGCAGAAGTCTCATTGACAGTTACAGGAATCGTTTGATTGCAGTGATTGCCTCAAAAGGTTGTGCAACAAAATATTAAGTTAAGGATACCATCATTTCTGTCCAGGCCTGTTTCATGAATTTTAAAAAATTCTGTTGAAGCATGGTTGAAAAGCAACATCTGACTTTCATTTGTTCATTTTCATAGAATTTTTATATATTATTACTTTTGTCAGATTCAAGTTATTTCTGTGACCATTGTGGGTTTTTCTTTTATTAAACGAGGGGTATCAACAATTTTGTCCACATGTGTACCATGTTGGAGCCACCCAGTGGACATAATACCATGTGCAAGCCACAAGGGGGACAACCCCTTTAGAAACTGTAATATTTTCCAAAATCCCTTAACTTAGCTGAATTTGGTCAATTTTTCATGAGAACGATGTAATACAAAATACTAACCAGACCTTTTAATGCACAACACATAGAATGAATGGTGTTCTAAATCTAAATAATAATAATAATAATAATAAACAGGGGTCTGATACCCAGGACCTCTGCCCAGCTCTTCGGGTGAGTGTCGAGGCCTTTTCACTACTTACTAAGCACAGTGCCATACATTGACATAATCACAATGCTTGGTATCCCAGCTCAGCCCATTCACTTAATTGGGACTGAGGTGTGAACAGGTCATATGACCGACGGACGTGATGTCACATGACCTCTTCAAACAGCTGACCTGTGGGGGACCCGGATGTCAGACCCCTGATGATCTACAATTGATGACCTCTAAAAATAGGTCATCAATTCATAAGTCTAAAAAATTTCCCATTATCAGTGCTGGTCCCATTCCTTGCATTTTTGCCGACAACCTTTGTCTCCTATTCTTTGTCAGGGACATGATGAAGGAGCAGTCCGTCTGGCTCAGTCCATTAGCTAAGCCAATCCCCTTCTCTGACAAAGCTGGTTCAGAGAAATGGGCTGACAGCTACTAAACTGAGCCTGACGACCATTCACCATAGTCACAAGGTGGAATGGTTGTCACAGGACGGAAACAGGAACTTGACAAAGCTTTGAAAATCAAAATACATTACTAAATTTCATTCATTTATGTTTTATAACCATGTATAAATATATTTTTTATCTCATTTTAATTCTTCTACATGTTTGTGTCTTCAAGTCAGATGAACATGTTACGAGACTCCTTACACCTTCAATGGAGTTCCTTCTAAGAAGAAACTGTACCCCAAGATCCCATAAAGGTCTGTGCTGCAGCCGGACAATTATGTACCCTCTCAGCCCCCCACTAAGGTTTCTCACCCAGCCAAACTGTGTGCTCTACTCTATACTGGTGAAGGGCAACCAGTCTGAGTCAGCCCTCTATTGTGGAGAGCCTATTTGGTCTGCACACCAGTAGTGCCCCAAGATATGTTTAAAAGGTCAGACATTGACATCTCTACCTCCCAACAGGTGGCGCTAGAGGCACAGCTTACTTTTCTTTTGAATAACATTTGTAGTTATATAATATAGTTATTTAGAGTTTTTACTGTTTTATTATATTAATATATATTATTATATATTATTTTTTTATTGGTTATGCCATTCCCAGCACTTGTTGGAGGGAGTCTGTAAATTCTGCAGTGCTTTACACAGATTCTGATCCCTCACTTCAGTTTCGGGCCCCAGTTGGCCCATAATAACCCACTGGGGATCAGAATCCCCCCCCCCCCACCATTTTGCATCCTCCCAGTTTTTTTTTTATGTAAATGATTTATGAATACTCCATTATCCAAAATCTTTCCCTTGCATGATACGCAATTGTTACATCTGGGAATGGATACCGGCTTACGTTGTTATCTGTCAGACCAGACGAAATCTGCAAGAACAAGGATCATTGATCCCAATTCCCGTATCAGATATTGCATTTAAAACCACACCAACAAAACCGGACTCACCGGTGCCTAATCACTCTACTGAATGAGTCCTTACTGTATGCTTATCTCCATAAATCATTTAATGTGGCTCTAAATATAGGCTGGAAACCATTACAGCATAGACTCTGAATGAAGCTTTCCAATCACCGTAGCTGCTTGTTATGTGCTGTGGGGGTGCATTCCAGTTCTCGTTCATGTCGAAACGATAGAGGGTGCACGGCTGCTTACAGCTGCTTCTACTCGCTGCCTGCTGAGACCATATGAGGTTCTACAGCCTCTCTAGCAACATCAGCTAACAAATTCACAGCAGATGTCAGCTGTGCTGGGTTAACATTCACAACCCTCATTTGATTACTAATGAGCTCAAGCTCATTTATCTGTTCCCTATTTAGCTGTTTGGATTGAAGCTGTCCTTTAACACGTTCCCTTAGCGGTAAGCGTGCGTGAAGCAACACGTTTAATTGTAACTGGTGGCCTTACCACTTTCTATCCAATATTTACCTTGTCTGTCTTTGATGCAAATTTTAAAGCAACGTATTACTTATGTATCCCTTCTTTATTTGCTAGAAAGGGGTAAAGGATTGACTTTAAAGTAGAGCGCAAGGAAATTTTGTAATGCTAACTCACCCATGATATTCTAGCTGTATATCCTGTTTAATCCATACATTTTTAATTCTTTCTTTATATGGGTCATGTGATCTCAGTCTGATCACCTGTCCAGAGTTTGCGAGTTTGCTCTCCTGTGACGGCAGAAGGTGAGTCTCCCCTGTGTGGCTGTGAACTACATGGCCTATTAAATCCCTCCTGACAACATTAAAGGGAATGTGTCACCAGAACATGATTTATTATTTAAATCAAGTTTTATGTTAAACATATTTTAAAATAATTTTTGGAGGGTTAAAAAAAATTCACATATTCTTATCTATATTTTTTAAAAATTCTAAAAATAATGCAGTTCTGACTCTGATCACTAAGCCAAATCATATGCTGACACTTCCTGTTTTTTTGTACAAGATTTATTATTATTTAAATCAAGTTTTATGATAAGCATAAATTTCACATGTTATCTATATTTAAAAAAAAAATCCTAAAAATAATGCAGTTCTGACTCTGATCACTAAGCCAAATAATATGCTGACACTTCCTGTTTTTTGTTCAAGATTTATTATTATTTAAATCAAGTTTTATGATAAGCATATTTTAAAATAATTTTTTGAGGGTTAAAAAAAAATTCACGTTATTATCTATATTAAAAAAAAAAATCCTAAAAATAATGCAGTTCTGATTCTGACCACTAAGCCAAATAATATGCTGACACTTTCTGTTTTCTGTACAAGATTTATTTGCTGTCTTCTCACTTATCAGCACACTGATAATCACAGCTATCATGTATATGTAAATAAGACACAGAATCCACCTGTTAGAATAGGTTATAGATACAGCATAGCACAATGACCTCTGTACAGGTGACAGAGCATGCCTAGAAAACTTTACCAGACTATATAGTCTGCTCTAGACTACTGTGTCTCTGACCCATGATCCATCTATTTTAGGCTTAGTGGCAAGAATTGGAATTGCAAGATTTTCAGGATTTTTTAAAATTCTGGATAAACAAGGAAAATGAAATAAAACATCATCAAAATTCTTTCAAATATGTATAACACAAAAAATGTGATTTAAACAATAAGTCATTTCCTGGCAACAGATTCCCTTTAACATACATTCACTCCCCACTAAGCTTCACCCTACTTGTTTCTAACTTTGACCACCATACATCGAGTGCTATTAACAGTTTAATTTCTGCCATAAGAGACCAGTAGTGCAGTAATATAGTAGTGGAGTATATATGAGTATACATAATAATTGCAGTTATAAAGCTCCCTCTACACACGCTGTCTGTCTAGAATATCAGCATGTGCTGTGTGCAGAATCTCCACTGTATTTCTATGATGTGCTGTTTCTTGCATGTAAAAGCTGGGAGTCCCCTTTAGACAATCACTGGCTAAGGCACAACAATGCAGCTGCAGATAATTGGCCAAGCTGGCATTTCTGGGCATTTCTTGTGTGTCAAGAGACACCAGGAATTAGAGTCAAGAGGGGTTCTGAACAGCAGGAGATCAGGGTTGTATAAAGTTAGGCCCCCAATTCTGACTCCTGTTACAAATATTTTTTAATCACTGTAAAACAGGGGTCCCCAACCACCAGTCCGCGGACCAGGATCGGGCCGTTGGGGTCTTCCCTGCCAGGCCATGGAGAAAAAAAGGTTGGGGACCGCTGCTATAAAAACCCCACGTTGCGAAAACGCTGCATTTTACAGTTCCTGCAAAGTGGATGGGATTCTGGCTAATCCCTTCCACACATTGTAGAAAAAATTCTGCAGCGGAAAAATTGCGATTTCAAAAACACTCACGTTTTTGAAAATCACAGCATGTCAGTTAGACCTGCGGAAATACTGGTGTTTTTCGTATAGGTGTAATTGAAGCAGAAAGTCCGCAGAAGAAAACTCTGTAGACTTTCTGTGAAAATCATTGTGGAAAAAAACGCAAAGCATTTCAACCACGGTCTTTTCTGCAGTGTTTTTTTTTTTTTTTTTTTGGAGCGATTCGCTACGTGGGGCCTTAGCCTTAATGTGTCTTGGCAGTACAGCTAGGTTAACCCCTTTTGGGCCAAACCTTTTCTGGGGTTAAAGGGACATTTATCACTTGTTTTTGCTTCTATTTATGCCGCTGACATCTGTTATAAATAACAAGTTATATTAACTGTTATTACACTTTATTCAACTTGTACATACTGTTTTTGTCTATGTTTGGCCGCTGGCTGCCATAGTAACTCATCTATACCCCATCAGTTCATCTCAGGAGCACAAGAAGTGACTAATGATTGTGTCATGTAAGGGGTTAAATGAGAATTAGAGGTAAGTGTATTGAGTGTATTATTGTGACAGTTTTACAGTCAAGAATTCGGCTCAGACCACAGATCTACTGGCCCTAAGGTCCCTTGCAGACGACCGTGGTGTGGGTCAGTGTGCTATCCGGATAGCTCACTGACCCATTTTTTTCAATGGGCCCGTACATATGACCATGATTTTCGTGTGCGGGCCAACAGTAGTCCGGGCCGCATCAGATAGAACAGGTCCTATTTTGTGGCCCGTGCTTCTGTGGCTCCTATTCATTAATGAAAGGAGCCGCGGAAGCACGGCCCGTACACGGGCGGCACACGAGGATATGTTTTTAATTCACGGCAGGCCGGTTGCAACACAGGCGTCTGCAATCGGCCTTAATCAGAGCATCATAGATCACTCTGATGCTATGAGTTCAGGTCAATAGATCCACAGTTAGGGGTATGACACTTGGCCATAATATGGGTATTTGGAAAAAATGCTGCAGCTAGATGTATGCTGTAAGCCAATGGCAAATCATGTAATGCAATACAAGCAATGTTTTTTTTTGTGTGTGTGTGTGTTTTTTGTGTGTATCTGCACCAGGGGCGCACCGCTAATGAGGCGAAGTGAGGCGGCCGCCTCAGGCGGCGCTATCTTGTCAGTTTCGGGGGGGGGGGGCATTTTGATTGACCTAAATCAGCCCAAGACAGGCTGCTTTAAAAAACATGCTGAGCGGGACCTGTCCTGGGCTGGTTTAGCGTTTTAGGCAGGGGAGGAGAGCGGTAGCTCACGGCGGCCGTGCAGAGACAGCGCTGCTTCAACACTCACCTATTGGCAGCAGCGCTGCTCCAGCGGTCCACCCTCAAGCGTTCACTTAGCCTGCTCCTTGCTCTCCGCCTCCGCCCCCGTTCACTTAGCCTGCTCCTTGCCCTCCGCCTCCACCCCCGTTCACTTAGCCTGCTCCTTGCCCTCTACCTCCGCCCACATTCACTTAGCCTGCTCCTTGTTCTCCGCCCCCGCCCGCACCCACGCTTGGCTGCGTGCATCACGTGACGTGACCTGACGTGATAGGACACACAGTGGCTCCTGCGCAGTCTCCTAAGGTGTCCCTGCTCTCAAAAGCGCTACTGAGGTAAGTGTTTCATATTAGATAAATATTGCTTTTCTAAGTATTTATCCCCTATCCATAGGATAGGGGATAAATACCAGATTGATGATGGATTGGGTGACGCGGGGGGGGGGGGGGTGAGGCAAGGTTTGGGGTGCGGTGGATGTTGGGTGTTGTAGGGGGGGCGGGTGAGGCAAGGTTTGGGGTGCGGTGGATGTTGGGTGTCGCAGGGGGGGGTGAGGCAAGGTTTGGGGTGCGGTGGATGTTGGGTGTCGTAGGGGGGGGCGGGTGAGGCAAGGTTTGGGGTGCGGTGGATGTTGGGTGTCGCAGGGGGGGACAGGTGAGACAAGGTTTGGGGAACGGTGGATGTTGGGTGTCGCGGGGGGGGGGACAGGTGAGACAAGGTTTGGGGTGCAGTGGATGTTGGATGTCGCGGGGGGAGGGGAGGGGCGTTGGCAGAAAAAGCCTCCAAGCATAGAATACCCTCTGTGATAAGGAGCAGGGATTATGTGCCCAGCACTGTAAGGGTAGCTCATGCCAGGCCCATATAACCTTAGTACACTGCTGCTCAAACCATCACATATACAGTTATTTTATCAGCTAATTTCTGTAGCATGAAGGGTTAAAAGGCTATATGTTGAGACATTGTTTGAAAAAAATCATAAAAACAAATGCAAAGTATTTTTATGTAAATAAAGCTTAGGCTCCATTCATGTCTCAGGTCATGTCATGGTTTGTCATTGTGATAATCCTGAATGTATTCTGCTGTTTTTCCCTACCCAGTAAAATGCACCTGACAGACCCATTACAAATATGTTACAAATTAAAAAAAAAAACCTATGTCGGCTTTCTGGCGGTATATAAAACCTCATATTCATGAGGACATGAAAGGTTCTCTTTAATAAGGCTAGCACTGCATTGTGATCTTGGCTGCCTATTGCATGACCAAAGATCGCTGAGTCTCCCTGCAACTCCTTCACTAATGTTAGTGAATGAAGTCACATTGAGATCCTGAGAGTGCCACAACAGCAACTTCAAGCCAAGCATTGCTCAACCCTTTTGTGACTTGAAGTCACAGTCGCAAAAGCACTAGAGGTTGCAATGTGACTCCATTTACTAATATTAGAGAAGGAGTCACAGGGCAACCCAGTAATCATTGATCACGTGACAGGAAACACCCAAAATTGTCATGTAGCCC
This sequence comes from Leptodactylus fallax, assembly GCA_947044405.1. NCBI lineage: Eukaryota > Metazoa > Chordata > Amphibia > Anura > Leptodactylidae > Leptodactylus > Leptodactylus fallax. Next base: position 2,198,193 of record CAMRHE010000220.1, on the reverse strand, counting down.
TAGCCTAACCATTGCGGTTTTGGAAATCGCACCATGTCAATTATACTTATGGAAACGCTGGTGGTTTCCATATAGGTATAAATAGAAAGAGAACAGTCTGTGAAAAGTGCTGCGATGCGTTGCCTCCATGTTTTTTCCTGCAGCGCTTTTTTGCTGCGGCCCGCTATGTGGAGACTTAGCCTAAAGATAGATTGTCAATATCAGATTGGTGGAAGATCTGATCTACCATAACCTGGTCTAACTACTATGCAGAGAACCATGCTGTATGGTTCCTGCGAGGTTTGGGGTGCCATGGATGTTGGGTGCTGCGGGTGGGGGGTTGGGGGTGGCGTTTTGCGTTTTGGGTGTCTGTCTGCTGAGACCCCCCTTTTGCTTGAGAATTAGTTTTTTTCCCCTCCACTTGAAATTCAGCCTGACCACAGCCAGGCTGAATATAGGCTATCTATTAAAGAGAATGGGAGCGTGGGTTTGTATATCCACCAAGCGGCTGCGGTCAGGCTGAACTCCCAGTGGTTGAAAAAAGACCCAATTCTCAGGCTCAGTGGAATTCTCAGCAGATGCCCAAAACTTATAAAAATATTTTTCCCATACGGTGAATGCCATAGCGGGGAAAAATAAATCAAAAGTGCCGAACCGCAGTTTTTTCGCTGTTTTGCCTCTGATAAAAATTTGAATAAAAGGTGGTCAAAGCAATAGACGTTCCCCAAAATGATATAACTAAAAAGTACACCTGGTCCTGCAAAACAAGGGGCCCTATGCATCCCCGTACACTGAAATATAAACAAACAGTTACGGGCGTCAGAATATGGCGACTTAAAAAAAAAAATGTTTTAGATCTTTGTTATAGGATTAAAATGTAAATAAAACTATATAAGTTTGGTATCCTCAGAATTGTACACAAACACAGAATACAGGTGACATGTCATTTTGGCTGCAGAGTGAACACCGTAAAAACAAAGCCCATAAGAAAGTCGCAGAAAAGCACTTTTTCTTCATTTCCTCCCAATTCTGAACTTTTTTGCAGCTTCCCAGCACATTGTACAGAGTAATAAATGGTACCATTATGAAGAACAATTTGTCCCACAAACATTAAAGGGGTTGTCCAGGCAAAAATGTGTGAACCGAGAGCAAGGCAGGTGGTTTGGACTCCGCAACCAGAAATGAACGCACACGCGGTAGTTCAAGAAAAAAATATATATTTACTATAAGTTAATAAAGACTATTTGAAGGTAAAATGACAGGGATAAAGACAAGCAAAATATACAATATAGCATGAACAATTTCAAGGCAAATTCTGCAATGGTTTCTACTTTTACTCTGTCCAATTCTGCAGTATGGACACTGAATGAACAATATACTCAAAACTATCCCTAACTGACCCTGACATCACATTTGGGTGCACCCCCTTTTCCCCAGTGGTCCAGGTGGACCGCTTACAGTCTGTAGAAGCGCGCGGTGGGGCCCAAAGTCGTTCCTTTCTTTTATAGTGAAACGTCCTCTCCTCCCTGTTATCAGGATCTTGGGAGAAATGAAGTCCTCTTTAATAGGGAAACCCAATGAATGCAATGTAATCCAACAGCAGATTCCACTCAGCACACTGACAGTCCTGCCGAATCCATACACTGAGCTGGGATGTAAGCCGGGATTTAGCAGGTGCTGTCCAGTACATCAACAGCACTGCGAGTCTCTATCTGTGGTATCCATATACACAGTCACAATGTCAGTCTCACTGATCAGCCACTGAGCACAGTTCCTTTCACGTGGACTCACTAGTCCTGTTGTCTCTTTACACTCTGTTTGTCTCTGGACCAAGATACAGCTTAGCTGTACAGAAAAATATCCACACCAGTTCAATACAACACTTGCTAAGATGGCTGCTGCTCTCTGTCTCGTCACTTCCTGCTTCTCTGCTCACATTCTGTCTGCAGAACAGGCAAGCTGACATAAAAGGGGGGGGAGTCACTCCAGCATCATGTCACAATTACAATGGCTGCTGTCTTAAAGGAACAGAATCACAGAAATACATTCAACATTAACAGTTTATACAGACAAATGAAGCTTAGGACAACATTGGCTGTCTCTTACATATTCCCCCCCACTTTAAGATTGGCAGTCCCTGCCTATGACTGTATATCCAGAGGGTTGTACTTTTATGCACAGGGTGGTAGTATACCGATGTATGGCAGGCCAAACAAACTCATCCTGCGCATACCGAACAGGGGGAATACCAGCATTTGGCCTAGTGGTCCGTCTGAGGACCGGTGGTATATTATGGGGTGCTGCAGCTATGGGCTGAGAAGGACTAGCGGATTCCGCACCAGAGGGGGCACAGGCCGGAGATACAGTAGTCACAGGTGGAACATCCCCAGGAGCAGGGATCGGCCAACAATCATCCTCCTCGTCTGAGGCCCATTCCGCACCTCCATTCTCTGACTGTGGGAGCTCATTCACATTGGCAAGCCCATCATGATTTGTCCCTTCAGAATGACACAGGCGCAACATATTTCGGTGAAGTACTCGAACACAATCAGTTCCTTCTTTCTGGACCTGGTACACTGGCCCATTCGCATACTTGCGGCCAACAACACGATACGGCAAAGCCTCCCATCGGCTTTCCAATTTCCCTTGGGGTTTCTTGACACGAACTAGCACCAGGTCGCCTGGTTGCAATGGTGCTTCTTGCACTGGGGTCTTATCAGGATGGGGATGTTCTTGCAGGCGCTGCCGCACCAATCGATGGATCGTCTCAAGTCTCTGCCGGTGCGCCCGCACCCAAGAGGTTGGATCCCTCGGAGGGAACCCATCCACATCATCCAACTGTAATTCTCCTACACTTCGCCCAGACCGCCCAAAGAGAAGTGTATAAGGAGAGTACCCCGTTGTAGAATGGACCTGATTGTTATAGGCCCACACCATTTCAGACAAGAACTGAGGCCACTGTAACTTCTTGTCTTCCTCCAGAGTCCGCAGCATCTGTAGCAGAGTTCTGTTGAATCTTTCACAGGCCCCATTTCCCTGAGGGTGGTATGGAGTCGTGTGCGACTTCTTTATCCCGTAGATACGTTGAACTTCTTTCATTACGTGTCCCTCAAAGCAGGCACCCTGGTCGGAGTGGATGCGTTTAGGGCACCCATATACTCGAATGAAATCTTGGCACAGAGCACGAGCTGCTGACTCAGCTGTCTGGTCCTTGGTGGCGGTTACCACCGCAAATTTGGTGAAGTGATCCACCATTACGAGGCAATACTGGTGTCCGCTATTGGATGGGCCCACCATTAGATAGTCTATCATGACGATTTCTAAAGGTTCCTGGGTCACGATGGTTTGCAGGGGAGCTCTCTGTTCTATTGCCTTATGGATCTCACAAGTTCGACAGCTGCGGCATACTTCTTCGACCATTTGACGAAGACCAGGGCAGTAAATCAGTCGCTGTAACCAACGAAAGGTCTTCTCATGACCAAAATGTCCATTCTTATTATGAGCCTCAACTGCCAACGAGCGAGCCAGTTCACTAGGCACCACAATTTGGTATCGAATGTCGATCTCAGAAGGTAAATAGACCTTTCGGCATAGCACTCCATTTTTCATCTCCAACTTTTCCCACTGACTCAGAACAGATAATATCTCACGTGTCAGTCGTTCTCTTTCCTCTCTACAGGGCTTCTGGCCTTTCTCAACACACTTGATCATCTGTGCCAGCCCCTCATGGGTCTGTTGTATCTGTGCCCATTCCTGTCGTGAGGGACCAAAGAAAGGAGCCGTTTCAGTCCCCTCCATCTCAAACTGATTAGCGGCGGCCAAGGCCTGTGAAAATCTGCTGAAGTCGGGCACCTCCACATGCTCCAACTCATGATCCACGTCTACTGTGGGGGTCTGGGCGGTTACCCTAGAAAGCCCGTCAGCATTCTGGTTCTCTGTCTTGGACCGATACTTAATGCGGTAATTGAACTTAGTCATTCGGGCTATCCACCTCTGCTCTAACGCCCCGAGCTTGGCATTTTCCAGGTGAGCTAGTGGGTTGTTGTCAGTCAGTACTAAAACTTCAGCACCGGTCAAATATTCAGAGAATTTCTCGGTCATGGCCCATACCAGTGCCAACAGCTCCAACTTAAATGAACTATAATTCTCGGGGTTTCTTTCAGAATCTCTCAAAGACCGGCTGCCGTACGCTATGACCCTCTCCTGGCCATCCTGAAGCTGGGAAAGCACTGCTCCAAGACCATACAGGCTTGCATCCGTATACAGCTGGAACGGCAAGTGGTAATCAGCATATGCCAAGATTGGGGCTGTTGTCAGTGCATCCTTTAATGCCTGGAAGGCTTGTTCCTGTTCAGGTCCCCACTTCACGGACCGGTTCTTTGGACCACCGGATGTGCCTCGTAGGAGAGCATTAAGTGGTGCTGCTACCTTGGCGAAATCCTTAATAAACCGTCGATAGTAACCGGCTACTCCAAGGAACGCCCTCACTTCTCGCAGGGTAGTCGGTATTGGCCAATCTTGAACAGCCGCTATCTTGTCTCTTGATGGTCTCACCCCTTCTCCTGATACGCGGTGACCCAAGTAATCAATTTCAGATTGGAACAACCGACATTTACTGGGTTTCAATTTGAGCCCATGTTCCCGCAATCTTCGAAATACTTGCCCCAACTGGTGGAGATGGTCTTCAAAGGTCGCAGAATACACTATAATGTCATCCAAGTAGATGAGAGTGAACTCAAAGTTGAAGTCACCGAGACATTTCTCCATCAACCGCTGAAACGTTCCGGGTGCATTTGTCAACCCGAAGGGCATCCGGTTAAATTCGTATAGTCCCATGGGCAAGATGAATGCCGTCTTCTCCTTGTCTTTTGTGGCCATCGGCACCTGCCAATACCCACTAGCCAGATCTAGTGAGGAGAAGTACCGGGCTCTCCCCAGCGCTGAGAGGGACTCCTCAATCCGTGGCAAGGGGTAGGAATCTCGTACGGTGCAAGCGTTTAACTTCCGATAGTCTACGCAAAATCGGATGGACCCATCTTTTTTTCTTACTAACACCACAGGAGCTGCCAGGGACTCTGGCTTTCTTGGATGATCCCACCCTGTAGCATCTTAGCTAACAGTTCTTTTACTTCCTGATACAACTGTGGAGGAATTTGTCGGTAGCGCTCTCTAATTGGAGGGGTGTCTCCTGTGGGAATCTCATGGTAGATCCCTGTGGTACATCCAAAATCTTCAGCATACCGTGAAAAGGCGGCTCGGTTCTCCCACAACAGTTCATCTACCTTCTGCACACATTCCAGAGAACATGAACTTGCATCCATCTTCATCTGTTCTCGAATTGCACGGCCATTCCATTCAGAGGTGGGTTCCTCATCTTCTCCCATGGACACAGTTACGGTCCACTCATCCCTTTCAGTCGGCTTCAGCTGCATTGGAGTTACTTTCCTTACTTCCTCCGGAGTCACATAGATGTTAGCCAGCTGCCTCCCTGGGGTCAGGTCCACACTCTGGTCCTGAGTGTTTACACATCGAAGTGGTACTCTTCCATTGCGAACTATTGCCAAGGAACGGGCCACTAGCGGATCAACACCTCCTTCGGCTGCCTGCAGTGGTTCTACCAACACAGATATGCCCTCTAGTTTCCGACAGGTGCCTACGGGCATAGACACTATTGTCTCCCGACTGGGTGGCAGTGTAACTTTTGTATGCAAAGGAACTGAAATTCGAGCCAGAGGACGCTGCGCATCCGAACTTTTCTGTAAGCCACATGTCCGGATCAGCCGCTGGAAAGCTGTTTGAGTAGGCCGATGGGTGGTGGTTTCTTTCCAATAACCGTGACCTTTCTTTTCAAAGAGGATCTGATCTAATTTTTTTAACACATTCATCCCCAAAATGACAGGGACCTTTACTTCATGTGACTCCTGTACCACCACAATGCCTTTCCTACCCAGATCTTGGCCACATACCCGGACATTCATCCAGGCCACTCCCACGACTGGAACTGGTAACTGGTTAGCTGCGACCACTCGTACGAATGTATGGGGATCATATTTCACATGTTGCCGGAAGTAGCGTTCATAACAGTCTCTACTCAAGGTCGTTACTTGGGAACCCGTGTCAATCATCCCGGTAACCGGAATACCCTCCATTTCCACCTGTATAACAGGACTTGCAGCGATCAGGTCATCATTAGGGCATTCTCCCCACATAGTCTCCTTGTCAGTCTCCCCTACTACACGCCCTACAGCAGCAGGGGACTTCAGTTTAACGGCGGTCTCTCATAAGTTTGTCGCTGCTCTGGACATCTAGCAGCAACGTGGCCCATCCGTCCACACTCCCAGCAGCGTATCTCCCGTCGTTCTGGCCATCTGTTTGGGCCCCTTCGGTAAGCCCCTTCGATTTCTCCTGAGCACTGCATTAACTGATTTGGACCCCTTCGGTAGGTCCTATCCTCATCCCTGCAGCGGGGTGGTGGGTGATTCTGATTTTCTGGGTATGGACGGCTCACCCTTTCACCTCCAGTTTTCTGGAAGTCTGCAATTTTCATAGAATGTTCATCACAACGGGTGTGCAAGTGTTCCATTTGCTCTTGCAGTTTCTGCATTACTGTGAGAATTTCTTTCACCGTCCCCTTTTCTACTGTCTCTGAGCCAGAACTAGCCCCCTGTGACAAAGTAACTCCAACTGCGGTCTGGGGCTTCGGGAACATACTATTGGCACGGGAGATGGCCTCTACCTGTACATCATGGAATTTAGCATCAGTCTCTCGTCGTATAAAATCCTGCATAGTCACAGTTAAACTGCCGTCACGTATCCCCAGGACAAACTGGTCACGGAGAGTCCGATCAGGGTTACAGAAGGCTGGCGAGCCCCCTCTTTCCTTCACTTGAATATCTCGGAGCAGTTCTTGTAGGGCATTTGCATATTGGGGAAGGCTTTCATTCTCCTGTTGTACCCTCTGGAAGAACCGAGCCTGCAGAGACCCCAGCAATGCAGTTTCTCCATAAATGGTTTCTAGAATCTGGACTACTTGCTCAAATGTCTGCCTTTGTTCAAATGGCCTCAATATCACCGTGGTCTTAGCATCCCCTTGTAATGTCAATATTGCTAGCTCTACTAGTACTTCTGGTGCGGTCTGGTACATTCGCTGTATCATTCGTATCTGTTCCACCCACATACTCACTGACATATTATTGCCATCAAATTTAGCTAACTGACTCATTATAGCCCCTGCTGGCATTCTTCCTCCAGCACCATTCTCCCGAACGGGTGCGTCACCGTCCATTCTGGTAAGCGGATCCTGTTCGTGACGCCAATTTGTGAACCGAGAGCAAGGCAGGTGGTTTGGACTCCGCAACCAGAAATGAACGCACACGCGGTAGTTCAAGAAAAAAAAATATATATTTACTATAAGTTAATAAAGACTATTTGAAGGTAAAATGACAGGGATAAAGACAAGCAAAATATACAATATAGCATGAACAATTTCAAGGCAAATTCTGCAATGGTTTCTACTTTTACTCTGTCCAATTCTGCAGTATGGACACTGAATGAACAATATACTCAAAACTATCCCTAACTGACCCTGACATCACATTTGGGTGCACCCCCTTTTCCCCAGTGGTCCAGGTGGACCGCTTACAGTCTGTAGAAGCGCGCGGTGGGGCCCAAAGTCGTTCCTTTCTTTTATAGTGAAACGTCCTCTCCTCCCTGTTATCAGGATCTTGGGAGAAATGAAGTCCTCTTTAACAGGGAAACCCAATGAATGCAATGTAATCCAACAGCAGATTCCACTCAGCACACTGACAGTCCTGCCGAATCCATACACTGAGCTGGGATGTAAGCCGGGATTTAGCAGGTGCTGTCCAGTACATCAACAGCACTGCGAGTCTCTATCTGTGGTATCCATATACACAGTCACAATGTCAGTCTCACTGATCAGCCACTGAGCACAGTTCCTTTCACGTGGACTCACTAGTCCTGTTGTCTCTTTACACTCTGTTTGTCTCTGGACCAAGATACAGCTTAGCTGTACAGAAAAATATCCACACCAGTTCAATACAACACTTGCTAAGATGGCTGCTGCTCTCTGTCTCGTCACTTCCTGCTTCTCTGCTCACATTCTGTCTGCAGAACAGGCAAGCTGACATAAAAGGGGGGGGAGTCACTCCAGCATCATGTCACAATTACAATGGCTGCTGTCTTAAAGGAACAGAATCACAGAAATACATTCAACATTAACAGTTTATACAGACAAATGAAGCTTAGGACAACATTGGCTGTCTCTTACAAATGGACAACCCTTTTAAAGTTTAAATAAGCTGGGGGCAGTGAAAAAGTGCAATTCACAAAACTCATTTTTATTAGGCCTATTCATCTTGGTCTTATCAGCAGGTATTCTTCTTCATTTACTGCTGTGCAAACGGCCCATAATAGGGAATCGTAAGTAAAAAGAAGTGGTCCTCTTACAGGATCCTCATCTTTTGGCATGAGGGAGGGTCTTTTTCTCTGGAGGACCTGTCCTTTTCAGAATTCTACAAACAACTCATTGACGTCAGGTTTCCCCATAGATTACAGCTAATCACTGGGGAGCATGTCGGGGGACTCTTTGTAATAAGCATTGCAATAGTTTTTATTTGTGTATTCTGTTGTCTCTTTTGTAGTTAAAGAGTTTGGTCAAAGACCTTGACGTTTCACCTGGCAAGAAGATGTGTTAAGTTATTTTCATTGTTAATACCGTGTTGTTGGTCTCTGATACTGAAGTAATACAGTAAGATTTCTTTAAAACTGTTTTATCACTTTGTGTATTTTGTATGTTTATTGTGTGACAATAGCAGCGTGTGAAGCTAGTAGAATGGAAACTCAATTTTTTTTTTTTTTGGGGGGGGGGGGGGGGGGGGGGGGGGCGCCTTTTTATAGTCCGCCTCAGGCAGCAAAGAGGCTAGGTTCACCACTGATCTGCACTTTTAACCTACTCTAGAAATCAAATTTTTTTGATCCTTAAAGGGAATCTGTTAGCAATTTTGACAATGCAAAAATGTTTACAGTGCTACCATAGGTAGGCGCCCTGGGGGGCTATTTAAACACACCTTAGTGTACAGTACTGTGGAAACGTTTTAAGGAAATGTTGAAAAAATGCTGCAAATTAAGAATGTTTTTAAAAATAGAAGTGTTAGTAGTTTATTTTTTTCAATGAACAAAATGAAGTGAATGAAGAAAAGAGAAATCTAAATCCCATCAATATTTGGTGTGACCTTTGCCCTTTGCCTTCCATCAGTTCTTCTCGGTACACTTGTAGACAGTTTTTGAAGGAACTCGGCAGGGAGGTTGTTCCCGCCATCTTGGAGAACTAAGCACAGATCTTCTGTGGATGTAGGCTTGCTCCAATCCTTCTGTCTCTTCATGTAATCCCAGACAGACTGGATGATGAGGAGATCAGGGCTCTGTGGGAGTCCTATCATCACTTCCAGGACTCCTCCTCCAAAGGGCGGTCACTAAAACTAGGAGCTCTGTGCTACATTCATATCCATAGCATGACATAGTAATATGGTATACAGGGAGAGAGTATGATGTGGTTTCATTGTTACAAAAACTGCAAGAATCTACAAATAAGAAGACATTTCTAAGTTTTAAGTTGAAATGGATGAGTAAGAAGAAGCAAAAGGGTCATCGTGTTAATAGATTATTGTGTTAATAATTTTTACAAAAGTAAAAATGTGAAAGAGAATATGAGTATTTTGCATTTGCAAGAAGATTATTACCATTTACTGTACAGGTTTCAATTACTATAAGTGCAAGAGAAGGAGGAAATTAGAGCGAATATACTCTATTGGATATGGTCAGAGCTTGTATTGTGGATATATGCCATATGGGCAGGAGGGGCACCAGCATATGGTATGTGCAATTTGTAGGGTCAGACTATCTCACCAGAGGGCAGGAGAATGTTCTAGTGGACCAGGGCTCTTATATACTAATGGGCACATCTACATGAAAACATGAGGTCCAGTAGAGTTTACAGCACAAATGAGAGGGAATGCATCTGTTCTGTATAGTTGGAAGGGGGGCATCTGTCTCATCACCTTCTCATCATTCTTCAAGTGCCCAGAAAGTCTTCAGTCCTTCTAGTGGTCACTGTGTAGCTACCACAGCCCCTCCCCTTGACTCTAAGGGAAAGAGGTGGTTTCCAAGCAGGACTCCATTACAGATTTCACTCAGAAGAGAGGAGAGGTACTGAGGAGCAACTCAATGCAGAGAGCAAGATGCTGAGAGCACTTTATGGTGAAGGACCAATCTCTAGGCATGTGCAGGACTTGCATTAAAAGTTATTTTTTTCCCCAATTATGCCACTATTAACAACATGCCACAAGGGGCTGTATGTTTAAACAGTTCTTCAGGGCTGCAAACCAGCTCTGTCAGCAGAACTTGGCACTTTTAAATGCCAAGGGAATTTTTTTGTTTTTGCATCTTGGCATTTTCTCAATTTTTTTCTTAAAGTTTTAGAATTTCATAAACATTTTAGACTTTTTACTCACTTTTGCTAATTGATTCATAAATTTTTAATATATTTTCCGCTAAAACTATTTTATTGAATTTTTGTAATAGTTTAATGTATGAAATGCATACATTTATTTTTTTTTCAGCATTAACATTAACCCCCTTTTTAAATATGGCTGTTTTATACGGCGGAAACCCAGCAGTAAGGCAGACATTAACCCTTGCAGATCTGCCCCCAAATTCGACCCCCCACTGTTCCCGTGCAGTGAGGTCACAATTGCTGTCCAGTATACATGATAACTGGAAAACTTGTGAACGCTCCCAGGATGTAACTACTGAGGCTTTCCTGTAGCAAGCCTCAATAGTTACAGGTTTTGCAGTCTATGGGACAAGCAATCTAATGATCACAGGTTCAAACAGTAAAAAAAAAAGTTTAAAAAAAATAATAAAAAATTCAAATCACCCCATTTCCCTAGGTATCAAATAAAAATCAATAGAAAAAAACAAACAAAATAGGAACCCATGTGTCCAAAAAATGCCTGAGAACAAACATGCAAAAGTATTTTTCCCATACAGCAAACACTGTAGTAGGGAAAAAAATTAAAATTGCCAAACTGCTGCATTTTACCACATTTTGCCTTCCAAAAAAAAGTGATCAAAACATTAGACATTCCCCAAAATGGTATAAATAAAAAGTACATCTGACCCTGCAAAAAATGAAGTCTTTTGCAGCTTTGTATACAGAAATATAAAAATAAAAGTTACAGTTGTCAGAATATGGCAATTCTCACAAAAAAAATGTTTTTTTTAAATTTAGGATTTTTTTAAGGTGTTAAGACATAACAGAAACCATACAAATTTGGTATCACTGTAATCATAATGAGCAGCAGAATATACACATCATTTTTGCGAATGAACTCTGTAAAAGCATTACGGTTTTTCCCGCAGGCGCTTTTCATAGAATGTCTACAGAGGTTTCCTCTGCGGACTTTCTGCTTCCATTATACATATAGGGGAACCGCCGGTGTTTTTGTAGGTATAATTGACATGCTGCGATTTCCAAAACCACAATGGCTTTGGAAATCGCAAATGTCCAGGTGCGTATTATCCTGCACATTGGGGATGTGATTCTCTAGAAATGCCATGTTTACGCCACATGATGCCCCGGCCAGAAAGTGACACAAATGCCACAAATTTCTCAATTTTCTCTAATTTCACCCCAATCTGATTTTCTAGCTTCCCAGTAAACTGAATGGAATATTAATGGTACCATTACAAAGTACAAATTGTTCCCCTAAAATGAATTAAAAATAAAAATTTGAAAATGACTGTGGCAGAAAGGGGTTAATAGATAGTACGGTATACTTTATTCTCTTGGTTATTACATGTACAGATACTGTATATATAATATGTAAATTTTTTTTTTACTGTTTATTGTCTTTATTAAATAAAATTATCTTTGAAAAGAATGTTTTAATTGTATATTTGTTGAATTTATTTATTTTTATTATTTATTACTTATTATATTATTTTATTTATTTTATTATTTATCTATCTATCGGGGCCTTTAATTTAAATATGTACTGTATATTAAAACCATGATGTACTGTCATGCCTATATGACAGCAAAGTATTACCAATAAATTGTGCACTTAAAGAGAAAAGAGGGAGTGTATAACTGGATATATGTTAGGTTTCTCATGTAGAAAAGGTGTAATTTTTGGCACGTGCCTTTTTTTACCTAAAAATTGTGCCTTTTTCTAATTTTCTGCTATGAATATCAATTTGGAAAAAAGTGGGCAGGGCTGAAGATAGGCAGGGCCATCTGTCATGGGCAGGGCCATATAGCATATATTATAGCTGAAATCTAGTTGGCATAGATTTCAGATTCTGGCACATGAACATTCCAAGATTTGCCAAAATGATTAAGAGGCATGGTGTTACATCTATCTCTGGGGCTCCACATGATGAAGATTGATGATGTGATTGATATGAGTGCGTGTGTGGGGTTGTATCTCCCTTTTATTTCTCCCAAAGAATGGCAAAAAAAGAGGCAGCTGTATGCCGCAAAGTTTGTAACTCAGTCCCTTTACCGATTGAATTTTGTATGCTATACTTGCTCAGACAGCCAGAAGAGTTACCACATTCATAGCTATACCTTTTTATTTTACATGATTTGATGTTGCGATACACATTATTCATTTAATTTATTTTATCTTGTAAGAAAAAACCGAAACAATTGCACAATTTCTTCAACATGTTTAAAACATTTACAGATCACCATAAATAACATATATACTGTATTGAACTTGTTGTTAAGGTTATGAAATACCAAACATGTCAATGCTGTTTATTGTGCTGTAATGTTTATTTAATAAAGTATATAAAAAAATGTTTGTATGTGTATTTGTTCCTTTTTCACGTTATGTTATATTTACTAAAATCGATTTATATATGCTAGTATATTATGTTTCTAAAGAAAAAGGCTTTTAGCAAGAGAAAATCCTCTCATAGAGCACAGTGCAGCCTGTGGCTCTTATTAGTAATTTTGCTTCCCAGATCCTGAAGTCATGACCTCATTAAAGAAGAGGCTAAGAAGTAAATATATAGAGGCAGCGCATGTGCCATTTATTAGGACACCATTGCCATCAATGATCATGCCCAATGATCACAGAGCATTATAGTTTAAACAGCCAGGGGAGTGTTAAAGGGGTTGTCCAGGATAATCTATGAATTAACTCCCTAAACTAAACCCCCTCCCCTCGCCTAACTTCTAATTTACTTCTATTTAAAAAAAATGTATAACTACCCATATCCCTGGGGCGGTCATGTGACAGTCCCAGGGACACTTTCTGATAATCTGGTGACGTTCCATTTCACCACTTTCGAAACAGAACGTCACCAATACTGTCCCTTCCCCCATCCCCATCAATACTTACGTGTCTTCATGTGTCCGGGAACAGCTCCTCTTCTCCTCTTTTCTTGAAGCGCTCATGCAGTCTGGAGATGACTACCAGACATGAACAGTAGAGATGACACTCCATCTCTACTGTGCAGGCCTCACAGGTACTTCCGGTCTGTGCATGGGCTAGGAGAGAAGAAGAGAAGTGTCTCCAGCCTGCGCACAGAGAAGCTAGGTAAGTGTGATGTGGTGGAGGGGGGAATGGTCTTAGTTACTTGAGAAGGGCTAGCAGTGGGTGGGATAGCTTAGCGTACTTAGCTAGGGAAACAGGGAGGGAGTGAGAGAGAAGGGAGGTAGTGTGAAAGGTATACAGGAAGTTACATAGCAGGAAGCTAACACCATGTAAACAAATACAGAAGATGCCAGGAGCTCCAATAGACAGCCAGAAATCACTCAAAACACTGCTAAAAATATATAGGTATACTTTTTAATCCATTAATAGCACTAACAGACCTTTTAAAGAAAAAAAAGAGTTATTTTGCCTGGAAAACACCATTAATGGTGATCACTGGGATAAAGATGATTACCTCAGGTCTATGACATACATGTAGATCATTTTGTTAGAAGAATTAACTGAATAAAACTTTCAGCTATGTAAGAGAAAAAAATAATTGAAAAACTTTTTGGGGTTCTAGAAATAAATATGTTTTAGGGTGATCACCAAAAAATAGTAAACTTTCTAAACTATTTACTGTATATAATACAATTGTTATGGCTTTTATTTTAAAATATTTGTATACAATTATAGAAAGAAAAAGTTTTGCAGATTACTATCCTTACATTCATTACAGGACTTATCACATACCTCTTTAAAACATGAAAATCTTTTCCTAGGTTGGCTGGCAGTGTAGAAGAGAAACAGACTGTTGCATAAATTGCAATGCTAGAGGAGAGGCTCGGAACTCATAAATAATGCATTTTGACTCATCCCTAGTTACCTGGTAAACCATTTGTGAATTTTCTACACACTCTTAAAAAATATCTGCAGTTTATGAATAAATTCTTGTTTAGAAAAATCTGCTGTGGTTCAAGGCTAAGAGAGTCAGCTGACATGTACCGTGCAAGCGTTACTGAAATATTAATTGTCGATATTTGCATAGCTGTCTATAATATCCATAGACACACTTGGGTTTTTTTCATGTAGTGGATCGCTGAGTGTCTATAGTAAATGGTTGTGATAAGTATACACAATTGTCTCATTCATACTGGGCTGACAATACACTTCCATCAAGTGTGGCGCATTCATTAGAATTACACAAAGTTTTCATTTTTGGAGTTGATACGTTGTAAATGTGGCAGCTGTATAGGATATTCTTTTGAGACTTGGTTGCATTTTTCTCGGTTACCGAGCAACCGTATGCCACTGTGATGCAGTTTCTAAATGTTTAAAGAAATAAATTAGAGTACAAATATAAAATGCCATGTAACCGGCATCCAATATATTTGCCTTTGAAATTTATTATTCATAGTTCTTTATCTATTTTTACCACCATTATTACTGCAGACTTTGCTTACCCGCTCTTCTTTTTCTGCACAAATATGGCTATGTTTAAAGAGTATCCCAAAGCCAAAGAAATACACTGAATGGCCACTTTATTAGAGACACCTATCTAGTAGCACATTGGACCTCCTCTGAACCAAAACAATTAGATTCTAATAGGTGTTGCAGGAATATTGGCACATACAGACTGGATAGCTTCTCGAAACTGCCACAAATTTGATGGAGGTACTGACATGCTCAAGGCAGGCATTTCTATCTTACCCTAGAGATCCTCTATAGCAAGGGTCAGCAACCTTTGGCATTCCAGCTGTTGTGAAACTACAACTCCCAACATGCTCCATTAACTTCTATGGGAGTTCCAAGAACAGCAGAGAAAGTATGCATGCTGGGAGTTGTAGTTTTACAACAGCTGGAGTGCCGAAGGTTGCCTACCTCTGTTCTATAGGATTTTAGATTTGAGGATTATGAAGCAATGAAATTATCGTCAGATCCCTTCCATCAACAAGTTACATACATCCACAGGATCCCCTTTCACTGAATGTTTTTTCTTGATTATTCCATCCTCGGTTTACTGTCACATGAGTAAACCCCACAGGTTTTGCTGTTTTTGCAATACTGTTCGTCGCTAGTCTAGAAACAATGACCATGCCTTGTTCAAAGTCACTCAGATCCCTCGATTTTCCCATTCTAATGTGGATTCACACTGAAACTGATCCACAGAAAACTTGCTTACTTGAATTGTTTAAAATGACTTCATTAGACACCATTGTCTGGAAATTATATCCTCTTGGGTGGGGTAATTTAGACTAGTATTTTGCACCAGAAAAGTGGCACAAATAAATGACTCAGCCGCACTATCTTTACTAGACACTGGGGCTAAGGCCCCACGTTGCGGAAACGCAGCATTTTTTGTTGCAGATTTTGCTGAGTTTTTTTGAGCCAAAGTCAGGTGTGGCTTGAAAAGGAATGGAAAATATATAGGAAGCTCTTTTACTTTTACTTTCTACTCAATCCACTCCTGACTTTGGCTCAAAAAACCGCAGCAAAATCTGCAACAAAAAAAGCTGTGTTTCCACAACATGGAGCCTCAGTCTTAAATGTGTATAACTGGGTGTCCACAGTCACAATAATAGTACATGGCATTTACAAGTGAAATTTAACACATTGACAAATAAATGTTAAAACAATATATGCAAAATAAACATAATCAGATAAATGTCATAATATGTTGATGAGGATATTTTAATATTTGGCTATAATTAAAATATATGGACTCCAGAGTAAATTTTCACTGAAGATAAGAGTTTACGTACAGTATGTATGAAAGCAAGAAATCAGTGACTGTCATAAGAAAGTATACATACAGGTGCATTTCAATAAATTAGAATATCTTTGTAACGTTCATTTCTTTCAGTAATTGAATTAAAAAGGTGACCTCCTATATTTTCTAGATTCTTTACACACACAGTGTTCTATTTCAAGTGTTTTATTTCTGTAAATGTTGATTTTGGATTACAGGTAATGAAAACCAAAATCTAAGAAAATTAGAATATTGTGAAAAAGTTCAGTATTGTAAATTCAGTGTGTCACCTGCCAAGGTTTCCTAAGCCTTTAAATGGTCCCTCAGTCTGGTTCAGTAGGACACACAGTCATGGAAGACGCTGATTATGGATTGTATTACTGAATTACTGAAATGAATGAACGTTTCACAGATATTCTAATTTATTAAGATGCACCTGTATATAAGTTACAAAAAGCTATTTTTAATAAAACTCTACCCAGAAATTATGCCCTTTTTATACAATGTTCCAATTATTTTTATAGCACATGCCTTTTTTGGAGCAGTGCCGTGTAAATTGTAATTCTCAGGGTGTGTTCACACGGAGGAATTTGCTGCAGATTTGGGGGCAGAATCCGCCCCTGAATCCGGAGCAGAGTCCTCCCCGAATCCGCTTCCCATTGTTTTCAATGGGAGGCAGAGATCGCAGCAGGACACGGAAAAAAGAAGTGTCCTGCTCGATCTTGCTGTGGATTCCCCCTGCGGTGTCCGCGGCTCAAGACTCCCTTCTGATTAGGCCCATTCATCCGGGCCTAATCAGGAGCGGGATACCGCGACGGGATGCTGATGCACTGCATCGGCAACCCGTCGCGGCAGACCGCGGCGAAAATTCCGGCGGCAGAAAATGAAGATCATTTTCTGCCGTGAGAACACAGCCTTAGAAGATTTGTTGTATATTATGTTTACAGCATTCATTTTGTTTTAGAAAGTCATTTTAAACGGAGTCTACCACCTCTCCCAAGCATATTCAATCTATGTTACAGAGAACATTATAGTTCACATGCAACATACCTTTGTAATGTATAAATAACATGAAAAATAACTTTGAAGTCTAATGCAAATGAGACAGTTGGTGCACTCTGGAGTGCTTTTGGCTTCCCAGAGCACTGCTTCTGACGCTCAACCCCTACTACCTCCTGCCTCAACCCACTGCAGCGGGAGTTGATCCTCCTACTGTTATGACATCCTACCTAAGCAGCAAGATCAGTGCTCCAAGAGCTGAAGCCCCGCCCCCAGTGCACCAATTGCCTTATTTGCATAAGACTTCAAGGTTGTTTTTCTCCAAATCTACAAAATGACATACAAAACAGACGTAAACATGAAATGAAAGATGACATACATAAACATATGTTGTTTAGTATCACTGTAATGTGCTCTGTAAGGCCTCATGTACACAAATGAGTGTGCAGGCCAAAGGGGGGATGATTTTATAGTGGAATGCTCCTCCAAGTGGATTCTGTCCCCAGTTGACTTAAATGGGGGGGGGGGTTCCATTACGTTGTCATTGGATCAGAACTGAGCATCGGACTTCCTATAATAAGCAGTATAATAAGTCGAGCTCCTTTGGCTCAATTTGCATGCAAAGATATATTAACAAATATATTTTTAAATGTACTTTTTTTACATTCTTAACTTTTTTCGAACTTTCAGAACAGCTTTTTATTTTTTAAAAATCATTTTTATTCCATTTTGGATTGCAAATAGTTTTCCTTTTAACTATGTCTCCCACAATGAGTTTTTCTTTATTAAAACATTTTATGCTTCTTATAATTCTAGTTAATGTTACAGTTCATTCTGGACTCTTTGTAACCCACCCTGCTGACATCTATAATCCATAATCAGCTGGACCCCCCCATCTGCAGTGACTATGTGACTATGTTTTATACTGGAGACACATGTAGAGTTTTTGTTGCTTTTTTATGCAGATTTTGCTGCAGTTCTTGAGCCGAAGCTAGAAGTGGTATCAGCAGGAAGGAACAGTACAAGTCCTTCCTTTATATTACCCATTCCTTGTTAACCCTCCCCTGGTAGCAAAATCTGCACCAAAAAAGAAGCAAAAAATAATATGTATGTCTTAAGCCTTACAGACTATTCACACATTGTATTCATTCATATTTATTTATTTTTTGCTGCAATTTTAAAAAAGACCGAGAAAAAAATGCTAGTTCGATTATCAGTAGAATATACCCTTAGGCTCCATTCACATGAACGTCAGAAATGGCTGTTTTGGGTTTTTTTGTTGTTTTTTTTTTTAACACATTGATTTTGAACCATCAAAAAAATAAGACTTGTGCCATTTCTGGCTGTTTTTCATGGATTCATCATAGAGTCATGTCCATGAGAAACCCCACAGATGCAATATGGCTGTTAAAAATGGAACGTTTCATCTGTTTTTCATAGCCTTATGAATGACTGTCCATTTAATACTTTGATGGTCCTATTCCTTAGAACTACTTTGGCTCATAGGGGGTTGATGAGCAGAGACATCTTTTTAGGCTAAGGCCTGATGTAGCGGGCTTCAGCAAAAAAAGCGCTGTGGAAAAAAACGCTGCAGAAACGCATTGTGGTTTTTCCTGCAGCGCTTTTCACAGAAAGTCCACAGAGTTTTCCTCTGCGGACTTTCTGCTTCCATTATACCTATAGGGAAACCGCCAGCATGTCCGTAGGTATAATTGACATGCTGCGATTTCCAAAAATGCAACGGTTCCGCCACGTGGGGCCCCAGTCTTATGTTGTCCAAACGCCCATTTTTAAAAAATTCTGTTGAAGCATGGTTGAAAAGCAATGTCTGACTTTCATTTGTTCATTTTCATAGAATTTTTATATATTATTACTTTTGTCAGATTCAAGTTATTTCTGTGACCATTGTGGGTTTTTCTTTCATTAAATGAGGGGTACCAACAATTTTGTCCACGTGTGTAGACAGTTGTTCTTTCCAGTTGAAACCTTTAAAGGGAGTTTGTTATTAGATTTTGCCCTACAAAATAACTCCTAGCATTTGGTAAATCATGTTCAAACATACCTGCTTTTTTTTGTCCACAGTCACTGCAGAGAAATAAACCTTTTCTGTGATATGAAAATTAGCATGCAAGTGTCATTGTGACCCAGCAAATGTCCCCAGTCTCTTCTTGAAAGCCTGTCAAACACCACCCTATTGTCAGTAGTGACATCATATACACCCTGAGATGTCTGCCGCTTTTTTCCTGCTAGCAAATGTTTTGCTCCCTGTTTTGGGCATTGGCATTGTAGCGTTACCAGACATGTGCCAGGCAAATAATAGCACTTAATAGAGCTGTCATTCATAGCAGGTGGAAGGCACTGGGCATGTGCTGGGCTTAGAATTTCCCTGTAGCTGTGTAAGCTCATTTGCATACAAAAAAAAAAAAGAAAGAAGTATGAGAGATCAGGTCTGGTAATGCCCTACCAAACACTGGGAGTCCTTTGATAAAGCACAATTCACTGATAGAATCCAAGTAATATTCTGTTCACAATGGCTGTGTTCTGTCAAGATTCCTGCTTACTGTACCTGCTGTTGATTTTCCTTAGTGCTTACTGCTTGTCTTCTTTGTAGCTCATCTCCAAAAAAGAACTGTGATCTGTAGAGTCTGGAGTAGTCTTGGACACACCCCCTGTCTTATCATTGGTTCAGTTACTGCTTTCTCCCTCCCCTGCAGTTCTACTTTCTCAGATTGCAGATAGTCAGTGCATGGAGAGCCGATTCCTATTACAGTAAAGGCAGAATGATATAAAGTACAGTAAAGTACAGTGCTGAGGAATACGCTGGTACCATATAAATAAAATGTATTATTAATGTATTATTAAAGTATAGACTACTAATCCACCAATGAGAAAGAGAAGATAATCCAGTTAACTATTTTATAAGACAGTCTGGAGAATCACTTTAAATAACATTTTTCCAACATATATAAACCTAATGATGTCCAAATCCCTAAACATTAAAGTCATAGGCAATAGTTATCTTTATCAAGTTCAGTAAGGTGACCACAGGAATATCAAGCTTACACACTGGAAGGAGATGGGTGCTGATGGAGATTTTGATCCTGTGCCATTCTGAGCATTTTACTTATTTCAGGCCAGGCCGGCTGTGACAGAATTGTATTTTGGACAGAACTCAATTTTCATTCTCTAATTTAATATGACATTTTGTTTTACAACAACTTGTTTCTCTGATACACTTTACTGATCACACTCGAGGCCTTTAAATCTCTAGGTGCGTGCTGTAACACGGTTAGGAATGCAACATTTTATTAACCAGTACACACTTAGCAACCAATCCAGACTGTAAAGATGGCTTAGAATTCACTGAAATAATTCCCTACGTACAGCATAGGTATGAATGGACTGGCGGAGAGTTAAAGAGGTCCTTTCATCACCTTGAACCAACTCCAACTCTTTGCAATCTTCAGTAGGTGCTGCTCCACTGATTCCAGCACAGTTGGAATTTTATCCTCTAGCGCCCACCATTCCTGAGCAATCATTGCTGTTAGATTCAGATGCTGATTATGCTCTCTACTTTCAGGTAGGAGGTCATATGCTAATGTAGCCAGTGTGACACCGCCCATCTGACAGTAGATAGCCTAATTAGCATATTGGAAGGGAAACTAACAGTAATGATTACCCGAGAGCAGTAGGGGCTAGATAAAAAAAATTTTACTTTGCTAGAATCAGTGGAATGCCACCTATTAAAGAATGCAAAGTGTTAAAATAGGTGGAGGTGGTGAAAGGTCTCCTATGCTCTAAACTGCTAGGACCACTATATATGGGCTAGGGAGAGCTTTCTGAACATATCCATGTGCACCACTGGAAAGCATGTTGACCAGCTCCTGAGCAGAGTGCAAATTCATCTTCAAGCTTCTGCTGCAAGTGTCCTTCAGTCTCAGCAAGAAACCATGTCATCTGGGTCATATCACATCTACATGGAGGGGTTGCCCTTTCAAATCATGTCCACCCTAAATAAATCTCACACACAGTTCGTCATGTGAAGGCAATATGGCAATGCTCCAGTTTTGCCTGCAGATGTTACCCGCTAAGGTGACGCCAGCTGTATCAACACAGGTGAAGAAGAAGGTGCACAAAGTCACCACAGGTGGAGTCAATGGAGGGTTAACAGGTTGGCATACCAGCAGCAAGGAAAACAGCAGAGCAACCAGAGAGGCCAGCCATGGTAGGCTAGCATGGAGAGCCTGGCAAGATTGGGAGAATAGAACAAGGCGCTCTAGCCTGTAGAGACTAGATTAGTCTGCCTTACGCTGTTTCTTATTGCATACTTATTCCTTGTTTCTTGCACTTCAGTTGTTGCCTGTAAAGCAATCTGTTAAGCATAACTGGTTGGTGAAGTCTGTATCCATCAGTTTCTGCACATTACAATAGTAGACAGAAAAAGGTTTGCTGGTCAGTATAAAGACAGCAGAGAGACACACGGACAAACTAAAATACCATTCGCACCCCCAAAATCCCTCTCTGATCAATTCAAAGGGAATCCAAGTGACCTGGCTGGGGCTCATACCACAGTCACCAGTTAAAGAACCTCAGGACTGTCTGACCATACTCACCGTTTTAGGCATATTTACTGTAGGAATGCCCTAACAACTGTGTGTTACTATTAGTGAACAGGATTATGTCGGCCATTACATAATGATTACAAAGTAAAAATCAAAATTAATAATTGCAAAAAAGTAAAATAAATTTTTACAAAGCCATGTTTAGAATGCCACAGTACTGCAGTGTATTCTAAAAAAAATTATTTAAAATGTTAAAAAAATAGCAGATTTAAAATAAATACAAAAATCCACTTATAACCAAGTCCACATCTTTATTATGTAAAAAAAAAAAAAATAAAAAAAAAAAAAAAAAAATGTATTAATACAAATAATAACTTTAGTATTGTCACATTCATAACAGTCTGTACTATAAAATAATGTAAACATAAAGTTAAAACATGATGCCAGAAATTTTGGTTTTTTTTGGAATGGAATAAAAACTGGTCAGTTAAAAGTGGTAATGTACCCCACATTGGTATCAATAATGGGGTAATAATATTTATCATTGCTTTTCAGAATTCTGGCATGTTTTTCCTTATTTTGAGATTTTTTAATGTCTGCATCTAATTTATTCATTGTTTGCTCAATTTTTTTAAATTTTTTTCACCGAATGCACTTTTTTTCAAAACTAACTTATGGGTGTGGTTTAGACAGTACATAGTTGTACACATATCTGCTATATGTGACTTGTTAATTTTTGCACAAGCACGCTCCACTTCTACTTTAGCTTAAAAAATGCACCAAAAATTTATAGTGAGCTATGGTGTCCTCCAACAATACAGACCAAAAGTTTGGACACACCTTCTCATTCCAAGAGTTTTCTGTATTTTCATGACTATAAAAATTGTAGATTCACACTGAAGGCATCAAAACTATGAATTAACACATGTGGAATTATATACTTAACAAAAAGTGTGAAACAACTGAAAATATGTCTTATATTCTAGGTTCTTCAAAGTAGCCACCTTTTGCTTTGATTACTGCTTTGCACACTCTTGGCATTCTCTTGATGAGCTTCAAGAGGTAGTCACCTGAAATGGTTTTCACTTCACAGGTGTGCCCTGTCAGGTTTAATAAGTGGGATTTCTTGCCTTATAAATGGGGTTGGGACCATCAGTTGTGTTGTTCAGAAGTCAGGTGGATACACAGCTGATAGTCCTACTGAATGGAGTGTTAGAATTTGTATTATGGCAAGAAAAAAGCAGCTAAGTAAAGAAAAACGAGTGGCCATCATTACTTTAAGAAATGAAGGTCAGTCAGTCCGAAAAATTGGGAAAACTTTGAAAGTGTCCCCAAGTGCAGTGGCCAAAACCATCAAGCGCTACAAAGAAACTGGCTCACATGAGGACCGCAACAGGAAAGGAAGACCAAGAGTCACTTCTGCTGCGGAGGATAAGTTCATCCTAGTCACCAGCCTCAGAAATCGCAGGTTAACAGCAGCTCAGATTAGAGACCAGGTCAATGCCACACAGAGTTCTAGCAGCAGACACATCTCTACAACAACTGTTAAGAGGAGACTGTGTGCAGCAGGCCTTCATAGTAAAATAGCTGTTAGGAAACCACTGCTAAGGACATACAACAAGCAGAAGAGACTTGTTTGGGCTAAAGAACACAAGGAATGGACATTAGACCTGTGGAAATCTGTGCTTTGGTCTGAGGAGTCCAAATTTGAGATCTTTGGTTTCAACCACCGTGTCTTTGTACGACGCAGAAAAGGTGAACGAATGGACTCTACATGCCTGGTTCCCACCATGAAGCATGGAGGAGGTGTGATGGTGTGGGGGTGCTTTGCTGGTGACACTGTTGGGGATTTATTCAAAATTGAAGGAATACTGAACCAGCATGGTTACCACAGCATCTTGCAGCGGCATGCTATTCCATCCGGTTTGCGTTTAGTTGGACCATCATTTATTTTTCAACAGGACAATGACACCAAACATACCTCCAGACTGTGTAAGGGCTATTTGACCAAGAAGGAGAGTGATGGGGTGCTACGCCAGATGACCTGGCCTCCACAGTCACCAGACCTGAACCCAGTCGAGATGGTTTGGTGTGAGCTGGACTGCAGAGTGAAGGCAAAAGGGCCAACAAGTGCTAAGCAACTCCTTCAAGACTGTTGGAAGACCATTTCAGGTGACTACCTCTTGAAGCTCATCAAGAGAATGCCAAGAGTGTGCAAAGCAGTAATCAAAGCAAAAGGTGGCTACTTTGAAGAACCTAGAATATAAGACATATTTTCAGTTGTTTCACACTTTTTTGTTAAGTATATAATTCCACATGTGACCGGACTGACTGACCTTCATTTCTTAAAGTAATGATGGCCACTCGTTTTTCTTTACTTAGCTGCTTTTTTCTTGCCATAATACAAATTCTAACACTCCATTCAGTAGGACTATCAGCTGTGTATCCACCTGACTTCTGAACAACACAACTGATGGTCCCAACCCCATTTATAAGGCAAGAAATCCCACTTATTAAACCTGACAGGGCACACCTGTGAAGTGAAAACCATTTCAGGTGACTACCTCTTGAAGCTCATCAAGAGAATGCCAAGAGTGTGCAAAGCAGTAATCAAAGCAAAAGGTGGCTACTTTGAAGAACCTAGAATATAAGACATATTTTCAGTTGTTTCACACTTTTTGTTAAGTATATAATTCCACATGTGTTAATTCATAGTTTTGATGCCTTCAGTGTGAATCTACAATTTTTATAGTCATGAAAATACAGAAAACTCTTGGAATGAGAAGGTGTGTCCAAACTTTTGGTCTGTATTGTTGGAGGACACCATAGCTCACTATAAATTTTTGGTGCATTTTTTAAGCTAAAGTAGAAGTGGAGCGTGCTTGTGCAAAAATTAACAAGTCACATATAGCAGATATGTGTACAACTATGTACTGTCTAAACCACACCCATAAGTTAGTTTTGAAAAAAAGTGCATTCGGTGAAAAAAATTTAAAAAAATTGAGCAAACAATGAATAAATTAGATGCAGACATTAAAAAATCTCAAAATAAGGAAAAACATGCCAGAATTCTGAAAAGTAATGATAAATTGGCGCTATAGAGATGAATGCTTCAGTGTGCTAGCCATGAAAAACACATCTAGCACACTGGCAAAGGATATGACCGTATGTAGAGAGACTAAGGGTAGGAGCACACGACCGTGTTTCACCCATGAAATACGATCTGTGCGTTAGCCAGATTTACTGGTTACAGTATATTTATCTATGATGCTAGGAGTCCCTGCCTCCCAGTGACATACTGTCCTGTACTGTAATTGATACGGAGCAGTATGTCGCTGTGAGGCAGGGACTCCTACCATCATAAATTCAAGCCTGTAAATCTGGCTAACACACGGACTGTGTTTCACGGGTGAAACACGGTCATGTGCTGCTACCCTTAGACTGAGATAATAGTATGGTAATATTAAATAATATAAAGAAGGCTATGTTCACATCTTTGCTGGGTGCCCACCAGTTGTGAATTCGTCTAAAAAAAAACCAACGGATTTGTCAAATAAACAGACACAAACACAATGCATACCATAATCCGTCAATAGGTATCCATCAAAAAAGTTTCCATTTCATTCAGTTTTTTTTCCCATTGTCTTTATTCTTCATTCCAAACATGCGCAGAAAAGAATGAAGAGGGAAAAATGGATTTCAATTTGGGCACAAACTGATTACAATCCATTGGTAGCCCGTTTGTCCATTAAAAAAGAAGGACACGTTGCTGTCTTTCGCATATCCTTATTTTGTGGACAGAGCATAAATGCTGCAAGTCCGACTATTGTCTCCTGTCAAAAAAAACACGGATACCTGGTAGAAATGCTCAAAACGCACAATGGCGGATGGTTTTAAAAGCCATTGAAATCAATGACACGTTCTAATCAGTTTTTATGATCTTTCGACAGATCACAGAAACTGATTAGGTTCGGAGACAATAACGCTGATGTGAAAACCAGACTATTTGATTTGTCGGTCCTACATCCAGTCATCTTGGTAGTTGAGCTGATAAAGTCATCCTGGCTTACAAAAAGAGACTTAAAGGGGCTGTCTAGGATTATAATAGCATAGCTACTTTTGTCCAAAACAGCACCACACCAGTCCACAGGTTGTGTCTGGGATTGTATCTCAGATCTATTAAAATTAATGGGATGAAGCTGTAATACAACACAAACCTGCAAACAGATAAAGGCAGCCATGTTTTTTTTTTGTTTTGATTTTTTAATCCTGGAAAACCCTTTCAAGCTTTGGAGAACATCTTGTTCATCACCTCCAGCTTGATATTTGATAGCCTAAATTTAAAATAAATGTCTCCATTTTCTCATATGTCCTAAAGAATATTTTTAAGTGAAATTGCCTTCATTTTATGGCTTGGTGTTTATGAACAGCTTTACCCTCAGTGAATATTTTATAAGGTGGTTTATGGGTGAGTAACACGGTTATATTCTTTCTAATTACAAAATCATGGGCTCTCTCCCGAAGCTATTTCACTGGCATTTGCTTCCTCGCTAGGCTGTCTTCATGTCTCACAGAATTTTTTTTTCTCCCCACTCTATATCGGACTTCAATGAACACAATAGCTGCTAGAAGGTTGTACCTAAACCTGCTTTGCATAAACATCATTTCTGTGCATTGGGTTTTCCGCCTGGTTCAAAGCTTTTTACTTGTTTCGTCTGAGGTTGCAGTTTTCGCTTTATTTCTGTATAAAGTACCTGTTTATTTAATAAGATGGTTCTTTGTTTTCCTGTTAGGCATATATGAGCATATATAACAGAGGACACAAATATTACAAAGTGGAATCTCTACTGAATTGCTAACCATGGGTACAGTAATCCATACTGATATTCAGAGAAAGAGACATGTTAAAAGCAGGACTAAAAGACATTCCAAAGTATTATTCAGAAAAATTAATTCATGTGAAATTACACGTTTTTACTTATGAACAGAGATAAGTAAATTAGTGAAAATCCATTTTGCCACCGATACGGAAAATTGGAACCTGAGACAAGTTCCAGAGGCAATCTCAAGAAGGCAAATTTTAGCCTAAGATATGGAATTTCATTGTTTATTTAATGTCCATATTGCAGCTAGAAGATAATACAGCGCTAGTGATAGGCCAAGAAGCTCGTGTAAAAATGAAGTCTCTCAGAAGGTGTTTCAAGAAACTACAGGGTTCAAAACATCAAGCACAGCGCCATATATTTCAGAGCAGTTCTGGGTATTACAGCTAAGCCCCGTTCACTTGCCATGTAACCGATGAACGAGACATCACATTAAATGACAAGTAGAAGCGGCGCTCCTGAAGTTGTCACTTGAAACAGCAGATCCTAGGGGGTCCCAGGGGTCAAACCCCTGGAAAACCCCTTTAATATTTGATGTGGAAATAAATATTTGCAACGGTAAATTTTTTTTTAAAATCATGATCTCTGTGGAAGCCAGCAATTTACCAGTGATAAGCATGAGATATGGAGTGAAACTGGCCCTTCTGCATGGACCATACCACTTTTAAACAACTTTGATTTTCCTTTCAGCTTGCAGTAGACGCCTTGTTATTGGTACTCTTTGCACTTTATGCAGTACTATTGTGAGACCCCAGCCACCCTCTCTAATTAACTTTAGACAGAACTGGACCCAGTATGTATAGGCAGTATTATCTGGAGAATGGAACTTTAATTATTTAACTTAACTTAAATAATAATTATTTAATTTATGTAATATATTTAGTCAAATTATATTTTAACCCTTTAAGGACACAGCGTAGTTTGTATGTGAATGCTCAGCGACTTTTTTCATATTTTACTTCCCCACCTTCCAAAATTCATAACTTTTTAATTTTCCTGTTGATATAGCTAAGTTAGGGCTTATTCTTTGCGTGATGAATTGTAATTTCATTTGGCACCATTTTGGAGTACATATTATATTTTGATCAGCTTTTATCAACATTTTTTTTGGGGGTGGGTTTAAAAAACCCATATCATAATTTTCTTGCTTTCTGTTTTTATGGCGTTCACTCTGCATTAAAAATGACATGGTAACTTTGTCCGGTGGGTCATTACAATTACAGCGATACCATATTTATATTGATTTTATTTAGTTTTATGCTTGTACAAATAAAATGTCACTTTTTGAAAATGAACAATTTTTCTGGGGTCACCGTATTCTGACACTAATAACTTTTTTAATGTTTTGGTGATAGAGATATGTCAGGGGTCTTTATTGCTATTTTTTGGGAAAAGCGAGGAGACCAAAATATGTTAATTTGAGCATTGCGGTATATTGTTGTTTTTTTTATCAACGTTCACCATAAGGGATAAATAACACTATTTTTGGATAGTGGGGACTTATATGCACATGGGGATACCTAACGTGTTTGTTTATTTTTTTTTGTGTTTACTTTATGCTTTTTTTTTTTTTTTTATATGTCCCACAGGGGACTTGAACCTGGGATCTATGATCCCCAGTGCAATGAACTGCATTGCATAGTATTGCAGTACATCGCATATAGGTTCCCTATGGAAAATGTCCATAGGCAGTCATGCCGCAGGCACAGCTCCTCTTCTTGCGGGATTGCAGTGCCGTACTATTACAGCACTGAGTGTTAACTATATGCTCAGCATGACATAATAGTACGGCGCAGAACGGGAAGGGGGGAAGAGGTTAATGGTAGCTGACATATTAAACATGGTTACTGTGTTGGGAGTAACCTCTTTAATGTACGCCCCCACTAAAATTTAAGCTTGCAGAGCTGGTAGTTCTTAAAGGTGCAAGAGTAATCTGCTCAGGGTACATAGAGTTAAACATAATTTAATTTAGTTTGGTAACTGCTGATCAATGTATAATAGGTTCCTGATGTTTGCATACATTCTTGTACAAAGGTCTTTGTATACAACAGGATGTCATTTAATGTATGCATACATCATCATATATTGTTGGTGTTTCTGATGAGAAGTGACGCCCTTAAGGTACTATTCTTATTGGACGAAATATGTAAGGGCAAGTCCCAGAGCTGTTACTATGAATTAAAAGCAAAAGCTCCAAGAGAGGACTTCACACATGCTACAGGGTCTTATCTCATTGTCTTCCCAGCCAGAATATTCCATTCTGCCCCAGAAGGGTAGTTAAAAATTGGTGAAATCCCTAGTTTGGGGGTCATAACCAAAATCTATCACAACAAAGGAAAGTTGTCATGTTGAACTTGCTCCTCTATCTGTGGACAGAATGCTGTAAAGAAAGTGTAACCAAAGAGATTAATATTGTGTAGTAGCAAAATATTTAATTACATCTTCAGTTCGCTTTGGGTTTAGGAGTCCAGTGGCTTAATAACTGATAGCCTTCCATGTATTGTTTATACATACAAAACCACCTAATAAATTGATGACTCTGCTATATGTTTGGAATAGTCCTAGGATCAGATTCGTCAAACTGGTCGACCATATTAAAGATGACTGAATATAAAATGTGAATTGCTGCCAAATTCAGGTAGAATTTACTCTTCACTGTCCTAGCAATATATGTTCTGCCAAAATTTAAAAAAGAAATCTGCAAAAAAGGAAAAAAACAATGTTAGACCTTCAAACAGCTAGCGGGAAGCAACATATGGAGGCGGCTATTGTTACTGTAACTTTTATTCTAAAATGATTCCAGACAAGGGAGTTGCAGTTATGAGGTGACATCAGGAAACAGAGTGTTTTGTGGGGTAGAAAAAAATGACAGGAATGCATTTAATAATGTATTTATATCTATGTATGTGTAAGGGTATAAATGTTACATCCACCTTGGAGAAAAGTTACAGATGATATCAGGAAATGGTTTTTGTTAGCTGCAAACCAAAAATAGAGCAGGGGCACAGAGAGAACTTCAATCCAGTGTTGATGTGTGAGTGAGCATAAAACCACCATCTCCTATCTCACATTCCTCAGCCGAGGCTTCAAGGTAATTTTATATGTAAGGAGTCAATAAAAGGACTAGTAATAAGTAAGTGTCAAAATTCTATCTGGGTTGTTTTTGACCTCATATGGACTTACTTATCTTATTGTCAAAGCAGCCATAAAAGTGCTTGTTTTTTGCAAGATGAGCTGTAGTCTTTATAGGCACCATTTGAAGTGCCAATAAGCAAACAATGACATTTTTTTTTTATAAATGATTTATTTATTTATTTTTGGCAGGGGTATAGATTTAAAAAACCGAATTTTTAATTTATTGATTGATTTTTTTTTTTAATTTTATTAATTTTTTTTAAATTAATGGTCATACATTATAGGTTAACTTTATTACTCAAAAATTATTACCAAAAATGTTTTCCATGTCATTTTTGATGATAATGGGGGTGTTCTTATTTGTTTTGGAAATGGACTTAAAGGGATGTTCTCATCTCAACATTTAATGGCCAAAAGTGGCTGTTCCGGATTCTGTATTTGATAATGTGACCGTGAGATTTGTAATACCTGTATTTCTCAAACTTTCAATCAAATGATTTATGCAAAAAAAGAAGCATTAAATAAGTGGCTGCTCTACAAAGTTTCCATAAGCCCCATAAAAGTTGATAGGAGTTCAGGAAACAGTTCAGCATAGCCATGATCTGTTGTTCCCTTATTTCTGGCCTTGTGGCTAGGACTTACAACCACATATTCAGATTTCAGCAATGACTGGCTAAAATAGAATATCCCTTTAAATTGAGGCGATGTTCACACCAGCATTGGAGTTAGTAGTCTTCTTTGCATAATCCATCAAAACAAAATAGCTAGACTCCCTAGCAGAGTCCTGGTGGTCCCCATTTTAGTCAGTAGGGCCATTGGGTGTGGTTGCATCATACAATGGTTCTGGCTGTTCTGTATTTTCATTGTTCTGCTCCTATAGTGGAACAGAACAACAGAAATAACAGAGATGTGAACAAAGCCTTAGGCTAAGGCCACAAACAGAAAACATGCTGATATTTCCATCACGTGTCTGCTGCATTTTTTAACCTTTGCATTGGAAAAAATAAAACCAGCAACACAGGTCACTTTGAGGTACTGGAGGTTTTAGTTGCAGCATGTGGATGAGATCTGATGCAACTACTGTACAGTAGATCACAGTGGTTTAGCCAGTGTCACATTCTCAGCTAAACCACTGCCAACAAGTCTCCAGCCTAAATTGTACTTTTTGTGTCCTACAGTGCATACACATATAACTGCACAAACACACTGCACACATATAGTCACATACAGGACACACAACTACACACTCCAATCACACCCTTTGCATTTACACACTTGAAGCCTGTATCCATGTACCTTGTGCAGCTACTTCCTCTTTAGGCAGACAGAAACAGATTTTTTTTTGTTACATTGATCTCTATGTATGTAAACTGATGGCCATCCGTTCACATAGAGATCAATGTAAAAAAAAAAAAAAAAAAAAAAAAAATCATCCTTTTCTGTTTTTGGATAGACACAAAAACATAGTATACCATACTTTTGTATCTGTCCAAATAAAAAGACAGAAAAGGATTGATGGCCATCCATTTGCATCTGTTTGTGTCCATGTTTTACATCCATTAAACAGATCCGCTAAATGGATGTGAAAAATGGGAACAGAATAGAACCCAGGATTCATCACCCCATCCATTAGCTGTTCTCAGCAGCTGATACAGAGGGAATGGAGCAGGAATCAGACAGCTCTGTTCTCTGTGTAGACACTCTGGCTTAGTTCCTATTCAACTGAATGGGATCTGATGTGCAGTACCTGGTCTGGCCACTACACAGAGTACAGTGCTATCTGCTTCCTGCTCCATGCTCTCTGTTTCGGGCACTGCTGATCCCACTGATCTGGCATTAATAATTATCCTTAGGATAGGTCTTCAGTATTTTTAGCCTGGAAAACCCAACCGTGCCGCATCTTTTATTACACTGGTCCCACTTTAAAATCAACTCTAGTAATCTCAGTATATTGCTAATTATTTTTTATTCAGCCCCTTAATATATTGTGTAAGGCGCTTCCATATTGGAGGTATACTTTGCATTAGTAGCTTTTCAATCTCTGTACAGTAAGTACCACTATTGGCAAATACAGACTATCACATCAAGTACCACTGAAGCCGATGCCTTTCTCCTGCCATTGATAAAATGCACTCCAACCACTTCACATATTCTCCTAATTAAAGTAATTACTCCGACTATCATAACTTAAAAGGATATTCGAGTCAGGAAATAGCGCTAAACTGCTGCTGCTGGTACTATTGAGAGATTGTGAAGATTTTGCCAGTGCTAGTATCTGTAATCAAAGACTATGAAACTGAGGGAAATAAAGCCAAGGTTCATTGACGCTAGGCTCACACCTGTGTTCGGGTTTCTGTTCGTGGGGTCCGCTTGGTAAACCTAATCTGCTTAAAAAAGTGATTACCCACAGAAATTTGTGGACCCCATAGACTATAATGGGGTCTGCCAGTTTTCTGCCTGATTTCATACAGAAAAATGATGAAAAATGCGGAGAGAAAAGTCCTGCTTTCAGGACTTTTCTCTTCACATTTTTAAAGCGGAATGGGGAATGGAATCCCCGAGTGGAGCTCAGGCGCAGGTGTGAACCTAGCCTGATTGTAAAATGGGGAGCTCATGGATGCACGCAACACATGATTTTGGGGGTTCCACGGACACTTGTGAGAACGAATGAATGCACCAGACACTTTGGATGTCTCCATAATGTTATCATTTTAGGTGACTGTGCACACAGCAAAAAGCTCACAGATAGTACCAGCCAAAAAACCTTATTGGCAAATATAGAACCACTATGTAATGAGAGCCACACAGGACCCATGTAACACCAGCCAGAGACATCAGGTGCAGAGATCACTATTCCCAGAGATCCTTTAAGCTAAGTCCACATGTGTCGGGTCAGCTGCCTGCGATGAGACCCTGAAGCCAAGGGGGTCCACAGGTCATCCTCACCACACCAGGGCTGGTTAAACTTCTTTGCTGTCCTTTCTGATTTCCTATTATGGCTGGAAGTCTATACATACATTTATTACCCCTGCCCTTTGATGCACTGGAGTGAGATTTATGATACACGGCCTTCTACTGTCAGAAAGGAGAAAATTAACCCTTTGATGTAAAAATAGCAGTTGATCAGCAGCATATAGTCAAAGAGCGATTCTGTGAGGTAGGCGGTGGTGCACAAGGGGTTATCATTACTATGTGGCGGACACTGATAATCGATGGGAATGATGGGAAGCTTGTGTGCCCATATAGAGAAGGAAAGGGTATTGTAAATTCTGATACAATGTATGGCTTAGACATAGCTTTAAGTAGTCAGGAGAAGTTGGGCAGAGGGGAACAAGCTGAGCTTTTGCACAAGAGCCCAGGAGACTTGGATTACACCCCGGGATGGAGTGCTAGCTCTGTGGCAGACTACTCTAATTGTTTTACTGTGTGCAAATTACTAATAATATAATAAAATCTGTGAAAATTACATTATATAAACAGAATGCATACACAGCTCTGAACTTGTTTGCTGAGGAGGTTGAGGAGCATGACAGTCTCTTTCTATGGTGACCCTATTACACACGCAGTATAGATACTGTAGCTATAATAGTTAGAGAGTATCTCTGGGTCAACAGGACAAAAAAAATTAACACAAATTGTATTCTATGGAGCTGCTGATAAGGAATAATATAACATTATGTTATACAGTGTTACCTTGTTTCAATAGCTAATAAGTCTAATGTGTGTAATAATTGGTCATACCTATAGTTAATTGAGGATCAAGAAGGAATTCTGCCCATTGGTCCATGTAGTGTATTGTTCCAGATGTACCTGTAGTGGACCTATACTCTACAACTACAGTAGTATACAGGCTAAGCTGCAGTGTGGTAATAGACTATGCAGCTACAGTAAGTTACCATCACAGATAGATGATAGAAAGATAGCCTCCTAGCCAAAAAGGCACACACCAAGTTCTAATGTTAGAGGATGGAGGTCATACACTGTCCCCATTACCCCATCCCTGCCTAGGATGGACACCTATGCACGGCTGGGGTATGTACTTTGGCCAAGAACCACTGTCCTCCCACCCCATCCCCAACCAGGATGGATGCCTGTGCAATGTGCTCACTGCAGTTACAGACACCCAGATTTATTGTAATTAACCACAAACCCAGAGACTTCCCCAATATCCATCAAAATATTCACAATGCTTGGAATTGCACACCAAGGAGCCACCATACACAGTTGAAGGTCATCAGTATATCCCAAGATTTTTGTCTCAAGAACCCACCTGAATCCCCTAAAGGAGGACAAGACCTTCAAGATCAGCAGCAATGGATCAAGTGCTAAATTTAAAGGTAAGGGGGGCAGGGGGAATCCTTGGTGAGTACCTCTATGAACAGAAAATGGCTACCATTCAACCAAATGGTTGATATGGGCATTTAGTATAGGGAACATAGCATGTCAAGCAAACTCTTTACCAAAATGGCAAAACTTTAAGATACAAAAGAGATACAGTATGTCCAGGAAACTATCAAAAGTCTCATTGGCATCAAGACTCAGTAGTACAGCTTTATTTTAGTGTAGAAAAATGAACTGAAGCTATAGCATCAACCACAGTTATATGTAATAGATTTTCAATGGATGAATCCTATCTGCAGGTGAGTTAACAGGATTGGGAGAAGGGACTGAAGCCAAGTACATAATATTTTAGTCAATATTATAAAGTCTACATTTAATAAAGAGATTGGCCTGTAGGAACCAAGAAGCTTGAGGTCTTCACCTACTTTTAGTAGTAAGGATATATAAGCCTCATTAAATCTATCGGGAATGGGGAGCTTGTGTAAAGAAAAATCTCATAACTAAGGTCCATGTGGGGTCTAATAACTTATAATACTCATTGAAGAATCCATCTGGACCTGGAGATTTAGATAATTTAAGTGATTTTATCACACTGAGTATCTCTTCTTTTGTGATAGTGGAATCTAAAAGTGTTCTTTGCTCTAGGTTTAACGAAGAGGGATTGTCCTGTTTCAAGAATGCTAAATTCTGCTCAAAATTGTCTGAAGCTTCCCCATACGGATATTCATTAAATGTGCAGAATTTTCCAGCAATTGTGTTAGGCTGAGTAATTATTGAATCTAAGAGGAACAAAGTCTATGGTGACTCTGGTGACCTTTCAGAAGGGTTTAGTCAATGACGCCAACACACATCTTGGCCTATTGCCCCACCAGATTTTAATATATTCCAATTGTGATGAAGACTTCTCATGCCATAGGACAGGTTTGGTAAGTAGGTATGACAATTGGCAGGTGTATCATGTACAGTGCTGGCCAAAAGTATTGGCACCCCTGCAATTCTGTCAGATAATACTCCATTTCTTCCAGAAAATGATTGCAATCACAAATGCTTTGGTAATAATATCTTCATTTAATTTGTCTTCAATGGAAAACCACAAAAAGAATTGTCAAAAAGCCAAATTGGATATAATTCCACACCAAACATAAAAAGGAGGTGGACAAAAGTATTGGCACCCTTTGAAAAATCATGTCATGCTTCTCTAATTTGTGTAATTAACAGCACCTGTTACTTACCTGTGGCACATAACAGGTGGTGGCAATAACTAAATCACACTTGCAGCCAGTTGAAATAGATTAAAGTTGACTCAACCTCTGTCCTGTGTCCTTGTGTGTACCACATTGAGCATGGAGAAAAGAAAGAAGACCAAAGAACTGTCTGAGGACTTGAGAAGCAAAATTGTGAGGAAGCATGAGCAATCTCAAGGCTACAAGTCCATCTCCAAAGACCTGAATGTTCCTGTGTCTACCGTGCGCAGTGTCATCAAGAAGTTTAAAGCCCATGGCACTGTGGCTAACCTCCCTAGATGTGGACGGAAAAAAAAAAATTGACGAGATATTTCAACGAAAGATTGTGCGGATGGTGGCTAAAGAACCTCGACTAACATCCAAACAAGTTCTAGCTGCCCTGCAGTCAGAGGGTACAACAGTGTCAACCCGTACTATCCGTCGGCGTCTGAATGAAAAGGGACTCTATGGTAGGATACCCAGGAAGACCCCACTTCTGACCCAGAGACATAAAAAAGCCAGGCTGGAGTTTGCCAAAACTTACCAGAGAAAGCCAAAAACTTTTTGGAAGAATGTTCTCTGGTCAGATGAGACAAAAGTAGAGCTTTTTGGGAAAAGGCATCAACATAGAGTTTACAGGAAAAAAAAAAGAGGCCTTCAAAGAAAAAACACGGTCCCTACAGTCAAACATGGCGGAGGTTCCCTGATGTTTTGGGGTTGCTTTGCTGCCTCTGGCACTGGAATGCTTGACCGTGTGCATGGCATTATGAAGTCTGAAGACTACCAACAAATTTTGCATTATAATGTAGGGCCCAGTGTGAGAAAGCTGGGTCTCCCTCAGAGGTCATGGGTCTTCCAGCAGGACAATGACCCAAAACACACTTCAAAAAGCACTAGAAAATGGTTTGAGAGAAAGCACTGGAGACTTCTAAAGTGGCCAGCAATGAGTCCAGACCTGAATCCCATAGAACACCTGTGGAGAGATCTCAAAATGGCAGTTTGGAGAAGGCACCCTTCAAATCTCAGGGACCTGGAGAAATTTGCCAAAGAAGAATGGTCTAAAATTCCAGCAGAGCATTGTAAGAAACTCATTGATGGTTACCGGAAGCGGTTGTTCGCAGTTATTTTGTGCTACCAAGTCTTAGGCTGAGGGTGCCAATACTTTTGTCCGGCCCATTTTTGGAGTTTTGTGTAAAATTATCAATGATTTGACTTTTTTTTTCATTCTCTTTTGTGTTTTTTCATTGCAAGCAAAATAAATGAAGATAATATTACCAAAGCATTTGTGATTGCAATCATTTTCTGGAAGAAATTGAGTATTATCTGACAGAATTGCAGGGGTGCCAATACTTTTGGCCAGCACTGTAACAGAAAATTCCTATAAGCCACCTTTGCCATCATTCTACGACTTCTAAAAAAGCTTTACATTTTCTAATGACATAGGAAATAATAGCCTTTGGGACAGATCGAAAATATCCTCATGTTATCAATGTTAGAAATGTTATCATCTATCATTGAGCCGTTGAGAAGTTTCTAAAGTTTTATGAGTGGTAAAAATAAGGGAATCACCAATAAGTGGCCTGAAACTGAGGTATCTGTAAAGTGAGGTCAAACAGAATAGGAACCTGGTCTGAGATATATATATAATATAGCTATCAGTCTTTCTAATCTCACGCATTAAAGAGTTTGTCCAGGAGTCTCAGTACTTGGACAGGAGGCCGGGGGAGGTGAACATAAATCAAAAAATCACACTCACCTTTTTCATTCCAGTGTTTGCCGCCGCTGTCTGGTCCAGCATGCATCGGGGCTTCTGCCAGCAGAAGTCCTTGTCACATGTTACCACTGAGGCAAATCAGTAGCGTCAGTGGCCCAAGGAAAGTAACCGGTGATGCATGTAAGTGACATCACTGGTTCCTTTCGTGTGACCTGGGACAGGTGAGTACGATTCCTTTTTTTTTATGTTTCACCTTCCTCCTGGCCAAGAACTGAGATTCTTGGACAACCCTTTTAAGGAAGAAGTCTATTTTGGAGAGTGTGTATGGGACTATGAAAAACTGGATAGGTACACTGAAGTCCACCAGTTATATTACTCTTCCCATGCCATCAACCCCGTACTACTATAAAACACCAGTCTGTCTGTTGCCTCAGACATTATGTCTTCTCTCTGTCTGAAACTTAATCTTTCAAAACCAAACTTCTTCTCAGGGAGATCCCTCATGAGAACCTACTGTAGTGCACTATGGACCTCAGAAGATTCACCTTCCAGCTGGACAACAACCCTAAGCACACAGACAATGTAGAAGTGGCTTCAGGACAAATATACAAATGTCCGTACATGACCAAACCAGAACCTGGACATGAACTTGACTGAACATCTCCAAAGAGATCTAAAAAAACAGCTGTCCATCAACACTTCCTGTCCAACCTGACATCCAAAGAGAGACATCTACAGAGAAGAATTGGAGAAAACCCTTAATACAAGTGTGCCAAGATTATAGGGTCTGAAGACCTCAGGCTGTAGTGTCTGCACAAGTGCCTCACCCATATTTCAGGGGGTTTAAAAAATTAAATTTGCATAAATTTCTATAAAACCATTATGGACTGTGTAACGTAAGAAAATGTAAAAAAAGCTATTTTGTGAATTACCTGTATACAAGCAGTGAGGTTGTGCTGTGACTTTCTGGCCACATTATATGTGCTGCTACCTTGATTTTTACTACCTGTCTCCTTAGAATGCAGAACAAATGGGGACAAAGGACACCCATCAGATTCATGGAATACCATATACAGAAAGCTGTTGTGCTTTCCTACATACAGTCAGAGAAGGAACTTTACACCTATTTAGAGAAAGAAAAAACCTTTACTATCTTATTATATAACATAACTACTGTAATTATTAACACGATTAGAGCCTATTTAATAAAATAGGACAGTATTAAAACATGATGTGTTATTACATCTGTATCTTCATCTCATGGTTAAAAACCAGCAGCTCCATGTAACCTGTCAATATCCAGTGTATGCACAGCCAGTATATCCAGGCAGTAAGAGTTTAACTATGAGCTAGTGGCTGATAGTGGTCATTATAATGTCATTGATGATGTCATAGACAGGGCTAACCTTTAAGATTCCATGTCCAGCTAGAAGTGTCAGGCTGGAGAGTGTTTGGCTAAAGCTGCATATCATATAGCTTTATCTTCAGTAAAAACATCTGGATTGGCATTTGCCGTGCGTCTTGCTGCCAGATCATTCTTTAGCAGGTGAGTCTTTGTGTTTTCTTGCTTTTTTTCTAGTTGTTTCTTCTGTCTTCACTTGGGTTCTATCTATCTATCTAGAGGCGTAGTTTCAATCTCCTGGACCCCAATGCAAAATATGTAATACCAATATCTACTACTCTAGTCAGCCAGCCCGCCACACAGGAGAGTTGACTGGTCGATCCTTTATAATAGAGCACACAGAAGAGCTGACAGATCGTGTAGCTAGCTCAGCGACAACGACAAACATTAATTCAGTTTATTCACCAAGGCACTCAAAGCATATGGAGCAGGAGAGTTAGTGTCTGCCATACAGGCACTCTTCCCCAACACATTATAGGTAATTCTGAATCTGTCCCATGAGGCTATATATCTGTAGAGACCAGGAGTAAAATGCCTGTCACTTATATGTTATATTCTGCTTTATCATGTTATAATCGGTTATGTTTATTGTTTATGCAGATCACTATTCCAGAGTGTTCCAAAAAGGTAATGGAATTCTCAAGTCAACAACCTGCAGGCCATGTTACGACAGGATGAACTTCACTTCATCAAGACAAGGCAGATTCCTGACTTCACAAGTGAAATATCTGCTGCGTCAACAGGTAGATTCCGGGCTCGGTCTCTGCTCTCATCTCTGCATGTGGCATATATATATATATATATATATATATATATATATATATATATATCAGACTTTCCTCAGTTAGATATATTCACAACACAAGTAAAATATCTGCTGCACAAGAGACACAGCTTGGTCTCTGTTCTCCACAGCCCAATGGAGGGGCAGTCCTTCAGCCATGGCTCCCTAGAGGTTTCCTCCACTGGGGGTTTTTCCTCTCCTGAGTGCCGAAGGACAACTCCTCGTGAGTCAAAGACCCATTAACAGCATCAGAGCCCTGACTTCTAATGGAAGTTAATAAAGAAGTCAGTGTATATCAAGTAGCCATGTATCTGAGTCTATCAATCTTTATCCCAACACTTTATAGGAGTCTCAGGTGTGGCGCTTTAGTCTACTTTAAAAAAAAAAATTGCTCTTTTGCCTTCTGGAGTCTGTAGTTTATGAGACTGATGGAGGCCATTATACTACATATGGGGTCCATTATACCCCTCTGCTCCAAGATCCTTATTTGAATAAAGAATAAAAGTGCTTTTTCTCCACATCCCTGGGGCTCTGAAACATAAGAAAGGTATGGTTTTTATTCTGCTAACAGCATCTACAGCACTATGGGAGCAGTTTAAAGTAGCTGGCGGTGGTGATAGACTCCCTTTAAGTCTCTTCAATGGGTGCGCTGTCCACCAAGTGACACATCTACATTCAACCTGTCTGTGATCAGGCTGAATGCCCAAAGGGGGGAGAAAAAAAACTGTACTCAGGATTGGTGGGGGTCTTAGCAGTCAGACCACCATCGATCACCTACTTATCCTCTGTTCTATGTGTGAAAAAAATTAAGTAGTGGGTTAATAAATAGATTACTAATTGGACCCAATTTGCTGTATATTACATATTTAATGTTCTGATTTATATCCACTATCACAGATGAAGATAAAATTATCTTTGTAAGTTTCTCTTCTACAGTTCATCTTGTGATCTTATCTAACTACTAAAAAGGGGGAAGTGGAAAAATATCAAGATACATTTTATATTAATAAATGATCTATTAGTCAAGTGCGCTAATATGAAAACCATCTCTTTTCCATATATAACTTCCATTTAAGTGATTTAAGTGTGAATATAATTGGTGAAGTTATAGTCTATAAGAGACGGGGTGTCAGGACTGTACTATAAATAAACACATTTCAGGGGCCTCGCCTGGAGACAGCATCTCCATTGGCCTATGTGTTGGTGTGTTGCTTTCTCCCTGGCTGGTCAGTGACTCTTCCATAGTTTGAGTCCCACAGACAAAGCGATGAAGTCCCCAAGGATTTGGGCAGCACAGTGGCTCAGTGGTTAGCACTGCAGCCTTGCAGCACTGGTGCCCTGGGTTCAAATCCTGCCAAGGAGAACATCTGCAAGGAGTTTGTATGTTCTCCCCATGTTTACATGGGTTTTCTCCAGGTGCTCCAGTTTCCTCCCACACTCTAAAGACATACTGATAGGAAATATAGATTGTGAGCCCCATATGGGATGGTGACTGTCAATGTCTGTAAAGCGCTGTGGAATATGATGGTGCTATATAAGTAAGCATAATAAATAAATAATAAATTTGCTACTTATCAAATTCTGCAGCAACATATGGAAAGAGGATAAATATTCTTGGTGCCATAGCCCCTTTAAATAGCCCTATGTGTTGCATAAAATGATCATCTTGCAAGGTTTACTTGGCAGTTTCATTTAACACCAAACAGAACTGCTATTATACTCTGAGGTCTCTTCAGACCCCAAAATGTAATAAGCATAGGCCTGGGGAGATGTATAAACATAAGAAATAGTGATACTTACCTCTGTAGGGCTCTGTTGCAGTGTCCAGTGTAGGTCCTTTTCGGGCATCTTCAAGTCGCATTAACAGTCAAGTGGGGTGCACCAATGTCATGATGCTGGACGCTGTGATGGAACCCAGGAGGGGTGAATACAACTTTTTGTTATGGTTGCACACCTCCCCTGGGCTTCCATTTATTATACAGTGGGGTCTGAAAACACCCCAGAATCTAATAGGGATTCATGAGTGGTGAACCCCAAAAACTTAAGACTTGAAATTTTTGGAATATCACTATTGATCCTGGCTCATTACAAATCGGTTTGCTCATCCCTAGTAGCCTTCCAAATAAAAACGGTTAAGCCACCATGTCCACAAAAACGCTAATAAAAGTCTCAATATATCACCCTTTTACATTGCTGAGATATACTGCATGCATTATGTTTAATATAATGTAATAATTATACTTTATATTCTTTACTTCTATTCTTGAATATGTAGGTGAAAAATAAAAAAAATAATAAAAGAAAGCACAGAATAAATAATTCTAAAGAAATGATTTGCTATGTTATTATTGCACTATATTTCATCAATATTTTATGAGAAACCTAAACTGAATACATTGTATGTTTTATTCTTAATAATTGAATATTATTACATTTATCATTATTATTATTTGCTTTTCAGACGTTTGATCATAGAGTAAGGTCAGGTAAGGTTTGCTATTGGAATTAACTAAAATTTCAAGTAATATAAAAGAAAGAAATTGGCTGCAGGAAAAACTTTTCCTTTTTAACATGTACCCGGCACACAGAGCTCTTGAGCACAATCCACTATAATCTGCACTTCACCACCTTCACGTATCTAATTAGACTTTCCTTGCACGTACAGTACTAAGCACAATACCTCAACAAGAAAGCATTTAGGCTTAAAGGATTCAAGGATTCAAATCCTCAGCTGGGTGCCACAGTGGCGCAATGTGTCACCGCTCACACAAGAACCAGTTACCCTGTTACCAAAATAAAAGCTATATTATCCTATTTCTGTAGAACAGAAAGTGCCGTTAAACTTTTCTATATTTCCCTTTATAGCATGTACATAAAATTCTTGTCAGGGATATTAAATTCCACCAAACACGCAGATATAAATAATATGCTGCTCATAGCAAAATGCTAAACAAAGCAAGCAGCCATCCGCTTCATTCAGAGGAGCCTTATAACGGATTGTCAGCGGTCAAGCTGGATATGTAACAATTGGGATACAGACAGATAGATAAGGCAGGGGATACACATGGAAATGAAAAGGGTTTTACAGTGGGTGAATGGGTTAAAATGGGTTAAAGGCTGAGGCCACACATTGCAGAACAGCTGCATTTTTCTTGCAGATTTTGCTGCATTTTTTTTTGAGCCAAAGCCAAGAGTGGCTTCAAAAGAATGGGAAATATAAAGGGAGCTCTTATATTAAACACCAAAATATGCAAAATAAAAATACAACTTTTTTAGGCCGGGGCCCCTCGTGGCTTTATTTTCCGCAATGTTTTACAGTCACTGCAAGGTGGATAGGACTCTAGCAAATTTCATCCACACCTTGGGCCTTAGCCTTACAATGCGTGACTTCACTGGTGATACTCACTGCTTGGATACTCTGCCACTCCTGTTCCAACCATGCTGGTGGGTGAACCTCTCTGGTCCGTGCTTCCTGGTCCATCTCAACACACCAAAAATGCTGCGTAGACAGTTACTAATTGAGGCAGGTCACCAGAAGGAAGTGATTGGTTGAGTGGAAATACAGACCAGAATTAAGCCCTTAAAGTGAAGGTACAGGATTGGGGTCAGATACACGATGTATTTTTTTTAATTTTTTTAACTCATTTTGACCAATTTCTAAAAAAAAAAAAAAAAAAAATTACTTGCCAGAAATCCCTTTTCACTGTATGTTTTGCCCGAAGTGACCTATTTTTTCAAGTTTTATGTTAAACATATTTCTAAAGAATCTTTGGTGAGGTGTTTTCAAATTTTTTCATGCTATTATTTATATTTGAAAAAAATTCTAAAAATCATGTAGTTCCGACTCTGGCCACTAAGCAAAATAATGTGCTGAGATGTCCTTTTTTCTGTAGGAGATTTGTTTGCTGCAGCCACCTCACTTATCAGCACACCAATGATATGTAGATAAGACACGGAATCCAACAGTCCCATAAGTGATTTCACAGCTTATCTACTCCCCGTTCTGCACAATAACACAGGTGTGTCACAGGTTACAGTGCATGCCTAAAAAACTCTCCCACAGAAGTCAATAGTGTCTGCTGAAGACAATTGTGGCTCATGGCTCATCTGCAGGAGAGAGGAAGGCTTAGTGACAAGAGCTGGAATTGCAAGATTTGTAGGATTTTTTAAATATAATAAAATGGAAAAATAAAAACTAAAATTCTTAAACAAAATGTTCCATGTAAAAACATTATTTAAAAATGAGATGATTTTCTTTCAACTCTTTCCCTTTAAGGTGAATATTAATGACACTGGAGCAGATGACAAATGAGACGGGCAGATTTACTATTGTGGTTACAGCTAGACTCTCGTATGAATGTGGTGTCTTTTTACCCATCTCAGTGCAAATAGTCTATAGTTGCTAGACATATGTGTGTGGCTTCTCAGAAAATGGTGTATGGTAAAAATGTTATGAAATGCGCACAAATTTTGGCAAAATTTTGGCGTATAATTCTGTCTCAAAGTAAGCCAACTAAAGGATAGTGGAAACTTGGTACAC
Organism: Leptodactylus fallax; assembly: GCA_947044405.1. Taxonomy (NCBI): domain Eukaryota; kingdom Metazoa; phylum Chordata; class Amphibia; order Anura; family Leptodactylidae; genus Leptodactylus; species Leptodactylus fallax. Next base: position 2,154,374 of record CAMRHE010000220.1, on the reverse strand, counting down.
CAGATTCGTCATCCAGCATCAGCCTTAAATCATCAGTCATAAATCTGGCACATTTTTAGACTGCCTGTCCTGGTTTACACTGTCATATCAGAGATAGGCAACCTTTTTTGTTGGTGTGCTGATATAAATAAAAAAAAAAAAAAAATCAAAGATGAGATACTCCGAGTGCCGGTCAATAATTATAAGGCTGCCACCCCTAAACTAAAGTCATATACCACAAACCATGACACAGAAGTGCTGCCACCAGATGCTTTAGGACGCATGCATTTACTGCTATTTCCTGGGGCGCTCCTGTACTTTAGATTAGAAGCAATGAAAGTCCATGTACAGCCGCCAATTAGTGGTAAATGTGTCCAGGAGTACCGTATGGCGGTATCCTTATATTGGTAACACACACTATGTATCTGCATGCCGTGCCAGGGAAATAAGCCTCGCATGCCACTCTTGGCACGTGTGCCGGGGTTTGCTGACCCCTGGTCTAACTATTAGAGAATCTGGGTCACTGTTCCTTAGGCTAAGGCCCACGTAGTGAGCCGCAGCCAAAAAAACATCGGAAACGCATCACGTTTTTTTCCCCCGCAGCGTTTTTCAGAGTTTTCCTCTGCAGACTTTCTGTCCCTATTATATCTATACAGAAAATGCCAGCGTTTCTATAGGTATAATTGACATGCTGCGGTTATCAAAAACACAAGCATTTTTGAAATTGCAGCTTTTCTGCTGCGGATTTTTTTCTGTATTGTATGGATGGGAGTAGCCAGAATCCCATCCACTTTGCAAGTAATGTAAAACACTGGATTTTCGCAGCGTGGTGCCCCGGCCTTAACAACTTATTGCATTCAATGTATCGCAATCACATACAATAATTGCATTCACTTTTTTGCAATTTAAGTATCAAAATGGTATTATAAAAATGCTATAATAAAAGCTGCAAATATCACATAAGACTAGGCTCACATGTGCACCCGGTCTCCACCTGGAAATTCCATTCCCCATTCCGCTTTAAAAATGCGAGAGAAAAGTCCTGCAAGCAGCGTTTTTCTCTCCACATTTTTCTGCCCTTTTTGGTCGGAAACACGGCGGACCCCATAGACTATATAATAGTTACCAAAGGTAATCACTTTTTTAAGTTCTTGGGGACCCCCCCCCCCCCCGAACGGAAACCCAAATGCAGGTGTGAATCTAGCGTAAGATGTACTATTATAACAAAAAAATCCGATATTGGCATGATTTGGCATTGCATGATATTGCATGTACAGATGAGATTTCATGCATCCCCATAAAACTATATCACACAAGTCATTGCTCAATATAGTATGACACTGCCATCTAACTTCATCACAAACATTTCACTGCACAAATGTAGGGGGTCATCATTTAAAGAGGACCTTTCACCAACTCCAGCTCATTGCATCCGTTAAATTTATCTCCAGCCCCCACAGTTCCTGAGCAATCAGTTCCATTAGTTGTGGTGCCTGATAGGATAATTAGGCTCTCTACTGTCAATTGGGCAGTCTCAAGCATGAGCAGGCATGGGAGCCTGATTCAGTGCTCTCCGCCTCATACTGGACAATGTCAGAGTAGATGGTTTTTGTCCATGGCATGGTAATTTGGCTAACTGCCTCCTATGGTTGGGAACGGTGGGGGCTAGAAAAAAATTCCAACTGCACCAGAATCAGTGGATTGGCGTCTATTAAAGGATGTAAAGGACCGAAGTTGGTCCACACTTTATTTTCTTTTTTTTTTTCAGATGAAATGTTAAAAAATTTGTTGTAAATAACAATATGATGGACTCTTTCAGTGACTGCAAAAAATTTAGGACTGCAGTGTGCCACTTGGAGGCAATGTGGATCCCTGCAGCTATTGATATGTACTAAGAGTTGAATTTAGCATTTGGGAAACAAGATGGCTTGTCACCCAAAAAGGCATACCAATAAATGTTTGTTTAAAGTAATGTGCAATATATCAGATATTAGGGTACAGACATGTATCCAAAGCGCATTCTAAATTGTCTTGGAAAATTGATGCCATTTTTCCATGAAGACAGGAGGTAGAGATCACACCCACTTTGAAGAGGGAGTACAGGCCAAAGCTCTCTGAGATTAAGGCTACATTCAGATGACTGAGGTGCAAAACAGCCGTGTAAATCGTCCATTTTTCACGGCAGTCTTGCACCCAAGGGGAACTCATTTTCATGGATCCCCCATAAATTTGAATGTATGGAGACACTCCTGACAAAAATAAGAGATGATCTATATTTTGACAGTCCATTACAACGTCAAAAAGTTGTATCAATAGCCCCCATGCACTGACACTGAATTTAATGCTGCCGTGTGATGTCTGTTAAAAAAACAGAGGCCACACATGGAGGGCCAATGTGGGATGCCTGCCGTGGGATATCCCATAGTGAACCCTCCTGAAACAAAAACTGTTTGGTTTTCGCCACAGGTTTAACCCCTGCAGCTAGAGTGGTTTTCCAGCTTTGCATTGGGGCATGAATCGACATTCTGTGGGTTCTTATATTTTTTCTGCAGTATGAATTGGTCTTTAGATCACCTGCATTTTAGTGCTACTGTAATTTGCAGCACTTTAGCTTCACTAACCTACTGCAAACTTGCAACAAGTCGCCCCGGCCTAAAGCTGAGGCCACACGTTACAGAAAAACTGAAATTTTTGTTGCAGATTTTGCTGCATCTTTTTGAGTCAAGAGTGGCTTCAAGAGGACTGGGAAATATAAAGGAAACACTTATACTTCTTGCTTCTGCTAAATCCAGAAGGCTTTGGTTAAAAAACCTCAGCAACATCTGCAACAAAAAACACTACTTTTGCGCAGCATGTGGCCTCATCCTAAACGACTATAATCTACAGAGTTTGTCATGGAAAGAGAGATCTGGGAAATCTCTGATTAATAGCATAGTATTCAGAAGGGTTTATAGGTGGAAGTAAAACAGGAAAGTTGAGTCCGTTTCTCCGTATCAAAAAATTCATGAATTTTAGTGAGTTTTTAGGTTGGTCCAGAAAATTTGGCTATTACCCAGACCATGTTTTTTTGTAGAGAACTCACCATACGAATGAGCCCTTAGTAAATACCTGGATCTCCCATAAAATAGCAATTCCGTTCTGAATAAATGGACAACTGGGAGTAACTATTTTCCTAATCAAAGGGGTGTGTCCCTACACTGACACTGACAGCTGTGATTGGACAATGTGAGGGTGTGTAGGGACACACCCACAACAGATCGAATTTTATTTAGAAATTTCTAGAAGGAATAACAGAAGAACGGTACAACAGAAAGCCATAAAAAAAAGATTCACCAGAATTATTTCATGAGGTTACAATTATTTGCTTAAACAGTCAGGAGCAGTGACAGGTCCCCTTTAAGGAAATGCATTGCTCGGGAGCTGTATGGCTCTGTGCCAGCGCTCACAACCCTTAATCATACACATCTACAGCTGATACTACAGTTTCCCATGAGCCACTTGTGATTTACAACCAACATGAACATTAAAATCTGTATTTTTAGATCGTTTGCAATTGAGGATTATAAACATGTCAACATGAAATGGAGTTTTAGGGTTAATTCACACACAGAAGAATTGCTGCAGCTATTTCTTCAATTTAAAATCAGTTCTATTCACCCGAATAGGGCTGTTTCTGCAGCAACCATATGTTTTTCTGCAAGCCTCATTCATATGAATGGGACGGTTTAAAAAATTGAAATCTGCTGCTTGTGAATTTGCCCTTACAGTATGCAGGATAAACATAACAGCACGACTTGTCTGGAACACATCCAACCAGGGGAACAATAAAAAAGAGGAAGGGGGGAAGAACATGGCCACCGGCACCACATGAACTCAGGTTACCTAACAACCATATTCAATGCAATAATCAGCTTCACAAAAAATATTAACGCTTTTGTTGCCATTAAGTTTATTGTAGTATCAAGTATACTACAGATCATAGACTTCTATGTGGATGTATCAGCTTAATATGCATCATATTTATTGTATAGACCATAGAAAATTAACCACGTGATATAGCATGTTATTAAAGTGGACCTGTCAGCTTAATACGAGTTGTGAGTCTAGTGTATTCATGTGTCATCTTAATACGAGTTATGAGTCTAGTGTATTCATGAGGAGCGTACTCCCCCTCCGTCTCCGACCGCTAATATCAGTGATAGACAGGGTGTCTTGTATGCACATTACACAGTAGCCTGTTCATCCTCAGAGGTGAGGAGAATACTCTCCTCATGAATACACCAGACTCATAACTACGAGTTTTTTACATTCTTATAGTGTTCCAAGACACTAAACAATCCATGTCTTAGACATAGCGTCTAAGCTGACAGATCTCTTTATAAAAATCATCATGTGAAAAGCTTTGACAGTTATAACATTTACTTACATAGTGTGGTGCCCCCTGCTGTTCAAATTATATAGCAATGTGCACATCTACCTAATAAACTGAGCGCTGGTGGACATATATGCTCAGTAGAGATGGGCAAACCTTCTGAGATTTGTTTCACAAATATTCGCGTGGCTCTCCTGCCAGTATCGTTTCCCCGAAACAGATATGCTATTATACTCTGGGGTCTCTTCAGTATAATACTCTAAGTTTGAGGTGCAAAAAATAATAAACATTTACACTCACCTTCCCTCATCTCCCCTGGGATACCTTGCTGCATCCATTGAGCTTTCTTTGGCCTCTTCTGGCCACCTGGGTGACATCAGCAACCCCAGGGCACCAGATTGGGACACAGCGGTCTCATGGCACTTATGGATGTTATGATGTGCCCCATGGTGTGGGTGGTAAACTCCAAAAATCTCAGGTTGTCAAACTCAGCTTGCTATGAACCGGATCATTCATCTCTAATGTTCAGTCATTCTTCCATAGACAACCTGAATAGTAATTCTTTGTTCACTTTAGAGTAGCTAGAGGTGGAAGGAGACTGACACTGGCCGTGGCTCGCCCCCATCTCTACAAACTCAATCAATATCAATGGGGACACAAGCACTACATTTCCACAATGTAGGGTATTAGCCTTAGAGTGTCAGAACAGGCATCCAACATGTTATTGTTAATGTTACTTTTAGACAGAATTTTTTCATTTTTCATGGTTGTCATAGTTACAGTCAGTGTAGTGAACAGGCCTCCTAGCAGTGTGTTCTGGGTTTAGGCACCCTTGTGAGCACTACAGCTACTTTTGCGTCTCTTCCACCATTGGATGTGCTAAGATAGAAACAAGATGGCCCCAGCCAGAATTTTAAGTTCTATGTTTCTACTTCTCCAAAACTGCAAAAACAGAAAACTCTTGCTCTTTCACTGAAGCTTACAGGCTCATCTTTTGCACAGCAACAAATCTGTATTCAGAAAAAAAAAATAAAAACTTTTCCTTTAAGGCTGGGGCCATTCAGGATGGACATGCTACTTACTTTCCCTGTGGAGATTCAGCTGCATGGCCATCCCATGTCTGCACCCTGTGTTGCACTGTTCCTTGAAAGCTGCCGCAGCAAAATCCTTAACCTGAGTGGTTTTGCTGCAGCTCTGCCTCAGCTATAACTGATATATGAAACCACAGCAAACATAACCAAACTAGACTTGTGATGTCACAACAATTTTACTAGGCATGACCCACTTATGATGTAGTTTAGCAGCAGTTTACCAGATGACTACATGTTTGTGATGTCACAGTACTGCATGATACCTACATCTTGTGATGTCAGAGCAGTTCTATTCCATTCAACTCATTCTGTGATGTCACAAAAATCAACAATCATTTACAATATCTGATTACCACAGGAAAATACATCACACTTGTGATGTCATAGCAGCTTAAGGGAAAAACAAACTGACAAACTCACTTGTGATGTCACAATTGTTTACCCAACAGCAAGCAACGACTTAAATAAATAAGTGATGTCACAGTGGCTGACAGAAGTTAGCCTTCCAGATCTCTCCAGTAATGTCTCAGTAAATTACTTTACCTGCAGGTTGTATATTCTTTCTTTTGTACTGCAGTCACATCAAATTCTCTCTATTCTATTTCTTTCACATTGGTTGTTACGAGGTGCTGACTAAGGGTAAGGACACACATTTAGGATTTCTTGATGCATTTTTTGAAGTCAACCAGAAGTGGATTTTAAAAAGGGGAGAAGTAAAATCTCTTGGCCCTCACTATTTATGATCCATACTTGGCTGTCACTTACTGCATGAACAAAACCTAAACGTGTGTCCTTATACTAGCTTTACTTGTATTGTACATTTCAGAATGGCGACTGCCTCTTTTTTGGTCATGCAGAATAAGGTTAAGACCCCACGTTGCGGAAACAAAGCGTTTTTTTGTTGCAGATTTTGATGCAGTCTTTTGAGCAAGGAGTGGATTTAACAGAAGAGAAAAGTCTAAGAGCTTCCTTTATATTTTTCATTCCTTTTCAATCTATTCCTTGCTTTGGCTCAAAAAACCGCAGCAAATTTTGAAACAAAAAATATTGCTTTTTCGCAACGTGAGGCATTAGCCTAAAGCTGGGTCTTACCTATAACAAATACAAGAACAATCTGAATGAGGCTGAATTGTCCTAGAAGTGGACCCACACAATATGCTCAGAACCTCATATACAAGGACAAGTTGGACAAATTCTAAAATCAAGTGGAAAACCTTTCCAGAAAAGTGGAGGCAGTATACAGAATAACAACATTTTGGAGAAAAAGACAGACGTGGACAGCATATATTGATCTTATGCTTCTCAGCAAAATCTACAAAAATGAACACAAGGTTCTTAGTATACATATTGATCAAGATATAAGCCTACTAGGTATAAGCCTACTAGCCTCTTCACGACGACCTCTGTATACTAAGAACCTTATCTTCATTTTTGTAGATTTTGCTGAGAAGCATAAGATCAATCTATAATACTGGAGTGTGCGGTCTATGTCTGTCTTTTCTCCAAATTATTAGTATACAGTATAACAATATACAGTATATGTATACCGTATAACATCTCTACATGAATCCATAATACAAGCAGATATGGGAAACTTGTTTCTTTCTCCACTTTTCAGTTCTTTCCCCCTCATACCCTCTTCCCCTAATCTCTTCACTCACTCATATTTCTTTGTTAAATCTATCTATCTTGAGACCAAGACAGACTATCAGTAGAGATGAGTGATCCAGTTAGTAACAAGCTAGGCTTGTTTCAAATGTTGTGTTTGGCAGAACCTGAAAAGTTTGGGGGTTCACTGACAAATCATTATTAGACTTTGGGATCTCTTTAGAAAAGTATAATAATTGGAGACCCAGGGGAGTTGCAGAAAAATACTCAAATTCACTTACCTCTTCTGGACCCCTTTGAGGAGTCCAGTGTTCTTTCCCAGGCATCTTCTGGCCTTTTCTGACCTACTGTATGACATCAGTCACATCTGAGACCTGTCATTGGGCCCAGTTGTGAACCTAGCCTCTTTGCTGCCTAAGGCGGACTATTGAAAGACGCCGCCCCCCCCCCCTAAAAAAATATAAAATTGCGTTTACATGCTGTTAGCGTCACACGCTGTTATTGTCATACAATAAACATACACAAACTTATGAAATATTTTTTAAGAATTCTTCTTCCTGTATTACTTCAGTATCAGAAATCAACAACACGGCATTAACAATGAAAGCAACTTCACACATCTTCTGCTTGGTGGATGGACGAGCTCACGTGGCCCCCATTCTCTATAATAGGAGCGCCGCAGATAGAGGAGTACTGGACTTCGGCTATCTTTGGCACTCCCATCAAAGTTGAATGAGAGCCACGCGGGTTCGTCCATCCACCAAGTGACACACCTATATATGGCTGCAGCCAGGCTGGATTCCCACCCAGTGGGGGGAAAAAAAACCCCCCAATTTTCAGGCCCAGTGGGGGTCTCAGCTGACAGAACCCCATCAATCAGGTATTTATCCTCTATCATTTAGGTGAATACAGTGCAGTAACATTCTGTGACTTACCGGTGACGTCTCTGACTAATCCTTCACATTTCCCTTCTCTTCCCTTTGGACTGCCATGACCACTTCTTCCAGCTGTGACTTGTCTCTGTAAAGTTTACAACACAGACATCTTTGGCTCCTCACTTTTCCAAGCATCCAACCCACATTGTCCTCACCTGCACACCCATCCTGCTGCCTTTGTGTACCCTTGTGTACCCTGTATAAATAGTGCCCCTTATTAATAATGCCCCAGGTGTTAACTAATTAAAAGGTTTTCCAGGTCATTAATAAACTAATCAGTGGGGCTCAAAAACCCAGAAACCCCACTGATCAGCTGTTTGAATGAACCGTGGTACCTGTGTAAGCGCTGTGACCGCTTCTCTGTTTACATAGTGTCATTCATCTCATAGCGGCCATGTAATGTAACTACAGCCTCGTCCTATACACGTCTATGTGACAAGGCTGTAATTACATCACACGGTCACTATAAACAGACAGCATGTGATATAAACAGGCGCCATAGCCCCTTCATACAGCTGATCAGAGGCGGAGTCCACTGATCTCTTAGGACAGATTGATAATTATCAATAAGGATAGCACATCAATAAAAATGAGCTGGAAAGACCCTTTAATAAAGCCCAAGTGCCACCTTAAAGGGGTTGTCCAGGATAACTAATTTTTTAATATGAGGCTGGTGAACGTGCTCCGGTGTCTTCCAGCGCGTTCCAGTCCTGCTGCTCCGGTGTTTTCTTCTCCTCGGCGTTCATGTGCGGTGGGGACTTCCGCTAGAAGAAAACACCAGAGCAGCAGAACCAGACTGCAGTGGGAGACATCGGAGCGCAAGGGACAGGTGAGTAGGAGTATTTTTTTAATACAGTATTACACGGTATTATGGCCCACAGCGGCCCCTGCATACAGTATTACATGGTATTATGCCCTGCAGTGGCACCTGCACACAGTATTATGCCCCACAGCGGCCCTTGCACATGGTATTATGCCTCATAGTGGCCCCTGCACACATTATTATGCTCCATAGTGGCCCCTGCACTCAGTATTATGCTCCATAGTGGCCCCTGCACATGGTATTATGCCCCATAGTGGCTCCTGCACTCGGTATTATGCCCCATAGTGGCCCCTGCACACAGTATTATGCCCCGCAGCGGCCCCTGCACATGGTATTATGCTCCACAGTGGTCCCTGCACACAGTATTATGCCCTGCTACAGCCCCTGCACACGGTATTATGCTCCATAGTGGCCCCTGCACACGGTATTATGCCTCATATTGGCCCCTGCACTTGGTATTATGCTCCATAGTGGCCCCTGCACACGGTATTATGCCCCATAGTGGCTCCTGCACACGGTATTATGCTCCATAGTGGCCCCTGCACTCAGTATTATGCTCCATAGTGGCCCCTGCACACGGTATTATGCCTCATAGTGGCCCCTGCACTTGGCATTATGCTCCATAGTGGCCCCCTCACTCAGTATTATGCTCCATAGTGGCCCCTGCACACGGTATTATGCCCCACCGCAGCCCCTGCACACAGTATTATGCTACATAGTGGCCCCTGAACACGGTATTATGCCTCATAGTGGCCCCTGCACTCGGTATTATGCTCCATAGTGGCCCCTGCACACAGTATTATGCTCCATAGTGGCCCCTACACTCGGTATTATGCCTCATAGTGGCCCCTGCACTTGGCATTATGCTCCATAGTGGCCCCCCTCACTCAGTATTATGCTCCATAGTGGCCCCTGCACACGGTATTATGCCTCATAGTGGCCCCTGCACTTGGCATTATGCTCCATAGTGGCCCCCTCACTCAGCCGGCTGGGAGTAACATCAGATCACTGGAGAGGTGAGTAACAATGGTTTTTATGTTTATCACCTCCCCTGGGTCTCCGATTATTATACTCCGGGGTCTGAAAATACCCCAGAGTATAATAATAGTAGTATTTGGCCTCAATGCCGATGCCCGCTGCCACTCACAGCCGCTTCTGCTTCCCCCTTCTGCGTCCCATAGCAGAAGGGGAAGCGCAGGCGGCCACAGCAGGCGCGGGGATCGATTAGTAAATAAGCCGTTACCTGCTGGGGTTACTCCAGTAGGTAATGGCCTATTTATATATATATAAAAAAAAAGTTATCCTCACCTACCTGTGATCCCTTGATGGAGCCGCCGCCTCCTCTTCTTCACCCGCGTCCGCATCTCAGCGTAGGAGGCGCGATGACGTCATTGTATCGCCGCCTGCGCTGATGTGCGGAGATCTCGTGAACCAGCCCAGGACAGGTATCGCTCAGCTTTGTTGTTTTTTTTTTTTTAATCGGCCAGTCCTGGGCTGGTTTACGGTAAATAGAATGTAAAAAATGCCGCCCCCCAGACAGTGACGGACAGTGCCGCCTGAGGCGGCTGCCTCACTTCGCCTCATTAGGGGTGCGCCCCTGATTGGGCCTCAGTGGTCACATGTAGAATATTGACATCTTGATGCTTATCTGAAGAGACCCCAAAGTATAAAAATAGCACTTCCAGTTCAAACTGAACAAGTATTCATGAAACAAATATTTCGGGGTTCGCCCATCCCTAGCTGTCAGCTAATTGTATAATCAAATTACAACTGCTCATAGAAATCTATCATGAGGGAAGAGGAGGTGAAGAAGAAGGGGCCAAGTGAGAGAGAAGCAGACACACACATAGATGTACTGCTGCAGCTAATAGTGAGTTTTCTAATTCACCACAGGTACCTTATTCACATCTGTGCTGTTCAATACTTCTCTACATCTTCAATGCAGGTGCTGAGGGAGCAAAATGTTTTTCCATGTACTGTCTAAGGGACATACAGAGGTATGCAAAAGTTTGGACACCCCTGGTCAAAATTGTTATTATGAACAGTTAAGCAAGTTGAAGATGAATTGATCTATAAAAGGCATAAAGTTAAAGATTAAACACACTTGTCTATAATTTTAAGCAATATCAATGTATTATTATGTTTGAGTACAATTTTAGAGTGATAAAGGGAAAGGAGTACCTTGCAAAAGTTTGGAAAACCTTGTAGATTTGTGTGCTCAGATAACTTTGACCAAGGTCTCAGACCTCCATTAGCCAGTTATGGTTATTGCTTGTTCACTGTCATCATTAGGAAAGGCCAAGTGATGAAAATTTTACAGCTTTATAAATACTCAGCCTCCTCTAACCTTGTGCTAAAAAACAGCAGCCATGGGTTCTTCTAAGCAGCTGCCTAGCACTCTGACAATGAAAATGATGGAGGCCACAAAGCAGGAGAAGACTATAAAAAGATAGCAAAGTGTTTTCAAGTTGCCCTTTCCTCAGTTCGAAATGTAATTAAGAAATGGCAGTTACCAGGAACAGTGGAGGTCAAGATAAGGTCTGAAAGACCAAGAAAAATTTCAGAGACAGCTGCTCATAGGATTTCCAGAGTGGCAAATCAGAACCTCCGCTTGATTGCAAAAAACCTTCAGGAAGATTTAGCAGACTCTGGAGTTGTGGTACATTGTTCTACTGTTCAGCGATAACTGCACAAATATAGCCTTCATGGAAGAGTCATCAGAAGAAAACCTCTCCTGCATCCTCACCATAAAATTCAGCGTCAGAAGTTTTCAAAACAACATCTAAACATGCCTGATGCATTTTGGAAACAAGTCCTGTGGACTGATGAGGTTAAAATAGAACTCTGACCACAATGATCAAAGGTATGTTTGGAGAAAAAAAGGGCACAGAATTTCAGGAAAAGAACATCTCTCCAACCATTAAGCACAGGGGTGGATCAATCATGCTTTGGGGTTGTGTTGCAGCCAATGGCACAAGGAACATTTCACGGGTAGAGGGAAGAATGGATTCAATGAAATTTCAGCAAATTCTTGAAGCAAACATAACACCATCTGGAAAAAAACTGAAATTGAAAAGAGGATGACTTCTACAAATGGATAATCCTAAACACAAGTCAAAATTCACCATAGACTACCTAAAAAGACGCAAGCTGAAGGTTTTACCATGGCCCTCACAGGCCCCTGATCATAACCTCATTGAAAATCTGTGGCTAGGCCGCAAATGAGCAGTGCATGCAAGACAACCCAGGAATCTCACAGAACTGGAAGACTTTTCCAAGGAAGAATGGATGAAAATCCATCAAACAAGAATTGAAAGACTCTTGGCTGGCTACAAAAAGAATTTACAAGCTTTGATACTTGCCAAAGTGGGTGCTACTAGGTACTAACCATGCAGGGTGCCCAAACTTTTGCATCGGACCATTTTCATTTTTTGTTATTTTGAAAATTAATTTTCTTTTTATCCAAAAAATACATTGGAAATGTGTCATCTTTAATGTTATGCCTTTTGAAGATCATTTTATCTTCAACTTGCTTAACTGTTCACAATAACAGTCATTTTGACCAGGGGTGTCTAAACTTGTGCATACCACTGTATAACGGAGTCTAGTCTCCACCAAGCTCAGGGACAACTAAGAAATACAGAGAGAACCTGCAAAGGGGAAACTGCTAAACATGCAAAATACAAATCATATCAATCCTCATGTAAACACAAGGAAGGTTACCCTAAAAAGTCATCTGAAAGTTTAGATACGCTTTAACCTTCTGAGATTTTGTAGACTGAGCATAGACTTCTTCCACAGACACAAAAATTGCATATAGTTAAGTGATATCTGAATGAATTTATCGGGAGAAAAATAAAACGATTATATGGTTATTAGCTTTATGTGCTCGTGAAATTAGTCCACTATCTCAGTTACACTTTATAGGCAAGCCATTATGTGTTAAGCAGTAATAAAGTTAATATACATCTATGTACATTTTCACTGTTATTATGACCTTTTAACTAACCGAGCGGTCAACATTTATAGACAAGACTATGCCAGTTTGGATTATTTCTACTGAGAGTTGTGAAAGTAGTCCCCAGTTGTTCTGCGGCTATTAAAACATTTTTTCTTCTAAGACCTGAGCTATATGACACAGAGGGTGTATGACAGCACACGGAGTCCTATATGGCTTCACACCATATAGCCATATAGACTTCCTTGTACCTCCATGTAATGTCCCACCATGGAATAGTTTCATGTTGCTGGAAAGCCCCTTTAACTTACTGAATCATAAAAGAGGAACTTTTGTCACACCATAAACTCCAACTCTTTGCACCTTTATGAAATTCTGGCACAGTTGAACTATTTTCTCTAGCCCCCACCATTCCTGAGCAATTGGTCCTGTTAGTGTCAGTGCCAGATATGCTAATTAGGCTCTCTGCTGTCAAGTGGGAAGTCTTTGGAAGGATCAGACAGCCCAGCACTGCCCACATGACAGCAGACTGCTTAATTAGCATAATTAACAAACAGCATTGATTGCTCAGGAATGGTGGGGGCTAGAGAAAAAATTCCAACTATGCCAGAATCAGTGCCAGAGAGGTGGAGGTCCTCATTTAAGGTAAGTTTCTTGCTTCTAAAGGCGTTGTAAAGCTTGTTTTATATATATATATATATATATATATATATATATATATATATATATGTTTGTATGTTTGTGCATTGAAGCATAAGGTCATTTAGCATACCTTCTAACATTTAAATTCCACAAAATTTGAATAAGGCTAAACCCTTTGTGGTCCAGTTTACAGGCTTGTTTCACCAAAATCAGGACTAGCATGTATAAGTTAGTACTGGCATGCCTACCATAAAGGCAGACAACAGCAGAATAAATCCATAAGCAGCTATCTCCCCCTGGTGGTGCCTGCATGTAAACAATTTTTTTTTTCATGTAATTTTATGACTGTGAAAAAAGAAGTTATAGGTTTGAAGCTCATTGACTAAATTCACTTCTGACCCCTAAAATTATATATTATATAGTTATAGTGGACATTATCTTTATAAAAAAAATGGAGGTACAGTCATGGCCAAAAGTTTTGAGAATGATACAAATATTAATATTTACAAAGTCTACTGCTTCAGTTTTTCTAATGGCAATTTGCATATACTCCAGAATGTTATAAAGAGTGATCAGCTTAACAGCAATTACTTGCAAAGTCAATATTTGCCTAGAAAATGAACTTTATCCCCCAAAACACATTTCAACATCATTGCAGCCCTGCCTTAAAAGGACCACCTAACATCGTTTCAGTGATTGCTCCATTAACACAGGTGTGGGTGTTGATGAGGACAGGGCTGGAGATCAATCTGTCATGATTAAGTAAGAATGACACCACTGGACACTTTAAAAGGAGGCTGGTGCTTGCCATCATTGTTTCTCTTCTGTTAACCATGGTTATCTCTAAAGAAACACGTGCAGTCATCATTGCACTGCACAAAAATGGCCTAACTGGGAAGAGTATTGCAGCTAGAAAGATTGCACCTCAGTCAACAATCTATCGCATCATCAAGAACTTCAAGGAGAGAGGTTCCATTGGTGCCAAAAAGGCTCCAGGGCGCCCAAGAAAGACCAGCAAGCGGCAGGACCGTCTCTTAAAAGTGTTTCAGCTGCGGGATCGGGCTACCAGCAGTGCAGAGCTTGCTGAGGAATGGCAGCAGGCAGGTGTGAGTGCATCTGCACGCACTGTGAGGCGGAGACTCTTGGAGCAAGGCCTGGTCTCAAGGAGGGCAGCAAAGAAGCCACTTCTCTCCAGAAAAAACATCAGGGACAGACTGATATTCTGCAAAAGGTACAGGGAGTGGACTGCTGAGGACTGGGGTAAAGTCATTTTCTCTGATGAATCCCCTTTTCGATTGTTTGGAACATCTGGAAAACAGCTTATTCGGAGAAGAAGAGGTGAGCGCTACCACCAGTCTTGTCTCATGCCAACTGTAAAGCATCCTGAAACCATTCATGTGTGGGGTTGCTTCTCAGCCAAGGGAATCGGCTCTCTCACAGTCTTGCCTAAAAACACAGCCATGAATAAAGAATGGTACCAGAATGTCCTCCAAGAGCAACTTCTCCCAACCGTCCAAGAGCAGTTTGGCGCTCAACAATGCCTTTTCCAGCATGATGGAGCACCTTGCCATAAAGCAAAGGTGATAACTAAATGGCTCAGGGAACAAAACATAAAGATTTTGGGTCCATGGCCTGGAAACTCCCCAGATCTTAATCCCATTGAGAACTTGTGGTCAATCATCAAGAGACGGGTGGACAAACAAAAACCAACAAATTCAGACAAAATTAAAGCATTGATTCTGCAAGAATGGACTGCTATCAGTCAGGATTTGGTCCAGAAGTTGATTGAGAGCATGCCAGGGAGAATTGCAGAGGTCCTGAAGAAGAAGGGTCAACACTGCAAATATTGACTTGCTGCATTAACTCATTCTAACTGTCAATATAAGCTTCTGTTACTCATAATATGAATGCAATTATATTTCTGTATGTGATAAAAACATCTGACAAACACACATAAAAACCAGAGGGCAGCAGATCATGTGAAAATATAATATTTGTGTCATTCTCAAAACTTTTGGCCATGACTGTAGAGCCCATCCTGAGTTTTCCTATGGGCACAAGGATTCCTGTATACTCATCAGTCTCTCAGGCTCCTACTTCCATTATGGAAATTTTACCACTCCATGAAATGTGTTAGTTGCATGTGAATAACGTCAAACACCACACATTGCTTCTCCACTTCCCTGCACACAAATAGGCTGATCAGTCGAGTGTCTTGCACCGCGGGGCCTGCAGCCGAATCAGCCAGGGAATTGACAGCTAGATTGAGTAAGACGCTTATTTTTTCAACATCCTGCTTCAACCTCTGCCCCTATTGAATACAATGGGAAACAGATTCAGGATGGAATTTGGTGCTGATTTTGAGACAAAAATCAGCACCAAATTTCTTAACGTGAACATACCCTAAGGGTATGACCTATCCCTGGAAAGATTTATGTCCTCAAATGACAATGAGCAAAGCGATCAGCACACGTTTTACTTTCATGACCAATGAAAAGTTACATAAATGGGGTTTGAAGGATCACTCATTCGCTTAATGTATATGCTGAGTCCCCCACCGATCAGAAGAATTGGGGGCCCCTGTACCTTTGATTCAATGGAGCAACTATCATACTCTATATTCATTTCTATGGGAATACTATAATAACAGATCACTGGTTTTCTACTGGTGTCCAATGGATGTGAGTGGTCATCAATGTAGAAATATGCTGTCCCCCACCGATCAGAACGGGGGTCCCCTTTACCTTTGCCTCAATGGAGCAACTGTCTTTCTCTATATTCATTTCTATGGGAATATTATAATAACAGATCACTGTTTTTTTTACTAGTATTCAATGGGTGTGAGTGGTCACCAATGTAAAATTTTGTGACTACAGAAATTTTTCTTCTTTTCTCATAAATTCTAACTCTATGCAAGAAGAGAGTTACCTGTTTGTGAAAACTAAGTGAAGTGAAAAGTCTTTATAAAAATGTAAAATATGTAAAGCTTATTGCATTTACCTCTTTCCTTTATATTAAGATACCAAAGATTAGCATAACAGGCATGTAATAGGTAAACACAGATTCTGCAATAAATGTGAGACAAAAATGAAAAGGCCAGTGACTTCCCAGGAGCGTCGAAACCACACAGGAAAGCTGCTTGCTAATTCCTGCCTGCATTCCAACAAGGCATATTTTATAATGCTCTTTTAATGTCGAGAATGTAAAGTGCCTTACAAAACAAACCGGAGCGGCCAAAAGATCAAATACTACATTGCAATAGCTGGCATGTCAACAAAAAACTCCATCCGAATGGAGGGAATATAAATGAACTAGAGGTATTCTGCTGCTACTGGCAGTATTTAATGATAGAGCCAAGCCATGACTTTATAAGAAACTTCATAGCATATATGGGATGTTACATAAAGGATAAGAAATTCATAAAACACCAGTTATCAAATCAAAAACATTCATGGTCATCGATTAATGTCCCTAGAATTAAAAAAATAGTGCAATTGGGCATCCAAAAATATACATTTACATAGGAAAATGATCAAAATGTAAAAAAAAATTAATAAATAAGAAATAAAAATTAGTTAGTTTCTCCTTAACCAGTACACATCTGTAACATAGTTTAATTTGTCCTTTGTTACAACTCATTTTGTAATGAAAAGGTATCAGTGGTTTTCTATATTGTATGGCTTATATATCATTATGGTATCCTGACATACATTGCTCCGCCATTTATGATATTACATTCATATTTTGTAAAATAGGGCACAGAAAATAAGATAAGAGTTGATTTTTTTGCTTGTAAATGATGCAGTTGGGAAATGAATGAGTTAAAATATTAATCCAGCGAGAATTCTGCCTTGAAAAGCTGCAGCGAGAATCTGCTGTGCAGCTCGGAACAATAGATTTCTCTTACCCTGCTTGGTTCTTAACACTATCATTTCCAGTTTGCTGAGCCTTGAACATACTAGTAGAAAATTAAAAGAGAATTCTACAGCTTGCAATTTTTTTTTATATTTTATATTTGGCTGGGTCATTTGTGAATTGTCAGGGAGCAATTTTTTATTTGATTTTTAAAAAAATCCTTTTACATGAAAAATAGTTATTTTTTCACCTTTGATACAAGAAACTGACGTACTGTTAAAAAGGAAGAAAATGAAAGAAGGAAAGGAAAAATTGAAGGAAAGGAAAGGTGGGAGGGAGGGAGAAAAAAAATGAATGGATGTCAGGAGCAAGAAAAACATAGGATGGATGGAGGGGAATAAGGAAGGAAAGAGGGAAAGAGAAAAGGAAGAAAGAAAGAAATAAGTGAAGGAGGTAGCAAGATGGTAGGATGGCAAGAAGGAAGGAAGTAAGAAAAGAAACAATAGAGGAAGGAAGGAAGGAAGGAAGGAAGGAAGGAAGGAAGGAAGGAAGGAAGAAAAGAAACAATAGTGGAAGGAAGGAAGGAAGGAAGGAAGGAAGGAAGGAAGGAAGAAAAGAAACAATAGAGGAAGGAAGGAAGGAAGGAAGGAAGGAAGGAAGGAAGGAAGGAAGGAAGGAAGGAAGAGAACAGGTAGCGAAGGAGGGTCGGGAGTAAGGAAGAAGTGGAGTTATGGAATAGGAAAGGAAGTAAGGAAGGGAGGAAAGTGAGGAGGATGGATGTGAGGAGGAAGTAAAACATAGGATGGATGGATGGAAGGATGAAAGGAAAGAAACAATACAGAAAAGAGGGAAGAAAGGGTGGTAGGGAACAGGGAGCAAAGGAGAGAGGTGAGTAAGGAAGGAAGGGAGTTATGGAACAGGAAGGGAAGTAAGGAGGGAAGGCCAGTGGGAGGCAAGGAAGAGAAAAGGAATGAAGGGAGGGAGAGAAGGAGGGGCAGGAAGGAAGAAAACAGGAATGAAGTAAAGAAAGAAAGAAAGAAAGAAAGAAAGGAGAAAGGGAAGACAGAAGGGGAGTGTGTACTTATATATAAAATAAGAACACTGTGTTATTACAATTGACATAGTAGCTATTTTCCCATATACAAGTCCAATATTTAGACCTATGTCTTAAGCATGTTTGCAAGCTAAGAGCTACGATAATTCTATGTATTCATAGAATGTCATTCAGATGATATTTTCTCCTTTTATAATTTGCTGGTATTGTTTTCTTTTGTTCAAAATAATTTTGAAGTAATTTTCTGAACATTCATGAATGACAAAATCATAATATTAATAGTTTTCAACTAGGTAGAGATAAATCTTTTGTAGATTTAAAGAAGGGAGGAAGGGAAGAATGAGGAAGGCAAAGAAAGTAGGATAGAGGGAGGGAAAGAGAGAAGTAAGGAAATAAGGAGGTTATAGAAGAGGGAGGGGAGTAAGAAAGAGGCAAGCAGAGAGGCAAGGACCAGAGTAGGAAGGAAGAGAGGGAGAAATGAAGGAAGGGAAGTAGAGAAGATGGAGGAAGGAAAGAAGGAATGGAGGGAGGTATGGAAAAGCAAGGGAAATAAGGTAAGGGGCAAGGAGGAAGGAATGAAGGAAGAGAAGGAAAGAAAACAGGTAGGGTAGAGGGAGGGAAGGAACAACAGTAGGGGAAAGAAGTAAGAAAGGAAGGGAGGGAGGTATGTAAGAGGGAGGGAAGTAAGGAAAGAGGCAGGGAAGGTGGCAAGGAACAGAGAAGAAAGGGAGGGAAGGGAGGAAGAGAAGTGGGGAGCTAGAGGGAAGGAAATAGAGAAGGACAGAAGGAAAGAAGGTATGGAAAAGGAAAAGGAAGTAAGAAAAGAGGAAGCAGGGAGACAAGGAACAAAGAAAGTAGGGTATCAAAGTGGGAGGGAAGGAGGGTAGAAGAGGGAGGGAAGTAAGAGAATAGAGAAGGAAGGGAGGGGAAAAGGAAGGAAAGGAGGTATGGAAGTGATAAGGAAGGACATAGGGAAAGAGGGAAGTAAGTAAGGAGGAGAGGTAGGGGAGAGGTAGGGAAGAGGGATGGAAGTAAGGAAAGAGACAAGTAATAGAGAAGGAAGGGTAGAAGGTACGAAAGGAAGGCAGAAAGGGATGTATGGAAGTGAGAGGGAAAGAAAGAGGGAAGGAGGGAAGTAAAGAAGGAAGAGAGGTATGAAAGAGGGAGGAAAGTAAGGACAGAGGCAAGGAAAAGAGAAGGGGTGAAGGAAGGAGGAAGAAAGAAAGGGAGAAAAAGAAGGAAAGATGGAAGGAAAAACCGGAAGGAGAGAGAAAGAAAGTCTGCTCATTATATATAAAGGAAGAACACTGCATTATTACAGTACAAGTAGAAAGTATTTCCTCCACATACTTTTCCAATATTTAGAGCTATGTCTTAAGAAACAGATTATATTTTCTCTGTTTATTCTTCTCAGGTATCTTTTTGCTGTACTCTCATATCCAAGCTTTTTAGAAAAGGATATAATAATATTAATAGTTTTCAACCAGGTAGAGATAAATCTTTTGTAGATTTAAGCATTTATACAAAATATGCCAACTGATGAATGTCGTATCATGAAGCTGTACAGTTGTGTTATTTATAAGTCCTTATTTTCTTCATGTAAGACAATGGAGGCTGAAACATAAATCTGCATTAAAGTACTGTATTTCAGTCTCCATTATCTTATGTGAAGGAAATAAGGACTTATAAATGACACAACTGTAGAAGTGAAGTGTCGTACAGCATATTCACTCATCTATAATAGCAGCCAAAGGAACTAACACACTGGGAACTTTAGACTGACAAATTAACCGTTCCTTATTAGAGGAGTATGTTAAAAATGTAGGATTTTTAGGGTTAACTCTATTGCAAGAATGATGACTACATACATGTCAGGATAAGAGTTGAGTCAAATTTTTCTTTGTTAGAAATTATACATCTAACCTCTAAATAATGTAGCTATCTATATAACAAATGGAACAGTGAACATGTGTTTAGAACATGAAGACAAAAACAAGATTTTCCTTGGCAGAAACATGCTATTTTTAATACAACAACTTGCCTGAAATTTCCTGAAATGGAGACGCTCTGTCATAGCTGTAAAACCCAATTACATTCAGAATGGCTGAGTTTGTTGACCCTTTCACTGCTAGAAAGTAAATTTGAAAAGTAGAACCATAGACTGAAAATTGTCATAAAATTTTCCCACACACCTATCCGTTACCAAACATCAATCCTTGGAAAGTACCTGGTAAAACAAAGGATTATTCAGAAGGTCTATTACAGCTGCCTACAGATGTGCCCTCATCTTTCTCTTGACTCAACCTATCCTGAGATGTGTGCTGTGAGATGAGTAGTTTTGGGGAAAAAAAACAACATTTCATGACACTCTTTTACGAGATGTAGATGCTGCATTTGTCTATATGTGACCACCCCTGTAATGCCAGACTCTCAGGGTATTTTTAGTATGTCTTGTGATGTATAAGTATTGTGAGAAATTGTAATCCTTAATGAAATTTGTGTAAAGTTAAGGGTAAACACATTGGTAGAATGGCATCATAATACTGTACCCACGGAAGTCTATGGGGCCATACTGTGTCTTCACAGAGGTATGTGAAGGTTTTTCAAATTCATACAGATGTATCCACCCTTAACTTTGTTTAAAGACTACAATCTCTCAGGAAACCGAATCAGTACAATATTGCAACAAGCTAACAAAGCCCATTTGTCACCAGAACCTATCATATCGACCCAGCCCCTCGGATAAGTTAAGGTCACCTGAATCAAACCATGTTTTCCCCTTCTGAATCATTGCCTCTGTTACTGAGATATCGCTGTTTGTCAATATGCAAATTATCCCTTTGGAGCAATGAGGACGTTGTTGTTGCTCCAAAGAGGATAGTCGCAAACATCTTGGCAATGGAGGCAGTGATTCACAAGGAGAAAACACTGTTTGATTCAGGTGACCCTAACCTATGTGCAGGGTTCGGTTGATATGCTGGGTTCTGGTGATGGACTCCCTTTAAAAGGCTGCAATTCACAAAACAAATAATAGTAGACACACATGAACACAAAAAGGAAATCGCTTTGTGATACAATGCACAAAACAACATTGTCTTGAAATGTTGACTATCTTGTGACACACCTATTTGAGAGTATTATAATGTTGTTCCGCGTTAGCCATTGAAAGTAGTGGAAGAGTGAAGTAATCACCATGTCTGATGAAGAGAGCTAGTACTCCCGAAAGCTTACCATCAAATATTCTCAGTTAGCCTCTAAAAGGTATCGCCTGATTACTTCACTCTTCCACACCTATTTGAGCACATTCGACCAATAGGAAAGGTAAAGGACACATCAGTACTTATTCCAGCCATGTTCTACTGGATGTTATATGACAAGGGTATTCTTTATAGCAGTGGTCCCCAACCTTTTTTTCTACGCGGCCTGGCAGGGAGGGCGGGGCGGGTGGTTAAGGGGTGGGGCTTTGGTCATATGGGGGTGGGGTTATAAAGTAAACAGCGCTTTAGCCGAGACAGGTTGGCGATCTGGCCACAGTGTTGTGGCTCCTAGCATAGCTAATGGCGGGGACCTGGTCTACAGCGCTGTACACCAAGGTCCCGTGCCATTATATATGCTAGGAGCCACAACACTGTGGCTAGATCGCCAACCCGCCCTACATAATGTTCCGGGAGCCGCCTTTACCGAGGCCCGCCGCCCCGCAGACCCCCAAAAGACCCCCAACCAGTGGTTGGGGACCCCTGCTTTATAGAATGTTGCTTTATAGAATGGTTCCATAATATGAGGCCAAAGGGCTCTGTGAAGTACTAGCTTCATGCACTAAGTGTTCTTTCAATTGTGTTGTATCCTTGTATCTTATCCAAAGAAGATTAAGTTTTACCTTCTTTGTCATTAAAAATGTTATGTTATTTTCTAATCTCTACATAGACAACTTGCAGTTAGGCCACAAAAACTGCTAGTTAAAAACAAGATATTTCTACGTAAAGGTCGGGGGACCAAACATGGGGATGTAAAAAGCAAAGGAAGAAAAGTAACTCTGTTTAGCATACACTGCAAGTCAAGTGGTAGCCTGGCTAGAGGCATATGTTTATAATTATGATTACTGAGGGGAATTCAAGACTCTTTAGTGATGGATAGAAAAGGAGGCCCGAGAAAGGGGGAGCCTCAAAAATACATAAAAGAAAAAAAAAAACTTGGAATGGGAAAACCATTTAAGGATAATGGAAAAAACTTGGTTGTAAAAGTTAGAACTAGCTCTCGTTCTTTACTGCTGCACCAATTTCATCCCTTCAGGAAATAGCGAACCACCGCATGTACATGGAATTCCTGGTCTTATACTATGTTTGCCATCAACTTTGATATATCAAATTAGTTTTAATATGCAATGTTTGACTGCAGGCTTCTTTCTGCCATGAGAAAATGTATATAAACCATAATCAGTTTCATTTAACATCTTAGCTGGCATAGAGACAAACTGAAGTTAAGAAAAAAAAACACGTAAAAAATATTTTTTTTTCTATGATTAATTAACACATTACATTTTTCTAATCATCTGTTATTTAGAAAATGTTTAGAAGAAGGTCGAGGTGAAAATGCATATTTTAGAAATGTATCTGAAGAGATGAAAGCAGTTACTGTATTAGAGGTGAAGCAGTAGATGAATTTATTTTTTTTTTTATACTTTCTTGATATTTACTACTCTAAATCTATTTTATCTGTACATTCTGGCTTATTTTATTATTTATAATTTATTACCATACATCACTACTTTTTCCGAGATTTTCTATTCCATGTATATATTGTACACATTTTCACAAAATCATGGATAGAATTGTATCTAGTAAATAAAATAATATTAAATGCTAAGTCCAGCCATTTTTTAAATAATTTCAATAAATTTTTAAAAAATAAAGCAACTTTTCAAAAAGTATCAGTTTAATGTCTGTGCAGACCTATCTGTCTTCATGGTAACAGACGACAAACTTAAACACTGTGTAGTCTGATCCTGCAGTTATGTTCCCTTCCATCTGTTCCCTATTTCTTGTTAATTTACCAAAATCTAAGTACTGTGACTAGATATTAGGGGACAGATGGACGATGACTGCAGGATCAGAGTAGACATGGTTACCTTGTAGACTGTTACCGTGGAGACACATAGATCTTTTGTATACAATTTGAAAAATAACTTTACTTTTTGAGGCACTTGAATGAAAAAGTAAGGGATTTTTTTCTATTTTAAAAAACATGTTGACGCATTTAAAAAATTGAGCACTGCCTTTATTTGTCATATAGTCTCAAAAGTTCTCATGTCATTTTTAATAAGGCTCTGTTCAATAAACTGAACCCTTAATGGCGCCATGACAGGTTCAACAAGTTGTTTTCAAACTGATGCCAATGAATCTTGACAGGTCGTATTGATTTAAAAAGGGGTTTCTAGAGTTTTAAAGTTAAAAAAAAAGTACCTCAACGAAACTGGCATAGTACATGTGTGAACAGTGCCTTACATTGTACTAATACGTTAAACAAGTACCACTATTTTATTATTATAATTTATTTATTGCTATTGAAAGTCGAATTACTTTAATTTCTGACTGACTTATGTACAGCTGGTAATTTTGATTTGTAGGTAATTAATTCTGGAACTTGTTATATTCTTTGTTATACTACAAAAAGTGCCCTTCACTTGTGACCTTCTTTCTTGGTGAGAGCTAAGAACCACATCAAGCGCTTCTTTCTGCTCTAGAATCCATTAAAGTCTTGGTGTGGTTTCTGAGCAGTAAGACAAAGTGTTAAAAATAATGTTTCTTTTGGAATTTCCATAATGCATAGACTGCAATGGATATTGATGACCTATCCTTAAGACAGGTTATCAATATCAGATGGGTGGGAGTCTGAGACCTGGCAACCCCACTGATCAGCTGCTTCATTTGAATGGAACCAGTATTACACTTTGACATTGCCACTACACAGTGCACGGAGCCACCTGCTTTCAGCTCCATAAACTGTATAGATCTAGTGGCTGCAGGAGCTGATCATTGGAGCTGCTAGGTGGGTAAGGATAGGATATTAATAGCTACTCTTAGACATCCACTTCAGTTTTATTGCATAAACCACTATTGGGCACTGAAGACCAAAACACAGAACACTGGTTACTTTTGAGTAGTTCCTAAAGTTTGACTCAACTAAATTGGTAGGCAGGTAGATTGAAATGTTAATTAGTGTAATTAACACTATAATTTCAATGCTTCATACGAAAAAGATGGCATTTCCAATTCTCATCTGATGGGGGGGGATGGGGCATTGAATGAATGAGCTTGTTTATGGAACTAAATGAAATAAGGAAATCTTGAAA
Source organism: Leptodactylus fallax (assembly GCA_947044405.1). Taxonomy (NCBI): domain Eukaryota; kingdom Metazoa; phylum Chordata; class Amphibia; order Anura; family Leptodactylidae; genus Leptodactylus; species Leptodactylus fallax. Next base: position 2,129,708 of record CAMRHE010000220.1, on the reverse strand, counting down.
AAAGAAGGCCCACCTTATTTGAATTCCATTAGTTTAAGATAGATAGATTGAAGGATGGATAAATAGATAGATGCATAGATGATAAATAGATAGATAGATAGATCTATATTATAGAGGCTGCATTTGTAATATTGCCACAGTTCATCAGGGGCTCAAAAATGGCCATATGAAGTCATTAATAAGTGTCAAAGTTACCTCTCTACATAAGACCAATACATCAATAGACACAGGTAAGGATAAACTGTTAATATAAAAACTACAGCATTGTTATGCAAAAAAAAAAAAAATCTCTTCCTTATAACAGAGTACTTATCTGGCTCTGCACCAGGTGTGTATTACTGATATTCATGCCTAAAAGGTGGAACCAAGCAACTCCACTGTTGGAAGGACCCTCTAAGGGATCCTAATGTACCCTAAATGGAGCCATTGTTATTTAGGTAATCTGTGTTGTAGTCCCGCAGAAAGGCCAATATTACATCCTATTTGATATAACTCTCTAAAGATCAGGACTGAATAGCAAAAACATTCCTGGACATCGGTTTTTGGTACCGCATTTGATAAGTTATCCAACAAAATGGCTTCAGCATGTTACCTGAGTGTATACTCTGCAGCATGGTGGCTCAGTGGTTAGCACTGTTGCGCATGCTGTTCTCCCTGTGTTTGCGAGGCTTTCCTCCGGGTACTCCTGTTTCCTCCCGCATGCCAAAAATATAATGATATATATGCTATATAGATATGGTATATTGACTTTCTGTAAAAACAACTGATCCTTGTAGGTGTTGGGGATGAGCACTTGTATGGCAGCCACCAACTTACCTTACTCCTATACAATGCTCCCTGTGCTTTGAGTCCCTGTGATAAAAGTGCAGTACAAATGTTTGTCATTTGATACAAGGACAATTTATGGGGTTACTTCATAAGTACCAATACCAAACAACCCCACAATACATTGTTAGGTATAGTGTCACTAGGACTATTGATCTCCTATACCACATACCTCCACTAAACATAATTTTGCTCAATGAAAAGGAGCCATGTACAAGAATAACAATAGTCCATTATTTATTAATTACATGCTTAAAACACAATCCATACACATTCTAAAAGACACAATCCATCCTATAACTATGTTCAAATAGTCCCAATTGTCATCCTGATACAACACAGAATGGGGCACTGTTAGGCATAAATTATTAATAAATTGTCCTAGGCTGACCAGGGTGTTTTAACCCATTGGTGGATTCAGTGTAAAGGTTTCATAAGTACCCCCCCCCACCCATCACCACCACTTAGAAATACGTGACCCGCACAAATTATAATGCCCCTTCAGTGGCCCCCAGAAAGTATAATTGCCTTTTAGTGGCCCTCACACAATATAATTCCCGTTAGTGGCCTCACACAATCAAATGCCCCTGCAGTGACATCAAGCGTTAACCTGTCCCCCCCCCCCCGTGGCTCCTCATATTAACATGTCTCATCTCAGTGGCCCCTCAGACATTACATTATAATGTCCCCATCCAGTTGCCCTCACAGTATAATGTTCCTTTCCTGGTGTGCCCACAGTATAATTTCCCCCTCAGTTTCATGTCACCTTTCTGGTTGCCTCCAGTTTCATGTCCCCCTCCTGGGTGCCCCCACAGTTTCGGGTCCCCCTCCAGTTGACCCCACAGTTTCAGGTCCCCCTCCAGTTGCCCCCACAGTTTCAGGTCCCCTTTAGGTTGCCCCCACAGTATATATCAAACCAAGAAAAAAAACAACCTAATACTCACCTTTCCCCTGTCTCTGCTGCTGGCTGCAGCCATGGTGTAAGTGATGCCACTACATCGTGCCTATTTGCACCCAGGCAGGGAGCGGACAGAGGATGTAGATGAGCTGGAGTCATGACACAGCGGGCAGGCCTGAAACAGCTTGACAGCACTTTAAATGCAGGACTGCCCCTATGTCTCAAGGATCCTGGTGCCGACCATACAAATTAGAATACAGACGGTCATCATACAGTTGTCCGATTGATGATGGGATCATTCGTACGAATGATCCCACCATCAACATTAGCAATTAAACTGCCCAATCAGGGGTTACTTTACTTGTTAAAAAACAAAAGAAGGAGCAGTGTAGTGAATCTACAAAAGTTGTCTGATGACCAGCCAAAAACGACCAATCATGCCAAACACAGATATTAATTCAGCTAACATCCAGATAAAAATATCCAACATGGCCGATCTGTTTTCAGTAGACTAGAGTATAAGTATTTTTTTTTTCCCTCTTTTGGGCCTCTACCTATTATACTGTCAGAAGAGACCCCAGAATATAATAATTTACCTCAATACATGTTGCGGCTGCCATATTAGTTAGTCCAAGATAAATTCCCAATTGTTCGGTTTCGGGATATTCAGGTCAAACTTGGCTCATACCGAAGTGGTTTCCCAAATCCTGTAGGGGTTCTGAGTAGTGGAACCCTTGTCTTTCATGTCCTTTTGCTTTAATTGTAAATATGAACAGGGATTGTCTTCATACGACAACCTATTTAATGGGAGTGATTCCAATAAAAAGACTGCATCAAATTCATAATATATCTGAAAGTTAAATAAGCAAGTTGAATTTTATGGAGGGATTTTCCACTTTGGACATCCCTTATTTGTTATCAGTGTCCCTTAATAAACAGATCACAAAGTGCTGGGAGACCCAAAAATTGATCTGAAATGTATAGGGAAACCTGGTAGAAACTGTTCAATTTCCCTGCAGCACCCCCACAGGGGAAAATAAGCATTACATGAGGACCATTCTAATCAGTGGGTTATCTGTGTGTAACACAAGACAGCTCATCGAGAGTAAGAGATGCTCTTTTTAACCAATCTCCAGCTGTAAGAGATGAGGGTCCTGAGCAGAGGACCCCATCAGACCCCCTAACAGGGTATATGAAAATGGGTATTCTAAACTGGTCAACTCTTTTAAGTAATATAATGCTGGATTTGGTTTGTGCACAGGCAGATAACCTAGACCTCTGCAGGTCCGGTGGAACTATTACTCCCTGCAGGCTTGCAGTGTCACATCAATTGATTTACAGTATTACGAGTCTACCTGACATACATGAGGTTTTCTATAAGCTCATCTGTGTATGTCACCTTTACTCCTGGCATGCTTCTACTGCAATGCAGAGGGTTACTGGTGAAAAAAGGCTCATTCTTCTACTCACAACATGACTAGTCTGTATGTGGATCAGGTTACCTCAGTGAGAAATCCTAGATTTTCCAGTCTGGAATGAAAGCCGGAACTTAAATTCGATGTCAGCCTTTGCGTTGCCTGAGGCTTGGGAGCAAAGATACCATAATGTGCTCTACTGCACCAAACAAAAATATTCACATTGCACGCTATATAATCAGAGTCTGTTCTTAGAAATGACAAGAGTCACATTAAAAATACCTGGATGCTTCCAGCAGCATAGTGCTTAGAGGAACGCTGGCTTACAGGGCTCTGACTGCATTGCAGTGTATAATGTTGTGTGGATATTTAGGGAAAAAAAAATAAAATTATATATACAGTATGTAAGTACAATTTATCCCTCATATGGCTCTAGGAATGGGAAATTAAAATAGTCATGGGGTTTTGAAGGTGGGGAGTCAAAAATGAAAATCAAAAAATTCCTGCCGTGGGAAGAGGTTAAACTTACTCTACTTTACACAAGAAAATGTGCACCTTAGTCGTCTTTTTCTGTTTCATAAATGTGTCATAAAATTAGACACTTTAAAACCACGCCTATTCTGGGGCACATTTTTCAAAAGTGTCAAGATACTCATATTTTCTGTTCATTCTAGCGCACGCTGTTCATAAATACATTGTAAATGCTGAGCTCCATACATTTTGGAGTAAATGTAGACAGAAAAGTGTCAGACTTCTATTGATAAATATACCACAATGAATTTAATTAAAAGGGATCTAAATAGTAATGGGATTTCTAGTCTGTCAGAAAAAAAAAGGTGTTAAAAATTCAGAAAGACCTGATGGGAATTGTAAAATGCTTGATTTTTTCAGTGTTACAGTGTGGTTTCAACATTGTAGCAACCCGTTATCTTGATGACAGTTTTCTTACACTAGAGAATAATTCAGTCATATGTGAATTACATCTCCCTACCCAGGTGTCAGGTAGCATATGTCCACAGTGGCATGTCTGCAAACTCCTCCTAGTATAGGAAACAGAAAAACAAAAATAATTTCAACCATTACTAGTATCTTGTAAGGTTTTGAGCAATATTAAATTATGTTTTTCTTTAATATTTTAATCTTTTCATCTTCACAGTTATTCCGCCTCCTGACTCTCTGATAAACATGTATATTTCATTAGGAATAAGAGTGTAAGCCGCTGCCAGACTCCTTTAGTAGCAGCTTATCTCTCATTGGAGTAAAAAACTGAGCATGTTGAAATCCAACGTGCCCAATTTTTCTTTACTCAACATTTGTCTTCAGGGAGAGTTCAGAGATCCCATCGTATACATTACATTAAACACAATAAATACACCTGGTCACAAAATTTTATTGTTTCTACACTTATCTGCTTTTTTACCTTAACAAAAAAAAAATTCTGTATTTGGATGCTGCATCGAATGCTAAGGGATTGTGATACAATGAACAACTAAAATAGAGTTGTTGCTTTTGGCATACTTTTCAATCAATGTACACATATTTGTCATGCAGATGCAGAGGAGAATTAGAGGATTGTTTTTTGTTGTAAATATTTACTAAAAAAATTGCTTTATAACATAAAATGAAAAATTAGGAAAATAATCCTACAAAATTAATTGCTATCAGCTTCAATTGAAAAGGAATGTGTTGCCAGGCAATGGCCTATTGCTTAAATCACATTTCTATGTTAAACGTTTTAAATTGATTTTTGGTGATTTTTTTTAATTTTCCACTGAACCTAAAACATTCTGTGACTTTCTGTTTCTTATAGAAGGACCACATTCACTTGTATGGGTGGCATGCTCTGTGATCTGTACAAAGGTCATTGTGTAGAGGGGAGAGCTGTGAAATCACCTATTTTGACTGATGGATTCTGTGTCTTATCTACAGTACATATACATGATAGCTGTGACTATGTGTTGTAAGTGAGATGACTGTTGCAAATAAATCTCTTAAAGAAAACAGGAAGTCTCAGCATATTATATTGCTTAGTAGACAAAGCCAGAACTGCAGGATTTTTAGATTTTTTAAAATATATATAATAACATGGAAAAATTTTAAAAACCTCACCAAAATTCTTTAAAAATATGTTTAACATAAAACTTGTTTAAAAAAAAAAAAAATAGGTTATTTTCTGGTGGCACGTTGCCTTTAAAAAAAAGTTCTAAAGTGTGTATCAGCAAAAAAAAAAAAAATAGGCTAGACTTAAAAAACTTAAAAAAAAAAAAAAAATTATGAATGCAACAAGGTCATGAAAGTGTGCAAGGAGATTTCCAACAAGGTTCAGTTATGACATCTATTTTTGCTGAAGTGACCTCAGTACAGCCATATTGGTTATTATATTTCAATTAGAATCTCAGAAAATGATTTAAAAATTGTAACACAACAGTCTGACATTTTACTAGAACACAGAGGTGCCCAGTATATGCAGATTTTCATAAAAAGGGAGGTTGTAGCTCAGGATGTAACTTGTAAGAAAGGATGGTATATGTTATTGATTGATACCAGTTTCTGGGAGACAATCAATATGGCTGCCCTTCCTGATGTCACATAGCTATATTATGGCTCCATACTAGAGATAAGCAAACTAATTTGGATCGAACGAGATTCGACTCAAATTTTACAAAAGTTTCAGCCTTGGCCCGAAGCCAAAACTGCTGGTCTTAGTTAGCTCCAAAACACTTTTGGGGGCTCCTTACACTTCCTTGCCTTACCTGTCCCAGGGTCCTCTTCCTACCTCTTCCAGCCTCTGGCTGACATCACATGCTTCAGCGGTCACGTGGGGTGTGCCAGCATCATGACGCTATGACCCAGCGTCATGTCCCCAGAGCATGTCACTTCAGCATGAGGAGACCACAGAGTATGATAGTGTTTCCAGGGGGATGAACTCCAATTTCAGGTTTGGGTAGAGCCCGAAACTTTTGGAAAATTCGGGTAATTTTTACTCACAAGCCCTGGGGCTGCACTTATTATACTCTGGAGTCTGAGGAGTTCATCCCGAAATGAATCAGAGGATCAAACCTCACAAACATTCATCAAAACGAATCTCATGAGATTCACCCACCTCCCGTCTCTACTCCATACAAGCCCAGGTTCCTACCAAACCATAATAATGCAAAAACTGTACCAAATTCAGCTTTAGGGTATGTGTACAAGCAAATTACTTGTTGGAAAAATCTAATGAATATTTGGCTGTGGAACCCAGAGAACAACGTCAAGGCTGAGCATTGGGTTTCTGCCACAGTTACTGACACAGGTTTGCATGCTGATCATCTCTATTCAGTGTCCATCTGCTACGGTATAATGTTGTACCGTGTTCCACATCTGCTACGGTATCACTGCTGTTTATGTAGTGTCCCAGTAGGACACTACTGAAAAGGTTATATCACATTTTGTTTTTGTGGGACCTTTGTTGTAGGTTTTTTTGTATGAATTCTGCACCTTAAATTGACATTTAGCTTCTGTTCATTTACTTATGATTATGTAACTTTAAACTGTAGTATTGGACCAACAGTGACTTCAACCTTTATATTTCTAGAACATACTGGCAGGGGCCTGGAGTAGTCTATATAGGCTTTCCTCACCAACTTGTGTTGAGCTCTGCTCATTTTCGTGTGCTTCATGTTAGTCTTTGAAGAGAATTTTCATAGGACCTCATAGCTACGACTAGGTCTCATTGGGCTTCCTGTCAGGCCTAGTTCTCTTTATTATACCTTCACCAGCCTCGGAATTGTAGATAATTTGTGGACCTTGGAGAAAAAACATAAAGAGAAACTAAAGGACATGGATGGTCCATAACGGACCAAAACCTGCTGACCTTAGAAGGAACATCTTTGATCCCCTTTTCCAATCCACTAGGTCTAAGAAACTGTATTGCCATTACTGGAAGTTTTTGCAACCTGTTTGAAGTTTTATGTGCCTTACTGCCATGAGTAAAGAACTATGAGTTCTATGCAATCCACCACTGTGTTCTACTATTTAATCCCACACCACACCATCATGGGCACCCCATCCACCATCAGCCAGGAAACCTCACCACAGGCTGTATCCTGGGGGGAACCATTACTACCACAATCCACATTGCAGAACCCTCATCCCTGTCCCAGCCTTGAGGAGTGTGGGAGGTCTGCTAGAGACCACCTTGAGTACCTTGACTAGACTACTATTCCCATCCTCTCCTCACTTCTCCCTGGGTTGCTGCATTTTCAGTGCTAAAACCACAACAGAATAGCGGAGGATATATTTTTTAGTAGCCTAAACAAAGAAGCACAAGTCACAAGTCCTGAGAAATTGTTCTACGCTGATTCTGACATGTTTTATGTATTGGAATTTTGAGTCAAAAAACCCAATGTGAACATACCTCTATACTGTATGTATAACATGCAGTACTTGTGTAATGCATACATAGCTAAAATACACAAACAACAACAATAAGCACACATTGTCAAGCAAGGTGAAACCTTTCCATTGATGACACTTTACTAATTACATACTTTGATTAATTAAATCATATTACACTCTCGTTACCCTGATGAGTTGGGGGTCGTTCAGGCTTTTTTTCCTCCAGCCTGCGATGTGTTTGTATTCCGCTTCCGTAGAGTGCTGCTGCATTGCATTGTACTATAATTACGGTAGTGCGAGCCTGTTAAACAGACTGATCTGATAATCAAGATGATTGCCATGCAACAGGAGCGCACTAATTAAGCAGGGATTTTGCGGCATCCCATTTAATGGCAGACTCGTATGCAAATATAATGAAAGGAACACAAGATCAAGAGTTTTCTTTTTCATTTTTTTTTGGCATAGTGCAGAATTCATATGAAATCAACCACAAGAAATGCCTATGTTTTTAACACTGTATATTAACCGTATTTTAAGAGGCAATCTAGGGAAATAGTAATAGTACAGATATGTGCTAGAATTCTGGTCTCATCACGCTGGGCTCCTGTAAAGCATGGGGTGGTATTCTGCATTCTGATGATTTGTTTGCATTTATGAAAATAGAAACATGAAACACATTAATAGGGCATACCAAATAAAAACACCTATTCCCGAGGATAAGTGCTTGATCAGTAGGGGGTTTACCACTAGGACCGTCAGCAATTATGAGATCAAAGCTCCCAAGTGCCAAATGTGTATTTTAGGGGACTGCCAGAATGCTGTATTCGCCAATATCTGCCACACATGCTCATCACAGCTCCATTCACATGGGACATTTATGGACTCCAGCCAGTGATCAGGCATTTATCCCCTACCTTGTGGATGCTGAATAAGTGTTATTTGTAGGGAAAACCATGCAAAAACAAAATATTGGGGCAATGTTTTATAAATTTTATGCCTGTTAGGGGGCGTTCACACTACCGTTAGTAGTGTCCGTTGCTAGCATCCATTTCAAAATGTTAACAACAAACACTAACGTAACCGTTATAAATCCATAAAAAAATACCATTGATTTCAATGGGATTTCATCTGTTGTCCGTTAGTTTGCATTTACATCAAATTGGTAACATGTCTGTTTTTTTTCGCCAAACATAAAAACCCAGGGTGCAGGACTTTTGTGTCCATTCAAAATAACGGACTTATGATGGACAGCATGCATCCGTTATTTTTTAACATTAATGTCTTTAGCTAACGGACAGTAATGGAGGGCGTCTGTTATATTGCCCATTATTACTGTCCTTTATTTTTCTGCGCATGCTCAGAAAGCAAAAACATAAAAAAGCATAAAAACGGACAGTATAAAAACGGACACTAGCTGATGGATCAGTTAAAAAAATGGATACATTAACATCGGTTAGTGTCCGTTATCATAGGGGTCCATTTTGTTTTTTTTTAATGCACACTATCAGAATGGACATCCAACAGTAGTGTGAATGCCCCCTTACTGGCAGGAGACGCCAAAGTCAAATTTTGGTGCCCTGAAGAGTGGGTGTCTTGGCGGTGAGGCTTAGAAAGAACAGGTGTAACCTCTCACAGCCGAGCAGATTTATGGCATAGCAGCTAAAATCTACTCCAACTCTTGGCTTAGTTTTGAAATTCTGGTGCACGGAGGGCAGGAGATGCACCTAATCTCTTCTGAAGCATTAGGCTCTTAATAAATTAGGAGAATCTTACACAATCCCCAGGGAGATCAAGATGTAGACAACACCCGATGCCACTGCTAAATTCTGTAGATTCCTGAATGCACGTTTAACACATATAGTAATATAGCAACAACCAAACAATGTGCTAGGTGACAACCACATATCTTACTTCTGTGTATTCTGCTAATCACTGAAAATCCTCCATGTTTCTTCCTGTTTAATGTAGATGTAAAATTTTTGCCAACCAGTCCCTGTCTATTCACTGTCTGTATATCGGTGACTCTCCAGCATCTGGTTCCCAATTCAATGTCATCTATAGGACTAAGTGTATATTCACATGTACACAGGGGTAACCCATTTTCACAGATCCCTCGTAGACTTGAATCTATTGAAGGTTCCATAAAAATGGCCGAGGAAATGGAATGTTCAATTATTAACAGATCGGTCACAAAACCGTTAAAAAGAAAATGCTAGTGTGAATAGATCCATTATTTTCTATGGGGCTGTGTGCTGGCCTTTCATAAAACCCTGTTGTGTGAATAAGCTTCTTCTGACATATGGGATCCGACCACGCTTTACATGTCATACCTGAGCCCTTGCATCATTAGATATGTACAGTAGTAACCTGATCTATTGCCTGAATTCTAAGAAGTCAGTGACTGGTTAATTTTTTTTTTTATTAAAATAAAGTTACACATGTATGTATACAGTGGGGCACCTCGACTGAAATCATGCCCATGCATCTGGAATTGTTTTTGCAATAAGCACACAAATTTATGTAAGCCCTATTCAGATGAATGGGATAAGTCGTAGAAATTGCTGCAACAAATCTTCCACACGTGAATTCATCCTTATAGTTTTGTTCAGTTAATGTATAGTAGGATTTATTTCATGGGTCTGTTGGAGTTTCTCTTCAGGTCTATGGGACTACACAAGTCATCACAAACTACAATTATCCCCCCGCGAAGAAGAAAATTGCCAACCACGTTGCAACAGCTACAGTTATTGCACTTGCCATAAATTACCTGTAATGCCCTGCAAATCTTAATCCTACTAAATTATATGACAGAGTTCCTAGTAAAATCTAGGACTAGGCCAACTGCTAACGTGACAACTATGTTCTTTGCAAATGGCAAACCATTTTGTCGAACACTATATCTGTCTGTGCTAAAGCGTTACTGGTGGTGTTAAAAAGTCTCCATATAGAAAACCTTTTCTGCATTTTATGGTGTGTCTTCAAGTTTGTTTTTAAAGCCAGATACTGCTTTATAACTACATCTTCTTTACTTTTCCATGAATCAGAACTAGCACAAGAGTACGGAGTTCAGCCCTTTTGAAAATATTGTCCCTTAATGGTATAAAAGGGGGGGTCGGACCCAAAAAAAAAAAAAAGTTCTATGGTGTTAAAATGCCAATTTTCAAACAAAAAAACTAATTTGCTTAATTTTTCTAAGCTTTGCTGATCAATTGATTTTCATTATTGTCACATGATCCCAAAAGTGAAGCCTCTGCTGGAAGTGATGATGTTCTGACACACGTGTAGAGCTTCCCCCCTCCTGGAGCCTAAAAAGGGGGCTGGTTTATCTAATGAAATGAGCCAAACATTCAGTCCCCTTCAGATATGTCATTGACACAGAGAGGAGATTAAGTGATGGGACCATAGGGATTGAAATAAAGCCATCAGTGAAGTTAGAAAATTAAAGAATAATAGTTATTTTCTTTTATTTTGCATTTGTACAGAAAGTGTTTTTTTGTTTTTTTTTTGGTGTTGGGCAATCCCATTAAAGAGGATCTGTCACAAAATGGTACATGATGTACACCAGTTGATTGCCGCTTTACCCCTGATCAATTTGGTGTTTGTTGTTTGTAAATCCGTCCATCCGTTCACAAGATATGGCTCCTGGAAGCTTATATGTGAATTACCTCTTACTCTTCTCATGGGCAGTGACTATTTGTTTTTTTTTTCTCGGTTACCGCCCACTTGGAGAATAAAAGCTAATTTACAGTCAATCTTCCAAAGGCCCTATCTTTTGAACGGATGGACGGATTTTAATAAAACAAACGTCAAACTGATCAGAGGCACAGCGAGAATTAAATGGGGTATGTCATTTAGCATTTTTTATTTGGGGACAGATCCCCTTTAAAAATTATGGATTATCAAAATGCACATTATGTTAGTAGAATTTTATCTGTTAATGTATTAAGACAAATCCTGCCTACATGCGCCATTAGGGTTTATGAATATAATAAAAGAAAGTCCGTGGCTACCCCCAAGGAATAATAGGAGTGGGAGTCCATGTACCAGGACCACCATAATCAGCTCATGGGGACTTGTTTTCTGCCAACAGGACAACCCTTGTTTTTACACATTGTGAATTTTAGGGTATTAGTTCTTTGTCTGCATTTACTTTATCTATGGGAAAAAAAGTTCTGTAACATGAATGATATGTTTTCTCTGGTGGATGAGAATACAATAGTCAACTAGAACTTTAGACAGACCTGTAAGGGGTCACTGGTGTCACATATTACCAGACAAGGTACATGTTATGTCATTTTTTTTATTCAGCACATCCTGGCCAACTCTATGTGTGTACATATTAGAAAAATACATTTCTGGGTGTCTTATGATGCATAATGCATGCTATGTAGAATATAGGAATAATGACTATCATATGTGCCCTACACCATGTAAGGTCACACGTCTGATAACCATTACCAGTATGAGCACCGAGTATATTATCCTGCCCTTAGCTCACTCCACCCAACCTGTCATGTGAATCACATGTCACTTACATACACCGTTCACATTACGTCTGGTTTTTATTTTATAACATCACCAATGGAGACTTTTATGCCAATTTTGGTTGTTTTTATGATACATTTTGTTTATAATGAGACAGTTTACTTTGCGCTCCTGTCAAGATTCATGTCAGATTGGAGGATGCGGTCAGACATATTTTCTTTATTTTATACAGACTCGCTTACAGAGATATCATTAACTATATTTACTACTAAGCTGCAGTTGTGCAAATTTCTGACTTTTATAGAGAAATTCAGTGCAGTATAATTATATCTATTACAAATCATAAGCTCTGCTTTCCTATTATTTCCATGATAATAGGGAGGCAGATGAGCCGTCTGTCTCCATGGCGGTGTCTCAGTTTCACGTGTACAGGTATTACTTCACACAGATAATGAAAATTTACCACATTGCAAAAATTGTGGCAAAAATAACATGTTTACTTGACAGCACTGACTCCCCCTACTGGATACAGGATGCTAAGAGACAGCGCAAGATATTCCATCTAGCATTGCATGGATAGTGTACAAGGGCCTATAGTATGGACTGTAGCAGAATTGTCTATGCAATGTATTTATAAAAGATATATATATATACATATAGTGTACTCTCCTGCTTTATATATTTTTCTATATACTATAACTGGAGGACCTCTTTACTTTTTATGTCTCTGGTTATAAAATTATTAGTTTCAAGCTAAGGAAATCTTCCCATTGTTCTAGGCATTTATGGCACATTGCTTATTGTAGGAGGGTGGTGTGAGACGCAGACCGTGAGCATTTTTGCTGGTTGCATGGGAAGGGTTAAGTTCCTATTCTGACTGCACCTGCAGCTCTAGTAAGAATGCAGCGTTAGGTCATACGAGGGGGCTGCGATGCTTTGTTCCGATCCAATAATTATAGAGCTCTATAGAAGCCTAATCTGAAGCGCTAGCAATGACCCAGAGCCACTGATATCCGTGAGGAGGTCAGAAGACACCAAGGACACCTGGGAAAGAAGTTTGAATTTTTGGGAGTAGTATCGGTGACACCAAAGAGGAATACAGTAGGTGGGCCTATGGGTTGCACTCAGTGGTGAACCTAGCCTCTTTGCTGCCTGAGGCGGACTATAAAAATACGCCCCCCCCCAAAAAAAAAAAAAAAAAAAATTGAGCTTCCATGCTACTAGCTTCACACGCTGCTATTGTCACACAATAAACATACAAAATACACAAAGTGATAAAACAGTTTTAAAGAAATCTTCTTACTGTATTACTTCAGTATCAGAGACCAACAACACGGTATTAACAATGAAAATAACTTAACACATCTTCTTGCCAGGTGAAACATCAAGGTCTTTGACCAAACTCTTTAACTACAAAAGAGACAACAGAATACACAAATAAAAACTATTGCAATGCTTATTACAAAGAGTCCCCCGACATGCTCCCCAGTGATTAGCTGTAATCTATGGGGAAACCTGACGTCAATGAGTTGTTTGTAGAATTCTGAAAAGGACAGGTCCTCCAGAGAAAAAGACCCTCCCTCATGCCAAAAGATGAGGATCCTGTAAGAGGACCACTTCTTTTTACTTACGATTCCCTATTATGGGCCGTTTGCACAGCAGTAAATGAAGAAGAATACCTGCTGATAAGACCAAGATGAATAGGCCTAATAAAAATGAGTTTTGTGAATTGCACTTTTTCACTGCCCCCAGCTTATTTAAACTTTAAAAGGGTTGTCCATTTTTGCCTGGACAACCCCTTTAATGTTTGTGGGACAAATTGTTCTTCATAATGGTACCATTTATTACTCTGTACAATGTGCTGGGAAGCTGCAAAAAAGTTCAGAATTGGGAGGAAATGAAGAAAAAGTGCTTTTCTGCGACTTTCTTATGGGCTTTGTTTTTACGGTGTTCACTCTGCAGCCAAAATGACATGTCACCTGTATTCTGTGTTTGTGTACAATTCCGAGGATACCAAACTTATATAGTTTTATTTACATTTTAATCCTATAACAAAGATCTAAAACATTTTTTTTAAAAGTCGCCATATTCTGACACCCGTAACTGTTTGTTTATATTTCAGTGTACGGGGATGCATAGGGCCCCTTGTTTTGCAGGACCAGGTGTACTTTTTAGTTATATAATTTTGGGGAACATCTATTGCTTTGACCACCTTTTATTCAAATTTTTATCAGAGGCAAAACAGCGAAAAAACAGCGGTTCGGCACTTTTGATTTATTTTTCCCCGCTATGGCATTCACTGTATGGGAAAAATATTTTTATAAGTTTTGGGCATCTGCTGAGAATTCCACTGAGCCTGAGAATTGGGTCTTTTTTCAACCACTGGGAGTTCAGCCTGACCGCAGCCGCTTGGTGGATATACAAACCCACGCTCCCATTCTCTTTAATAGGAGCGCCGCAGATAGCCTATATTCAGCCTGGCTGTGGTCAGGCTGAATTTCAAGTGGAGGGGAAAAAAACTAATTCTCAAGCAAAAGGGGGGTCTCAGCAGACAGACACCCAAAACGCAAAACGCCCCCCCCCCAACCCCCCACCCGCAGCACCCAACATCCATGGCACCCCAAACCTCGCAGGAACCATACAGCATGGTTCTCTGCATAGTAGTTAGACCAGATTATGGTAGATCAGATCTTCCACCAATCTGATATTGACAATCTATCCTTAGGCTAAGTCTCCACGTAGCGGGCCGCAGCAAAAAAGCGCTGCAGGAAAAAACATGGAGGCAACGCATCGCAGCACTTTTCACAGACTGTCAGAGGTTTCCTCTGTGGACTTTCTCTTTCTATTTATACCTATATGGAAACCACCGGCGTTTCCATAGGTATAATTGACATGGTGCGATTTCCAAAACCGCAATGGTTAGGCTAGGGCTACATGACAATTTTGGGTGTTTCCTGTCACGTGATCAATGATTACTGGGTTGCCCTGTGACTCCTTCTCTAATATTAGTGAATGGAGTCACATTGCAACCTCTAGTGCTTTTGCGACTGTGACTTCAAGTCACAAAAGGGTTGAGCAATGCTTGGCTTGAAGTTGCGGTTGTGGCACCCTCAGGATCTCAATGTGACTTCATTCACTAACATTAGTGAAGGAGTTGCAGGGAGACTCAGCGATCTTTGGTCATGCAATAGGCAGCCAAGATCGCAATGCAGTGCTAGCCTTATTAAAGAGAACCTTTCATGTCCTCATGAATATGAGGTTTTATATACCGCCAGAAAGCCGACATAGGTTTTTTTTTAAATTTGTAACATATTTGTAATGGGTCTGTCAGGTGCATTTTACTGGGTAGGGAAAAACAGCAGAATACATTCAGGATTATCACAATGACAAACCATGACATGACCTGAGACATGAATAGAGCCTAAGCTTTATTTACAGAAAAAATACTTTGCATTTGTTTTTGTGATTTTTAAAACAATGTCTCAACATATAGCCTTTTAACCCTTCATGCTACAGAGATTAGCTGACAAAACTATAACTGTAATGTGATGGTTTGAGCAGCAGTGTACTAAGGTTATATCCGTATCACAGAGGATATTCTTTGCTGGGAGGCTTTTTCTGCCAACGCCCCTCCCCTCCCCCTGCGACATCCAACATCCACTGCAACCCAAACCTTGCCTCACCCGCCCCCCCTGCGACACCCATCATCCACCGCACCCCAAACCTTGCCTCACCCGCCCCCCCTGCGACACCCAACATCCACTGCACCCCAAACCTTGCCTCACTCGCCCCCCCCAGCGACACCCAACATCCACCGCACCCCAAACCTTGCCTTACCCGCCCCCCCTGCGACACCCAACATCCACCGCACCCCAAACCTTGCCTCACTCGCCCCCCCTGCGACACCCAACATCCACCGCACCCCAAACCTTGCCTCACCCGCCCCCCTGCGACACCCAACATCCACCGCACCCCAAACCTTGCCTCACTCGCCCCCCCCTGCGACACCCAACATCCACCGCACCCCAAACCTTGCCTCACTAACCCCCCCCTGCGACACCCAACATCCACCGCACCCCAAACCTTGCCTTACCCGCCCCCCCTGCGACACTCAACATCCACCGCACCCCAAACCTTGCCTCACTCGCCCCCCCGCGACACCCAACATCCACCGCACCCCAAACCTTGCCTCACTCGCCCCCCCAGCGACACCCAACATCCACCGCACCCCAAACCTTGCCTCACTCGCCCCCCCGCGACACCCAACATCCACCGCACCCCAAACCTTGCCTCACTCGCCCCCCAGCGACACCCAACATCCACCGCACCCCAAACCTTGCCTCACTCGCCCCCCCTGCGACACCCAACATCCACCGCTCCCCAAACCTTGCCTCACCCGCCCCCCCCTGCGACACTCAACATCCACCGCACCCAAAACCTTGCCTCACCCGCCCCCCCTGCGACACCCAACATCCACCGCACCCCAAACCTTGCCTCACCGGCCCTCCCTTCGACACCCAAAATCCACCGCACCCCAAACCTTGCCTCACCCGCCCCCCCCCCCCCCCGCGACACCCAACATCCATCGCACCCCAAACCTTGCCTCACCCCCCCCCCCCCCCCCCGTGTCACCATACCCGCCATCATCATCAATCTGGTATTTATCCCCTATCCTATGGATAGGGGATAAATACTTAGAAAAGCAATATTTATCTAATATGAAACTTACCTCAGTAGCGCTTTTGAGAGCAGGGACACCTTAGGAGACCGCGCAGGAGCCACTGTGTGTCCTATCACGTCAGGTCTTGTCACGTGATGCACGCAGCCAAGCGTGGGTGCGGGCGGGGGCGGAGAGCAAGGAGCAGGCTAAGTGAATGGGGGCAGAGGCAGAGGGCAAGGGCCGCTGGAGCAGCGCTGCTGCCAATAGGTGAGTGTTGAAGCAGCGCTGTCTCTGCACAGCCGCCCCGAGCTACCGCTCTCCTCCCCTGCCTAAAACGCTAAACCAGCCCAGGACAGGTCCCGCTCAGCATGTTTTTTAAAGCGGCCTGTCTTGGGCTGATTTAGTCAATCAAAATGCCGCCCCCCGAAACTGATAAGTTAGCGCCGCCTGAGGCGGCCGCCTCACTTCGCCTCATTAGCGGTGCGCCCCTGGTTGCACTGTAGGAGAACTTTATTGCTCCCTTGTGGTGCAACTTGCTGACATCAGATATTGCCATGGTTATAAACTGCATAGGTAAAAAATTGTATTCAGCACCAAATCCAAGGCATATTAATATAAAAAATAACTTTTATTTTTCCAATAAAAAAATCACTCCATAGGTTCAGTGGTTAGTAACAGCCTACGCGTTTCGGAACGATGTCCCTTACTCATGGCATAAATCACAAAACCAATCGAAAAAATCACAATCACAAAAACGAAAAAAAAAACGAAAAAAAAACACACCTCTGGGGATCAGATGTCATCATTTAACTAATTAACACATCCCCACAATAGCATATGTCTGCAAACCCACACTTTCCCTTACTGAGTACAAAAAGAATATATCCACATAAATACATATTATGTCACACATATAAAAAGACATATACATAAGCACAAATGAGTAAATATAAACACTCATAAAGAAAACATCAGATATAAACATAAATAGCGTTAATGTCATTCAAAATATTAAAAAAAAAAAAAACACATCAACATTAACACGATCATAAGACTATAGCGCATAAACGTGTGCCCATGTATAATAAATTCACAAGAAAGAATTTTACCATTGTCCTTGAAAGAGCTAAATCTTGCCATAATCCAAGACCATTAAACACAAAAAATGAAACTAAATAACAAAACAATCATGTGACATATGGTCATGTGATGAGTCACATGACTATTCAGGGAAGTAAATACAAAGTATCTATGAGAAAGATCCACTCCTGTAGGATGATGCACAATCTATAGAAGTAGCCAGGAGGAAAACACCACACATATCAAAAACCGCTCATATATTATAATCACATATCCCTGATTTGTTACCCAATATACCAAATTATACAGGAATACATATAAAATGCATTATATACCCCCCTAATCCAATAAATAAAAATTAATATGGTGACAGCATCACAGACGCATAAATATGAGTAAGGGTGGGTTCACACCTGCGCTTGGTGTCCGTCCGTTGCTAATCCAGTGAAAATCTCGGCGAACTGGATTGGCGTCGGATACAGACCGGTCAGCGGCGCATTGGTTAAAAACCCATTCATTTGAATGGGTTTTTAAAGCAGTGCGCGGGTGTGCGCTTACACCCTCTGTGCTGCAAATCCTTTTTTTTTCGTCGGAAACAAAGTCGGACATGCAGGACTTCGTGTCCGACAAAAAAAAAAGGATTGGCAGCGCAGAGGGTGTAAGCGCACACCCGCAGACTGCTTTAAAAACCCATTCAAATGAATGGGTTTTTAACCAATGCGCCGCTCACTGGTCTGTATCCGACGCCAATCCAGTTCGCCGAGATTTTCACTGGATTGGCAACGGACGGACACCAAGCGCAGGTGTGAACGAAGCATAATAAATTAATAAAAATAGGACAAATCAGATCTGATATTCATCCCACCTGACAACCGAGTACCCAGCTTTAGAATCCAGAAAGCTTCCCTTTTTAATAGTTTTCTACGCCAATCCCCACCTCTGACTGATCTAGGCACATATTCAATTGCACAAAAAGCAAAACTAGTGACATTGCCCTTATGCTGACAAATAAAATGTTTTGAGGCATTAGAAACATTTTCATTAGGACTCTTATTACAATCGGCTAGATGTTCCGCAATCCTGATTTTAACCGGGCGTATTGTACAACCCACATACATTAGATTACATGATTCACAAAATATAATATACACTACATGGTGACTTGCGCAGTTCATGAAATCCCGTATAACGAAAGACCTTGACATGTTGGCATCATGAAAAGAATTCATTTTTTTAACAAATTTGCAGGACCCACATCTGATATTACCACATCTAAAAAAACCGTTTGTATGTAACCAGGTAGTTTTCAACTTGTTGGTTGATAAAAATAAACTAGGGGACAAAATGTCTCTGAGAGACTGACCCCTTCTCGCTGTAAATTTCACTCCCTGTTTGAGAATGGTGTTCAAAACAGGATCCTGATATAATATTGGAATATTTTTTTGAATTATTTTCATAACCTCCCGATATTGACAACTATAAGGGGTTGAAAAAACCAAATCCCTATTTGTAATGTCATAATCACTGGATTTAGAAGATCTCTTTTGTGTAAGGATATATCTATGGGTGGTGAGCTGTATATTTTGTTTGACTGTTATTGCCATGGTTACCCAGGGTAGGAATGGTTTCCTATGTAGGGGCCTGTTTCTGTGCTTTGGTGAGTGGGCCAGTTTGGAGGAGGATCCCTTGTAAGAGAGGAGAATAGCTTGGAGCTTAAACATCTGGTTTGTTACTGAAGAATTGCATTCCTTGTATATCCATCTTCTACCTTCGTAAAGAGGACTTCAGTGAGAAGTAAAGTGTCAGTGTTCTTCATCCCCGGTGGATGACTTGCAGGAGTTGAGGTCTGAATAGCAGCCTGGAAGGTGACGGGCCAGGCATTGCCATGGAGGAGTTGCAGCGAAGCAACCATATTGCCACCGTCCAGGTGCTGGAAAGTAGGTGCTAGTGTCTAAGTACACTGCAGAGAATCTGCTTGACCCATTATATCTAATCATCATTTACAGGATGACAATGAAAAGCTGTGAAAAATTGCTGCCAAGCAGCGCCGGTGTTTGTCATGAGCTAAACTGAAGACAGGAAGTTTGCTAAATCAGAAGGGGGAGTTAAAGGGATAATACTTTTATAAAACACCTTAAAATGCCCCACACATGACTATGGACTTGCACAAGGAATCACCTGGACGAGTCAAAAAAGTAATTTCCGATCCTAATGACTTGCTGATGGAACTTGGATGTAAGGTATAAAATTGTATGGCAGATGCACGGTCATACAAATCCAAGGTTAGGGCAGGCCGAGTTCAAACATAGGCAGAGATAGTTAGCATTTGAACAGTACAGGTACACAGATATAGGCAGAGATAGTCAGAGTTAGAACAGTACAGGTACAAAGACATAGACAGAGATAGTCAGCGTTAGAACAGTACAGGTATACAGACATAGGCAGAGATAGTCAGAGTGTTCTAACAGTACAGGTATACAGACATAGGCAGAGAAAGTCAGAGTTAGAACGGTACAGGTACAAAGACATAGGCAGAGATAGTCAGAGTTAGAACAGTACAGGTACACAGATATAGGCAGAGATAGTCAGAGTTAGAACAGTACAGGTATACAGACATAGGCAGAGATAGTCAGCATTTGAACAGTACAGGTACAAAGACATAGGCAGAGATAGTCAGAGTTAGAACAGTACAGGTATACAGACATAGGCAGAGATAGTCAGCATTTGAACAGTACAGGTACAAAGACATAGGAAGAGATAGTCAGAGTGTTCTAACAGTACAGGTACACAGACATAGGCAGAGAAAGTCAGAGTTAGAACGGTACAGGTACAAAGACATAGGCAGAGATAGTCAGAGTTAGAACAGTACAGGAACAAAGACATAGACAGAGATAGTCAGAGTTAGAACAGTACAGGTATAAAGACATAGGCAGAGATAGAGTGTTCGAACAGTACGGGTACAAAGACATAGACAGAGATAGTCAGCGTTTGAACAGTACGGGTACACAGACATAGGCAGAGATAGTCAGAGTTAGAACAGTACAGGTACAAAAACATAGACAGAGATAGTCAGCGTTAGAACAGTACAGGTACACAGACATAGACAGAGATAGTCAGAGTTCGAACAGTACGGGTACAAAGACATAGACAGAGATAGTCAGCGTTTGAACAGTACAGGTACAAAGACATAGGAAGAGATAGTCAGAGTGTTCTAACAGTACAGGTACACAGACATAGGCAGATAAAGTCAGAGTTAGAACGGTACAGGTACAAAGACATTGGCAGAGATAGTCAGAGTTAGAACAGTACAGGTACAAAGACATAGGCAGAGATAGTCAGAGTTAGAACAGTACAGGTATACAGACATAGGCAGAGATAGTCAGCATTTGAACAGTACAGGTACAAAGACATAGGAAGAGATAGTCAGAGTTAGAACAGTACAGGTATAAAGACATAGGCAGAGATAGAGTGTTCGAATAGTACGGGTACAAAGACATAGACAGAGATAGTCAGCGTTTGAACAGTATAGGTACACAGACATAGGCAGAGATAGTCAGAGTTTGAACAGTACGGGTACAAAGACATAGGAAGAGATAGTCAGAGTGTTCTAACAGTACAGGTACACAGACATAGGCAGATAAAGTCAGAGTTAGAACGGTACAGGTACAAAGACATTGGCAGAGATAGTCAGAGTTAGAACGGTACAGGTACAAAGACATAGGCAGAGATATTCAGAGTTAGAACAGTACAGGTACAAAGACATAGGCAGAGATAGTCAGAGTTAGAACAGTACAGGTATACAGACATAGGCAGAGATAGTCAGCATTTGAACAGTACAGGTACAAAGACATTGGCAGAGATAGTCAGAGTGTTCTAACAGTACAGGTACACAGACATAGGCAGAGAAAGTCAGAGTTAGAACAGTACAGGTACAAAGACATAGGCAGAGATAGTCAGAGTTAGAACAGTACAGGTACAAAGACATAGGCAGAGATAGTCAGAGTTAGAACAGTACAGGTATACAGACATAGGCAGAGATAGTCAGCATTTGAACAGTACAGGTACAAAGACATAGGAAGAGATAGTCAGAGTGTTCTAACAGTACAGGTACACAGACATAGGCAGAGAAAGTCAGAGTTAGAACGGTACAGGTACAAAGACATTGGCAGAGATAGTCAGACTTAGAACAGTACAGGTATACAGACATAGGCAGAGATAGTCAGAGTTAGAACAGTACAGGTACAAAGACATAGGCAGAGATAGTCAGAGTTAGAACAGTACAGGTACACAGACATAGGCAGAGATAGTCAGAGTTAGAACAGTACAGGAACAAAGACATAGACAGAGATAGTCAGAGTTAGAACAGTACAGGTATACAGACATAGACAGAGATAGTCAGCATTTGAACAGTACAGGTACAAAGACATAGGAAGAGATAGTCAGAGTTAGAACAGTACGGGTACAAAGACATAGGAAGAGATAGTCAGAGTGTTCTAACAGTACAGGTACACAGACATAGGCAGATAAAGTCAGAGTTAGAACGGTACAGGTACAAAGACATTGGCAGAGATAGTCAGAGTTAGAACGGTACAGGTACAAAGACATAGGCAGAGATAGTCAGAGTTAGAACAGTACAGGTACAAAGACATAGGCAGAGATAGTCAGAGTTAGAACAGTACAGGTATACAGACATAGGCAGAGATAGTCAGCATTTGAACAGTACAGGTATAAAGACATAGGCAGAGATAGAGTGTTCGAACAGTACGGGTACAAAGACATAGACAGAGATAGTCAGCGTTAGAACAGTACAGGTACACAGACATAGACAGAGATAGTCAGAGTTCAAACAGTAAAGGTACACAGACATAGGCAGAGATAGTCAGAGATTGAACAGTACGGGTACAAAGACATAGACAGAGATAGTCAGCGTTTGAACAGTACAGGTACACAGACATAGGCAGAGATAGTCAGAGTTTGAACAGTACAGGTACACAGACATAGGCAGATAAAGTCAGAGTTAGAACGGTACAGGTACAAAGACATTGGCAGAGATAGTCAGAGTTAGATCGGTACAGGTACAAAGACATAGGCAGAGATAGTCAGAGTTAGAACAGTACAGGTACAAAGACATAGACAGAGATAGTCAGAGTTAGAACAGTACAGGTATACAGACATAGGCAGAGATAGTCAGCATTTGAACAGTACAGGTACAAAGACATAGGAAGAGATAGTCAGAGTTAGAACAGTACAGGTATAAAGACATAGGCAGAGATAGAGTGTTCGAACAGTACGGGTACAAAGACATAGACAGAGATAGTCAGCGTTAGAACAGTACAGGTACACAGACATAGACAGAGATAGTCAGCGTTTGAACAGTACAGGTACAAAGACATAGACAGAGATAGTCAGAGTTCGAACAGTACGGGTACAAAGACATAGACAGAGATAGTCCGCGTTTGAACAGTACAGGTACACAGAAATGGATGAAAGTAGTCAGAGAGGAAACATTACGGGTACACTGATTTGGTTTACGGCAGACAACAAGAAAATGGAGTCAAACACCAGTAGGTGAAATCCAAATATAGCTAAACCTTCACACTAACAGTAATGCAATGTCAAGGATCAAGTGATAAGGCAAGTTTAAGGGATGCTATTCCACACAGAGGCAACTAGTAAAAAAAAAATAATAATATTGGTTTTTTTTATGTTTTTTTATGGTTTTGCACTTTTTTTTTATTTTTATTTTTTTTATACCATGAATTCACTGGCATTCGGTAAAGGTATATGTCCACGTTCTTCATCAAACTGTTACTATATATCTGTCTGATATTATGTTGACGTATGTTCATTACCTAGTTACTGGAAACATAATATCCATATTGCTTGATTTTATTCCTAAACGTTTCCATGTAAGTCTTCTGTGCAATCCCTAAACTATAGAAGCTATTGTTCCACGTCTAGCATTTATGAGAGGTGGTAAGTTCAAGGCTGCATGCAGGTTGCCTACATAGATTTCCATTTCTTGCCAGATCTCTGCTATTAACCAGTGGTTTCTGGATGTATCGTCGGTATACAGGGACACATAAGGAACTATATTTCTTTTGAAGATCTAATCCTGTATAAATTCTGTGAAGTGACGTAAGTTTTCTAATATGGAAAGGTTCGGTTTTTCCCCAGCAATATATCTAACACAATTCTTTTCATAAATCTTTGTAATGTAGTAGTAGAAATAAGAAGAGCTAACATATCTTGTGTACTACACCACATCAGAGAGCTGATAGATCTTCTATGCTACACCACATAGGCAAACTGACAGAGGTGAAAGAAGAGACGGTGTGCCCTAAAAGATTTGGTGAAGGTGATCCAACAGGTAAGAGATGTCAGCTAGGTCAAACTCCCACAAAAATGTTTATTCTCTGACACTTTTTTTGCAGAACATGATATAAATTGTAGTGCAGGTAATCTTCTTAATGGTGGCTGTATTTGTGAGTTGCCCACTCTTTTCTGGTCCACAACTGTGTAAAGGGACTAAAAATCAGACTCTGCACGATGCGAGACTCATAGGAATGATTGGAGAAAATGACTACATTGTCCACACATGAGAAGCTGTGTCAGTTGAAGAGTCTGACTTCTGGTCACAGACGCATAGCTATAGATGGGGCAGAGGAAGCAATTGTTTTCATTCTCTGGAGGTTAAGGGGACCCAAAGGCCTCTCTACAACATAAGAAGACACCAGTATTATAGATATCACATAGTATGTGGGGGCCCCCATTTACAATTTTCGCACTGGGGCCCAGGGGCTCTAAGTTCCACCTCTGGCTGGTTACATGCAGGGGTGTAACTTGAAGGGGTACATGGAGTGCAATCGCACCCGGGCCCAGGAGTCTTATGGGGCCCATAAGCACTGGCATAACATAAATGGTTCACTGCCATTGGGTCCATAAGCCTGGGGGTCCATAGATCCCCCTATAACACGAAGGCTGATTAAACCTCTTTGATCACCTTTCTGAATCTTCTGAATCCCTTTGATGACTGGCAGTTTGCACATTGTAAATTTATTACCCCTGTCCTATGGTGAACTGGAGTGAGAAGATTTATGACACTTAGCCTTCCACTGACAAAAAAGAGAAAAATTAACCTTTTCATGCCAAATGTAGTATAGTCAAAAACAGATTCTGGGGGGGGGGGGAGAGGTTGTAGCACAAAAAAAAAAGAAAATTTCTGTGGGGGGCCCAAGCTGGACTTTTGCATCAGGGCCCGTATGCCTCTAGTTACGCCACTAGTTACATGACATGACTGTGGACCAGAAAAGAGTGGATAACTGACAAATACTGCCACCATTAAAAAGATTATCCTAATGGACCAGAGAAATTAAAATTGTGGGATTTCTTCTTTAATGCTTTGTACCCCATTTAGACTGAAGTCTAACAGAAGAACAGGCCTTGTTGTCCAAAGCAACCAATCACAGCACAGCTTTCAGATTTCCAGAGCAGTTTACAAGATTAAATCTGAGCTCTGATTGGTTGTAGAGGGTAACAACAAGAAAATTGGCCATACAATGGAATATGTTATCAACAATCATTAGTGACCCCCAAGGATCCATAGAATGAAAGGGTTTACATGTTTTATCACACCCATTATACAGACCAGATTTCCTGTGCCAGATTTTCATTTCACCTTCCAAAAACTTTTTTTCATTTTTGTTTATAGAGACATACACTCGTGGACAAAATTGTTGGTACCCCTCGTTTAATGAAAGAAAAACCTACAATGGTCACAGAAATAACTTGAATCTGACAAAAGTAATTTGCCAAACTACATGTTCACAAGGCACAAAGCTTCTGGGAGAATGTCCTATGGACAGATGAGACAAAAATCAAAATTTTTGGCAAGGCACAATAGCTCTATGTTCATAGATGGAAAAATGAAGCATATCTTGAAAAGAACACTGTCCCTACTGTGAAACATGGAGGAGGCTCTGTTATGTTCTGAGGCTGCTTTGTTGCATCTGGCACAGGGTGTCTTGAATCTGTGCAGGGTACAATGAAATCTCAAGACTATCAAGGGATTCTAGAGAGAAATGTGCTGACCAGTGTCAGAAAGCTTGGTCTCAGTCGCAGGTCATGGGTCTTGCAACAGGATAATAACCCAAAACACCCAGCTAAAAACACCCAAGAATGGCTAAGAGGAAAGCATTGGACTATTCTGAAGTGGCCTTCTACGAGACCTGACCTAAATCCTATTGAGCATCTTTGGAAGGAGCTGAAACATGCCGTCTGGAAAAGGCACCCTTCAAACCCGAGACAACTGGAGCAGTTTGCTCATGAGGAGTGGCCAAAATACCTGTTGAGAGGTGCAGAAGTCTCATTGACAGTTACAGGAATCGTTTGATTGCAGGGATTGCCTCAAAAGGTTGTGCAACAAAATATTAAGTTAAGGGAACCATCATTTCTGTCCAGGCCTGTTTCATGAGTTTTCTTTTTTTAAAAATTCTGTTGAAGCATGGTTGAAAAGCAATGTCTGACTTTCATTTGTTCATTTTCATAGAATTTTTATATATTATTACTTTTGTCAGATTCAAGTTATTTCTGTGACGATTGTGGGTTTTTCTTTTATTAAACGAGGGATACCAACAATTTTGTCAACGTGTGTATGAGCACTTATTTTTTGCAGGACAAATTGTACTTTGTAGTGGTACCATTTAATATTCCATACGACCTTATGTTGGCACAATGTTTTAAAAAATAAAACTAAAATTAAAAAAAGAATGCCACTATCAGACCCACATTATAAGTTGTCTATGGTGACACATAACTAGGTTTAGGCTAAGGCCCCATTTACTGAAACTCAGCTAAAAAACGGTGTGAAAAAATTGCAGCAAAAACATGTTGCATTTTCTCAAATCACTTTTTTTCACTGAATTTTTGCTCCTTTTCCTCTGGATTTTTTCTTTCGCTATTAAATCTATAGGGAAAAAGCTTGCAATTCCTCAACTAAAATACGATGAAATGAAATCTTATTCTCTTTGCTGATACTGTTAAATGCAGCATGCAAAAACGTTGTGTTTCCAGAACATGTGGCCTAAGTCTTAAAGAGGTTGTCCCACTAAGGACACTTATCCCCTAATCACATCCCTATCCATGCTGATGCTGCCGGAGAGTGCAGTCCCTGCAGCCACATAGCAATGAATGAAGCACCGGTCATGCAAGTGCACTGCAGCTACTATACATTTGCAAGGATTAGGCATCCCCTGTTCTCTTGATCACCAGGGGACTCAGCGATCAGACCCCCAGTGATCTGACACTTTTCCCCTGAGAATAGGGGATAAGTATCTTTAATGGGACAACCCCTTTAAAGAAACACTGTGATGTCATAGTACAGGGATAATTAACAGAGTAATGTTATACTACATGGATAATAAGCAGTGACGTCACAGTACCGGAATAATTAAAAGAGTGATGTCGTGGTACAGGAATAATAAAGACAGTGATGTCACAGTACAGGGATAATGTACACAGCGATGTCACAGTAAAGAGATAATTAACAGAGTGATGTCACAGTACAGAGATAATTAACATAGTGATGTCACAGTACAGGGATAATTAACACAGTGATGTCACATTACGGGGTAATAAACACTGATGTCACAGTACAGAGATAAAAAATAGCAGTATCATAATACAGGTATAATTAACAGAGTGATATCACAGTACAGGGATAATATATTCTGTGAAATCACAGTTTTGTATAGCACACACAGGTATTCTGACGACTCTGCAATAGTGGGTCTCATCACAGATGATGATGACAGGGAGTACAGAGAACTGAACCAGCATTTTGTGGACTGGTGCCACTGGAACCACCTGAAGATTAATGCGGGGAAGACCAAGGAGATGGTGGTGGACTTCCGCAAAGGCAGAAGTCCTCCTAAACCAGTGGACATCCTGGGGACGGGCATTGAGATTGTGAACACCTATAAGTACCTGGGTTTGCTCCTTAATAATAAGCTGGACTGGGCAGATCATATGGAGGCCCTGTACAGGAAGGGCCACAGCAGGCTCTACCTGCTTAGGAAGCTGAGAGCCTTTGGAATCTGGGGGGCACTTCTTAGAACTTTCTTCAACTCGGTAGTGGCATCAGCCATCTTCTTTGGAGTGGCCTGCTGGGGGAGCAGTATATCAACCAGGGACAGAAATAAACTTGACAAGCTGATTAGAAGGGCCAGCTCTGTCCTGGGGAGCCCACTGGACCCAGTGCAGGTGGTGGGTGACAGAAGGATACTGTCCGTGGTGAGCTCCATGCAGAAGAAGTCCCATCCCATGCATGAGACTGTGATCGCGCTGAGCAGTACTGTCAGTGACCGACTGCTCCACCCTAGGTGTGAGAAGGAGCGCTATCGGAAGTCTTTCCTCCCCACCGCGGTTAGGTTGTACAACCAACACCGACCTAAGCGGAGATCATTACACACAGAGAACTGAAATATCTCTCTGCCTGTTATATCCCCCCCCCCTTTGCTACGTCCTACCTGTCTGTCTGCTATTAATGTAATGCCTCTTACCTTGGAACATTCCTGTACATGTTGTATTTGTATTTGTATCTGCTTATCTTTGCTGCTGTAACACACTGAATTTCCCCATTGTGGGACTATTAAAGGACTATTATTATTATTATTATTATTATGTCATAGCCACCTAGTCACTAAGGCTAGGTTCACATCTGTATTGGAGCCTCCGTACGGTATAAAATTAGAGGAAACCAAGTGGAAACCCTGGTGGAACCCATTATAGTCTATGAGGTCCACGGGTTTCTGCATATATAACCGCTTTTTAAGCAGACAGGGTTTCTGTTTTTTGGGTTCCCATTTGGACCCGAAGGATAGAAACCCGAACGCTATTGTGAACCTCGCGTCAGGGAAATAATGTGCTTAGTGATGTCTCACCTCTGGATATTGTATGTTCACATAGGGGCAATCATTGTGTGATCCATTGTTTGTAGAACAGCCAGAACCTCCCACTATGGACCATGAAGATTGTATACTTATGTAATATGTTTATTTAATATCAAGATAAACTATTTTAGGTCAAGTATTATGTAATCTCAGATTTTACAGAAGTTTCCAATGAATTAACAAGATAAGTAGTTCTTGACTTAAGTACACTACAAAATGTTCTAATTGAACTGATCTACTTCTTATTTCTATAATACTTGACACAACTTAAGCTAAGACCTGTCTCTTGTTTTCTAGATAATGTAAGACATCAACAGCCACTAACAGTATACTATTATCAGCAGACAGTCACTTCAGGTAACCAATCTTATATAGACAGGTAAATAATGACTTCTGAGGACTTGTTTTTAATTCTCAAAAATAAACTACATCTTAATCTATAGGTTCTAAAATCAGAAGTACAATAAAGTGAGTATAAGTTGTAGGTATGTGAGCAAGAGGGCGCTGTTGAGCGAGCCAGGCCCAGCCCTGAAAAGGCCTTCAGCCACACCTTTGAGGGGGGCGTGTATCTCCAGAAGGCTGGAGAAACCTGCTTGGAGCAGGAAATGGTGGACCCAGCTGGACAGATAGACGGTCTGTGCCAGGAGGGCTGGGGTCCACAGGAGACTGTTGCTGGAGCTGAGCAGTAGAGGACAGTTAGGGGCTCAAGGAGTGAGTTAGGTCCCTAACTGTGGCCTAGGTTTTTGTTGTTTTGTTATGTTGCAGTTAAGCTGAATAAAGCCACTTTTATTTTACACTTGGACTGTCTGAAAGCTATCTTTCCGGCGCCCAGTACCATGAACCACCGCTGTCCGGACCAGGAAAAGCCACCATTTTGAGTCTAATTCCCCCCAAGTTGTCACAAAGTATTATTACAGATGTGCAGTACCAAGTGCTAAGCGAACTGCTGTAGTGCACCAATATAGGGATTTTCTGGGACTATGATCTTGATTGCTGTGGCCTCATCACTACGTAGCAAGCACAGCGCCGATCATTGTATAGTGGCTGCACTTGGTATTGCTGGGAAACCCTATTCATTTAAATTCGATTGAGCTGCATCATGGACATCTAACAAATGGACAAAGGAAGTGAAGCTCAATATTATAGTCCAAGAAGCATAGCACACTGATACATGTCCATCATATACTTTGTAGAATCCCAAACTACAAAATAGCATAGAGCAGCATGGTGTGCCAGATCAATTGCATAGTGTGCCCTCTAGTTCACACTACCATTGGAAGTCCGTTCTGGTAGTGCCCGTTAAAAAAAAAAAAAATAGACGCCTATCATAACAGACATTAATGGACACTAACTGATGTTAATTTGTCCGTTTTTTTAACTAATCCATTTAATGGATCAGTTAAAAAAGGACACATTAGCATTAGTTAGTGTCTGTTTTTATACTGTCCGTTTTTTTTTTTTTGTTTCTGCTTTCTGAGCATGTGCAGAAAAAAACAGACAGTAATAATGGACAGTATAACGAACGCCCGTCTGTTAGCCATAGATATTAATATTATAAAATTACAGATGCTTACCGTATCTGCACCCCGATATGTCCATAAAAAAAAAAAACTGACATGTGACAGATTTGGTGTAAACGGAAACTAACATTAACATTTTGTAACGGAGGCTAGCAACGGACAGTGTGAACGCCTCCTTAACATCTGTGACTTCTGTTAGTCTCAAAGCTTTGAACCCACTAGTAAGTATACAGCACTCCTGGAGAAAGCAATCAGTGGCTTCAGCGGAAGGGATCTGGGATGTCACAGTCGGCGAGCAGTTTCACTTTGAGAAGACACCTGAGCAGCAGGACCAGACCACGCTGGGAGGACAACGGGGCACTGGGGACAGATATGTTTTTTTTTTTTTCACCTCCCCCAGCCTATTTTAAAAATATTTTTTTTGCCCGGACAACCCCTTTAAGGTAGCTACACATGGGAGGACTAATGTTAAAAACTGTACTCAATCCAGGCATTGTCAGAACTAGAGCAGTGGAAGGTCAGACAATGAGTACAATTTTTTTTTAATGGTAGGGCCTTCATGTAGCTGTCCTAACTATATTTTAATCACCCTGTAAAACTCTATAACAAACACTATATACTTTTGTATGCATTGAGCTCTTTTAGGTGGTGGATGCAAGCATTGAAATTATATCATATACCTCAAGGGCCATGTAAAGGGAAGCAGGGTGTTTAGTTCTCTGATCCCTAGATGAAAGGTGGAGCTATTTAGATTATATAACCCCTTCTCTATCCTAGACCACATAATAGTAAATTTAATTATTATAACATGTGAAGTGTTACTTCTAAGCTGCTCTTGTCCTCCAGGCATATTCCGTATTAAGGCTAGGTTCACACCTGCGCCCGGTCTCCGCTCGGGGATCCATTCCCCATTCCACTTTAAAAATGCAGAGAGAAAAGTCCTGCAAGCAGGACTTTTCTCTCTGTATTTTTTGGGCGGAAATCGGGGGGAAAACCTGGCAGACCCCGTTATAGTCTATGGGTTCTGCGGGTTTCCGCAGGTAACTGCTTTTTTAAGCGATTAGGTTTCCATTCGTGGGGTCCCCAAATGTGCCCCACGAACGGAAACCTGAACACAGGTATGAATCTAGCATAGCTTAAGATACTCGCCTGTCTGTTCCATCGGGGATCCAGCAGAGAGTTTCTGTTCGGGTCCTGGTCTTTGTTCACCTTCTGTCTGCACACGAGTCCGTCAGCAAATCAGTGGATTAGCTCTGATGCTCTGATGTTCTATACAGAACATCTGGTCTGGATTGGCTTTTTAGATCACAAATGGTCTGGATAGGCTTTCTGGATCACAAATGGTCTGGATAGGCTTTCTGGATCACAAATGGTCTGGATAGGCTTTCTGGATCACAAATGGTCTGGATAGGCGTTCGCCATGCTGGACACGTTATAGGAAATAGATTTTTTACTGACATCAATTCATAGTATACTATGTATCGATGCACCAAAGGTTTTATCACATATACATGAACAGACCCCAAAGTGGTCTGTACCAATACTATAGCCATGTATTGGTGTCAGTAAAGTCACTGTGTTTTTTGGTTTATGCAGTTTTGAAGGCTATACAATCATATTTCCTTACACTTATTCAAATAATTTTTTTTGGTGATTCATAGGAATTTATTTTTGCATTTTTTTTAATATTCAGATAAATATTCAGTTTTCCCTTTCCGTTATAGTAATTTTCATGCAGGTAATACATAGATTTGTGTCGCCAGGGGCGGGGCTAAAATCTGTAATGTGGGCATGGTAGTGACATTCTTTTATTATAATTATTATTATTATTTTATTTTTTGTCCTATTTTTTTATTTTCTTTTTACACATTGTGCTCCCTATCTTTTCATAATAGACCTTTGGGGAATGTTTTAGCATTATACAGTCATATGAAAAAGTTTGGGCACCCCTATTAATCTTAATCATTTTTAGTTCTAAATATTTGGGTGTTTGCAACAGCCATTTCAATTTGATATATCTAATAACTGATGGACACAGTAATATTTCAGGATTGAAATGAGGTTTATTGTACTAACAGAAAATGTGCAATATGCATTAAAGCAAAATTTGACCGGTGCAAAAATTTGGGTACCCTTATCATTTTATTGATTTGAATACTCCTAACTACTTTTTACTGACTTACTGAAGCACAAAATTGGTTTTGTAACCTCACTGAGCTTTGAACTTCATAGCCAGGTGTATCCAATCATGAGAAAAGGTATTTAAGGTGGCCAATTGCAAGTTGTTCTCCTATTTGAATCTCCTCTGAAGAGTGGCATCATGGGCTCCTCAAAACAACTCTCAAATGATCTGAAAACAAAGATTGTTCAACATAGTTGTTCAGGGGAAGGATACAAAAAGTTGTCTCAGAGATTTAACCTGTCAGTTTCCACTGTGAGGAACATAGTAAGGAAATGGAAGACCACAGGGACAGTTCTTGTTAAGCCCAGAAGTGGCAGGCCAAGAAAAATATCAGAAAGGCAGAGAAGAAGAATGGTGAGAACAGTCAAGGACAATCCACAGACCACCTCCAAAGAGCTGCAGCATCATCTTGCTGCAGATGGTGTCACTGTGCATCGGTCAACAATACAGCACACTTTGCACAAGGAGAAGCTGTATGGGAGAGTGATGCGAAAGAAGCCGTTTCTGAAAGCACGCCACAAACAGAGTCGCCTGAGGTATGCAAAAGCACATTTGGACAAGCCAGCTTCATTTTGGAAGAAGGTCCTGTGGACTGATGAAACAAAGATTGAGTTGTTTGGTCATACAAAAAGGCGTTATGCATGGCGTCAAAAAAACACAGCATTCCAAGAAAAACACTTGCTACCCACTGTAAAATTTGGTGGAGGTTCCATCATGCTTTGGGGCTGTGTGGCCAATGACGGCACCGGGAATCTTGTTAAAGTTGAGGGTCGCATGGATTCAACTCAGTATCAGCAGATTCCTGAGAATAATGTACAAGAATCAGTGACGAATTTGAAGTTACGCCGGGGATGGATATTTCAGCAAGACAATGATCCAAAACACAGCTCCAAATCTACTCAGGCATTCATGCAGAGGAACAATTACAATGTTCTGGAATGGCCATCCCAGTCCCCAGACCTGAATATCATTGAACATCTGTGGGATAATTTGAAGCGGGCTGTCCATGCTCGGCGACCATCAAACTTAACTGAACTGGAATTGTTTTGTAAAGAGGAATGGTCAAAAATACCTTCATCCAGGATCCAGGAACTGATTAAAAGCTACAGGAAGCGACTAGAGGCTGTTATTTTTGCAAAAGGAGGATCTACTAAATATTAATGTCACTTTTCTGTTGAGGTGCCCATACTTTTGCACCGGTCAAATTTTGGTTTAATGCATATGCGGTGACCAGATGGAAGGCAACGCTGCAGTTGGGATTGCGGGGGTGCAAACAGCGCAGACTTGTCACGGTCTCTGGGCACGAGGGCGCAGCGCTGGTGCTGTCCCACGTTACCACCACTGGTACCGGTGATGAGGGGGCTGCACAAATGTTGGTGGTGATTGTTCCCCCGGGGCGCTTCCCCTATACTGTGCCGACTGGTGGTGTTTGGGGCGCCCTGATGTTGTCAGTGCAGAGTCAGACACAGAAACGGTTGTAAAGTTGAACTTTTACTTCCATGGGTGTGGAGGCACAAATGCTTAAACAGTTTCTTCAATACAAAACAACGGGGTACGCCTGGTGACACAGCAAAGTCCTGGGGTGCAGGGTAGACTTGATGAAAGGTGTTCCTAGCCCCTTATACTTCAGTGTTACAGCCCTAAGGTGCGTCTGGGCTCCTATTTGGCTCATAGGAGGATGCCCACCATGATACTAGTACATAATATTCCCCACTCACGTTATGTGGTCCTGATAGCTCAGAGTTTCGGGGTGCAATAGTCAGGGTGGCAGGATATTCCACAGGTCTGGCCTTGGCCCCTGGATCCTGTGATACTTGCTATGGAGCATGTGTTCCAGAATGTTCTCTCCACAGTCTCATGCTGACAAGATAATGATGCCTGACTTCCTTCAGGGCGATGGCTAGGCAGACAGGAGACAGGATCTTCTGAATAGCTGGAGTATGTCAGCTCTCCAACCTTCCTGGGCCTGTCTAGGACTTGAGATTTCTGCACTAAACTCACTGCTTTCTTCACAGGACATCACACTTATCTCCTCACCTCCTCCTCCTAACACTCCACACTTCTAACTCCTCACACGCAGGACCTTCCTGCAGGGGTGTTACCATGGGGACCCAGTGATCAGCTGACTCCTCCCCTTTTCCCAGGCAATGTCCTCCCATTGGACATTTGGTTACTATTCAATCCTATGGGAGGTGTAATGCATGTGTGAGGCTCACTAGGTGGCGCTGTGTTGTGTGAGACTCAGGACCCCCTGCTATGTCACACAGGCTATGAAGCAACAGGAAATAATACAATGCACAGAGATCACCCTCAGCCCAGCCATAGCCAGCTCGGGGATGCCACATACTCCCCCTCTTTCACTGAGCCGACCTCGGCGACGGGCTGGGGTGAAGGTGAGAAATGTAACATAACGTTAATAAATACGAATAAAGTGCAAATGGGTCCAGAGGCTCTCTGGCACAAATTTTGTGAGTGTCCATTATCATGAGAGTCTCTCTGAGAAACAATAAACAGTCCTTTCTGTAAGGAAGAGTAGGCACTCTAGCACCAATGTCCATACCGCAATGGGGTAACAGAACTTCCTTGGCTCGGTGAGCCAGGCACTATGGCTTGGATTGTTGCATATAAATGTAAATACTATATTACATGGCAAGATATTATATATATACTGTATATACACACAGGAAAAACATTAATGTAATCAGAGCAGGAATAACATATATACAGAAGCAGAGACAGTTAATCTCTTTTACCCAAGGACAGCCATGGCATCACTATAGCGTGTTGGAGGTATGCCTTTTGTGGTACGCTCAGAACGCCTAAGTGGAACGAGATTTGAATCAGGAACAGAGTCACTGAAATCAATTAAATCATCTGTCGAAGGGTTCTCTTGCACTAGAGCAATTGGTGGATAACAGCTAAGTGGTAGTAGTTTAGGCGCCCACATAAGCTCAGTTAACGTTGGGGGTCTCTCTTTCGCTTCAGAAGGTGACAAGATCTCTGTACTCGTTGTCTCAGCTGGGGGCACCTCTGTGGGTAGTCCTTCTTTAAGGCACAGCTTCAGACGGTTTCGGTGTACTACTTGGGGCTGTCTCCCAGGTTTAGAGATCTCATACACGTCGGATTCAGGATATGGTATGGAGATGACACTGTATGGTTCTTTCTCCCAGAATGGATCCAATTTCCCATTCCAATGGTTATTCCTTAACCATACATGGTCGCCAACTTTCAGGGGCGCTGCATGGGCGCGATGGTTGTAATCCTCCTGTTGTCTCCTACGAACCTCATCCATGCGCGTTTCAACTATTTCTTTAGCTTCCTCCATACGTCGGCGGTGTTCAACAACCCAGTCTGTTATGGGTAGTGGATTGATGGTGTCAGGGACCTTCACACCAAGGGTTAAGTCTGAAGGAAGTTGACCTTGTCTTCCAAACATTAGATAAAATGGTGCGTATCCCGTAGATGTTTGGGGTGTGTTGTTGTAAATATAGGCCAAGTCCTTGATACGCTCAGGCCACTCAACACCAGGTGTAACTGCGGCTGTTCTTAGCATGCCGATGATCACTTGATTTGCCTTCTCGCACATACCATTCCCTTGAGGGTGATACGCTGTGGTTCGCAACTTCTTGCAGTCTTGGAACTGACACAGCTCACGGAACAATTGGGATTCAAACGCCGATCCACGGTCGGTGAGGATATGCTCAGGACAACCGTAATGGCGGACAAACTCTGCGTAGAAGGTCTCAGCCGTAGTTCTTGCTGTAAGATCTCTGACAGGCACGATGACAAGGAACTTGGAGTAATGATCCACCATTGTCAGAGCGTAGCTGTAGCCGGAACGTGTGGGACCCAACTTCACATGGTCCAGAGCAACAATTTCACACGGCTTTTGAGTCTTAATTGGATGTAGAGGGGCCTTCTGATCTCTTCGACCTTCCTTGGTGATACTACAGGCGGGACACTCTCGGCACCAACTCTCAATGTCACTCCTCATCCCAACCCAATAGAAGCGACGACGGATGGTAGCTTCGGTCTTTTGTACCCCGAAGTGACCAGATCTGTCATGATACGCCTCAAGTATCATCTGTGCGTCTCTTCTTGGTACGAGGATCTGATGAAGCCTTTCACCTGTGACAGGATCAAGAGTGTTTCTAAGTAGAAGACCTCGTTGGACAAACAGGCGCTTCCTCTGTCGCCAAAGGCGTTTTAATTCCACGTCATGAAGACCTCTCTTTACACGGGTTGGTATTCTTCCTGTAAGCAGGAAATCTGACAATTCTCCTAAAACTCTGCTCTCTTCTTGGAACGTTTTCCACAGAGATGGCTCCTGGAGGGATTCGGCAGCTGTTTTCGCCAGAGATTCTCCTTCTACAGGGACACCAATAGCAACCTGTTGGGCAAACTTGTTGTAGAATGGTGGCATCTCCACCTCTTCCCAGATGTCTTCTCGGGGTGGTTCTTCTCCCACAGGCAACCTTGAGAGTGCATCAGCGTTAGCGTTGGACTTGCCACTGCGATACTTGACAGAGAACTTGTAATTCGCGAGTCTTGAGGCCCACCGTTGTTCAAGGGCTCCCAGTCGAGCAGTGTCCAGATGCGCCAACGGATTGTTATCTGTGTACACGGTAAAGGGTGTGGCAGCCAGGTAGTCTTTAAACTTCTCTGTCACGGCCCAGACAAGCGCCAGAAGTTCGAGTTTGAAAGAACTATAGTTCTGGTCGTTCTTCTCCGCGCCTCTCAGACTCCTGCTGGCGTAGGCGATGACTCGCTCTTTGTTGTCCTGAACCTGGGACAACACTGCACCCAAACCTTGGTGACTTGCATCTGTGTACAAGCGGAATGGCTGACTGTAGTCGGGATAGGCTAGAATTGGTGGTTGCGTCAGAAGTGCTTTAAGCGCTTGAAAGGCTTCCTCTTGACGCGCTGTCCAGTCTACCGGAAGCTTTCGGTTGTAGTTTTCTCTGGGACAACCGCGCAACAACTCGTTCAGAGGCTCGGCTACTTGGGCGAAGTGTGGTATGAAACGCCGGTAGTAACCTGCGAATCCAAGGAAGCTTCGGACTTCTTTGACGGTAGTTGGTCTTCGCCAGTTCTGGACTGCAGTGATCTTTTCAGGATCAGGTTGGACGCCTTGTGCGCTCACGACATGCCCAAGGTAGTGAACTTGGGGTTTCAACAGGTAGCACTTGGAGGGCTTCAACTTTAGGCCGTGCTGTATAAGTACCTTGAATACCTCGGACAGGTGACGAAGGTGTTCTTGGTATGTCCGGGAGAATACAATAACATCGTCCAGGTACAGTAGCACACTCTGGAAATTCTCATGGCCGAGGCACCTCTCCATAAGCCGTTGGAATGTGGCTGGGGCATTACATAGCCCAAATGGCATACTATTGAATTCAAAGAGTCCCATCGGGGTCGTAAACGCAGTCTTTTCACGATCTTCAGGCACCATAGGGACTTGCCAGTATCCACTGGTTAAGTCCATGGTCGAGAAACAGGTAGCTGATCCCAAAGCCGTTAGAGATTCCTCAATCTGCGGCAATGGGTATGCGTCTTTGTGCGTGACGTTGTTGAGTTTACGATAGTCCACACAAAATCGTAGGGTTCCGTCTTTCTTCTTGACAAGGACTAGCGGGGCTGCCCAGGGGCTGTTACTCTCCCGGATGACATCAGCATCCCGCATCTCTTGGATCAACTTTTTCACCGGTTGGTACATCGCTGGTGGTATTGGACGGTGACGCTCCTTGATTGGATGGTGGTCGCCAGTCAGAATGCGATGTTGTATGGTCGTGGTCTTACCAAAGTCCAATGGGTGTTTGCTGAATGCCTGTGGGTAACGCTTGGCCACATTGCGAACCCCATTGATATGCTCTATAGGGGTATTGGCGTCTCCCACGTTCAATTCATCCCACCAGGACTTCGTGGCTCCATTCTGAATGTTCTCAGCAGCTTGGGTGGAACGCTGTGTGGCGGTAGAATCACCAGAGAGAATGTCTTCTGGTGCTAACCGGTGTAGCAGGGCCACAGAGTGGAACTTGTGGAGGTTCACGGGAGCATCGCCCAAGTTGACTAAGCGGACAGGAACACGTCCATTGGAAACTGTGACAAGGCTGCGGGCAGCCATGACAAGTGGTTGGCCAGCTACCTGTATGGGTTGTAGCAAGGCCTCGTAGTCCTGATTTTCTATGCCCGGACGGGCACGGCACCACACCATAGTTTCTGTTCCAGGCTGTAGGGTTACTGGACGGGTATCTTGGATCCGGACTCGACCAATTTCACCTTGTTTGTTGGCGAACTTGTGCTGGGCATTGAGTACACGAATGGCCCGCTGAATGGTCTGCTGGTCACTGGGAGAAGCTGTAAGGAGAGAGGCATGCAAGGCATCCAACACTTCTGCAAAGCAATGGCGTAAAACATTCATGCCTAATATTACAACTGCAAACCTATCATCCTCTACATCAGTGACAATTACACCCTGTCTAGGCAGTTTCAAGTCCCCAATCTGGATAGTGGGTTCCCAATAACCCTGCTGTGGTATGGGCTGTCCATTGCTGGCACACAGATTTATCCATGTGTCAGGTGTTCTATTCAACACACCTAAGTCCCAATGTTCAAGGAACACCTGCTTGCGCAGGGTTGTTACCTGAGATCCAGTGTCCACCAACGCTGTCAGAGGGACGCCGTTCACCCGGATTGTGATGTGTGGGCAGGCTGAGACGAAGCGTGACAATGGCACTGAAGATTCACCTGGGCCCTTCTTCTTTCCTCCCGAGGGGCGGCCCGCTGCCTCGGGGGTGGTCCGTTTAACTGGAAACACTGAGGCCTGGTGTGTCCATATCTATTGCAATAGGTACAGTATGGCCTCTCACTCTGCGGAGGTTTCACTGAAGACGGATGTCTGGGTGGCGACTCAGGTGAGATGTTGAGACTTCGCAAAGGATCACTGGACGATGAAGACGGCTGGGTCAGACGATCTAGACGGACGGTGATCTGTTCCATGGCACGGGTCAGATGCTCCACTCGGGCCAGAAGGTCATCTCTGGAGTCTGCTAGTGTAGTCTGCGCAGTTTGGGCAGCAGGTGAGGTACCCAGAGGTAGTGGCAGGACAACTGGAGCAATGCTTGTTGAGGGTCCAGGTGAGGGAGCACAGATGACTGGGCTCGGCTGGGGCTGCTCCTGTCCCAAGACCTGGATGGCAAGGGCCTTGAAGTCAGCAAATGTGATGCTGGGATGTTGTGCAGCAAGCATTCGCAACTGACTCTGGAGCAATGTGGTACCCGCCCCTTCTATGAAGCGGTCAAGCAAGATTTTATCAGAGTCCACATTTTCACGTGGATCCACTTGCACCACAGCTCTGAACGCCTCTTGGAGGGATAAAGCATAGTCCCGCAGGGTCTCACCAGGTAGTTGTCGTCTGGAAAAGAAGCGCATCTTTACCTCGGAGACAGATCGCACGTCAAAGTTCACCTGGAGTTTGTCCAGAATTTGCCCAGGGGTTCTTTTGTCAGAGGCAGGCCAGGATTTGACCTCCCTAGCTGCAGCACCCTCAAGCTGGCCCAGCAGGATCTGTATCTGCTGTTCTGTATTCAGAGGATAGAACTGGAAGAGAGACAGCATCTTCTCACGAAAGTCCCTGAGGGTATGCGCCTCCCCTTTGTAGCGCGGCAGCCATGGTGCGCCAGGGTAAAATGGCATGGAGAATGGTAGGCTGCTCGCCATGGGCACTGCTGGATCACTAGAAACAGATGGCACAATGTCACTTTGCTCAGTCATGTTGTTTGCAGGTATGACTGAAATTAGGTCGCCGTCTCTTTAAGAAACTCAACTGCTTGCTGGCAGGGAATGGAGACTACAACTTGGAATGCTGTCCCTTTAAGAATGCTGTAGCTATTAACAGAGTCACTGTGATGCAGGCTGACGGTGTGCTCCCCCTCTTTAATGGTGGCACTCCCCACGGACACGGAAAACACTCGCTGGAGCCGTGGGAGGACTGAAGACAAGGACAGGGAGGCACAGTACTCACTGACAGCAACTGCAGCGTGGACCAGAGATCAGCGGTGCACAGCAGGGACGGTGATGCGGCACCGGAGAGTCAGAAATGGCGCTGGCACGTTCGCCTTTCACTTTCTTGTATGGGTGCGCTGGAGCATTGCGCTCAGCATTCTGGGCTCTCCTAAGATGGCGGCAGATGGGTCTCCTGGCCTCATGGGCAGTGCTAAAAATCTCCCGCACTTTTGCAAGGTACAGTTAACCCTTTGTGGGCGTTCTTACACAGCGATGTGGCGCAGCAAACAAGTCCTGGGCGTTTTAACTCTTCCAGGGCTGTAACACACTGAGAGGACAGTCTTTAGGGCTTACTTCAGGGGTATAGGGCTCCCCCCTCTTTGTGGCAAGCACTCTCAGGGAATAAACTTGATCTTAGCAAAGTCCACAATAAAGACCGATGCTCTGGAGACAATTTGGCGCACTTTTCGTGGCGACTTTCTCAAAATGGCACACACCCGTATCCTGTTCGTGACGCCAGTTTTTCTTGCGGTGACCAGATGGAAGGCAACGCTGCAGTTGGGATTGCGGGGTGCAAACAGCGCAGACTTGTCACGGTCTCTGGGCACGAGGGCGCAGCGCTGGTGCTGTCCCACGTTACCACCACTGGTACCGGTGATGAGGGGGCTGCACAAATGTTGGTGGTGATTGTTCCCCCGGGGCGCTTCCCCTATACTGTGCCGACTGGTGGTGTTTGGGGCGCCCTGATGTTGTCAGTGCAGAGTCAGACACAGAAACGGTTGTAAAGTTGAACTTTTACTTCCATGGGTGTGGAGGCACAAATGCTTAAACAGTTTCTTCAATACAAAACAACGGGGTACGCCTGGTGACACAGCAAAGTCCTGGGGTGCAGGGTAGACTTGATGAAAGGTGTTCCTAGCCCCTTATACTTCAGTGTTACAGCCCTAAGGTGCGTCTGGGCTCCTATTTGGCTCATAGGAGGATGCCCACCATGATACTAGTACATAATATTCCCCACTCACGTTATGTGGTCCTGATAGCTCAGAGTTTCGGGGTGCAATAGTCAGGGTGGCAGGATATTCCACAGGTCTGGCCTTGGCCCCTGGATCCTGTGATACTTGCTATGGAGCACGTGTTCCAGAATGTTCTCTCCACAGTCTCATGCTGACAAGATAATGATGCCTGACTTCCTTCAGGGCGATGGCTAGGCAGACAGGAGACAGGATCTTCTGAATAGCTGGAGTATGTCAGCTCTCCAACCTTCCTGGGCCTGTCTAGGACTTGAGATTTCTGCACTAAACTCACTGCTTTCTTCACAGGACATCACACTTATCTCCTCACCTCCTCCTCCTAACACTCCACACTTCTAACTCCTCACACGCAGGACCTTCCTGCAGGGGTGTTACCATGGGGACCCAGTGATCAGCTGACTCCTCCCCTTTTCCCAGGCAATGTCCTCCCATTGGACATTTGGTTACTATTCAATCCTATGGGAGGTGTAATGCATGTGTGAGGCTCACTAGGTGGCGCTGTGTTGTGTGAGACTCAGGACCCCCTGCTATGTCACACAGGCTATGAAGCAACAGGAAATAATACAATGCACAGAGATCACCCTCAGCCCAGCCATAGCCAGCTCGGGGATGCCACACATATTGCACATTTTCTGTTAGTACAATAAACCTCATTTCAATCCTGAAATATTACTGTGTCCATCAGTTATTAGATATATCAAATTG
Organism: Leptodactylus fallax; assembly: GCA_947044405.1. NCBI lineage: Eukaryota > Metazoa > Chordata > Amphibia > Anura > Leptodactylidae > Leptodactylus > Leptodactylus fallax. Next base: position 2,087,574 of record CAMRHE010000220.1, on the reverse strand, counting down.
AAATGGCTGTTGCAAACACCCAAATATTTAGAACTAAAAATGATTAAGATTAATAGGGGTGCCCAAACTTTTTCATATGACTGTATATAATGATACATTAGCCCCAGTTACAGGAACAATGCAGCCTTCTAGTATACAGTGCAGAACTGATCTGGGTCCTTAGGACCCCGCAGCTCATGCAGTTCCAGTCATCTGGCAAATCAAATGACCGCCATACTGGGAAGGAGCCCATCGTGTAAGCTTCCATATATACAGTGATGTGTATACAGCAAGCAGGAAGGCAGGGACAGTAATAAACCATCCCTGCCTTCTTTCTGGGGAATCCAGCAGTCACTGACATTAAGTTTCCAATTCCTGCATCTGCATGATCTTGTGCAGCTCCTAAATTATACAGGTACATCCTTGCAGAGTTACACCCCTACATTCTGGATGTATAAAGTCAATGGGTGTTTGGGAAGTGGTTAATGAAATTCTACACTGTACTATACTTGTATTTTTGTCTTTTTTCTTCTCTGCTAAAGCACCTTATGGCACTATTAATAAATCTCCGCCACTGACTTCAAAGGGGTAAAAATCATAAAAAAAACATACATTTAATACTGTTGTATGTATTACAGTTAGTTTTAGAAAATATTGTAGAATCGAATTCGTGCAATTTGTCTTACTAAGGAGTTGTAGACATAAAACAAGTCTGACAATAAAAAGAACTCAATTCACATGTAATATTTGCTGCTTGTAACATCTGTATGAGCAGCTCTGTCTCCAGAGAGTGAGGCAGATCTCTAGTCTAATAACTGCAATCTCTGCACAATTCAATCTATGGGAGTCACCGAAATAGCTGAAAACAAGAGAATGGAGAGAGACGCACAGATGCACGGCCACCTCTTCATTCATTCTCCCCCTGGATGCAGTGGCATGCGCCCCCCCTAACTAGGCAGGATGAGGTCATGACACCTCCGTGCTGGACACAGATGCTGGTCCCACCACTGGGATCTATGATACGTTTATAGAATATCCTATCTTTTTATTTTTTGTAACATTTAGAGCATGTTTTTAAATCCCTCTAGAGATAAATGATAGAAAAAAGGCCAGACCCAGAGCATGCTGCGTTTTCAGATAAAACTGCCAGTGACCCCCAAAAACACAGATTTTGACCTTAAAAAGCTCAGTGAAGATGGCAACAGAAACATTATGAAGAACACAGCAAAACTTCACGTGAATCCACCCTTAGAATAAATTCACTTATACCAGATTTGTTGCAGAAAATTCTGCAAGTGTACAACAGAAATCCATGAACTTGGGCTAAAAACAATTCCATTCAGATAAATGGAACCAACTTATATTAGGTTCACACTAGCGTTTGGCACTCCGTTGTTCAGGTCCACATGGGGACCCAAAAGATAGAGACCCTATCTTCTTGAAAAGTGGTTAACCGCAGAAACCCATGGAACCCATAGACTGTAATGGGGTCTGTCGGGTTTCGGACGGTTTTATACTGAAATTTTAAGTCGAATCTGGGATGGAGCACTATGGAGACTGGAACACTAGTGTGAACTTAGCGTTACTGTTGCAGAGATTTCTGCTTCAGGGTTTGGTGAGGACTGACAATGAAATCCACATGAAATTCTCTTCCATGTGAATTACACACTTCATGGTTTGGCAGGTGTAACATAATAAAAATGGCAATTTTCCCGAAGATCCTGTACACGTTATAAGTACTGCCAATAGAAATATCCCCTCCCTTTTCTCTATATTGAAAAAGAATATGACCAACTTCATATGGCAACACACAGGTTTTAGAATGAAATCCTCAGTATTCATTAAGAATGACAGATGTGGAGGAATTGGCCTTAAATGGTTAGAGGTGCATCTCAATAAATTAGAATATTTTTGAAACGTTCATTCATTTCAGTAATTCAGTAAGGGCTGGTTCACATCTGCGTTCGGTTTCCGTACAGGGAAGTCCGCTTGGGGACCCCCTGAATGGAAACCTATATGCAGAGAGAAGCGGTTTACATAAGGAAACCTGCGGACCCCATAGACTATAATGGGGTCACTGTGGTTTCCGCTCAGACTCAGTACTAAACATGCGGAAACATGTGGAGAGAAAAGTGCCCCTGTACGAACCGAACGCAGATGTGAACCGGCCCTAATTCAGTGATTCCATGATGTGTATCCTACAGAACCAGACTGAGGGACCATTTAAAGGCTTAGGAAACCTTGGCAGGTGACACACTGAATTTACAATACTGAACTTTTTCACAATATTCTAATTTTCTTAGATTTGGGTTTTCATTACCTGTAATCCAAAATCAACATTTACAGAAATAAAACACTTGAAATAGAACACTCTGTGTGTAAAGAATCTAGAAAATATAGGAGGTCACTTTTTTAATTTAATTACTGAAAGAAATAAACGTTTCAAAGATATTCTAATTTATTGAGATGCACCTGTACATCTTCTGAGGGGGAGGGACTGGGCACCGGAAAGCATAGCTCTAGGTGTGATGAGAGCAATGGTTGGGGACCTCATTGCACCAAACAGTACATTAGCATATAAAGCAAAAGCTAATATCTCAACAACAGAGGCAGTGATCGGGAAGCAGAAATGGTACTTTATTCACAAGGACCCCATCTACCAGACTGTGCTTATAGTTCAATACTGTTCTATATAGTGCTTATAGCTATATAGAGACTGTCCTTATAGCTCAAAAACGGTCTAACATGCCTTATACCACAAATATTAAGTGTTGTAAACACTTTTAGTTTGAAAAGTATTTATTGAATAAAATGGTCAGAAAACGAGATGCAGAACATTATTCAGGTACAACATAGAAAAAACATAAACGCCATGAGATGGTGTATACTGATCTTAAAGGTAAGGACTATGGGGTAAGAAAATGTGCAAAATGCTAGAAAATGTGCAAAGAAGAACTACCTGAGCACATGACCATCTGTGATGACAAATTAAAAAAAAAAAAAGGAACAAAGGGGGGGGGGGGGGTGCAGAAAAGATCACAAAATTCACAACCGGTATGAAAAGGGGCATGGTTTTCACTGGTCAGTCAGCCAGTCAGCATTATTCTGGCAGTGTGAGAAAGAGACAGGCTCATTGACTCATATCTGGATGACCTGCAGTATCTTAAAACACTATTGGGTTTCAATGAAAGAATTAATAAGAAGAGATGAGCGAATTTCTCAAAAATTCGATTTGGCAGCTTCGCCAAATTTCCCAAAACAATTCGCTTCGATCCGAATTACTTTGCGGCGATTCACGTTAAAAACAGCTATTTTCCTGGCTGCAGAGAGCCTGGGGATATGGGGATATGCATTTTAAACTAAGGACACTTCAGAATAGCCTTTAGAAAGGCTATTCTACTCCTATCTTTGCCGTTGCATCACGCTCCCTGCGATGTCCTGGTCCGCCGGGTATGTGCAGAGCCACTCTGAATAGAATCAAGATGGCCGCCGGACATGCACAGAGCTGCTCAGAATAGAATTAAGATGGCCGCCAGACATGTGCAGAGCCACTCGCGTAGGAATAGAATCAAGATGGCCGCCAAATTGCACAGAAACGGTCTTGTATGGGATATAATTAAGATGGCCACTGGACATGCGCAGAGCCGCTTGGAATAGAATGAATATGGCCGCCAGACATGCACAGAGCAGATCGTATAGGAATAGGATAAAGATGGCCGCCACGAGCGGCTCTGCGCATGTCCGCCGACCATCTTGATTCTACTCCGAGCGACTCTGCGCATGTCCAGTGGCCATCTTGATTCTATTCCGAGCGGCTCTGCACATGCCCGGCGGCCATTTTGATTCTTTTACTACACGAGCTAGGAGGACCAGGACATCACAGGGGGCGTGATGCAACGGCAAGGGTAGGAGTAGAATAGCCTTTCTAAAGGCTATTCTGATGTGTCCTTAGTTTAAAATGTGATTCAATACCACAAAGCATAAGGAAATCCGGATTTGATGCAAACCAAAGATTTCCTGAAATTCGGATCGAATTCCAGTTCGTCAGCTTTGATTTGCTCATCTCTAGTAATAAGCAAACTAACAACTAAAGAAGGAAATGTAACTCTACAACTAGATATATTATCCTTTGATGAATCTGAAAACATGCACCTATTTCCTTCTAGGAACGGCCAAGACAGTAAACGATAAACACTGGAAGGAGACCTGTCCACCAACTATATTAGAAAGAATTAATGAAATCTTTTTAATACAATCTTTTGAAAAAAGCAAAGAAAATTGAATATTGAAATAGAAAATTGGTTACGAAAATTGAATATTGATCACTATGAAACAATATGGCGAGATTGGATTAATCTCCAGAAAACAGATGATAAAAACAAGTTAATCTAAATTAGACGAGAGGCGAGAATCTCCACTAAATCCCAGATATTCACTGAACAATAAATAGGTATAAATATATTACACTGATATAAACACCAATACCGCCAAGGGATATTAACCATTGTAAGGCTTAACAGATTTTATATTAGCATAAATTGTTAATGATTTGGTATTTAATGTAACCCCTTTCCATCCCTCCTCCTTCTTTTTTTCCTGCCCCCCCCCATTTTGAAAATTAAAAAAAATATATATATATGTATATTAAAGAAAATAATCACATAATCACATACTCTAGAAAATAATCCTTCTAGATGTAGTTGCTTGTGATGTGGAAAAAAGCTACGAAAAAAAAAGTAACATACTACTTATTCTTGCAGATTCTCCACGGAAAATTCAGTGATTTAGCTTCACATGGATTAGTCATTAGTCCTACTGAATGTGACTAATCCTTGTGTGGATTTGTATTACATCAAACTGCACATCTAAACTGCAAGAGTAGGCCGTCAATTTCCACTGCAATTCCTCTATTAAATATAGTACTGTGCATAAGTTTTAGACAACTGTGTGGTATCCCAGAGCTGGCTATGGCTGGGCTTAGGGTGATCTCTGTGCATTGTATTATTTCCTGTTGCTTCATAGCCTGTGTGACATAGCAGGGGGTCCTGAGTCTCACACAACACAGCGCCACCTAGTGAGCCTCACACATGCATTACACCTCCCATAGGATTGAATAGTAACCAAATGTCCAATGGGAGGACATCGCCTGGGAAAAGGGGAGGAGTCAGCTGATCACTGGGTCCTCATGGTAACACCCCTGCAGGAAGGTCCTGCGTGTGAGGAGTTAGAAGTGTGGAGTGTTAGGAGGAGGAGGTGAGGAGATAAGTGTGATGTCCTGTGAAGAAAGCAGTGAGTTTAGTGCAGGAATCTCAAGTCCTAGACAGGCCCAGGAAGGTTGGAGAGCTGACATACTCCAGCTATTCAGAAGATCCTGTCCCCTGTCTGCCTAGCCATCGCCCTGAAGGAAGTCAAGCATCATTATCTTGTCAGCATGAGACTGTGGAGAGAACATTCTGGAACACGTGCTCCATAGCCAGTATCACAGGATCCAGGGGCCAAGGCCAGACCTGTGGAATATCCTGCCACCCTGACTATTGCACCCCGAAACTCTGAGCTATCAGGACCACATAACGTGAGTGGGGAATATTATGTACTAGTATCATGGTGGGCATCCTCCTATGTGCCAAATAGGAGCCCAGACGCACCTTAGGGCTGTAACACTGAAGTATAAGGGGCTAGGAACACCTTTCATCAAGTCTACCCTGCACCCCAGGACTTTGCTGTGTCACCAGGCGTACCCCGTTGTTTTGTATTGAAGAAACTGTTTAAGCATTTGTGCCTCCACACCCATGGAAGTAAAAGTTCAACTTTACAACCGTTTCTGTGTCTGACTCTGCACCGACAACATCAGGGCGCCCCAAACACCACCAGTCGGCACAGTATAGGGGAAGCGCCCCGGGGAAACAATCACCACCAACATTTGTGCAGCCCCCTCATCACCGGTACCAGTGGTGGTAACGTGGGACAGCACCAGCGCTGCGCCCTCGTGCCCAGAGACCGTGACAAGTCTGCGCTGTTTGCACCCCGCAATCCCAACTGCAGCGTTACCTTCCATCTGGTCACCGCAAGAAAAACTGGCGTCACGAACAGGATACGGGTGTGTGCCATTTTGAGAAAGTCGCCACGAAAAGTGCGCCAAATTGTCTCCAGAGCATCGGTCTTTATTGTGGACTTTGCTAAGATCAAGTTTATTCCCTGAGAGTGCTTGCCACAAAGAGGGGGAGCCCTATACCCCTGAAGTAAGCCCTAAAGACTGTCCTCTCAGTGTGTTACAGCCCTGGAAGAGTTAAAACGCCCAGGACTTGTTTGCTGCGCCACATCGCTGTGTAAGAACGCCCACAAAGGGTTAACTTTACCTTGCAAAAGTGCGGGAGATTTTTAGCACTGCCCATGAGGCCAGGAGACCCATCTGCCGCCATCTTAGGAGAGCCCAGAATGCTGAGCGCAATGCTCCAGCGCACCCATACAAGAAAGTGAAAGGCGAACGTGCCGGCGCCATTTCTGACTCTCCGGTGCCACATCACCGTCCCTGCTGTGCACCGCTGATCTCTGGTCCACGCTGCAGTTGCTGTCAGTGAGTACTGTGCCTCCCTGTCCTTGTCTTCAGTCCTCCCACGGCCCCAGCGAGTGTTTTCCGTGTACAGTGTCCGTGGGGAGTACCACCATTAAAGAGGGGGAGCACACCGTCAGCCTGCATCACAGTGACTCTGTTAATAGCTACAGCATTCTTAAAGGGACAGCATTCCAAGTTGTAGTCTCCATTCCCTGCCAGCAAGCAGTTGAGTTTCTTAAAGAGACGGCGACCTAATTTCAGTCATACCTGCAAACAACATGACTGAGTAAAGTGACATTGTGCCATCTGTTTCTAGTGATCCAGCAGTGCCCATGGCGAGCAGCCTACCATTCTCCATGCCATTTTACCCTGGCGCACCATGGCTGCCGCGCTACAAAGGGGAGGCACATACCCTCAGGGACTTTCGTGAGAAGATGCTGTCTCTCTTCCAGTTCTATCCTCTGAATACAGAACAGCAGATACAGATCCTGCTGGGCCAGCTTGAGGGTGCTGCAGCTAGGGAGGTCAAATCCTGGCCTGCCTCTGACAAAAGAACCCCTGGGCAAATTCTGGACAAACTCCAGGTGAACTTTGACGTGCGATCTGTCTCCGAGGTAAAGATGCGCTTCTTTTCCAGACGACAACTACCTGGTGAGACCCTGCGGGACTATGCTTTATCCCTCCAAGAGGCGTTCAGAGCTGTGGTGCAAGTGGATCCACGTGAAAATGTGGACTCTGATAAAATCTTGCTTGACCGCTTCATAGAAGGGGCGGGTACCACATTGCTCCAGAGTCAGTTGCGAATGCTTGCTGCACAACATCCCAGCATCACGTTTGCTGACTTCAAGGCCCTTGCCATCCAGGTCTTGGGACAGGAGCAGCCCCAGCCGAGCCCAGTCATCTGTGCTCCCTCACCTGGACCCTCAACAAGCATTGCTCCAGTTGTCCTGCCACTACCTCTGGGTACTTCACCTGCTGCCCAAACTGCGCAGACTACACCAGCAGACTCCAGAGATGACCTTCTGGCCCGAGTGGATCATCTGACCCGTGCCATGGAACATATCACCGTCCGTCTAGATCGTATGACCCAGCCGTCTTCATCGTCCAGTGATCCTTTGCGAAGTCTCAACATCTCACCTGAGTCGCCACCCAGACGTCCGTCTTCAGTGAAACCTCTGCAGAGTGAGAGGCCATACTGTACCTATTGCAATAGATATGGACACACCAGGCCTCAGTGTTTTCAGTTAAACGGGCCACCCCTGAGGCAGCGGGCCGCCCCTCGGGAGGAAAGAAGAAGGGCCCAGGTGAATCTTCAGTGCCATTGTCATGCTTCGTCTCAGCCTGCCCACACATCACAATCCGGGTGAACGGCGTCCCTCTGACAGCGTTGGTGGACACTGGATCTCAGGTAACAACCCTGCGCAAGCAGGTGTTCCTTGAACATTGGGACTTAGGTGTGTTGAATAGAACACCTGACACATGGATAAATCTGTGTGCCAGCAATGGACAGCCCATACCACAGCAGGGTTATTGGGAACCCACTATCCAGATTGGGGACTTGAAACTGCCTAGACAGGGTGTAATTGTCACTGATGTAGAGGATGATAGGTTTGCAGTTGTAATATTAGGCATGAATGTTTTACGCCATTGCTTTGCAGAAGTGTTGGATGCCTTGCATGTCTCTCTCCTTACAGCTTCTCCCAGTGACCAGCAGACCATTCAGCAGGCCATTCGTGTACTCAATGCCCAGCACACGTTCGCCAACAAACAAGGTGAAATTGGTCGAGTCCGGATCCAAGATACCCGTCCAGTAACCCTACAGCCTGGAACAGAAACTATGGTGTGGTGCCATGCCCGTCCGGGCATAGAAAATCAGGACTACGAGGCCTTGCTACAACCCATACAGGTAGATGGCCAACCACTTGTCATGGCTGCCCGCAGCCTTGTCACAGTTTCCAATGGACGTGTTCCTGTCCGCTTAGTCAACTTGGGCGATGCTCCCGTGAACCTCCACAAGTTCCACTCTGTGGCCCTGCTACACCGGTTAGCACCAGAAGACATTCTCTCTGGTGATTCTACCGCCACACAGCGTTCCACCCAAGCTGCTGAGAACATTCAGAATGGAGCCACGAAGTCCTGGTGGGATGAATTGAACGTGGGAGACGCCAATACCCCTATAGAGCACATCAATGGGGTTCGCAATGTGGCCAAGCGTTACCAACAGGCATTCAGCAAACACCCATTGGACTTTGGTAAGACCACGACCATACAACATCGCATTCTGATTGGCGACCACCATCCAATCAAGGAGCGTCACCGTCCAATACCACCCACGGTGTACCAACCGGTGAAAAAGTCGATCCAAGAGATGTGAGATGCTGATGTCATCCGGGAGAGTAACAGCCCCTGGGCAGCCCCGCTAGTCCTTGTCAAGAAGAAAGACGGAACCCTACGATTTTGTGTGGACTATCGTAGACTCAACAACGTCACGCACAAAGACGCATACCCATTGCCGCGGATTGAGGAATCTCTAACGGCTTTGGGATCAGCTACCTGTTTCTCGACCCTGGACTTAACCAGTGGATACTGACAAGTCCCTATGGCGCCTGAAGATCGTGAAAAGACTGCGTTTACGACCCCGATGGGACTCTTTGAATTCAATAGTATGCCATTTGGGCTATGTAATGCCCCAGCCACATTCCAACGGCTTATGGAGAGGTGCCTCGGCCATGAGAATTTCCAGAGTGTGCTACTGTACCTGGACGATGTTATTGTATTCTCCCAGACATACCAAGAACACCTTCGTCACCTGTCCGAGGTATTCAAGGTACTTATACAGCATGGCCTAAAGGTGAAGCCCTCCAAGTGCTACCTGTTGAAACCCCAAGTTCACTACCTTGGGCATGTCGTGAGCGCACAAGGCGTCCAACCTGATCCTGAAAAGATCACTGCAGTCCGGAACTGGCGAAGACCAACTACCGTCAAAGAAGTCCGAAGCTTCCTTAGATTCGCAGGTTACTACCGGCGTTTCATACCACACTTCGCCCAAGTAGCCGAGCCTCTGAACGAGTTGTTGCGCGGTTGTCCCAGAGAAAACTACAACCGAAAGCTTCCGGTAGACTGGACAGTGCGTCAAGAGGAAGCCTTTCAAGCGCTTAAAGCACTTCTGACGCAACCACCAATTCTAGCCTATCTCGACTACAGTCAGCCATTCCGCTTGTACACAGATGCAAATCACCAAGGTTTGGGTGCAGTGTTGTCCCAGGTTCAGGACAACAAAGAGCGAGTCATCGCCTACGCCAGCAGGAGTCTGAGAGGCGCGGAGAAGAACGACCAGAACTATAGTTCTTTCAAACTCGAACTTCTGGCGCTTGTCTGGGCCGTGACAGAGAAGTTTAAAGACTACCTGGCTGCCACACCCTTTACCGTGTACACAGATAACAATCCGTTGGCGCATCTGGACACTGCTCAACTGGGAGCCCTTGAACAACGGTGGGCCTCAAGACTCGCGAATTACAAGTTCTCTGTCAAGTATCGCAGTGGCAAGTCCAACGCTAACGCTGATGCACTCTCAAGGTTGCCTGTAGGAGAAGAACCACCCCGAGAAGACATCTGGGAAGAGGTGGAGATGCCACCATTCTACAACAAGTTTGCCCAACAGGTTGCTATTGGTGTCCCTGTAGAAGGAGAATCTCTGGCGAAAACAGCTGCCGAATCCCTCCAGGAGCCATCTCTGTGGAAAACGTTCCAAGAAGAGAGCAGAGTTTTAGGAGAATTGTCAGATTTCCTGCTTACAGGAAGAATACCAACCCGTGTAAAGAGAGGTCTTCATGACGTGGAATTAAAACGCCTTTGGCGACAGAGGAAGCGCCTGTTTGTCCAACGAGGCCTTCTACATAGAAACACTCTTGATCCTGTCACAGGTGAAAGGCTTCATCAGATCCTCGTACCAAGAAGAGACGCACAGATGATACTTGAGGCGTATCATGACAGATCCGGTCACTTCGGGGTACAAAAGACCGAAGCTACCATCCGTCGTCGCTTCTATTGGGTTGGGATGAGGAGTGACATTGAGAGTTGGTGCCGAGAGTGTCCCGCCTGTAGTATCACCAAGGAAGGTCGAAGAGATCAGAAGGCCCCTCTACATCCAATTAAGACTCAAAAGCCGTGTGAAATTGTTGCTCTGGACCATGTGAAGTTGGGTCCCACACGTTCCGGCTACAGCTACGCTCTGACAATGGTGGATCATTACTCCAAGTTCCTTGTCATCGTGCCTGTCAGAGATCTTACAGCAAGAACTACGGCTGAGACCTTCTACGCAGAGTTTGTCCGCCATTACGGTTGTCCTGAGCATATCCTCACCGACCGTGGATCGGCGTTTGAATCCCAATTGTTCCGTGAGCTGTGTCAGTTCCAAGACTGCAAGAAGTTGCGAACCACAGCGTATCACCCTCAAGGGAATGGTATGTGCGAGAAGGCAAATCAAGTGATCATCGGCATGCTAAGAACAGCCGCAGTTACACCTGATGTTGAGTGGCCTGAGCGTATCAAGGACTTGGCCTATATTTACAACAACACACCCCAAACATCTACGGGATACGCACCATTTTATCTAATGTTTGGAAGACAAGGTCAACTTCCTTCAGACTTAACCCTTGGTGTGAAGGTCCCTGACACCGTCAATCCACTACCCATAACAGACTGGGTTGTTGAACACCGCCGACGTATGGAGGAAGCTAAAGAGATAGTTGAAACGCGCATGGATGAGGTTCGTAGGAGACAACAGGAGGATTACAACCATCACGCCCATGCAGCGCCCCTGAAAGTTGGCGACCGTGTATGGTTAAGGAATAACCATCGGAATGGGAAATTGGATCCATTCTGGGAGAAAGATCCACACAGTGTCATCTCCATACCATATCCTGAATCCGACGTGTATGAGATCTCTAAAACTGGGAGACAGCCCCAAGTAGTACACCGAAACTGTCTGAAGCTGTGCCTTAAAGAAGGACTACCCACAGAGGTGCCCCCAGCTGAGACGAGTACAGAGATCTTGTCACCTTCTGAAGCGAAAGAGAGACCCCCAACGTTAACTGAGCTTATGTGGGCGCCTAAACTACTACCATTTAGCTGTTATCCACCAATTGCTCTAGTGCAAGAGAACCCTTCGACAGATGATTTAATTGATTTCAGTGACTCTGTTCCTGATTCAAATCTCGTTCCACTTAGGCGTTCTGAGCGTACCACAAAAGGCATACCTCCAACATGCTATAGTGATGCCATGGCTGTCCTTGGGTAAAAGAGGTTAACTGTCTCTGCTTCTGTATATATGTTATTCCTGCTCTGATTACATTAATGTTTTTCCTGTGTGTATATACAGTATATATATAATATCTTGCCATGTAATATAGTATTTACATTTATATGCAACAATCCAAGCCATAGTGCCTGGCTCACCGAGCCAAGGAAGTTCTGTTACCCCATTGCGGTATGGACATTCGTGCTAGAGTGCCTACTCTTCCTTACAGAAAGGACTGTTTATTGTTTCTCAGAGAGACTCTCATGATAATGGACACTCACGAAATTTGTGCCAGAGAGCCTCTGGACCCATTTGCACTACTGTTGTTTCTATATGGACTGTCTGATGGTACCGCCAAAAGGTTCCATAAGTCTGAGTTTAATTATCTCTCCGTTACCCTTCAGACTTCTCATGGACATTCCAGGACTATGCCGGGAGGTCTTACCTCAAGTTTCTAAGTATTATATTTTTCTAAACTGTTAGTGACATTTGCACTTTATTCGTATTTATTAACGTTATGTTACATTTCTCACCTTCACCCCAGCCCGTCGCCGAAGTCGGCTCAGTGAAAGAGGGGGAGTATGTGGCATCCCAGAGCTGGCTATGGCTGGGCTGAGGGTGATCTCTGTGCATTGTATTATTTCCTGTTGCTTCATAGCCTGTGTGACATAGCAGGGGGTCCTGAGTCTCACACAACACAGCGCCACCTAGTGAGCCTCACACATGCATTACACCTCCCATAGGATTGAATAGTAACCAAATGTCCAATGGGATGACATCGCCTGGGAAAAGGGGAGGAGTCAGCTGATCACTGGGTCCCCATGGTAACACCCCTGCAGGAAGGTCCTGCGTGTGAGGAGTTAGAAGTGTGGAGTGTTAGGAGGAGGAGGTGAGGAGATAAGTGTGATGTCCTGTGAAGAAAGCAGTGAGTTTAGTGCAGGAATCTCAAGTCCTAGACAGGCCCAGGAAGGTTGGAGAGCTGACATACTCCAGCTATTCAGAAGATCCTGTCCCCTGTCTGCCTAGCCATCGCCCTGAAGGAAGTCAAGCATCATTATCTTGTCAGCATGAGACTGTGGAGAGAACATTCTGGAACACGTGCTCCATAGCAAGTATCACAGGATCCAGGGGCCAAGGCCAGACCTGTGGAATATCCTGCCACCCTGACTATTGCACCCCGAAACTCTGAGCTATCAGGACCACATAACGTGAGTGGGGAATATTATGTACTAGTATCATGGTGGGCATCCTCCTATGAGCCAAATAGGAGCCCAGACACACCTTAGGGCTGTAACACTGAAGTATAAGGGGCTAGGAACACCTTTCATCAAGTCTACCCTGCACCCCAGGACTTTGCTGGGTCACCAGGCGAACCCCGTTGTTTTGTATTGAAGAAACTGTTTAAGCATTTGTGCCTCCACACCCATGGAAGTAAAAGTTCAACTTTACAACCGTTTCTGTGTCTGACTCTGCACCGACAACATCAGGGCGCCCCAAACACCACCAGTCGGCACAGTATAGGGGAAGCGCCCCGGGGGGAACAATCACCACCAACATTTGTGCAGCCCCCTCATCACCGGTACCAGTGGTGGTAACATGGGACAGCACCAGCGCTGCGCCCTCGTGCCCAGAGACCGTGACAAGTCTGCGCTGTTTGCACCCCGCAATCCCAACTGCAGCGTTACCTTCCATCTGGTCACCGCAACTGTAAAAAAAAGATGCAAAGTTAGAATGTTTTCAAAAATAGAAGTTTTAATAATTTTTTTTTGCCAATTAAAGAAATGAAGTGAATGAAGAAAAGATAAATCTAAATTCCATTAGTATTTGGTGTGACCTTTGCCCTTTGCTTTCCATCAGTTCTTCTAGATACACTTTCAGACAGTTTTTGGCAGAACTCAGCAGGGAGGTTGTTCCAGACATCTTGGAGAACTAAGCACAGATCTTCTGAGGATGTAGGCTTGCTCCAATCCTTCTGTCTCTACATGTCATCCCAGACAGACTGGAGGATGTTGAGATCAGGACTCTGTGGGGGCCATATCATCACTTCCAAGACTCCTCCTCCAAAGGGTAAAGGTCACACCAAATATTGATGGGATTTAGATTTCTCTTTTCTTCATTCACTTCATTTTATTAATTGACAAAAATAAACTAATAACACTTCTATTTCTGGAAGCATTCTTACTTTACAGCATTTTGCCCAAACCTTTGCACAGTACTGTATTTGTCAGATTTTCTATAGAAAAATCCTCAACATGTGAACATATTACAGGGGCAGATTAATTGACCAAAAGAAGTGCCAAATGACAATGTAAGAGGTCAATCGCAGCTCATTTAAGGACCTTTGTTGTTGGGTGAGGAACAGCTCATTAATTCTCAGCAGTTACAACTGTTCATGCACTGGTCTCCATTACTATCAGCAGCACATTCCTTTTTTACATGGAAAGATGTTCTGCAGACAAATTATCATTTTTAATGCCACTTTAATTTTACACTGGGCAATGATCCAAATGGAATGGAACCAAAGTGCAAGTGTATGGTAATATGTAGGTACACACAGTGTACTTATTTTGTTTCTATTTTTTGGATTTTTATATTGGTACACCCACCTTCACATTACAATACCTTGAGGTGTTATATCTTTTGTATGGTAATATGTCCACATTCAACTTATCTCCAATATGGCTTAGGAATACAAGGATAAACACAAATAGGATAGTTAGTATATCACTTTGAGTTAAAACTGTCTGCCAAGTCTAAAATGCTTCCCAAACCAATAGTAGTGCTGTGTGGTGATCTTTAAAGAGGACCTTTTACCACCTCCAAAAAGTCCAGCTCTTTGCATCAAATAATAGGTGCTGCTCCACTGATTCTGGCACAGTTGGAATTTTTTCTCTAGCCTTCACCATTCCTGAACAATTAATGCTGTTAGTTTTGGTGCCTGATATGCTATTTAGACTCAGCACTGTCAGGAGGGCAGAGTCAGGCAGGAGCAGACAAGGGGTGTGATTCTGAGCTCTGACACTGGCTGACTCTGATTGGAGCTCTGAATCACACAACCTGCCTGACAGCGTCCTCCTGACATTACAGAACTGAAATAGCACATCAGGTGCCAAAACTAATTATGCTTGTTGCTCGGAAATGGTGAGGGCTAGAGAGAAAATTCCAACTGTGTTGGAATCAGTGGAGCGGCGCCTAATAACAGATGGTAAGAACTAGAATTGGTGGAGGTGGTGAAAGGTCCTCTTTAAGAGTTCCATCATTGGGGTCAAGCATTGTGTAGAGGGCCAAAAAAAAGGGGGTTGTATATCTGTGGGGGCCAAGAAAAAGGGGGTGCTATACTATGTAGGTGTCAAATTAGGGGATTTTTTGATCTGCCAATGGAGGGTACATCCTTACGGGGCCCCATCACCAAACCAAAGATAACCAGGTGGTTATCTTTTTTTTTTTTTTTTTTTCGGGGGGGGGGGGGGATGTCTTTCTATAGTTTGCCTCAGGCAGCAGAGAGGCTAGGGTCACCCCTGTTGCTGCCCAATGTCTCCCCTTTTCAGCCTCTAACTGCATCACACGGATGTAAACTTGGAATAAAGCCTAACACATATGTTTGCCAGAGAGGGTTCTGCTTTTGTTCAGTTTCGTAGAAGGGCATGGATCAACCAAATGTAAAATCCAGAAGGGAGAATCCCAATACAGTACAAATATTTCTTTATACAAGCTCTAACAATGCTCTGCCAGGAGACTATTCATTCGACTTCAGTTAACAAATTAATTGGACTAGTATCAGCCGTGAGCAAATCTGGCCCTATGTAAGTACAAATATGTATTTTTTTATGCATTCCTTTTTCATAGTTTGTAAAATAGTTTTAAAATTTGAAGCAAAGAATTTTTATATTTGTAGAAATTGCCACAACCAGGATATTTTTTAGTGAGGCTGCTTTTTCAAGTTTGTTGCATGGAGTGAGCACACAACAATCTCTCCTGGGAGTTGGTTCATGCAAAGCGTTATCCTGCTGAGAGAGTGGAAATATACCCATTAGGCATTCCTCCTGCAGACACCAGTGGAACCTGATCAGAATTGTTAAATATATCTCATGATTTTTTCCACTTCTTCATCGCCCATCATTTTACTTCCACAAGATTAAAAGCAGGTTTTTTTTTTCCTCTTTAGTGCCATTCAATTTCTTCCTATGTATAAATGTGTTTTATACAGAATGGTTTTTATAAAATAAGAACAAAAATTGAAGATGGATGGTTTCTATATAAACAGTACGTCAGCAACTAGCTGTACAATTATGTTAGTCCTCACTGTGTAACATGCTAGTGACACATATATATATATATATATATATATATATATATATATATATACAGTATATATATATATATTTTTTTTGTATTTTTTTTTATTTATTAGTATTATTTATTTATAGAGCACCATTAATTCCATGCTGTACATTTGAGGGTTTACTGTACATACAGTACACAAAATATACAAAACGAATACTATATATATATATATATATATATATATATATACCTGTACAGTATAAAGGGAAGGGAAGGAAATAATAACACCTATAGTTATTAATGGAGATCTGATAACAAATCTCACTACTAAATTACGACGATAGATAGATAGATAGATAGGTAGATAGATAGATAGATAGATAGATAGATAGATAGATAGATAGATAGATCTTAGATAGATTTTCTTGGCAAGTCAGTTCAAGTCCAGACAAAAATGTGATTGTCCCACCACAATATATAGTCTGTATATAGAAATTTCTATACCGAATTGGGGTTCTCCCTTCTGGATTTTACCTTTGGTTGACCTATCAGCAGGCCCTTCTATGAAACTAAACAAAAGCAGAACCCTCTGGACACGTGTTAGGCTTTATTCAGACAATTATGTTCGCATTTGAAAATGTTATTCACTGCTATAGGGGAGATATTGGGCAACAATTTTAGAGGATATTCACTTGTCCATTTGTGGCTACCTGTAGGTAAAGTTGGCACATTAGGCCCCGCCCCTGATGCACTTGAGGTTCATTTGCATATTAGCCTAAAGTGTATCAAAAAATAAGAATAAGAACAAAAATTGAAGATGGATGATTTCTATATAAACAATATATGAGCAAATATCTGCACAATTATGTTAGTGTGCACTGTGTAATATGCTAGAGATTAGAGATGGGTGAACCAATTTGTCACGAATCGGGTTTGACCCAAAAAATTCCAAATTGTTTGGTTTTTAACAAAACTGAATATATGGCGATTCCTCTTGGATGAACTAACATGTACAGTATAGTCAGTAGTAGGTGGACACTTTGCAATAATATTAACAATAATAATAAAAAAAATAATCAAATTTTTGGCTGAACTTGAACTACCTTGAATTATCTATCTATCTATCTATCTATCTATCTATCTATCTATCTATCTATCTATCTAAGTCATCCGGTCTCCCTTCTCCTCTCCTGTTTTCACAATGGGGGCTGGCAGAGTAGATCATTATGGCCCCACGTGGTGTAAACGCTGCGGTTTGGCCACTGTGGAAAAAAAACGCAGCGTTTTACAGTCATTGCATATTTGATGAGATTCTAGCGAATCCCATCCCCACACTGCGGAAAAATACGTGCAGCAGACATGCTGCGATTTCCAAAACCGCCAGTTTTGGAAATCGCAGCATGTCAATTAAACCTACGGAAACGCTGGCAGTTTCCCTATAGGTATAATAGAAGCAGAAAGTCCACAGAGGAAACCTTTTTTTGCTGCGGCCTTCTACGTGGGGCCTATAATAGTAAAGCCACAACCATAGTACAGGTAACTGCCTGTAAACACAGCAGAGCAGGAAAGAGAAGGAGTGACTTGGAGGCTGAGTGCTGTTTCTGTTCTCATGACCCACGTTCAGAACCAAGCCAGAAACTCGTGGTTCATCACAATGAACCATGGAGGAAGTTGGTATTGAAACATATGCTGTCTTATATAAGGGTACTTTATTATAGCTACAGATATATACTGTTATTGGCCAAAATAGCACAAAAATTCTTCTGTTTGACTGCTAGCAGTACTCAAAGAATACACCGGTCTCATAGCTTGAGTCCAGTTGTATTCAGGAGTAGAGTGCTAACCCCGCATGGCCACGCACACTCCCACTCCTTGAGACATTAATTGACAGGCTGCTGTGCATAGATGCATACACATGATCCTGTCAATCTCCAAACATAAATGCAGCATGACTCAACACGACTATTCATTAAGCACTGCTAGCAGTGTGGACCTGTGACTACAATATACTGTCTATATATAGAGCAAAATATTAAGCTGACATATCTCCATTAAATCACTTCCAAGCATCTTTTCAACATGCTAAGATGACTTTATTATACTCATATTTCTGGGTACTGCAATCCTTGCATTTCC